>CM073487.1:33788437-34989375 GCA_037074505.1 Albizia julibrissin
AAGATGATCATGATTAGTTAGTGCTTTAAGTTATTTGGATTGCAATGGAAACGACGTGGTCACGTGGCAACAAAAAACATTGGTTGCGTTGAACAACTTAATGAAGTGAATGAAGGTAATGAAATGCGAATGCTTGACATTGTGAGATATTATATATGTGTACACATTAATTATCCATTGATTTCTTCTAAAGTCCACTTTCTCCAAAAGATTTTTGTTTTGATAAAAAAAGATTATATTAATATGCAGCTTTCACGTTGTCATGAATATCGTCTCATTCTTTGAACATTTGTATTCTTATATAGTACATTAATTCGTAAAAGGTATATTTTTAATTATAGCATGTAAATTTTAAATATAGTACTAATTCGCCGTATTAGTTTGAATATTCAGTCATCCAATTATGCAAGCAGAAAAATATAAATATTTGGACGGAAAATTAATCATGCACAATATGATATAAATATTAAGAAATGCGGATATGGTCATCAATGTATGTCGTATAAGTATAGTAGAATAATAGAAATTAAAGTATGCGATAGGCACATATTCTAATTAACGGCTAAAATTTGGTTCAAATGCCTGTGTGGGTCTTTTGTGTGAAAAGTAGCTGGCCAAATGAATAACCGTTGGCAATTTAATAATAATAATAATAATAACCGTTGGCATGCAATGAATTAAGAAAATTAGTGAATTTAGTTAATTACATTAATTAAATTTATCAACAATCTATATGTTTTTTGTCAAAATTACCAGACCCCACTTTCTTAATTTTTAATATGATTTTCCCTTGATTAAAAGTGAGTAATTAAGAGCATTTTTATAAACGAAAAAAATGACCTATATGTTGCGTAGAAAAATGTTACAGAAAGGCTATATCCAATTCCACTAAGATAGCCCAAAAATCATAGGCAAAAGGCATAACAGCGGGGGTGGGAAAAACAGAGGCCTAACTCTCCGCTATTGGTAACTAGTTAGAGTTAAATTACTATTAAAGACACAATATCCCAGAGCCCAAACCACTATAATCTTCCAAATCCTAAACTCCTATTCAAATTTCCCTTTTATCTAGGTGGGAAAGATTAATTCTTTACGATATGATGAAATAATATTTAAATTTTTATGGAAAAGATACCCATATTTATTATTTGATAACACTTTAAATAAGATTATCTCTAATAAAAAATATCTGTCTCTATCAGAAAAACAATTCCCCTTTTAATATGTGAGAGAAAGTTGTGATCCAATAATATATTTTTGTCTTAATTCTATCTATTATTAATATATAAAAGTAGGGTCAAAAAAAGAAGCCCTAGAGTGCGCCATGTGACAACATTATGTGTCGGATAAATCAATCTTTTTTTCCTTTTTAATTAATTTTTATTTATTTAATCCGTTTAAATAAAAATAGGTGGGTTGCAGTTGGTGTATGGATAGTACGTGATTTGAAATAAAATAATTTTGAATTTTAAGTAACCGCCGTCGTCGTTATTTGTCCTGCGAATTTTTCGGCATTTATTATGTTAAATAAATTGGATTAATCATCTAGGATATTTGACAAAATTATTATCATCTGCTTTAATTATCTTTTTAAAAAATCCATGCCATAGATATAAAATTACACTTTAAAAAATTGAGATGATAACAAAGTTGTAAGATCTTAAATAACTATCTCATTAATTTAAGCTATTCACACACACACAACTCAATTCCTAATTTTCTATTATTTTCTGTCACAGATAAGGGACGTTATTTAGTGCACCAAATTTTAAACAAAAAAGATTATAAATATTCTTTTATATCATGTTACATTCTGTTTTACGTTTTATATCCCACATCTCATTCTTTCCCCATGTTTAGATGGAAGAGATTATTATGCAATATTTTTACAAGTTTACCTATTTTTTGTCTAACAGGTGCCCCGCAATTATTTATCCACTATTTTTTATTTTACCTCCACTTAATAGATGGGCAGTTACATATTTATTTATTTTACACAGTTACATTTTGAAAAAAAATGATATGCTAACAAAGGTTTAAGATCTTAAATAAATATCTCATTAATTTAAGATATTCATATATATATATATATATAAATCAATTCCTAATTTCCCATTATTTTATGTTACAGATAAGGGACGTTATTTAGTGTACCAAGTTTAAAAAAAAAAATTATAATATTTTTTATATCTTGTTAGATTCTGTTTTACATTTTCTACGCCATGTCTCATTCTTTCTATGTTTAATTGGAAGAGATTATTATGTAATATTTGTATAAGTTTGTCTTCTTTTAACAAGTGGCACGCAATTATTCACTAGTATAAAAAATGAGTTTTAAACTGGTACATTTAGACCGGTTATAATGGATAATGTCTAAAAAAAGTAACCGGTAATATTTTTGTAATTTTAAGAAACTTTTGAGACTTATTCCTTACAAAATCGGTCTAAAATATATTATTAAGACCGGTTTTACAAGGAATCAATCTAAAAAGATAAAAATAATTGTTTAAAAAATATGCAAAAATATATTTTTATCTTTTTAGATTGGTTATATATAAAAACAAGTTTAAGAGATTAATTTTTTTAGACCCGATGTTGATTAGAACCATCTAAAAAGATGAACAAAGGTAAAATTTAAAAAATTTATTACTTTTAAAATTAATTATTTGATTGAACCGGTCTAAAATAGGACTTTTAAGAATGATTTTAGTATAACTGGCCTTTAAGACATCAAAATTTCCCTCTCTTTACAGAGCCCTCTCTCCCTCTCTCTCACTACGCCAATGCTGTCTAGCAAAATCTCGGCCAGCTTGCTCGCGTCGCCATAGCCCTGAGTCTTTTCAAGGCTCACCGGATGGTCTCCTACATCTCCAACCTTACTCGCAACGCCGATTACGAAGCCAACTCCTGTGTTGCCTCCGCCCTCCATGACTGCTTCAACAATGTCAGAGACGTCGTGGACGAAATCTGTGGCTCTCTCAAGCAGATGCAGCAAGTTGGCGCTGCTGGCTTTGGAGAGGAGTCGTTCAGATTCCAGATGAGCAACGTACAGATGTGGATGAGTGCGGCGCTAACTCTATCTCTCATCTTTTTTCGATTTAGTTTCGTGATCTGAAAGTGAATTCGTTGAATTATCTGCATATGTTAGGATCAAGCAGCGAATATTTCTGCAGAGGGGGAATGCAATTGACGAACGTCTGCACTTTGGAAAAAGAAATCGAGTTTGGTCTCTTTCTCTCCTTGTTTCTTCTTTGTAATTGTGCTTTTCCTTGTTTTTATTTCGAGTAAGTTTTCTTGCAGTCGTAAAATATGGACTAAAATGCTTCAGTTCTGCTCAAGATTAGCATATACCAATACATTCCCCCATTAAAGTTCCTTTCCTAATCCAATGAGTATCTTATCTTTTCTAGTTTTAATAACTTCAAAAGAACGAAGGGCACATGAATATTTTACTGAGACCTACTGAAATCTGTATATAATCCATTTCATGCCTAAACACATGCCTTGACCAGAACCATTGAAGAAGTTTGTAATATTACTTGCAAGCTTATGTGGTTGAAAAATTTTAGATCACATTTAGAGTCCTTGTATGAACACTAACCAATATAATTAGATTCTTGGATGATTATGCTCATGCTATTTTTATTCTGTTGTTGTCTAACTAACTGAGACTTGGACTTTGCTAGTAAAATGCTAAGAACATGTTTCAAGAGTGAATATTGCTGCTAGCCAGACATCTATATTTCTTTGTCTCTTTTGGTCATGTGTCTTTTTTCCTATAATTCACCCTCTATTTGAAAGGATCATATAATTCTACTGTACAACTAAAACCATTTTTTTAAAATTTAGATTTGAATTTCCTCTAAAGTTTGAATGGTGAATCTCATACTCTAAATCATTTGAGCTTCTTATTTTATGTATAGAAAAATTCTGAAATGAGACAAGTTAGAGATTATATCGAAACAATCAGGAAGGCAAAGGGTGAGATATGCTCTAAAATCTTGGAAAACCAGAGAAAGATTTCCTCTTTGGAATTTGACTCATCTACACTTTCCCAGGTAACTTCTAAATGGGTTAATTTATTTGTCTGCACACACTTTGTACCCAACTGGTTTTTAAATCTATGTGTGTAAAATAGTTACACAGAGAAAAGAAGTTTGTATGATTGGTAGCACTTTAACTGTCAACCCAAGGTTAAATTGTTCTTTCTTTTCCACTCTTGGGAAAAGATAGAACTTAATGTGTTACATTTATTTTATATTCAATGATTTTGAACTTAGATTCTAGTCTTCGTTGATATCATGGCAGAATACCAGGTTTGCCAGTTGCTTTTTACTTATGCAACATCTCTTGGTTTTTCAAATATGAATATTTCACTATTTCATCTTTTCCTCTTAGTTATCCTTCCTTACTTGGAATATCCAATATGTCATCTTGATCATATCTTCTTTAAACTAGAAATATGAGGGGACCATCTTATGTAGATTAATTCTTAAGTTATTGAAGCATCTGGAAGAATATGACAGATTATGCTATACAATATGATCCGTGATATAGATGTAATCTCGTCTGAAGTGAAATATTTGAGTTAGTTACCTAAAATGTAAGCAACCAAAAAAAATGAAGTTGGAAAAAGTTGGCAATTTTCAAAATTTCATCTATGAATAGAGGAAGGAGGAGAAAATAAGATGCCAACCTCGATAATTTGTACTATTGAACCTCTTTCTTATAGCTTAAAGATTGAACTTACATAATGATAATTAAAAAAAAGTTAGTTATTCTACAAGTAGATCTGATTGACAGCTTCTATAAACCTGGCATGTAGATATGCTGTCCATTTCAATCTGGGCTTAGCATCAGTGGAGAGGATAAGTCCAAAATCACTAGAGCCATTCCTAGTTTGAAGGAACATGTGCCTCCACTACTAGAAAAAACACTTTTAACGTCCCTTATTTGGGACTTTTAACGTCCTTTTATGGGGGACGCGTATGTCAGCGACGTAGTAAATTTGGACTTTAGACGTCCTTTGTAAAGGGACGAGGAAAGTGCAGGGTTTAGGCGTCCCTTTTGGTAAAAGGGACGCCTAAAGTCCCCGTTTAGAATTTTTTTTTTCAAATTAGGGACTTTAGGCGTCCCTTTTAGCGTAAGGGATGCCTAAAGGTTTTTTTTACCCATACGATGCTATTTGTATTGTTTCTGGCCATTCTGAAAGCAAACAGCAACATAGTCTCCTTATTACACAAAAAGGAAACATACAGCATGCAGTATATAATTAATAAAACACAACATCCAGCTCTAATGAAACATTCATGCACTATACAGTGTTGACAGAAATGTTGTCCACTAATAAACAACTACTAAGTAAATGTACAGGAAATAATAAACTTCTACAAATCAACGTGTTGAAGAATCTTCTCAGCCAACAAGTCTCTGATCAAATTAATGTCTTCATATAAGTAAGCAGCATCATTATCAAAGATCTGTAAATTAGAAAATATGATTATACGAAATCAATGAAATTAAAGGATTGTTTAGCAATTCAATTAAGATACACCCAAAATATTATCATTTGATTACCTGTTGAAAATCACTTATAACGCCACTTTGAATGATATTATACATGTAAAGAAGAATATAATAGCCACATTCAGTACCACCTGGCTGTTGAGGGCACTATAAATCAAAAGTAATTGGTTAAAATCATTAACATACATCATTTCTAAAACAACCCTAAATAAAAGAACTTAAATTATATTGGAACCACATACTTTGGGATAGAACCACTTTGGCTTGCGAACAACTCTACCCTCATGTGACCCGCCAAGCATTCTATATGTTTAGGTCGCGCTACCATTAAAATGTAAAACATTTTAAGTTGGAACAATTTATTTAAATCAAGCATTTCTTTAATTAATAAAAAAGAAATAACTAACGTGTTGAAGACGGATTTTGTGTCCTTGTCGGGCTTTTTTGTCAAGGAATCAAACCAATAGATTTTATTGAGGCGTAGGCAAACAATACACAGGCTCTAATGGTAACTACAACAATACACAGATTAAAATAAAGTTTAGATTAGAAGAAAATTATTAGCACTGAAGCATCCAAAATTTTTTTTACTACATACCCTTGAACAATTGGCGCTAGATAACATCGCAATTTGGTCGCTACCATTATGAAGCCTACATAATGCGTCCTTTTTGCAACATCATTTTTATCCGATGTCGTATTTGCCGGACACAAGAATCCGTATAAATTTGGTATTTCCATATCAATGCACATGTGGTAGAAGGACCTAAAATAGAAATAAAATGACCAATGAATTATTGAACTTATGAAATCTTGAACATAGAAAAGAAAAACTAACCAAATGGCAAGTTTGACCCATCCTGCATCTATCTCCTCCAAATGCAAAAACTCGTTAAGATCTTTATTGTCGATCGTGTAGGGATACGTCAATTCTGTACCTACAATCCCTGGAGGCATATTGAAGTTGACTTGGGGAATACCTTTGTAAACCTGTTGCAGCCGTGCTAGAAAGGGTCATTTCAGCGCATGTTGCTCCTCCTATAACCATAGAAAACAAAACCAATTATATTACAATGATGCCAATAAATGTCAAGTGATATGAATATAATTCCTACCATTGGTGGGGTTGCCAACGTGCCAATAAGATATTGAGGCCAAAGGATGAAAGCTCCAATTGCCTGACCCAGCGTGGCAATCTCAATGTCAGGGATAGGGATGGCTGCACCTTCTTCCCTCTCATGAACACGTGTCACTGTCACCCTACGTAAATACTGTGGAATTTGATTATGATAGTGGGTGGTAGCTTGTATGTAAACGAGAGCATCGGCTACAACACGAATCATGGGGGCATCCAAATAGAGGATACACGATTCGCCCGACTTCGGAGTGGCAGAAGGCTGGCCCAGTGGTTCTGTTATGTGAGAAGGCTGGCCACAAGGTTCTGTACTATGGGAAGGCTGGACAAGACTATGGAAAGGAGCGGCAACAAGTTCTGGAGTGTGGGAAGGGTGGACAAGGGGTTTTGGATTGTGGAAAGCCTCGGCAACGAGTTGCGGAGTGTGGGAAGGCTATACAAGGGATTCGTCCGGCGGGTAGTGACTTCCTTTAGTGCTGGGGAAGGCCGGGGATTCCTGGTTTATAACCTTAGTAGCCTCCATGTGATGAAAATCAAACCACGATTTCATTTCACCATGTAGTTGTGTCATTAGCTCATCTCGAAGCTCTTCTCGGATTTGATCGTGAAGCTTAGCCACAAACTATTGACTGGGTTCAGCTTGTGAAGAATATATCTAGGCTTTACCAAAATACTTCGTAATACCAACTCCCTTCGGCTCCCCTCTAACACGACCGGGGTATTCAGCCTTCCCAATCGCCGTTGCCAATATGTCCATCCGTCCACTTGGAGTGAACGAACCTTGGCTACTCTGCTCTTCGAGTTCGTCTTGTAGCATACAATTCGTTATGAACGAAAATTAAATGTTAGAAATGTGAAAGAATTTCACAATTAATTACTTATGCTATTACTACTTACAATCCTCGAGGCAACCTCAGCAATAGTCGGATTTATATATTTGCCACCCTTAATCCTCCCTGCTTTCCATTTTTTGTGACGCGGAGGAGGAGCTGGCGCTTGTACAACAACGGAAGGATCCGATTTCGCAACCTACTTCAGTTTTTCCAGCTCTTCTGTCATCATCGTCCGCTCCAGCTTCCTGTAGCCACCCCGAGACATGCAATGCTGGTACTGATTTGCTTCTTGCCTCTGTGTGTTCGCCGCACTTAATTCATGTTTAAGGGAAAAACAAGTCATTAGTGCATTAACTATATTGAAATTAAAAATTTTCATACTGAAGATAAAAAATTTACCAAAAATTCAGGAGCTTGTCGTTTTGCTACAAACAACCTCCAGTCCTCTGGAGATAGATATGAATATTCCTGACAAGGATCCAGATGTCTCTTGTCACCTCTAAGGTACTTCTTGGAGAGCTTATTTTTAAAATCCTTCCAGCGCAAACAAACCTCTCCCATCCAGTGGTTGTACATGTCTGTGGTGTCAGGAACATCGAACGTTTGTTGCAAAAACGAAGACAATTAAACTTGAATAGGAAGAAAGATCTAAATACATAAAATGTATCAAAAGTTATGTACCAAAATCTGTTTCCATATCATGGCTTTCGTCTTTTTGGGAACCTGCCTCCAACTATCATATATGATTCGGACTTTGCTTCGACCCAAAAAACTAAGATAACTAATAAAGTGGTCTTCCTCAGGACCCTCTGGATTCCTGTTGGCATCAAACTCTATGTGAACCCTCTCCTGTTCATTGTAGTGGCGCTTCACCAATACAGTCATCTTCGTGGCACCCCTTGTTCTTCTTGGAGCGGGTGGCTCTTCTTGCCTTCCATTATGCTGCTCGCTGTCGCTCCCTGAGTCACTAGAACTTGACATATTCCTGGACACAAAAAATTCATTGTCAGAGAGGTAAGTAGATTGCAGGTATATGTATAAACTACATTAAAGGAAAAAAACACATAGGACATAATACAGTTTTATATAGTTAAAGGTCTTACTTCATACTGTTTCTCATATTCCTTCACAATGATCATTTCTTGCAGAATAATCTTCATCATCTACCAACTCGACCTCACTTCCTATAGGTGGATTTATTGTCAAAGGTGGTGTGTCGTCAAGGTTGAAGGTAGGATCACCATACTTTTGTTTTTTGCTTTGAAGTACAATGGACATATTTTTATTTGCAGGATCTGTGACGTAAAACACTTGCTTTGCCTGGCTTGCTAGAATGAAGGGCTCATCTCTATAACCAACTCTTCGAAGATCGACTGAGACAAATCCAAATTGTGGATCTATTACCACAGCAGCATTGCTAACCCACTTACATTTGAACAAAGCAACTTTGAACTTGTTGTAGGTCATGTCCCATATTTCTTCTATAACGCCATAATAAGCAATTGATGCACATATGGAGTTTTTGTCTTTCGAACTGGAAAAGTGCATAGCTTCAGCTTCAACCATCACCCCACTATTTTGCATGGTACTTTTGTCATCTTGCTCTTTTGTGTAGAAAGAATACCCATTTATGTCATAACCAGTCCAAGTAGCAACCTGAAATGAAGGCCCCCAAGCTAGCCAGTTGATTGTCTTGGACACACCGATCTCATGCGAAACCTTCTCCTCGAACCACTTAACAAATGTCTTGTTTTGCTCAATAGCTATTTGCATTTCACTCTTCTTTGGATTCAAGTTCTTCAAAGTCTTTTTGTGCTCATCTATGTATGGCTGAACTTCTTCCATATTATTCAAGATATACAAGTGTTCTTGCAACACATCTTCACGATCCGCAGTCTTCACTTTAAGTCCTTGTGTTCCCTTGCTTCTCCCCTCTTTATGACGAGACTGCTCCTTTTTACCAGATAGATAATCTTTACAAAAGTCCACAGCCTCTTCAACTACATATCGCTCAACTATTGAGGCTTCTGGTCGATAAGGATTTTTAGAATACCCTTTTAAGATCTTCATGTATCACTCAAAAGGGTACATCCACCTCAAGTAAACTGGATCGCAAAGCCTTACCTCCCTTACTAAATGAACTACCAAATACACCATTATATCAAAAAATGATGGAGGAAAATGCATCTCTAGTTGGGACAGAATTATATAACCCTCATTTTCTAGTTCATCCAACTTCTCAGTGTCGATGACTTTGTTACAGATAGCATTAAAGAAAACACACAATCTGGTTATAGTAGTTCGCACTTCATCTTTCATAATGCCTCTAATGGCTACTGGTAACAATTGTTGCATTAACACGTGATAGTCATGGGACTTCATTCCTACTAACTTCAAATCGTCCATTGACACACACCTGCTAACATTAGAAGAGTAGCCCTGTGGGACCTTAATTTCATGCAGACACCCACACAAACTTCTTTTCTCCGCTTTTGATAGCGTATGCGCAGCTGGCTCCATATATGCCCTCCTACCATCATCTCTTAGTTGTGGATGCAACCGATCTCTTATTCCCATATCAACAAGGTCAAGTCTCGCGCTCATTCCATCCTTGGTCTTCCCTGGGATGTGCAAAAGTGTACTTACAAGGCTGTCACACACGTTTTTCTCCACATGCATCACATCAATACTGTGTCTTACATCAAGACAATGCCAATACGGAAGATCAAATAAAATTGACCTCTTCTTCCCTATGTTCTTCTCACCCGTAGTCCTTTGATTTTTACCAAAGGTCACATTGACACGTTCTACCCGACTATAAACTTCCTTCCCGGTTAATGCCCTTGGTGTAACTCCATGTTCTGGTAAGCCATCAAAATGCTTTCTCAGCCTACTATATGGGTGGAATCGATGAAGAAACCTCCTGTGGCCAAGGTACACTGTTTTTTTACAATGCTTAAGTTATCGAAAGTGTGTTTCTCCTTCACATATTGGGCATGCTTTATGACCCTTCACACTATACCCTGACAAATTTTCGTATGCGCACTACTACAGAAAAGGGATTTAACGTCACATAAAGACGTCCCTTCTTTGAAAAGGGAAGTAAAAACTGTACGCAGTGGCATTTACGTAAATAAAGAGAGACTTTTTAATCTTGATGCGTCCCTTCTTTAAGAAGGGAGGCATGAAGGAGACATTAGGCGTCCCTTCTTGAAGAAGGGACGCCTAATTTGGGGGTATTAGGCATCCCTTCTTGAGAAGGGACGCCTAATGTGGAGGTATTAGGCGTCCCTTCTTGAGAAGGGACGCCTATTTATATGTTTAGGCGTCCCTTCTGTAAGTCCGAGCTGATTCAGAAGGCCACCACAAGGTCAGTCCGGCCGTGCCCCCTTCCACCATATCCCTCCTTCTTCATTTTCTCTCATCTCCTCCTTCTATCATCACACAGTTGCAGCATCGGAGCTCCCTCTCTCACGGTGTGTCGCGCGCCTCTCCTCCCTCCCAACCTCTTCATCACGCCATTTTCCAACTGCTAGCTGTAAGTTTTTTTTGTTTTTTTTGCTTTTGGTTTATTTTATTTCACTTTAGTTAATTAATGTCATGATCGACCGTTTAATTTAAAGTAGTAGTTTTGCTAGAAACTATAAGCCACTCATATATGCCATAAGTACGAATCTCATCAGTCTTAATCTCTTACTATAAGACTTCCTGGGAAAGAGATAAAAAGGGATAAGAGGAAGTAATTACCCGAGTTTAGTAATGAAATCAATCTCTGGGATGATCTTCCTACTAATTTTTAGGAAAGGACGGTAAATTAGTTTAGTCTTTATGCTAGAGATTATATTCCATAAGTACATATAGTTTTGCTAGTTAACTAATTTTATTAGATTAAATAAGTTATATAATTTATTTAATTATAAAATAAATTAAACATATTTAGGAAGCTCTGAGTGCTATATAAAAAGACACATTTTAGAGTGTTAAATG
Organism: Albizia julibrissin; assembly: GCA_037074505.1. Taxonomy (NCBI): domain Eukaryota; kingdom Viridiplantae; phylum Streptophyta; class Magnoliopsida; order Fabales; family Fabaceae; genus Albizia; species Albizia julibrissin. The sequence goes on from CM073487.1 coordinate 33,799,919, forward strand.
TAATTTAAGTCTAAAATCTAAACATGCATAATATATATATAACTTGTTTTATTTTATAAAACAAGTTATCATCAAGTAATTTTCAACATTAACCAATTGATTTTAATTTCATTGGTTTGAAATAATGAATACATGTATAGAACTTTTAATATTATGTAGGTGCATAGAACTTTTAACTTGTACTAATTTAGACATATTAGTTCCCTAAAGAAAAATTGATATTTTAAATTGTTGATATTGTCCTTAATTGCCTAAGTTACTTTATTTTTTTTTTGTTTGAATTAAGGTGAAATGGTTTGTTATTAAAATTGTGGGATCTTACACTTAATGGGAAATGCTGCCGAAATGTTTTTTGAAAAAAGTGATGAAAGGCAATCTCATAGTTAACAATTGTTATAAACTTGAGTGTTATTGGGAATGGTTTAGGTGGTAAAACAATGGATCATAGTTGGATGAATGCTTTGAGAACTAGTGAAGAATATGAGAATGGGGTGGAAGAGTTTATTGAATTTGCTAGAAGGAATGCTCCAACTAAAAATGGGAAGTATTTTTGTCCTTGTGTGAATTGTTTAAACGAGAGTCGATGAGATGCTGATGATATAAGAGATCACCTACTTTGTGATGGAATAAATCTTCGATACACAAGATGGATATGGCATGGTGAGGAAGTAACTGATTTTCCGTCGCACAAGAAGGAAGGAGTGGATGTTATAGAGGAAGATAGAATGGAGAAAATGATTCACGATGCTGAGGTTGAATCCTTCGCCCAGGCACATGAATTTGACAGCCTGCGGAGTGATGTGGAGACACCATTATACCCTGGGAGTAAGTACACACGACTGACGGGAACATTGCATTTGGTGAACTTAAAGGCAACTTGTGGATGGACCGATAGTAGTTTTACATTACTATTGGAATTATTGTGTGATATGTTTCCAGAAGATAATGTACTTCCAAACCGTATGTATGAGGCAAAGAAAATCTTGTCTACGATGGGTATGGAGTACAAAAAGATACATGCTTGCCCTAATGACTGTGTATTGTATAGAAAGGAGTATGCAGGTCTTAGTGAGTATCCTAACTGTAAAACATCACGATATAAAGTGAAGAAAGACGGTGGTTGTAGAGAAGGGACAACAAGTAAAAGGCAACCTTCGAAGGTGTTATGGTATCTTCCAATAATACCACGGTTTAAGCGTTTGTTTGCGACCGCAACAAAAGCGAAGAAGTTGAGATGGCATTCTGATGAGAGAATTTGTGACAGAAAATATCTTCGGCACCCGGCCGACTCTCCACAGTGGAAGAAGATAGATGAAATGTTCCCTCAATTTGGCAGCGAGCCGAGAAACCTTCGGCTTGGACTTTGTACAGATGGAATAAATCCGTATGGAACTCTTACTAGTACACATAGTTCGTGGCCAGTTCTCCTTGTAATATACAACTTACCTCCCTGGTTATGTATGAAGCACAAGTACGTTATGCTTTCTATGATGATCTCTGGACCAAAACAGCCAGGGAATGACATCGATGTGTATTTGGCTCCTTTGTTTGAGGACTTGAAGAAGTTATGGGAGAAAGGTGTGGATGTGTTCGATGCTTATAAGAAAGAGTCTTTCAAGTTGCGTGTAATGATTTTTACCACGATAAATGACTTCCCCGCCACTACTAGAAAAAACACTTTTAACGTCCCTTATTTGAGACTTTTAACGTCCTTTTACGAGGGGACGTTAAAAGTCCCAAATAAGGGACGTTAAAAGTGTTTTTTCTAGTAGTGGCGGGGAAGTCATTTATCGTGGTAAAAATCATTGCACGCAACTTGAAAGACTCTTTCTTATAAGCATCGAACACATCCACACCTTCCTCCCACAACTTCTTCAAGTCCTCAATCAAAGGAGCCAAATACACATCGATGTCATTCCCTGGCTGTTTTGGTCCAGAGATCATCATAGAAAGCATAATGTATTTGTGCTTCATACATAACCAGGGAGGTAAGTTGTATATTACAAGGAGAACTGGCCACGAACTATGTGTACTAGTAAGAGTTCCATACGGATTTATACCATCTGTACAAAGTCCAAGCCGAAGGTTTCTCGGCTCGCTGCCAAATTGAGGGAACATTTCATCTATCTTCTTCCACTGTGGAGAGTCGGCCGGGTACCGAAGATATTTTCTGTCACAAATTCTCTCATCAGAATGCCATCTCAACTTCTTCGCTTTTGTTGCGGTCGCAAACAAACACTTAAACCGTGGTATTATTGGAAGATACCATAACACCTTCGAAGGTTGCCTTTTACTTGTTGTCCCTTCTCTACAACCACCGTCTTTCTTCACTTTATATCGTGATGTTTTACAGTTAGGACACTCACTAAGACCTGCATACTCCTTTCTGTACAATACACAGTCATTAGGGCAAGCATGTATCTTTTTGTACTCCATGCCCATCGTAGACAAGATTTTCTTTGCCTCATACATACGGTTTGTAAGTACATTATCTTCTGGAAACATATCACGCAATAATTCCAGTAGTAATGTAAAACTACTATCGGTCCATCCACAAGTTGCCTTTAAGTTCACCAAATGCAATGTTCCCGTCAGTCATGTGTACTTACTCCCAGGGTATAATGGCGTCTCCGCATCACTCCGCAGGCTATTCAATTCATGTGCCTGGGCGAAGGATTCAACCTCGACATCGTGAATCATTTTCTCCATTCTATCTTGCTCTATAACATCCACTCCTTCCTTCTTGTGCGACGGACAATCAGTTACTTCCTCACCATGCCATATCCACCTTGTGTATCGAAGATTTATTCCATCACAAAGTAGGTGATCCCTTATATCATCAACATCCCGTCGACTCTCGTTTAAACAATTCACACAAGAACAAAAATACTTCTCATTTTTGGTTGGAGCATTCCTTCTAGCAAATTCAATAAACTCTTCCATCCCATTCTCATATTCTTCACTAGTTCTCAAAGCATTCATCCAACTATGATCCATTTTTAACCTAAGCCATTCTCAATAACACTAAAGTTTAGAATAATTGACAACAGTGAGATTTCCTGTTATAACTATTTTAAACATAAAAAATACAATCCACTAATTTTTCATCATTAAACTAAAAAATTCAAAAGGACATGTTAAAAAATTTATACTTATATATTACTATTATTATGACACAACCATTATTTCTCAAAAATATTTTTATTTCCAGACATATATGGCATTTCACATTTGAAATAATTAATTATTACCTTTTAATCTCATCCATTTTTCATTCTATTACATATATACTTCGGAGCTAAACAAGTAAGGAGTTTTATAATTTTTTAATAGTCACTTTTCAACAAATTCCAACATATTTTTCACTTATAAAATATTTTATAATTATCTACATATCTATATGTCATGTGCAAAAGCCATAAAAATACACAAGTGTCTTTCTTTGTTTAGATGTAACCAGCTGCTAACCCAAGTATAGCAATAAATATCATATATTATAAATACTATATGTCTTTTCTAAATGTAATAGGAGAAGAAAAAATCTATAAGGCACGTACGAACACATAAGTGACATTTTAGATACTTAAATAACCGCATAAAAAACAATGCAACTATACAAAAAAAAAACCTTTGGTGGACGAACTGAGGACGCTGATGCTGGCCTTGTGGTGATAAAGGGAGGGGCGCCGCTGTACCTTGGAGCTGAGGATGGACTGACGCTGTTGGCCTTATGGTGGACAGATGGGTAGGACGCGAGAGAGAAGATCGAGGAGGGGGATGGCACCTTAACAATCTTGGGAGGAAGGGGATTGAACAAAAATGCTGCTATGGAGGCTAAGTTTTTGCAGCGTCGGTTTTTTGAGAGAGGGAGGAAGAGAGAACGAAAATGCTGGAATATAATGGAGGGAAATGAAGGGAAGTAGAGGGAAAGAAGCTTTAGGTGTCCCTTCTAGGAGAAGGGATGCCTAAAGGTATACTTTAGGCGTCCCTTCTTGAGAAGGGACGCCTAAAGTATGGCTGATCTTTAGGCGTCTCTTCTTGAAGAAGGGATGCCTAAAGATTTCTTTACACGTCCTTTATGATTTTTAGGATGCCTAAAGAGGAAAAAGTTTCTCTTTATTTACATAAATGCCACTGCGTCCAGTTTTTACTTCCCTTTTTAAAGAAGGGACGTCTTTATGTGACGTTAAATCCCTATTCTGTAGTAGTGCTCTCACCATTACGTTGGTAACGATGGTATTTGATTCTATACTCTAAGTAACCTTACTAACTCTAGAAGGTAGAAGTGGAACTTGATAATTCTCTATTTTCAACTCGTATTGGTTGGCCTGACAAAAATAAAGAAAACTTCTTATAATGTGTCGTGATTCTCTTATTTCTTTTTTGCATTGTCAGTACTGTGTTAAAATATTATCTCATTTATGTTACTCAAAAACAAAGAATTATCTCCCTTTTTGTTTCAGCTTGCATGTAAGTAATAGTAATGAGTTCATTCTCTCTTAGAAAGGTGTTCTTTCACAAATAAATAGGGCCTTTTTTTGTGTGTATTGGAGCTTATTTTTGAAAATAATCTCTAACACAAAAAAATGCCCTATTTATTTATTTTTTAAAAATGTGGACTTTTTAGACCGGTTATAATTAGAACCGGTCTAAAAAATCACATTTTAGACCGGTTCTAACTACAACTAGTCTAAAATGTAGACTTTTTAGATCGGTTTATAGTTAGAACCGGTCTAAAAGATGGACTTTTAGACCCGTTGTAGTTAGAACCGGTCCAAAATGTAATTTTTAGACCGGTTCTAACTACAACCGGTCTAAAAAGTGATGCCTTTTAGACTAGTCCTAGTTAGACCCGGTCTAAAAGGCATCACTTTTTAGACTGATTGTAGTTAGAACTAGTCTAAAATGTGGATTTTTTAGACCCGTTGTATAACCGGTCTAAAAAGTATCAGACATTTTAGAACAGTTGTATCTAGACCTATTCCAGAACCGGTCTAAAAAAATGATTTTCACCCAGTCTAAAAAGCGGTTTTTTCATTAGTGATTTCTGCACTATTTTTTATTTCACCCCCACTTAAATATTGGCGGTTACTTATTTATATTTTAAAATTTTCCTTCTGATTTATTTTTTCAAGTCCGTTCAGGTCTCATAGTGCAGTGTTTTTCCTACCATCAAACATTCGTAAATCCACTTATTGAGTCTTTCCTCTTTTCCCTTCCTCCTTCATGGTTGTTTCTTAAAATCTAATGCTTTAATGATTTCTTAATAATTTATTAACACTATCTGCTATATTTTAATCCTTTTACTTATTTTTTTATAACTTCACTTTATTGACAGGTAAGAGAAATTAGAATGTACCTTATGGGGTACAATTGCTGATAAGGTTTTAGACTCTATGTTTCGGTTAGTAGTGGAAAAGTTAGTTCACATAAGTAGATACAAAACTCCTCTCACAAACTTACCTCGTATACCATAAAATCAGATTGGAAAAACAGCTTCTACCGCTAATTCAATAAATTAGAGTGTTCCCTTGTGCATGTAAACATTTGTTTTCTGTACATATAAGTTATATTAATGTATTTTAGATGCTAACTATTGGTTTTTTGTGAGAATAGCTTAACCGATAAATACACCATTTGAATATTTGAATATTATTTGAATATTGAATTTTGTAATTCTGTTATATGTTTAGTTGCTATTCTCATGGATTTAAGAATCTCACGCATCTTGTTACAGGGATATCTCGCTCTCTCTCTCTGTTGCATGAGAATGTATATATGTACAGCCACATTATCAAATAAAGTAAGATGTTTACTCTCTGATTCTCGTGCCTTAAATCCTTTATGGTATCATAGCAGAAATCCTGAGGGTCAATCATGACAACTGTGAATGAATCCGAGAAAGAAAGAAATTGTGCTTCATCCCATGATACGATGTCATCGTATTTTTTACATGCGTTATGGTACAGGAACAAAATACAAACTGGTTTATTTTCAAATTCTTCATATGTTACAAGGAGAATGAGGCTCTATTTATAACAATCCAAGCCTTACGTACAGCAGAAAACAAGTAACAGAAATAGACCAATGGCAGACCAAACAAGATAAAAACCAAGGTCATAAGAAAAGCAAAAGCAAAATCAAACAAAAGGAATAAAGCAAAAGGTAGTGGTTGTCATGGTGGTTAGTCTTATTCTGTTTCTGTATCATTCTCCCCGGGTTGGACAAAACTCGTCCTCGAGTATTTCGTTCCTGTACTATTTGGTATCAGAGCAAAGGGTTCCAATAGAGGGAATCGCCAGAAAAATCAACGGAGGAAGAGGATTTGAAGTTTCAGTCGCCGAAAAATTCGGACATCTTCAAAAGTCCCATCATCGGTCATTTTTCAAGAAAATAGACCTCACCATCGTGTTTCGAAGGCCAAAAAACCTTAGAAAAGTGCCGGACATCGTCTAAAACGGGCACCACGAGCCTCACCGGAAAGTTACCGGAAACTTTCGAACATCTTCGAAAGTCCCACCTCCGGTAAGTTTTCGGGAAAACCGACCTTACCATAGTGTTCAAAAGGTCGAAAAACCTTAGGAAAGTGCCGGACCTCGTCGAAAACGGCCACCACGAGCGTTGCAGGAAAGTACAGAAGTCGTCGGCGTCTGGAGGTTGAAGACGAGCCACGTCAGCAAGAGCTGCACAGTCAACGCTGAGTCATCTAATCAGATGCTGCCACATGTACTGATCGCCACGTCACCAACTCCAGTCAGCACGCCCACGTAAGAGATGACGTCATCACACCACGTCATCGGTCAACGATCAACTGCCGAATCAGAGTGCACCACGTGCCTTTCTTGACACATCATCCCTGCCTAGTCAGCCAGACTTTCAGAAATTGCAAATTGGCCCCATAAATGTTGGTAAAAATTATAGTTTTGGACCCAAAACTTTATGGAATCACATTTTTGGCCCAAAGTTTTGCAAACTTTACATTTTTGCCCCTAAACTTTCTGTAATTACATTTTGCCCCATAAAGTTGGAAAAAATTATATTTTCTGCCCCAAATCTTTCTGTAATTACGGTTTGACCCCCAAACTTTCCCAAATTATATTTTACCCCTTAAACCTTTTCAATTCACTGTTTAACCTCCAAACCTTCCTAAAATTACATTTTTACCCCTAAAACCTTCTCAATTCATTGTTTCACCCCGAAACTTTCTACTTTGACCCCAAAAATTTACGAAAATTACATTTTTACCCTTAAAACCTTTTCAATTCACTATTTCACCCCCAAACCTTCCCAAAATTATATTTTTACCCTGTTATTTCTAGAAATACCCAATCTACTCCTAATCCAATACCCAAAATGCCTCCAAGACGCAGGAACATGCTCGAAATTAAGATGAAAGAAATGAAATGCCGATTGCTGGAGCTGGAGGTTAAGGTAGCAGTTCAACGAGTTTTATTAAAAACTTGTAATGAAGCACCTGAAGCAGGTGAAGAAGAAATTTATTTTTGTGAAGACGAGTCATTATACGACGAGGAAGTAACGCCCGTCGATCAAGTAGATGATGATGATCTTTACCTTTATGAAGGAAAACTGATATTTGATGAGGAAGTCATGCCCACTGATCAAGCGGATGATGATGAGACTTATCTTTATGAAGGCGAGCCAGTTTATGATGAAGATGTTACACTGCCAGATCAAGAAGAACTTTTGATGATTAAACAAAATATGCACACAGTTGTGCTTGAGGAAGAACCTTGGCTATGTCACAACATTTTTCACACTCGTTACACTTCCCAGGAAAAAGTTTGCAATATTGATAATAGAAGTTATGAAAATGTAGTGTCTGACTACATGGTGCAGAAATTGAAGCTGCCAATACTTAACCGTCTACATCTTCACTGGCTTAATACTGGAAGTGAGGTGATGAAATTTGAATCACCGCAAGGAGTTACATAATTTTTAGATGTGCTTGCTGATAAAGTGACGCCTGAGTTGCCCCCTGACACGCCATATTATAACACAAATGCAGACCAACGGGTCAAAGAAATCAAGAGACTACATGAGCCAGTCTATCATAGAATTCAGAAAATCAAGGCACAAAGGGATAAGCATCGAAAGCAGCGAATCTTTAATGTGGGAGATTTAGTTTGGATTCATTTACGATTCCTAAAGCATCCAAATGCTAAATTATCTCTACAAGTTAAAGGTCCATTCAAGATTGCAGAGAAGATCAATGATAATGCTTATAAAGTTGAACTACCAAGTACTTATAGAGTTTCTCCTACCTTCAACGTTGCTGATTTATCAACCTATTTTGAAGATGATACTAATTGGGACTCGAGGACAAGTTTTGTCCAACCCGGGGAGAATGAAACAGAAACAATAGGGAAGAAACAAAACAATGTGACTGGGCCATTAGACATATGAACGTGGTGCCTCATCTTTTCTTTATCTTTTGCTTTTGCTTTATTCATGTCTGCCAATGTCTTATGTCCGTGTTTGCTTTTCTTTCCAGTCTGTACATGAGGATTTTAATTAGCATAAATAGAGCCTCAGTTTGCATGTAAGGCATGAAGAATTTGGAAATAAACCAGTGTGTATTTCGTTCCTGTACCACGTTAGAAAACCCCGGGCAAATCTATGTTAGCAAACTATTAGATGAAAACAACTCAGTGAGTGGGTGAGTGACATGTGCAATACTCTCTTTGCAAAGAACAAGATGGGCTTTGTCAATGGTTCGATCGAGATACCAACGGCGGACTTGCCAAACCAGGCCTATGGATGTGGTACAACGCAATGGTGAAGGATTGGCTTAAGAATGCAATAGGGAAAGAAGTTCAAAGCAGCTTATCGTATGCCAAAATGGGGCATAAAATTTAGGTAGATGTCCACAACGGTCCGCAAGTGCACGGGTCACGCCAAGTAATAAAGTGATGAGTAAAGTATCGTTCCCACGAGGATTTGGTTCCAAAACCCGGTTAAGTAGTGATTATTGCACTTTCGCCTAATTTGAGTTAGAAAATTATCAAGGTTGGAGGAAAACAGAATTATAAACTAAAAAGAAAATATAAACAAATGATTCATGGACTAGAAAGGATGCAGTGAGAGTTAAGATTGTTTACCCCCTTGTATTTCAAAGGTACTCATTCATATCCCACAATATGAGCTCTCAAGGATGGAATATGCTAACCAAGGTCATTAATTTACCCATAAGTGCTCTTTCAAGTCTCCAAACAAGTGTTTAGCTTAATTAGTTCATTAATCTCTTAACTAAAGAATTAAGCCCAACCTACATTGCAGAACCTATGTGGCTATGTGAGGTTAATGAGTGTATCTCTACCTCATCAACAAAACCATCAATCCAACCACTGGATTTCGAGTTTCCACACGATTGAACTCAAGTTCTACACTCAATCTGGCCCTCTCAAGCATCAACCAAGTGAACCCAACAACCTCATTGGTGGCCAACCAATAAGGAGCATTAAGAACAGAGTGAAATCAACATAATCTAACTATTCATAATAAATATAAAGAGGAAATAAGTACTTAATCCATACAAGGGTTCAAACAATCCAAACAATAAAACTCTAGCTATACATGTTCATAAAAACCATAAGAAACATGGCATAAATCAGTTACAAAGCAAAACAAGAGGGAAAGACAGCAAAAGGAGAGGAAAAACCAAGAGGAGAAGTTTAAATTTCTTCAAATCTTCAACATCTAACCCAATCTCTACCTCCAAGCTCCAAACCCTAGCAAAGCATTATCTCCACAGCGCCTCCCAGGTCCAAAATGAGGTTCTGATGTGTTAATTTCATATTCATAGGCCCTATAATCCATGCTGTCATCAAAACGCGTTTATGTTATTTCCGTGCATTGGTCGTGGCCAAAGGTTTGTTGGCTGCGGCAAAAATGTCTTTGGAGGTTGTTTGGCCATGGCCAAAAAGTTTCTAGAAGGATTTTGGCAGCTGCCAAAGAATGTTGGCCGCGGCCAAGCTTCCATAAGAAGCTTTTTGGCATTCTTCACCCTTTTCTTGCTCTTCTATGGTGCTTTGACTTCCTTAGCTCCATTCCCACTTCTTGATCATCCTTTGGTGCCTCTAATGACTTCTTTGTGGCTCCAATATTAACATATCAACACAATGAAATCTATAAAAATAGTGTTGATGTAATTTTAATACAATTTGGGGCTTAAACAGAGAATTTACACATTTTTATCATCAATACCCCTGGGCACATTACCTTTGCACATTTATCATCAATTATCTATGAATTTATCCAAAATGTATGCAAAACTAAAGGTAAATGTGCTACTTTGACAGGAATTTCATGATGTTAACAGTAGACCTTACAGAAGGTTCAGGAAAGGAAGTGCGCCGAGACTTTATGAATTTAGAAGTGGCTCTTTTGAAGAAGAGACTGAATGTGCCTTTAATTTACACCAAATTGAAGGCTGTGGGGACAAGATGGATTCCTTAATGCCGTGGCCAAAGTGTAGGTGTGGAGGGTGCATGTGTGGTGTCCTAAAGGAGATAACACATATGCAAGAAAGAGATCAGCTCTATGATTTCCTCATGGCTCTTGATGAGAGCTTTAATATGGTTTGTATAAAGTCCTATGCATAAAGCCTATGATAATCTTGGTAACAACCTATCACCTCGTGGCCGATAATGAGAAGAAACGTGAGATGTCGATGTAGTGACCTAATAATTATGGCACTGCATTTCATGTGCAACACCCACGAAACCAGAAGGCAGCTATAGACCAAAGAGGCTCAAGAAAAGAAAGACTGAAGTATGCACATTGTCATTGGACCGGCCACAGTGAGGATCAATGCTATGAAATTATTGGGTACCCAGTAGACTAGAAAAGATTCAGACACGACAAGCGGAAAGGTTCTTTCCAAGGCCCTAAAGCAGCACTCATCTAAATGGAAGACATCCCTATTCCAAAACTCTCTCTAAACTAATTCAAACAATTGGCCGAGTATTTTAGCAAGGAAGGCCCTACAACGACAAGCAACCAACTAGCTTAACCCAATGCCAACATGGCAGGTATTTTTTTTCTTCTCATATGCCTTGGATTATCGACTCCGAGGCTACCAATCATATCAACTAACTTGACAAATTAACACCTGACAGAAAGTAAGGAGGCCATAGACTGGTTCAAATTCTAAATAGGCAATGCATAGCCGTCAATGAGTCAGGGTCCATGACATTGTTTAATGAACTAAAACTAAATGATGTTCTAAAGATCCCCATCTTCAAGTGCAATTTACTTTCCATTAGTAAAATAACTCTTGATTATGACTGTCTCATGCACTTTACAATAGATTTTTACGTGATATAGGACTTACACTCGAGGAACCTAATTAGACTGGGGAGGCACTGTGATGGACTATATGTACTAGAACTACCAACATCAAAGCAGAAGGCACGCTAGCTATTAGAGAAGCAGCATAGCAGTATCCAAACTGGCTTCAATAACTCGACCACATCTCTCAAGTAAAACTTGCAAATTTAGATTTCCTTTCTAATGTATCTCAATTTCAGTAAATAAAATCTGGTGATCCTTGTATAAAGGCCAAGCAAGCTCGTTTATCTTTTCTTGAAAGTTCAATAAAAAGTGCTTCCTATTTCAAACTCATTCATTGTAACATATAGGGACCTTACAAAATTCCATCCCTATGTGGATCTCGTTATTTGCTTATAATCGTTCATGACTTTAGTATAGCAACCTGGCTCTATCTCATGCAAAACAAATCACAAGTGGGCCAATTCCTACCGGCCTTTCTCAATATGGTTGAAACTCAATTTGAAAAAAGGGTGAAACGCTTGAGAACCAACAATGGGAGTGAGTTTCAATCAAACATGATGCTGCAAACCTATGAAACTAAGGGAATTCTATATACCACAACAGAATGGCGTTGTCAAGTGTAAACATAGTCACATCCTTGAGATGGCATAGGCTTTAATATTTAAGGAACACTTACTGAAAGAGTTCTGGTGGGGAGTGTGCGCTCATAGCGATCCACATCATCAATCACATACCAACCAAATAAACTGAAAATTGAACACTATATGAGACCCTTTTTGGCATGAAACCAAGCTACAACGACATGAGAACTTTTGGGTGTCTCACCTACTGCAAAGATCTCACGGTTTAGGATAAATTTGAATTACGCTGCAGGTAAGGAGCCTTCATTGGCTATCCAGTGGGATAAAAAGGAGACAATTTTTGATCTTGAGCACAGGCAGGTTGTGGTTTCTCGAGATGTCATATTTTTTGAAAAGGAATTTCCTTTTCAACACTTTATTGTAAATAAGGAAGAGACAATAGGCCAGGCCTAGCATTATTGACTTTTGGGATGATGCCATCATCTATGACCATACTTGTACTCCAGCTATAACAAGAAATACACTAGAGCCAACCATTAATACACCATCCTCTGCTACTAAACCATGTGGAGAAAATTATAAAGTCACACCTGCCTTAAGCTTCCCTGATGCAACTTGCAAGAGTTCTCGGCTAAGAGCAATACTAAAGAAACTTCAAGATTATGCAATGGAGCTTCTAAAATTTATAGTCCCATCATAATCCAATTCAGTTCCAGGAAACTCAAAGGTACATGCTCTATCTCACTTTATCACTTATGCTAATTTTCCCCTTCACACCGAGCCTTTCTTACAGCCATGACATCCAATAACAAACCCAAGAGTTTTATGGATGCTGTACATCATGACTGCTAGCGCCAAGCCATGAAAGAGGAAATTGAGGCTTTAGAATGAAATGATACATAGACTAGAGGCCTTGTCTCCATAGAAGAAAGCCATTGGTTTTAAATAGGTTTACAAATGCAAATTCAAACCCAACGACAAGCTTGACTGCCACAAAGCCTGTCTTGTAGCCAAAAGGTACATGCAGGTGGAAGGAATCGACTACCATGAGACTTGCACCGGTAGCAAAATTAGTTACTACTTGGACTCTTATTGCAATTGCCACCAAAAGAGGATGGGAGATGCATCAAATGAACGTCTATAACACCTTGTAGGGGGAGCTTAAGGAAGAGGTTTACATGAAAATACCTTAAGGTATTGCCACACAAGGTGAGACTAGATTATGTCACTTTTAAAAGTCATTATATGGACTCAAGCAAGTGTCACGAAGTTGGTATTGTTTGCGTCACTATCGTACATCGTACAAATTATTGGCGACAGCAACTATTGAAATAAAATAAACAAATAGTTCGAGTCACGTCTAAGGACGCTGTCCTTAGGATATATTCCACAACCCCCTTAGTAGATTAGGAAGCGGCACTCCTCAGGATAAAACGAACTCTTCCTGCAGAAAGCAGGGTGACAGAACTGCATAAAGATATTAGTATAACTCAGAAGAAGAGAGAGGAGAGGAGCTCAGGGACCTCTGTGTCACCAAACCTCGGTGCTCACACCTTGGCACACAAGAACTTACTCCATACATTGCCTTTTATAGGCAGATATTATGTGACCGTTGAGCTGCAATGATGACCATTAATGACGGTTTAATGACAATTAAAACAACAGTTACAAAACCAGTATTAATGACAATTTAATGTAATAAAACCTTTTAAATGTCATTAAAATCATTCAATTAAAAATCTAATGGTCATCTCTAACGGTCAGCTCACATACCCCTCTTATCAGTCTTTTTACTAACTCAAGCTCATATTTAATTGTATACTAGGGCATTCCCAATCTTGAGTTGTATGAGACTTCTTTCTTTGACACACTCACACATAATATTTCCAACAATCCCCCACATATGTCAAAGAAAGCTCGTAGCCTCATTAGTTGAGTTACACACATGGATATAATCATTGTATCTAGTGGTCCTTTGGACTATGAACTAGACCTAGACTAATAACACTTAGTGCACAGAGATGCCAGTGGTCCTATAGACTATGAACCAACACCTCTTAGGCGTATACCAGAGGCATTAAGAGTCAGATTATACCCCCCACATTTTCTGTTGTTAGCGTGTTTTTGCACATTAAAACGGCCATGCGCGTGTCCTGGTATTTAACGAATGCTCTTAGAGATTTCGCCATGATCTCACAGGAGCGGCCCCATACCTCATTTGCATAGGTGATTTCATGAAATGTACTTGCAATGAGCACATTATCCCGTAGGATTATGAAATCATTAAGAGCTTTCACTCAACCTCACCAAAATGCATTTTAGCACTTTCTCTTGCCATAGGAATGGACTGGTAATTTATTTTAGTGCTAGCAGAACTAACAAACGACTTGTTCTTACCCATTGAACCTCCTTCATGGGATCACCAATCACAGAGGTTGGGTTGCCGTCGCTGTTAATTTCAAATTGGCTTTAGTCCCATTCCCCTCGGCTAATTTAAGCATACTTATTCATATAGCATCTCAAATGATATTCACTTGTACCATTATTCTCTCAACAATAGCTATTGCTATTTAGCAATCACAACTCGTCGACATAAAATGTCGGTTTTACACCCACAATTTTCGCTAAGAGATTTTCAACAATTTAGCCTTCAATCTCAGCCAATTTTAGAGTAACATACTCTAATTCACATAATAATTTATTTTGACTACCAGTAGATTTTCTCATATAAAACTGAAATTCGGTTTAACATCCGTGTATCTCAATACAACGAGAATCTACTGTATATGATACCAATATTTATGGTAACCCTACAAATATTTAAATCTCCTCATGAGATTGCATATTTATAATACTATCAATCTTCACGTAGCACAAGCTATATCACAGGGATTAACATCCTTTGATGCAACAAATTATCAACAATTTGTACATACCCAAATTTAGCAACAAAATCAGTTTTTAAGTCACTTTAAAAATTGTGTTAGAATCATAAGGAATATTCACAATGGTTCTCAAAAAATCAAACTTCAAAAACATTTCTCAATATTGTATATAATCACTATTCCTTTATGATTTCAACACCTAAAATCACATTTGCTTCACACATGCTTCATATTAAATTTTGAAGCCATATTAAAACATATATGCTATCTGTATTAAAAATTCAATATTCACAGTAGTCATACATGTTTATACTACTATAAATATATACTCACAAATTATGAAATTTAAACACATTTATCTCTACACTAGATAAATGATTAAATTTTCACAACATACAAAGAATTCATAAAATTTGCTCTCTGCAGCAAATAACAAAACATCCACATAATTAATTATAAAAAAGTCACATAATTTGCTCTTTGGAGCAAATAAAAAAAAAACCTCCACCTAATTAATTTAAACCACAACTTGGTTTTATTAAATGAGGCAAGAAACAATTTGCAATAATTTTCAACAATTTGTAACTTTAAAATTTATAAGGTATCCCACATGTTAGGCACCCCCACACTTTCAAATATCTCAAAATATTTTCACACCTTATAATTAATAATTCTAATTTAATTAGAATATCACTATATAATATATAATCCCTTTCCATTATAATTAAATTAGAATATTTCCAAATTCAAATATTCATAGCTAAGACATGATCATAAATATTAGCATGTCAATATGAAATAGACCAACTCACCATAAATATATATTCACCCACTTTCTTTTTTTTAAGGCATTCATCAAATCCTTATTTATCTGACAACCTATTGTAAATAGGCTTATAAATATAAGAATTTTTTTTTCACACCATCACATGAAACAATTGATAATCATCCTTTGTTTCCTCAAATGTTTCAACTCTAAAATCCTAATTAAAGTTCATTTCCGCAAATTGTCAAGCACTACACATGTATTGTGCAGAAAATACTTTACCCATATAATAAATAACCTCCAGTGAGAGGTCAGAGCGTATTGCATCATATGCTATTTATAATGCCAATTGAATTCAATTAATTTAATGTATTCATTCACTAATTAAGCCAATAAATTATTGATATTTTGATCCAACAATTTATGCCAATAAACTGTTGTTAACAAATAATGGCCAACAACTATTATATCCGTTATGATATGCTGTATTACTCCTATGATATAATAATAGGAAATATCTATGCCTTCTCCTCTCTCATATAGTACACCATGGTTTTCACAACAGATAATGGCATTTGTCTCAAAATGCAATCAAGCAAAATGAATATATGTGCAGAGAGGCTTACCTTACTAATGCTATGTGCCCTCTTCTTAATCATACTTTTACGGCTGGAAACCAAACCTAAATGATGCAGCGATCTTGAGAGATGCAAGAACAACAATATCTCTTGTGTTCTCATCAAAATCCACTTCACATGTGCTTTTGTACATTATCTCTCAATACATCTTCATTGGCTTCATAGATTACCACACTGTGTAGCTCCTTGAAGGCGCAACATAAACACGTCCAACTGTAGCCTCTTTTGCAATATCATAATAAGCTTAAAAAATATTGATGATAGTACAACGGTATAAAAAATGACAGCACCTTAAAATCAATGAATAATAGGAGACATAACATTGCCAGAACAAATACATAGGTTACCAATTATTTAAACCAAATTAGTATACTCATTAACCAAGAGAATAAATCTGCCAACGCATAGGAATTAAATTCTCAAACATAAGGGAATGTATGATTATGCTGAATTAAATAATGTTTTTTCCTATTAAAACATTCCATAGTACCATGTAATGGTTACTTTATGCATGCTGCAAAGTAACTATTCCTGCAAAATAACTATTCATCCTCGTAGCCTTCAGAACATAATACCTTCAGGCATAAAGCTAACTATTTGCGTACCTGTGGACAGAGACCAAGTCATGAATACCTCAAGGAAAATATAATGAACAGTAATATATCCACTATTTACGCACAATAACAAGTCCTTTATTGCCTCATTTCTCATGGGAATAGTCCTTCACATTTAGCGATAAAGATCCATATGTAACTGAATAGCTTCAACCAATGGTAATTCATGATACATTGTCCAAGATCATAGACAATTTCCATAACTTTGAACTTAAGATCAGCAGGTAATATCATCTAGTGTAGAGATTGGAATTAAACTTAGCTCATTCACTTTGCAATCAACCAAATGAATTGGAGGACACCCATCATGATTTGCTAAGCAGGAATATCTCCTAAGATTGTTGGCGTCACCATCGTACACCGTACAAATTGTTGGCAGCAGCACCTGTTGAAACAAAATAAACAAATAGTTCGAGTCACGTCCAAGGACGCTGTCCTTAGGAGATATTCCGCAACCCCCCTAGTAGATTAGGAAGCGGCACTCCTCAAGATAAACGAACTCTTCCTGCAGAAAGCAGGGTGACAGAACTGCATAAAGATATTAGTATAACTCAGAAGAAGAGAGAGGAGAGGAGCTCAGGGACCTCTGTGTCACCAAACCTCGGTGCTCACACCTTGGCACACAAGAACTTACTCCATACATTGCCTTTTATAGGCAGATATTATGTGACCGTTGAGCTGCAATGATGACCATTAATGACGGTTTAATGACAATTAAAACAATAGTTACAAAACCAGTATTAATGACAATTTAATGTAATAAAACCTTTTAAATGTCATTAAAATCATTCAATTAAAAATCTAATGGTCATCTCTAACGGTCAGCTCACATACCCCTCTTATCAGTCTTTTTACTAACTCAAGCTCATATTTAATTGTATACTAGGGCATTCCCAATCTTGAGTTGTATGAGACTTCTTTCTTTGACACACTCACACACAATATTTCCAACAGGTATCACAAGTTCACCAGTGTGCTACTCCAAGCTGGTTTCCATCAATCACATATTAATCATTTACTACTCATCTATAGGAAGGGGAATGTGTTTGTAGCAATATTGATCTACGTTGACAACATGATAATTATAGGAAATAGTCCGAAAATGATTGTCGTGGTCAAGAAACACCTTCATGCAAAATTTAGCATCAAAGACCTTAGCACTCAAAAATATTTCTTGGGAATCGAAGTTACCAAGCTTAAAACAGGCATTGTTCTTAGTCAATGGAAATATGCACTTGATATACTCAAAGATGCTAAAATGGAAGATTGTCGCCTAATTCTAACTCTTATGGAAGAAAACTGTAGTTTAGAGCTTCCTGGAGACGATGAAGTGGTAGATGAAGGTTGGTGCAGAAGATAAATAGGTTGCTTACTGTACCTTATTGTCACACGGCCAAACTTGGTGTACCCTGTGAACCTCTTAAGCCAATATTCCAACAAACCCACACGCATACACATGGATGCTGTGGAATATGTTCTACGCTATTTAAAAGGCATGCCTGGACAAGGTATCTTATTGAGAAACGGTGGGTTTTATGAACTCATGGGATATTGTGATGCTAATTGGGGTTACTGTAAGCAAACATGAAGATCATACACATGGTACTACATCACCTTAGGTGGATCACTTGTTTCTTGGAGGTTGAAAGAACAGAGCGTTGTGACATAGTTCTTGGGAAAGGCTAAAATATTGTATTGGCAAACACTGTAGGAGAACTAATTTAGTTGTGATGGTTGTTGGACGAGCTCAGAGAACCATAAAACAAGGCGCCACCTTATTATGCGATAGTCAAGCGGCCTTACACATTGCAGCAAATTCAGTCTTTTGTGAACACACCAAGTACGTCAACATGGACTACTATTTTGTACGGGAATGCATATAAAGCATTGAAGTCAACCCCACTAAAATCTCCATAAAGACACTGCTCGTGGATGTTTTCACTAAACCACTTAGACGAGACAAGTACCAACAATCATTAGCAAGTTGGGCATTACCAACCTTTGTGTAAGAACTTGAAGGGGAGTATGAGGATAGCTTAACTAGTAAATAAGCCATTTGAAAATTTGAATATGATTTGAATATTGTATTTTGTAAATATGATATATTTTTAGTTTCTATTTGCATGGATCCGAGAATCTCACATCTTGTTACGCGAATATCTCGCTGTCTCTTTGTTGCATGAGAATATATGTGCTTGTTTGGAACAGCGGTTGAAAATTTCAATCATGCTTATGAATTGTAATTCACGGAATACGAAGTAACTTTTACGGTCTACGAGGTAGTTTTTACGGTCTACGAGGTGCTTTTACGGTCTACGAAGTGCTTTCACAGTCTACGAGATAAATATGTGGAGAAGATTTATCCCGATTTACGTGAATCGGGCTTATGTAATAAGCCCGATTCAAATAAGCTCAAACAAACAAGCACTATATATGTACAACTACGTTACCAAATAAAGTAAGATGTTTACTCTCTGATTCTCGTTCCCTTAAATCCTTTAGTTTCACTTTAATTTTTCAACATATAAGAAGGTCTTTGACTTACCTAGTGTGTCTAACCTTGTTCTTCACCCACCCACTCTGGAGGTTCCCCAATTTTTGATGAAGTGAGTAGGGATTTTTTATTATCTTTGTGTCTATTCATTCCTATTTAATGTATTATGTGTTTATGTTTTACTTATTAAAGGTAGCTGTCTAGGTTGGTGTCTGCAGGAATTGATGTGGATGTGCGGCCATCACACTTTACATCTCTTACTAATTTTTCCCTTGTTGATGAATTATTGGTTGTTGCAAACCGAAGAGATATTGCTAATCTTCGACAAGGACCAGCTGTGTGTATTTTATATCAAATACTACATGATGTCATTCTTTTTCCTCTCATGATTTTTTTCCTTTTACTGAGTAAATGTTATGTGTGGTGTTTATGATGGTTCCAGGATGCTCGTATAGCAGTGATTGCTAAAATTCTACATATTTTTGGAAACCTTAGCTGGTTTTATGATGGGTGTAGTTGTTATAGTAAACAAGTCATTTTGGGTGATGTAGGGTTTTAGTATAATAAATGTTTGACAACTGTCTAGTATGTTGTCCCAAAGTTCATATCTATTTAAGGTGTTCATGCTAGCTGATTATTTGAGTGGCCAATCTAGTTCTTGCAGAGTGATCTGGATGATAGATGATAATACCATCATGAAGGCTATATGGCTGGTCTGCATGACAATTTAGACTTAGATGATGACAATTCTGCTAACCTCCCTATTGAACAGGTTTGTATTTGATATTTCCATTTGTTTCATTATTTTGAGTTATAGTCCTAGTAGTACCATTTATTTTACTTATCTGACTTTATGCATATGAATTTAGTTGTTTGCCTATGTGCTCTGAAGGTTCGAGTTCTTTAGTAGTTAAAGAAAGTAATAATAGTACTGCTATGGTGAGCAAAGTGGATGATGTTGTCACTGAGAAGAGTGGTGGCACTGTGTCTTATGCACGCAAAAAGCAATTATATAAAACAATATAAGTGTTCACGTCTCTTCAGTAGAAAGAGTGCACGGGTTATATAAACCCTTGAGTTCAAAGGTTTTCATACCCCTCCGCCCTTTTTGATAGGGGGTATTTTTTTTTTACCCACAGTTATTTTCTTTCCAAGGTTAATTCTGTTAGTGTCAATGGTTTCACCTAAGAAGGGGGTGAATTAATTGATATTAAATGTGTAAAATATTAGAATTAAAGCACTTAATTAAAAGATAAAAGCTTGAGAAATATCATTGAAGTGTATACCAAGGTATATATTGGTTCCAAAGGAGGAGTAGTGATTAGAAGAGGTTATAGAAGGATTCGGAAGCAAGAATCACAAGGTTACAAGCTTCCTTACCTTAGTTTTGAAGAACATTAGCCTTCCTTCTCCTTCACTGTGCTCAACTCTCTCTCACTCTATTTGGTTCAGCTCATGCACGAAAATGAGATGAAGAGATGAAGGAAATGGATGATATAATCAAATAGTCAAATGGTTTAACATGTGGCACTTTCCTATTGGTCGAATTTGTCATTTCTTGTCTAATTATGCCATTTCCTCTTCCCTCTTCTACTCAGCCAAAATTGCATGAGAAATAAGAGAGAAAATGTTGATATTAAACTATTCCATTGTCATCTTGCAAATTGTTGACTTTTGGGCCTTTGATTTTTGACTATTTGACATTCCTTAATAATAATTTACCAAAATAGGCTTATTAATTATCAAGTATCCATTTCCATCTTTTTAATTCACATTTAACTGAAATTATTAGGAATATTAGGGAAAAATAATTATTTCTCTCTTTATGGCAAAATTACAATTTCGCCTATACGTTTCATGATTTACCGAAATAAATCATTCCTTGCTCATTTCTTTTCATTTTTCTAAATTTTGACACTTGGATGAGACCATTATTTGTGTCATTTTATACTCAAATTTTTGTTATAATATTAGGCTTTTAAGTGTACATTAATTGCCTCTTTGTGTCCTTACTTGGGCGAATTATATGTAAGAGGCGATTGAAATATTGCTGTAAATTTACATATACCACAATTTACCATTTTATTCCACTAAATATCACAAATGTATACATAAGGAATATTGGTGAAAAAGTGGGGTATTACACAGGTGACACGTCATTTTTGACTTATCACTCAAGTGACAATTTTAGGACTCGAGTGAATGAGGGATTTTCAAATATCACTATCGAGTACCTTGCAAGTGATACATCATTTTTGACTTCATTACTCGAGTGACAATTTTAGGACTCGAGTAAATGAGGGATTTTCAAATATCACCATCGAGTACCTTGCAAGTGATGCATAAATTTTCTTTCTTTATCACTCAAGTGACAGATTCATAACTCGAGTGAATGAGAAAGTTTGTACACATTCCTTCATTCACTAGCTGGTACCTGGTACCTTGTCAGTGATGTTATTTCTTTGAGATTTCACTTGAGTTGCACAAACTTCACTCTAGTGCATCAATGCTTTTTAAAATAGCTTCATCACTGGCCAGTACCTTATTCTGACCCAAAGTCATATGGTCACTTGAGTATCCTTTCATAAAATCTTTTTAAGTTTTGTTATCTTCAAAACATATATTTTTACATTCTCCCCCTTTTTGATGATGAAAAAACTTAGACCAAATAATCAAAGCTAGTATGTGAAAGTACTTTAGAAATGTTATATTATGATTTATCAGACATATTCAAGTCACTATACCAATTATCAAACTTATCAAATATTTTAATATTCATTTTCAATATGTACTTATATTCAAAGTTGACAGAATGAAAATATGAAAAATTTAAGATTCATATTCAGAGTTGACAGAATTAAAATATGCATAAAACATGATGACATAGAGCAGAATAAAGTATACATCATGTCTCCCCCTTTTTGTCATCAGTAGAAAGGGTAAAGGGAGTGGGTAAGGTGAAGGTAGAGGAGGAAGAGGGTGGAACCCAGAGAGGGGCTGGAGGTGGAATATGATCTGTTTCAAGAGTAGAAGAATGTGCTGTGTATATGACAACAGCAGTGAGAAGATGAATTGGGATAGAATGATCAGATAAAGTAGAAGGAGAAGGAGAGTAAGGTGTAAAAGTAGGAGAGGATGGAAGTACAGGATCTAAAGTAGGTTCATAGATTATAATTTCTTGATTAATAGGGGAAGTAGAGTTTGAATGGTGAGGATGATGTGAAGGAGAAGATGGTATTTGGGTGATAAGGTTGTCTTGAGGAAGCTCTTGTAAGTGATTGGTAGATATGTAGACAGAGGAGTAGATTCTAGTGCAGGTTCAGAATCAAGAGTAATATGAACCTGAAAGGATGTGGTAGGATCAGGAATGATAAACAAACCATTGCTTAGTAAAGGGATAGGTTTATGAGATAAAGTTTTTGGGGAAGGTGTACCGGATGGTTCAAAAGGAGTAGGCTAAGAGGTAGGTTTTGAAGGCATTTCAGAAGAAGGAATGGTAAAGTGAGCTCGTAAAACTGCCTCATAAGTATCCAGACGTTAACAAAAATTCTTCAATTGTTGAGTATGAGAATCTTGCATATCAAATAGCTTTTTAAAGTTTTGATTAATCCCAGTAACCAAGAGCTTGACTTAATGATCAACAATTTTAACAAGATAAGCATTAGAGGCCTTAATGTGATTGGTTGTTAACTTCAAGGCATCATGGATACAGTTATGAAGTATGGCTCCAAGAAATGATGGTCTAGGAGAAGCAGCTCTTGATGATTGAGCTTCATTAGCTTGAGATGTCTTAGCTTCCATATCTTTCTCTTTTTCTTTATTTCA
The DNA here is from genome assembly GCA_037074505.1 of Albizia julibrissin. Lineage (NCBI taxonomy): Eukaryota > Viridiplantae > Streptophyta > Magnoliopsida > Fabales > Fabaceae > Albizia > Albizia julibrissin. Next base: position 33,823,035 of record CM073487.1, read on the forward strand.
CTTGTAAAACCACCCAGTGGCAACTCAATCTTCATTTTGCTGAGGTGAATTCTATCAAACTTGAGAATGCGAATGATATGATCATTTCGTTCCAAATACCAAATGTTGTGAAGTTTCAGAAAATGGGAGATTAATTGAGGGTATGGTAGAGGAGTACTTCTTGTAGAAGAAAGTTTTTATATGTTAATCTTACTGTAAATCATATCACCAATGTTTCTAAACTCTAGTGATAGAATTGAAGCTATTAGGTGATAATCTTTATCAATAAAGTGTGTGAAATTGTTGATATTGCAAGTTAAGATATACCACATGATATTGCAAGTCAAGTGTGTGAAGCCATGGTTCATATTGCTCAAAGTAAGAATATAGATCCAAGTTAAGTTTGTCATTTTGATATTGCAAGTCAAGATATACCACATGAAATAAGGGTCTATGAGCAAAATCATCTTCATACCTCTGCTTGTCATTAAGCTTGAAAGTTGAAGTCTGTTGGATGTTCTAATAGCTCATCTTCAAGTTTAAGAGATGCTTGGGATTGTGACTTTTGATTTGAGACTGAAGGTTTGATTAATTCCCTGGAACTTATGGTTTCTTATTGAGAAGAAGTATAGAGGCCTTTATATCTGGATTTTTTAGGCACATTCATAGTTTCGTGTACAAGTTGATTTACAATCTTTAAAACCTTTTGGTTCATATCTTCTTTAGTTATATCAATGGAAGTTGAGGATGAAGAAAATCTAGTGACTTCTTTTGATTTCCCTTTGGAGATAGGAGAAGACACCTTTAATCATGTCTCCTTTGGTTCTTTGATCACTATTCCCTTAGTCTTAAGAACTTGTTTTGGTCGCCCTTAGTCAAGAACTTTTGGTCGAGGATGCTTTGATGATTTGGAATTCTTGGTTGCTTTCGAAGGATGCTTCTTTGACGAGAGAGATTCATTCTTGCTAAAGTTTGGATTCTTTGAGCGAACCATTGAAGTAGAAAATGGTTTAAAACTATCGTTGGCTAGGGCTCGACAAACTAAGGAAATGAGGATTTTGAGGTGTTTTTGGTATAATAATGGGAGAAATTTTTGGGTTTTAATGGTGAGAATGAGTTAAGTAAGATAAGAGCAAGTTTTGATTTAGGTTACTCAAGGGTTTTTAAAGAGAAATCGAGTGTAGTGGCTTAAATGACCTCAAGTTCAGGTTTTAGTATATAGGGGAGACAAGTCCACTCGAGTATTATAATGAACACTCGAGTGAAAATGATTACTCGAGTTAATTTTTGTAGTCACTCGAGTGTTATGTAGTAAATAAAAAGATTAAAAACTTACCTCTCTTGAATGATTCATGTGATTACTCGAATGATGTCCTTACTCTTCTGAAGTTCTACTTGACCATTTTCCGGTTATCCTTTAGTACTTGATATCACTTGAGTTACTCTCTTAGTTACTTGATTATTATGCTGCAAATGAGATAGGCTGGGAGATTTACTTTACTTGAGGCTCAGCTTGATCACTTTCTAGTTACCTACCAGTGCTGGTGATTACTTAAGTGCTTAGGGAATAACTCGAGTGATTTTATCACTTTGCCTTCTTCTTGCACTTGCTAGTTACTTGATAGTAGAGTTAATCACTCTAGTGCTATAAGGGTTCACTCAAGTGATTTTCTTTAGTTTATTCATTATTCCTTTTGGGTCAATTGAGTGCTCTTTGGCAGTTGCCGCTTTTCTGTTTATCCTTATTTTTTACTGTAAATATAGAGGATCCTATAAAACAAGTAACTGGACACTTTGATGCTAAAGTTAGTCTTTTAATCATAAACATATTTAAAAATTAATGAAAGAAATTACTTCCAATTAAATAGGATTTACCATTCCCAATTCTATTTAGATGTACAAAAATTGGTCCTTTGCCAAGGGTTTGGTGAAAATGTCTGCTATCTAGAGATATGTAGGAATGAATATTACTTTGACATCTTACTCTATACGTGATCTCTTATGAAATGCAATCTCACATCAATATGCTTGGTTCTTGAATGTTGAACTTTGTCAAGCTGATTGTGTTGGTATTATCACAGTAGATAGGAATACCTTTTAGATGAATAACTAGATCTTGAAGTTATTGTTTTAACCAAAGTATGTGCATAACAACTTGAGGTAGTAACATATTCAGCTTCTGTTGAAAAGAAGGGTATAGTATTTTGTTTCTTGTTGAATCATGATACTATTAAACCACCAAGAAATTAACATTGTCTACTGATACTCTTTTTGTTTGTCTTGTAGCCTCCATGGTCAAAGTCTGAATATGCAACTAGATATTCATTTCCTCCCTTTAGATACAAGATTCCTAGTTCTGCTATGTTAGCAAGATACCTGAATATTATTTTAACAGTCTCAGTGTGAGATTCTTTAGGTGTTGTTGTTATCTTGCACACATACCATTGCTGAATTGTATATCAGGTCTACTGGTTATGAGATAGACAAGTGAGCTAATCATTCCTCTATATTTGGTAATGTTATAATCTACTCCTTTAACGTCTGCATCATGTATAGTTGTTGAACTCATGGGAGTATCGACTCCATTAGCTTAATCCATCCTATATTTCTTTAGTAATTCCTTAAGATATTTGGTTTGGGATATGAATATGCCATTCCTCCTTTGTTTGATTTGTAATCAGAGAAAGAAGGTCAGCTCTCCCATTCGTAGACATTTCAATCTCTCCCTTCAATCCTTTGATGCACACAAAGACTAAGAGTACTAGTACAACTTCCAATTTAGCTACTGGAGCATATGTTTCCTCACAATCAATTCCTCCTTCCAATTATAGCCTTTAGCCACCGATCTTTCCTTGTTTCTGACAATGATTGCAGATTCATTACATTTGTTTTTTAATACCCATTTAGTGCCAATAACTAGATGGTCTTTAGGCTTGAGTACCAAATCCCAAACTTAATTTCTTTCAAATTGATTGAGTTCATCTTGTATTGCTGATAAGTAAAATATTTGCACATTTATTTTCCCTTATATGAAGCATTTTTTGGATGACATTTGAGCTTAATGTAATGAATTTGGGTGTAATTGATAAATAAATAATGATTTGACATAAAATAGAATTCATTGGAAAATACTAAATTTTGACCCTATTTTAGTTTTTAGGCAATATCTGGAGCTTTAGATGTCAAATTGGGACGTTTTTTATATGGATAGAAATCTGAGAAAAATTCCTACAACTTTTATGTTGAGGTAAAAACCTAGTTTTGTCCTCAAGAGCTCCAAATTTTGCTTAGAAGTTGAGTACATGATTATGTCCAAGTCTGACCTTTGTCTACTAATTTAACCATAACTAGAGCCAAAAATATTGAAATGAGGAGCTCTCATATGCATTTTCAAGATAAGATCTAGATCTACAACTTTCATGAAGACAACAAAGTGAGATTCTAACGTTTTAATTGCAACACGTTAGCTGCAATCAATATTGGTGGCTTAGAGTCAAGATTCTTACCTAACATGTGGAAATTCTTACACCCAATTCATCTATAAATAGAGGAGTTGAAGTCACAAGGGAGGACACCATCTTAGAGTTTAATTTCATGCATTTTTATTGTTCTTGCATACCTCCTACATGAAAGGTTTAGGTAGTCCTCCTTTATGGATGGTATAGGTTGCCTCCTACATGGAAGGTTTTACCTCCTATATGGAAGGCTAGATTTTTCTATTTTCAAGCATCTTGTAATTATATCTTTATGTTTTAGAATTTAATAATCATGTTTTCTGCAATATTTATAAAGTTTTTAATTTATTTTGGTTTTGTTTTTAATTTCATCATGAGCTAAATTTTCATTTTCCTAGGGTGATAACGTAGCTTACTAATGACGGATTGAATCTTAACTTATTAAATCTAGTTTTAATTTTTCCTTCATGATTGAGTTTTAATTATTGTTCTTAATGCTTTCAATTGATTGGCCACCTTTTGGATGATCTCAATATGCATGTTGAGACTGGAAGGAGATACATGTGTGTGGATCCTATAATTAAAACCATAATTTGTATATGAAATAGGAATATATTCATATGGGTTGTGTAGTCTTAATTGAGTTCCATAAATCTTAATGCATGAGTGATTGCTTAAATTCATATAGGAATATATTGGGTTAGCAATTAATTATAGAATTATTTGACCTTGGAAGAGGCTAGTAATTAAAATAGGAAAACTCGACTATCAATCATATGGAATAAATTAGACTAGAATAGATAAGTGATTCAATTCGGAGTTTGCTAAGTGAAATCTAATCGCTAGGTCCTTTTTATTATATTTGTCTTTATAACAATTACATTTTCATTTAATTATTTTTATCTTGCAATCTCAACCACCAACTAATCGATAAGCTAAATAGTATTAAAATTCTCAATTTTGGTACTTAGTGATCAATCCTCGTGGGAATGATACTCTACTCACCTCTATATTACTTATTTACGACAGTGTACACTTGCACTTCTAAAATACACCATCCTACACTTGTAACAAGTTTTTGGCGCCGTTGCCAGGGATTGTTGTCATTAATATCAATACCAAGTAATTTTAATACTAACTTGGTCTTTACATTACATTTGTTTTCTTTTTGGTATCTTGTGTTTCTTTTCAGGCTTTTGCTTAGTGCATGACAAGATCGAAGTAGATTGAATTACAACCTTGTGATTCGGAGATCAAAAGAACTTGTTGAAGAAATCGGAGAATTCGAAAGTAGTCTATTTCAATCAATCCAATGGAAAATCTGGAAGGAGAAACAACAGATATCAAAACACTCCGTGACTATGCAACACCAACAGTTATGGAGAGAACTTCTGGAATCAGAAAACTGCCAGTAGCAGCTAATAATTTTGAACTCAAGCCTGCAATTATCCAGATGATGCAAGCAATTCAGTTCAGTGGTTTACCAACAGAAGATCCCAACACACATATAGCCAGCTTCCTAGAGATTTGTGATACATTTTAACATAATGGTGTTACTGATGATGCCATTAGACTTAGACATTTCCCTTTCTCACTCGAGGATAAGGCTAAGAGCTAGTTATACTCTCTACCAGTGGGAAGCATAACTACATGGGATGCCTTAGTGCAAAAAATTTTGGCACAATACTTTTCTTCAGGAAAAATAGCTAAATTGAGGAATGAAGTTACCTCATTTACTCAACATGAATTTGAGAGCCTCTATGAAGTATGGGAAAGATACAAGGAGTTGCTAAGAAAATGTCCTCATCATGGGTTACCAGATTGATGGCAATTGCACTCATTCTATAATGGGATGACGCATACAACCAGAATTCTTGTAGATGCTGCAGCTGGAGGATCTTTTATGGGAAAGAGTCTAGAAGATGCTTACAATCTTCTCGAGGAGATGGTAGCCAATACATACCAATGGCCTTCTGAACGCCATGTTTCAAAGAAAGTGGTTGGAGTGCACGAGCTGGATATCCTTACAACTTTGTCTTCTCAAGTTGCATCTATATCCAAGCAAATGAACTCGTTGACAAGTCAAGCAAATGCAATCAGCACTCCTCATAAAACCTGTGATCAATATGGAGAACCTCATGTGAGCATACAATGTCAAGAAGGACACCCATCCATGCCTTCTCAGTCTGAGCAAGCTCATTACATTGGAAAGCAAAGAAATGATCCATTCTCAAACACTTACAATCCAGGTTGGCGGAATCATCCAAACTTTAGCTGGAAGAATAATCAAAATTTGTTTAAACCGCAAGGGAACTACCAGCAATAAGGTCTTTAACCACCGAATCCACCACAGCAGAAAGTGAATATAGAAGATGCACTGGCTCAACTAACCATGAATACATCTCAATTCATGGTTGGGACTGATGCAACATTCAAAAACCAGGAGGCTTCAATAAAGAACTTGGAGATTCAGATGGGCTAAATTGCAAATATGCTGAACTCTAGACAACCAGGTACTCTTCCGAGTGACACTAAAAAAATCCAAGAGAGCATGTGAAGGCCGTTGCATTAAGGAGTGGGAAAGAATTGAAAGATCCTGTAATTTAATAGAAGAAAGATGAAAAAAAGAAAGAAAGTGAAGAAGAACAAAAGGAGGAAGCATATAATCCTCAAGAGGATGATGTGGTACCAGGAAGAATCAACTTTCCAGATAATCCTCCTCCATATGTACCACCAGTTCTATATCCTTAGAGACTTGTGAAGGCAATGCTAGAAAAGCAGTTTAAAAAGTTTCTGAAGGTTTTCAAAAAGCTACATATCAACATCCCTTTTGTAGATGCTCTTGCCCAAATGCCCAGTTATGCAAAATTTATGAAGGAAATTCTCTCAAAGAAATGTAAACTGGAGGAATTCGAGACAGTTGCACTTACTGAAGAGTGCAGTGCCATTCTGTAAAAGAAACTACCATCAAAGCTGAAAGATCCAGGAAGCTTTGGCATACCTTGTACCATAAGTCAATGCAACTTTGAAAGTCACTTTGTGACCTAGGAGCAAGTGTAAATCTCATGCCTTTATCCGTCTACAAAAAAATCGGTCTTGGAGAGGTGAAGCTTATGGCAGTTTCATTACTTCTAGCTGACCGATCAATAAAACATCCCAGAGGTGTCTTGGAAGATGTTCTGGTTAAGGTGGATAAACTCATATTTCCAGCTGATTTCATCATACTTGATATGGAAGAAGACCAAGAAATTCTTATCATTCTTGGGAGGCTATTCCTTGCAACTTGGAGAACTTTAATAGATGTGCAACATGGAAAGTTAACCTTGCGAGCTCAAGATGACCAAGTCTCTTTTAACGTTTTTAAGGCTTGATCATATCTAAATGAAGGTGACACCTGTTACAGAGTAGATACAATGACCAGCTGCATAAAAGACATGGTGAACAAAAGCTGCATGGATCAACCACTCGCAATGGGAATAGTAGATGATTCAAAATCAACTAATCCTAAAGTACACAAAGAATATTGGGCAATAAAAGCCTTAAATTCTGACTTAAAGGCAGCTAGTAAGAAGAGACTTCTCCAACTCAATGAGCTTGAAAAATCTAGACAACAAGCTCATAAGAATGCAAAGTTATACAAGGAGAAGACAAAGATGTGCTTAGGAAGATCTATAGCTGTCGACTTGAAAGAATGAAGACATTCAAGTATTTAGGCCTTCCTGAGAATGTATGTTGGATAATCAAAGCTAAGGTACGTTTAATAGGTGAGATTCATGAATCATTTATTAAACCTATGCCATGAATGAGAATAAGCTCTTATTCTAAAAAGAGAAGAGCTAAAAGAATGCAGGTATGTTCTATATTTGCAAGGTGGAATTGTGATCAGTGCTATCAAAGCAAAGGTATGGTTTTGATAAATCGAGAAGATAAAATTCAATTTATAAAGGATGGACTGAGTAAGGAGTCATTGGATGATATCATTCAGACTCTTGAGACGCATCCTAGTGGTGATGTTCATCGTGTACTTCTTGATTTATTTGACATATTCAACAAAGAAAAAGAGTGCTATCATCTTGGGAATCTGACATTAAAAGACCCTGTTTGCTAGTTTATAAGAAAACTGGATGGGAAGCAAATCCTCGATTCATAGAAAATGTTTAAGCCGTTACTGGACGTAAAACCAGAGGAAGATGTAAGCCATAATCATAACTACTGTACATAATCATGCTTTTGTCTAATCCGTCTTATCTTTTCAGTAAATTTTTGACTTTCTTTACTCACTTTACTTAATTTCTTCACGCAATGGCCTACTGGTCGTTTGTGTCAGATATTTTATCAAACTTTTTTGAAAAATGTGTTATTTGTATGATTTTGTTGTCGTTGTTTTTGTAATATAAATATGTAATCTTCTACTTGTAAAAACACAAAATATCTAAGAGAAAAAAAGAGAGGAGTGGTATCACACTAAAATGTAGATTTACATCTATTTGCATTTTTGGTGAAACTGACTTAGGAAATGATAGAGAGTTTATACCTATAGCCAATGAACTTGGAAGAGCATTAGTTGCTAGAAATATCAACTTCGTCTACGGGGAGGTATCCAGGGCCTAAGGGGGAGTGTGGCCATTTCTGCAACCATTAATGGTGGAAAAGGTTTGTGTATAAGGGTAAAGGAGTTGGAAAATCACATCTTTTCCTTAGGGCAAGAGTTAGAGGTTTCAAGCCTACCTGAACGAATGGGACGTATGTTCTACAGTGCTGATGCTTTTATCGCTTTACCTGGTAGTTTGGAAACATTGGATGGGATCTCGAGCGTTGCATATTGGGCTAAACTTAACTTTCACAAAAAGCCATTAGGATTGTTAATTGTTAACGGTTTTTATGATAACATGTTGTCTTTTCTTGATCATGCTGTGGAAACAAGATTCATACCCCAAGTGACTCGTCATTCCATCATTTCTGCACCAACCGCTGAGCAACTACTAGATCAACTACAAACCTATGAACCTTAACCAGATATGTTAGTCAAGCAAATAGGTGGACAATCTTCAGATAACAGTCAGAAGCAGGATCCAGATACCACTCTCCAGTTGTAACTTTCTTTAATCTCAATGGTTTTACTCTTAGCATTTTGGTTTACTTTGTTGTGTGTTTAGGTTGTTAAAAAAACTTCTTTAATCTCTATAAGACATTGAGGACAATGTCTGATTTAGGTTGGGGGAGGATTATAAAAAAAATTTATGTAAAAAAATAAAGAAAAAGAAAAAAAAGCATAGTTTCTCCATTAAATAGTTAGTTAGTAAAACTATTAGATGCATGTGGTGTGAAAAGATGGCAGAGTAAAGAGTTATTCTTAACTCTTGAGACGCATCTTATTAGTTGCATTCTTTTTCTTTCTTTCTGTTTCATCTAAAAAAACAAGAGAGGTCTGATAAATTTTTTTGTATGAGTGTTTTTCAATGATTTTAAGAAGTATATAAGTTTGAAGCATGGAGTAATTGAGTTTAGAGATTTTATAGCATGATTAAACAACTGATTGTTGAATTTGGTGATGAATTTTCAGATTGAATGAGCTGAATTTGAAAGTACCTAACCGTGAGTTTTTGAGCCTATATGATCAATAATGATTATCTTTCTTGTGTGTGATATTCATCTATTGAGTTGTTACTCTAGAACTTGCTTCAAATCTGGTTGAAATTACATGTCATATCCATATTCAAAAATGATAAAGGCATTCATTTTCTTTAGCCAGAGACAAAAAGCCAACCTTACAATTACACCATTGATAAGCCCCTTTGAGCCTGATTGATTATTTCTTTATTGTCAACCCATTAATGTGTTTTAATGATATATCAAGTGCTTTTACTTAGTTCAAAAGACTAACAAAGTATTTGAAATCTTTGTGAAATGTGCTTTTGACAAGTATGGGGGTGTGTATATTATCAATTGTAGAATTGCATAAATAAATAAATAAGAGAAAAAGAAAACAAAAGAGAAGTTAAAAAAAAGAGGATATTTAGTTTTGGAATAAAAATTGTGAGTTGCCATGATAAGTCTATTTATAAGATGACCCATTTTTCAATTGCTCTATTTATTTCTTAGATGTAACCCTTCATATCACTATTTACATTCCTTTTACCCTAGCCCCATTACAACCTTAAATAAGTCCTTTTGATTTGAATTATGCATGTGAATTTGGTAGTGGAGATTGAGATTTTTAGCAAGCTTATGATAGTGTAACTTTTTCAGGTGAATTTGAGCGAAATACTTACCCTTAAACACTTGAGAAATTGAGAAGACGAGTCACAATTATGAATTTGGTTCACTCATTTTCAAATGAAATTACCAGTTTATACTTTTGTTGATTCAAGAATACTATGATCTCTTTATTCTTTAATTGTGTCCTTGTTTATAACTTGACACTTCTGATTTTGTTGGAAGCACTTATTAGTCAATCCTTCTCGTCCGAGGACTTTCAAGAACTAAGTATGGGGAAATTTGATAAGTAAAATATCTGCACATTTATTTTCCCTTATATGAAGCATTTTTTGGATGACATTTGAGCTTAATGTAATGAATTTGGGTGTAATTGATAAATAAATAATGATTTGACATAAAATAGAATTCATTGGAAAATACTAAATTTTGACCCTGTTTCAGTTTTTAGGCAATATCTGGAGTTCTAGATGTCAAATTGGGACGTTCATTAAATGGATAGAAAGCTGAGAATATTTCCTACAACTTTTATGTTGAGGTGAAAACCCAGTTCTGTCCTTAAAAGCTCCGCATTTTGCTTAGAAGTTGAGCACGTGATTCTGTCTAGGTCTGACCTTTGTCCACTAATTTAACCATAAATGAAGCCACAAATGTTGAAATGAGGAGCTCTCATATGTGTTTTCAAGATAAGATCCATATCTACAACTCTCATGAAGACAAAAAAGTTAAATTCCAACGTTTTAATTGCCAAACATTAGCTGCAATCAATGAGCAAGGTGGTCACAAAGTCAATATTGGTGGCTTAGAGTCAAGATTCTTACCTAACATATGGAAATTCTTACACCCAATTCATCTATAAATAGAGGAGTTGAAGGCACAAGGAAGGACACCATCTTAGAGTTTAATTTCATGCATTTTTATTGTTCTTGCATACCTCCTACATGGAAGGTTTAGGTAGTCCTCCTTTATGGATGGTATAGGTTGCCTCCTACATGGAAGGTTTTACCTCCTATATGGAAGGCTAGATTTTTCTATTTTCATGCATCTTGTAGTTGTATCTTTATGTTTTAGAATTTAATAATCATGTTTTCTGCAATATTTATAAAGTTTTCAATTTATTTTAGTTTTGTTTTTAGTTTCATCATGAGCTAAATTTTCATTTCATAGGGTGATGACGTAGCTTACTAATGACGGATTGAATCTTAACTTATTAAATCTATTTTTAATTTTTCCTTCATGATTGAGTTTTAATTATTGTTCTTAATGCTTTCAATTGATTGGCCACCTTTTGGATGATCTCAATATGCATGTTGAGACCGGAAGGAGATACATGTGTGTGGATCTTATTATTAAAACCATAATTTGCATATGAAATAGGAATATATTCATATGGGTTGTGTAGTCTTAATTGAGTTCCATAAATCTTAATGCATAATTGATTGCTTAAATTCATATAGGAATATATTGGGTTAGCAATTAATTATAGAATTACTTGACCTTGGAAGAGGCTAGTAATTAAAATAGGGAAACTCGACTATCAATCATGTGGAATAAATTGGACTAGAATAGATAAGTGATTCAATTCGGAGTTTGCTAAGTGAAATCTAATCTCTAAGGCCTTTTTATTATATTTGTCTTTATAACAATTGCATTTTCATTTAATCATTTTTATCTTGCAATCTCAACCACCAACTAATCGATCAACTAAATAGTATTAAAATTATCAATTTTGGTACTTAGTGATCAATCCTCGTGGGAACGATACTCTACTCACTTCTATATTACTTGTTTACGACAGTGTACACTTGCACTTCTAAATACATCATCCTACACTCGTAACAATTGCTATGACCTAATCATTGTCTGATAGCGCCTTATCATTGTTAGAAGTTTCCAATTCTAAAATAAAGAAAGAAAAGCTTACTTTGTTAAGAATTTTCTTTCTAGTCTTTACCCCCTTATTTACATCACCTATGACTTGATCTAATAGATAACTCTTATTATATTTCCAAGCTCTAGGTGTACTTTGGTTAGGAAGTTCATTATCATTTTCAGGTTTGTTTTCTATAGAGGTAGGTGTTTTGGAAACAATTTGATTTTCTTCATGAAAGACTACTTTGGGATCATCTTCTATGGGTTTGACTAGAGGTTCATTTTCAACAAACACAACATATATGGATTCTTCAACAATACAGTTTCATTTATTGAAAACTCTATAAGCTTTACTTCTATTTGGATAACCTAAAAATATACCTTCATCAGCATTTGGATCAAACTTACCTAAGTTGTCCTTGTCATTGTTATGAATGAAACAATTACATCCAAATATGTGCAGGTGATTAAGATTTGGATTTCTTCATTTACAGAGCTTATAGGGTGTTTTTCCAAGCTTTGATCTTATGTAAGCTCTGTTGGAGATGTAACATGCAATGCTTATTAAATTAGCCCAAAAGATTTGTTAGACATTCTTTTTGTTAAGCAAGACTTTAGCCATCTCGATAAGAACTCTATTCTTTCTTTCCACAACCCCATTTTGTTGTGGAGTCCTTGGAGCAGAGAAGTTGTCATCAATATTGTTTGTGTTACAATAGTATCCAGAGGCTTGATTTTCAAATTCTCTACCATGATCTGTTCTAATAGTTGCAATACACAGACCTTTCTTATTTTTCACCTTCTTGGCAAAAACAACAAATTCACTAAAAAGTTTTATCTTTTAAAGAGAGAAAAATTATCCATGTAAATTTAGAAAAATCATCAACAATAACCAATGTATACAAATTACCACCCAAACTCTTAACTCTTACTATTTCAACTAAATCCGTAAGGAGTAGTTGAAGTGGTCTCTTGGTCGTAACTTCCTTTTTAGATTTGAATGAAGATTTTACTTGTTTACCCTTTTGACAAGCATCGCAAATTAAATTATTTTTGAAATGTAGTTTGGATAAACCAATTACTAAATCATTTTTAAGTAACTTGTCTAGTTGGTGCAAGTTGACATGAGCAAGTTTTTTATGCCATAACCAACTTTTATTGGGGTTACTTAGAAAACAATTTTCAGAGATGCTATTGTTTATATCCAAAGTGTAGCAGTTACCTTCCCTTATTGCTCTAATCTTGACTTTAATATCTTCCTTCTTGATTTGAAGATCCTTATTGCTTACTATGAGACATTCTTCTAAGTCAAATTGACCCAGATATTTTTGTCAATGCTTTGACCCATACTGAACAAATTATGGCATAGACCTTCAACATATTATACATCTTTAACTTGTATTCCATTATTATTGTCAATTTCACCTATCCTAGCTATTTTTTCTTGTCTGGTTTCCTTTGAATTTGACTTTGTCTCCATCTTTAAGCTTTATTATAGTAAATTTTTCTCTGTCTCCAGTCATGTGTCTTAAGCATCTACTATTTATGTACCATTTATTAGTTCTTGAGCTTTAAGACATACATGTAATCAAAGATAATCAAACCTTAGGTACCCATTGTTAGTTCTTAGATTATGTTTTGATGATAACAAACCTTGAAAAACAATGAGGACTTGATGATTCAAATCACTTGAGTGAGTTTCTAGACATTTGAGTGAAAGAACTATTTTTGAATCAAAACTTAACTCAGCAAAGTCATTTACTTCTAGTGATCTAAGATTATTATTCGAGTGGCAGATAATGCACTCGAGTGATGATCCTGACTTCCAAGGATTTTACAAGTCACTTGTTGAAAAATTAAGAGGTGATGCAAAATCATTTGAGTGGCTAAGTCAGCATTCAAGTAATCCTTCCTTACTTGCATGAATTCAGCTAGTCACTCGCAGGATTTTTGAAAGTTATGGCATATCACTCGAGTGATAAGAGCATGTCACTCGAGTGAATAAGTGACCACTCAAGTGACAATGATCACTTGCAGGAATTTCACAAGTCACTCACAATATTTTCTGAAAGTTATAACTCTCTACTCAAGTTTATCAATTGTCAATCAAGTGATGGTGCCAACTCACAGTGCTTTTACAAGTCACTCGTGATGGTTCTGCAAGTTATAAACAAAGCTCACTTAAGTGAGTAATTTGTCACTCAAGTGATGGCAAGCACCTCGTGAGACTTCAACGAGTTACTCTATGATAGACTAAGAGTGCAGTAAATCTCAACTGGAGATCACTCGAGTGATCCTAACAGTCACAATTGAGTAATCCAAATCACTTGCAATCAAGTGCAAGCGATCCAAATATGCACTCAAGTCTGGTAGTATTGAAACTCTTTTTTAAAACAAACAAAATATCACTCGAGGTAGATCTTAAGCACTCAAGTGATACAATTCTTTAACACTTCACTATAAGAATTCAAAATTCATCAGGCACACGAGTTAAGCTATAAAAACACTCAAGTGATGAATACTCACTCGGGTGAGAAAGAATCACACTCAAGTGCAAGTTCATCACCTTTTTGAAAATCAACGCCTCGATTAATTTGAAACTTATAATGAACATTATTTAAGCATTGATTATTACTTATTCATTAATTCAATACTACTAATCATATATAAGTACAAGTTTCAGGAGTTTAAACCATAGATTTATTTCAAAATCAATAAAAGGAAATTCATTGTCAGAACATTAATTGCTTAGTAGGAAAACAGAGCAGAGACTAGAAGGATTTCATTTGAAGACTTTATTGTTGCAAAGATAAAAGCGATTGAATGCACAAATCCCTCAACGGCTCTTATATGATCCTAACAAAAAGTTTGAATGCTCATAACATTCATTAATGGGGATTGCCTATAAAAATCGTGCATTTAGTTCTTTCATTTATTGCTCAGTTCATTCTCTGTAATATCATCTGATATTCATTTAGTTTTTTAGTGATTATCTATTTGCTCTGTGAGAGAGTATTTACCAAACATCTGTCCACTCTATAAAATCTCAAGGTAATGGGACCTTGAGTATGGTTGTAGAATTACAATGTGTAAGGGGAAATAAGTTCTTTTGAGGATCATTTGTTGTATTGTAGTTCCAAGAACCTGTGGAATCTTGGAAGAATAGTGAAATTATCATAGACGCTCTGGAGACTGGAGGTAGGTCAAAGAATTGAGATTGAACCAATATAATCCGCTATGTACACTATTCTTTTGACTCTTATCCTCTGTTTTAATTATTGATCACTTTTGGTTTTAATTTTTTTTAATATCACCCAATTCACCCCCTCTTAGGTAAAACGTTGGCACTAACACCTATACTTTCTTGGGTCCTTTTAGGTTAATGTTGATCACTTTTGGAACATGTGATCTCTTAGGTACCTACTTATAAGTTCCTATTTTCCCTTCCTTTTTATTAAAACATGAGGAAGTATAATGTCTTTTTCTGTTGCAGAGATTACAATATGCAAAAGGGTTGGATACATGTAGAGAGTATTAAAAATAATTAAAATAGGTTTTTCCACCTAATTTTTTCTTTCCTTTCTTTTTATCTATTTTTGGATTGTATCTAATTCTAGACCTATCATTAGTAAATCTCTAAGCTTTCATAATCACGTTAAGCATTTCACTTCCCTTAGTGAACTTCTCAAGTGTTTTAGTAAGGTTAGTATTTTTCTTTTCTAAAATCTTACAGTTATCGCAAGATTTCATATTAGGTTCTTTGAGTTTTTCTTCAAGAGATTTAACCTGTTTCTTGTAATTAACAAATTCCTTAACGACATTGATGAATTCAGAATGTAATGCATTGTATTTAGTATGTAATTTATCATAAGTAGGGGTTAAATTATTTACCTCTTTATCCTCTGATTCTTCTTGGGCTACCAAGCAGATGTTTACAGCTTCTTCACCTTCACTTTCTTTATCTGAGGAACTGTCTCCCTATATTGCTAAAACAAAGGCCTTCTTCTTAAAGTATTTTCTCTTTTTCTTTTCTTTGTTTTTTAGGTACTCTAGGCATTCTAACTTGATATGGCCTGGCTTTTCACATACACAACAGATAATTTACTCCTTTGTTTTCTTTCGATTATAGTCCCTCCTTTATGGAAGTTTTTAAAGCCTTGTCCCTTCTTGTAAGGTTTCTTGAATCGCTTTACCATTAGACCCATTTTCTCATCATCAATTTCTTCTTCATCCTTTTTCTCTTTTTCTTCTTTGATTGCATTTAGGGCTACTCTTTTTCTTCTTATCAATCTTATCTAAATCACGTTTGAACTTCCTGCTTTCATATTTAATAAGACTTTTAAATAATAAAGCTACTGAATGCATTAATTCTCCCTTAGCCTCTTCTATCGTCATGACTTTAGCTTCCCATTCTTTTAACAGAATATTTAGTATCTTCTCACTCAAGATCTTTGATCATAGAATTTCCTAAGTGCATCCAATTGATTTACAAGATGGGTGTATCTGAGTTCAAACTCAACAATTGTTTCTCTTGATTTCACTCTGAGCAAATCGTATTATGTGATAAAAGCGTTGACTTTATTTTCCTTGATTCCAGAAGTTCCTTCATGGGCTATTCCCAGAGCTTATCATATATCCTTGGTAGAAGGAAGTATGCAGATTCTGAAATACTTTTTTTGACTCAAGGCACTTTGAATCATGAGGATTGCCTTACTAGTAAGAGTTACGAGCTTCTTATCATTGTCATCGAACTCTACTCATGTTGTTGGAACTGTGACATCAACCATAGTCTTCATTGGCACATAGTCTCTATCTTGAATCACCTGTCATAGGCCATATTCAGTAGCCATCAAGAACGCTTTGAATTTTTCTTTCCAAAAGGAGAAATGTTCTCCACTAAACCTAGGTGGTCAAGTAATGGAGGCACTATTTGGTAGTATTTGTTCACCTATACTTGGTATAGGAATCTTCTTAGAATGTTAAGCCTAAAATAAGAAGACAAGGCTTTTATGCCAAATGTTAGTATCAATGGTTTCACTCAAGAGAGGGGTGAATTGGGTGATATTAAGAATTTAAAATATTATGATTAAAGAACTTAATTAAAAGATAAGAGTTGAAGAAATATCATTAAATTGTATACAGGGGTTTATCCTAGTTCGATCTTAACCTCTTGACCAACATCCAATCCTCAGAGTACCTATGATATTTTCACTAAACTTCTAAGATTCAATGGGTTCTTATCACCACAATAAAAGAAGTTCCTTAATAGGACATTTACTCTTCCTTACACTCTATAAGCTGAAAACAACTCTCAAGGTCTAACTACCTTGAGGTTTTCTTTACATGAGTAATGAATAAGGTTATAAAGTCTCTCTTAAAGAGTTGACAAATAAATACTGAAGAACGATAAGAATATCAAATAGAATAATAAAGGACTTAATGAACATAATTGATTTTGTCCTTGGTTGGTTTCTCTGTCTTGAATGCTTCTATATTTATAAGTTGAATGTCTTTAATGACCATTGTGAGCATTCAAATATTTCTGTTAGAGAGTAATCGTAGCTGTTGGTGAAAGAGAGTGCTTCCGTTGATTATCTCTGCTACGTATTTAATGCTTATGACAAATAATGTGCTTTTTCCAGTTTGTGTGTTAATATTCATTTGATGACCTGGGAAAAGCTTAAGAACTAATATTATGACAAGTTAGATTAATTAGATGCAACGAAAATATTTTACACAGTTCATCTAATGATTTTTGAAAGATATGAAACAATGCTCTGTTTTGCAATAAACAAGTAATCCCTCGAGTCACTTAATTTCACTTGAGTACTTCTCTTAAAAATTTATCTCCAGTAAGTAATGAAGAGTAATAACATGATTATATAAGTGTCACTCAAGTGAATACTTGGCATTGAGGTGATTTTATCTTTTTAACGAGTTTCCCATGTTATATCCTTCCAATTATCAAGAGGTAACTAGTAAACATTTGAATGTCACTTGTGAAACACCTTAATATTTTGACATTTATCAAAGTATTAATGTGTAGTTCAATAGGCATACATAAATAGTAAAATTATACTGATATAAAATTTTTTATTGCATTAAAGAAAATCCCAATAAGGTTTTTACTTAATACAATACAAATCCATAATACATACGATAATTAAAAGATAACCAACCATAAGTATCTTGATCAGCACTGGACCTTCAACTACAGGTATCAGTTGTGTTGCCCTTTGGGTCGTTTCCACTAGTTAAATTAATTTTTAAATTATGGAAAGGGAGAGATTCATACGAATCTCAGTAGTAACAAGCTATCAATCATATAAAATGTGAAAAATAAACATGTATAGCAACAAATATCATGATGCAGCAATCAATAATGCCAAGCACATGTCTGACAATGTTCAGGAACAAAATGATGATTTTGTTTAGATCAAAATGATTGCTTGATCCCTACTTGCACATATCATAACACATTGTGATCACATTAATGTTCCGGAGCAGGCATCAACCTGTCCATACTTATCATTCTACTCAACTGGGTCCACCTGGCCTCATGGTATAATGCTCATCCAATGGGGTTGTACTTGCTATTTTTATCATATTCCCACACCCATTGAGTAATTATGCCATACAAGCATACCACATTGGCCTACCTAGATTGGGTACATGTCGGTCCTTGAGGTAAACCGATTGTCCTTAGGGTAGTACTTGCATCTTTTTATCTCCTTCTCCGACCCAGAACTAGAAATTGTACCGCTCATCCATCACACATCTCATTGTACAGAACATAGAAAATAATGCATATTAACAATCACATAGAATATGAGAGATAGAGTTACTACCTGGACTCCTTTTCAATGCCTAGCTATTACTGGTCCTTTAACTTTTCGTCTGGCTCGGGAAAATATCGTATCCTAAAATTCCCAAGTAATTACAAATGAGTTATTACTCACTCATTCCTCATTCTAAAATTTACAAGTTGGTTATCTTAGCTCATACTCGCGTAATTACCAAAATGCTCCTAGGGAACCCAATCTAATTCCCTTCTTACCTGGTATATTTATACTTTTCGAAAAGTTATGACCCTAGTTAATCTCACACAATTGCATATGTAAAATCCATTTTTGACCTCAGTTTGGACAAATTTATGCTCAAATGACCAGATTACCCTTGACAACCACTAATTTAGAGTTTTAGGGGAAAAATTGTCATTTTACACCCTAAGACTTTCACACTTCCAAAATCCACATGTTCCCTACACAATTTTCCATTCTAAACATTACGGAACCATCAAAAGCATAAAATTCTAGCCTTAATGATGCAAATCAGCAAGTTGTGTGTTCAAATTCAAGTGATCCTTTGCAAATTCCAAGTGAACCAATCATAAGAGAAAGAGCTAAACAAATTAAGTATTAAATAAGCTAGTACAAGAGACTTGGCACAAGAAATTAGCAATCTGATCAAAGCTAGACGAAAATGTTGAAAACGTCACTAACTTCATTTAGGCTACAAATACAGATATTGATCAAGTTTTGGGCTTAAAGTCTTGAAATTGTAGAGCTTGGACCTATTACTACACATGGGAGGACTCATTTAGGCCTAAATAAGCACATTTTGGGCTTTAAATGCTGATTATATTTTATGGATTTTATTTGTACGAAATTATTAAATAAGTTGTCATATTTGACTTTTGGGTTCTCTAACACTATATTAGACTTTTGTGTTTTCTAGAATATTGTATTAGACTTTTGGGTTTCCTAGCACATGGTTTTGGATTTCCTAGCATATGGTATTAGACTTTGTAGTTGCAATTATTACAATTAGGTAGTATTTCTCTATAAATACCTTGTTCTTCTTCATTTGTAAGACACACTTCAAACTTTATATATGAGTGAAAGTTGCAATTCTGCACTTTATTTCTTGGAGTAGATTCTCTCGAGGGTTCTTTTAAAACTAACATACTTATCAAGGCTTGATCAACCTTGTGACGTCTTCCAATACTTTGGGTCCTTGTTATTTCATTTTCAAGGGTTTGTTACAAGTGTAGGATGGTGTATTTAGAAGTGCAAGTGTACACTGTCGTAAACAAGTAATATAAAGGTGAGTAGAGTATCGTTCCCACGAGGATTGATCACTAAGTACCAAAATTGATAATTTTAATACTATTTAGCCGATAGATTAGTTGGTGGTTGAGATTGCAAGATAAAAATGATTAAATGGAAATGCAATTGTTCTAAAGACAAATATAATAAAAAGGCCCTAGGGATTAGATTTCACTTAGCAAACTCCGGATTGAATCACTCATCTATTCTAGTCCAATTTATTCCACATGATTGATAGTCGAGTTTCCCTATTTTAATTACTAGCCTCTTCCAAGGTCAAGTAATTCTATAATTAATTGCTAACACAATATATTCTTATATGAATTTAAGCAATCAATCATGCATTATGATTTATGGAACTCAATTAAGACTACACAACCCATATGAATATATTCCTATTTCATATGCAAATTATGGTTTTAATTATAGGATCTACACACATCTATCTCCTTCCGGTCTCAACATGCATATTGAGATCATCCAAAAGGTGGCCAATCAATTGAAAGCATTAAGAACAATAGCTAAAACTCAATCATGAAGGAAAAATTAAAATTAGATTTAATAAGTTAAGATGCAATCCGTCATTAGTAAGCTACGTCATCACCCTAGGAAAATGAAAATTTAGCTCATGATGAAACTAAAAACAAAACCAAAATAATTGAAAACTTTATAAATATTGCAGAAAACATAATTATTAAATTCCAAAACATAAAGATACAGCTACAAGATGCATGAAAATAGAAAAATCTAGCTTTCCATATAGGAGGTAAAACCTTCCATGTAGGAGGCAACCTATACCATCAATAAAGGAATACTACATAAACCTTCCATGTAGGAGGTATGTAAGAACAATAAAAATGCATGAAATTAAACTCTAAGATGGTGTCCTTCCTTGTGCCTTCAACTCCTCTATTTATAGATGAATTGGGTGTAAGAATTTCCACATGTTAGGTAAGAATCTTTGACTCTAAGCCACCAATACTAACTTTTTGACCACCTTGCTCATTGATTGCAGCTAATGTTTGGCAATTAAAATGTTGGAATTTCACTTTGTTGTCTTCATGAAAGTTGTAGATCTAGATCTTAGCTTTAAAAAGCATGTGCGAGCTTCTCATTTCAACATTTGTGGCTTTAATTATGGTCAACTTAGTGGACAAAGGTGAGACCCGGACAGAATCTCGTGCTCAACTTCTAAGCAACATTCGGAGCTTTTAAGGACAGAACTGGGTTTTCACCTCAACATAAAAGTTGTAGGAAATTTTCTTAACTTTCTATCCATTTAAAGAACGTCCCAATTCGACATCTAGAGCTTCAGATATTGCCTAAAAACTGAAACATGGTCAAAATTTAGTATTTTCCAATAAATTCTATTTTATGTCAAATCGTTATTTATTTATCAATTACACCCAAATTCATTACATTAAACTCAAATGTCATCCAAAAAATGCTTCATATAAGGGAAAATAAATATGCAGATATTTTACTTATCAAATTCCCCCATACTTAGTTCTTGGACGTCCTCGGACAAGAAGGATTGATTAATAAGTGCTTCCAACAAAATCAAAAGTGTCAAGTTATAAACAAGGACACAATTAAAGAATAAAGAGATCATAGTATTCTTGAATCAACAAAAGTATAAACTGGTAATTTCATTTGAAAATGATTGAACCAAATTCTTAATTGTGACTCGTCCTCTCAATCTCTCAAGTGTTTAAGGGTAAGTGTTTCGCTCAAATTCACCTGAAAAAGTTGCACTATCATAAGCTTGCTAAAAATCTCAATCTCCACTACCGAATTCACATGTACAATTCAAATCAAAAAGACTTATTTAAGGTTGTAATGGGGCTAGGGTAAAAGGAATGTAAATAGTGATATGAAGGGTTACATCTAAGAAATAAATAGAGCATTTGAAAAATGGGTCATCTTATGAATAGACTTATCATGGCAACCCACAATTTTTATTCCAAAACTAAATATCCTCTTTTTCTTTTTTTCTTTTTTTTCTTTTTCTCTTTTTTTTGCAATTCTACTGTTGATAATAGACACACCCCCACACTTGTCAAAAGCCCATTTCACAAAGATTTCAAATGCTTTGGTAATCTTTTTGAACTAGTAAGAGCACTTGATATATCATTAAAACACATTAATGGGTTGACAATAAAGAAATAATCAATCAGGCTCAAAGGGGCTTATCAATGGTGTAATTGTAAGGTTGGCTTTTTGTCTCTGGCTAAAGAAAATGAATGCCTTTATCATTTTTGAATGTGGATATGACATGTAATTTCAACCAGATTTGAAGCAAGTTCTAGAGTAACAACTCAATAGATGAATATCACACACAAGAAAGATAATCATTATTGATCATATAGGCTCAAAAACTCACGGTTAGGTACTTTCAAATTCAGCTCATTCAATCTCAAAATTCATCACCAAATCCAACAATTAGTTGTTCAATCATGTTATAAAATCTCTAAATTCAATTGCTCCATGCTTCAAACTTATATACTTCTTAAAATCATTGAAAAACACTCAAAAAAAAATTTTTTTGTCGGACCTCTTTTGTTTTTTAGATGAAACAGAAAGAAAGAAAAAAAAATGCAACTAATAAGATGTGTCTCAAGAGTTAAGAATAACTCTTTGCTCTGTTATCTTTTCACACCCCATGTATCTAATGGTTTTACTAACTAACTATTTAATGGAGAAACTATGTTTTTCCCCCCAACCTAAATCAGACATTGTCCTCAATGTCTTCTAAAGATTAGAGACTTTTTTTTGAAAACATAAACAAACAATAAAGTAAACTAAAATGCTAAGAGTAAAACCATTAAGATTAAGGAAAGTTTACAACCAGATAGTGGTATCTGGATTCTGCTTCCCACTACTTTATGAGGACTTCCCACCTTTTTCTTTTACTAATAGATCTGGTGTAGGTTCATAGGTTTGTAGTTTATCAAGTAGTTAATCAGCAGTTGGTGCAGAAATGATGGAATGATGAGTCGCTTGGGGTATGAATCATGTTTCCATAGCATGATCAAGAAAAGACAATAGGTTATCATAAAAACCATTAACATTTAGCAATCCTAATGGCTTTTTGCAAAAGTTAAGTTTAGCCCAATATGCAACGCTCGAGATCCCATCCAATATTTCCAAACCACCGGGTAAAGCGATAAAAGCTTCAGCACGGTAGAACATACGTCCCATTCGTTCAGGTAGGCTTGAAACTTCTAACTCTTGCCCTAAGAAGAAGATGTAATGTTCTAACTCCTTCACCCTTACACACAAACCCTTGCTACCATTAATGGTTGCAGGAATAGCCATACTTAACTTTAGGCCCTGAAGTCCTCCCCCGTATACAAAATTGATCTTCCTAGCAGCTAATGCACGTCCCATTTCCTGTGCTACAGGTATAAACTCTCTATCCTTTCTTGAGTTAGTTTCACCGAAAATGCAAATAGATGTAAATCTACATTTTTTGGTGACACCCTTGCTCTCTATTTTTCTCTTAGACATTTTTTGTTTGTTTTTATAAGTGGAAAAATACATATTTATACTACTAAAACAACAACAACAAGATCATGTAAATCATACATATTTCCAACAAGTTTGAAAAAAATATCCGACACGAATGACCGGTAGCCGTTACGTGAAGAAATTAAACAAAAGGAGTAACGGAAGTCAAAAAGTTACTGAAAAGATACAACAGATTAGACAAAAGCATGATTATGTACAATAGTTATGATTGTGGCTCACATCTTCCTCTGGTTTTACGTCCAGTAACGGCTTAAACGCTTTCTATGAATCGAGGATTTGCTTTCCATCCAGTTTTCTTATAAACTGGCAAAGAGGGTCTTTTAACGTCAGATTCCCAAGACGATAGCGCTCTTTTTCTTTGTTGAATATGTCAAATAAATCGAGAACACGATGAACATCACCACTAGGATGCATCTAAGAGTCTGAATGATATCATCCAATGACTCCTTACTCAATCCATCCTATATAAATTGAATTTTATCTTCTCGATTTATTGAAACCATACCTTTGCTTCGACAGCGCTAATCACAATTCCACCTTGCACATCTAGAACAGACCTGTATTCTTTTAGCTCTTTTCTTTTTGGAATAAGAGCTTCTTCCCATTCTTGGCATAGTTTAATGAATGATTCATGAATCTCACCTATTAAATGTACCTTAGCTTCGATGATCTAGCGGACATCCTCAGGAAGGCCGAAACGCTTGAATGTCTTCATTCTTTCAAGTCGACATTTATAGATCTTCTTGAGCACATCTTTGGGAGGAGTAGGAAACCTATTCTTGAGATTTGCAAGAGATTCCTCCATGACAATAATGAGAATTAAGATTAAAGGATGCAATGCAGAGTGCTTTAGTAAGTAGGAAAGAAAAATAAAAGAGTAGAAAAAGAAATTTTGGGTTGCCTCCCAAATAGCTGCCCTTCTTTAACGTCTTTAGCTAGACAAAGACCAAACCAAAAAAATTTTATTTTTTAATTTTTTTAATTTTTTTAGGACTTACCTGTTATTTCCTCAAAAGTGATGACAATTTTCAAAGTGTTAAACGCACCGTCATTATACTCTTTCAGCCTTTGCTCATTCACTTTGAATTTTCTATCACCATCTTGAATCTCCACTGCTCCATATGGCCATACTTGAACCATAGTAAAAGGTCCTGACCACCTTGATCTCAGCTTTCCCAGAAAAAGCTTTAACCTTGAGTTGCATATCAGAAATTTTTGTCCCAGTGTGAACTCTCTCCTCAAAATTCTTTTATCCTGCCATGTTTTTGTCTTCTCCTTGTATAACTTTGCATTCTTATGAGCTTGTTGTCTAGATTCTTCAAGCTCATTGAGTTGGAGAAGTCTCTTCTTACCAGCTTCCTTTAAGTCAAAATTTAAGGCTTTTATTGCCCAATATTCTTTGTGCACTTCAGGATTAGTTGATTTTGAAATATCTACTATTCTCATTGCGAGTGGTTGATCTATGCAGCTTTTGTTCACCATGTCTTTTATGCAGCTGGTCATTGTATCTACTCTGTAACAAGTGTCACATTCATTTGGACATAACCAAGCCTTAAAAATGTTAAAAGATACTTAGTCATCTTGAGCTCGTAAAGTCAACTTTCCTTGTTGCACATCTATTAAAGTTCTCCCAGTTGCTAAGGATGGCTTCCCAAGAATAATAGGAATTTCTTGGTCTTCTTCCATGTCGAGTATGATGAAATCAGCTAGGAATATGAGTTTGTCCACTTTCACCAGAACATCTTCTAAGACACCCCTTGGATGTTTTATTGATCGGTCATCTAGAAGTAATGAAACAGTGGTAGGCTTTACCTCTCCCAGGCCGAGTTTTCTATAGACAGATAAAGGCATAAGATTTACACTTGCTCCCAGGTCAAAAAGTGCTCTTTCAAAGTTGCATTGACCTATGGTGCAAGGTATGCAAAAGCTTCCTGGATCTTTCAGCTTTGGTGGTAGTTTCTTTTGTAAAATGGCACTGCACTCCTCAGTAAGTGCAACAGTCTCGAATTCCTCCAGTTTACGTTTCTTTGAGAGAATTTCCTTCATAAATTTTGCATAACTGGGCATTTAGGCAAGAGCATCTATAAAAGGGATGTTGATATGTAGCTTTTTGAAAACCTTCAGAAACTTTTTAAACTGCTTTTCTAGCCTTGCCTTCACAAGTCTCTGAGGATATAGAACTGGTGGTACATATGGAGGAAGATTATCTGGAAAGTTGATTCTTCCTGGTACCACATCATCCTCTTGAGGATTATATGCTTCCTTCTTTTGTTCTTCTTCACTTTCTTTCTTTTTTTCATCTTTCTTCTATTAAATTACAGGATCTTTCAATTCTTTCCCACTCCTTAATGAAATGGCATTCATATGCTCTTTTGGGTTTCTTTCAGTATCACTTGGAAGAGTACCTGGTTGTCTGGAATTCAACATATTTGCAATTTGGCCCATCTAAATCTCCAAGTTCTTTATTGAGGCTTCCTGGTTTTTGAATGTTGCATCAGTCCTAGCTATGAATTGAGGTGTATTCATGGTCAGTTGAGCCAGTGCATCTTCTATATTCACTTTCTGCTGTTCGGATGTTGAAGAGCTTGTTGCTGGAAGTTCCCTTGCCGCTTGAACACATTTTGATTATTCTTCCAGCTAAAGTTTAGATGATTCTGCCAACCTGGATTGTAAGTATTTGAGAATTGATCATTTCTTTGATTTCCAATGTAATGAGCTTGCTCAGACTGAGAAGGCATGGATGGGTGTCCTTCCTAATTTTACATGTTCACATGAGGTCCTCCCCATCGATCATAGGTTTCATGAGGAGTGCTGATTGCATTTGCTTGACTTGTCAATAAGTTCACTTGCTTGGATATAGATGCAACTTGAGAAGACAAAGTTGTAAGGATATCCAGCTCGTGCACTCCAAGAACTTTCTTTGAGACATGACATTCATAAGGCCATTGGTATGTATTGGCTGCCATCTCCTCAAGAAGATTGTAAGCATCTTCTAGACTCTTTCCCATAAAAGATCCTCCAGCTGCAGCATCTACAAGAATTATGGTTGTATGTGTCATCCCATTATAGAATGAGTGCAATTGCTGCAAATCTGGTAACCCATGATGAGGAAATTTTCTTAGCAACTCCTTTATCTTTCCCATGCTTCATAAAGGCTCTCAAATTCATGTTGAGTAAATGAGATAATTTCATATATCAATTTAGCTGCTTTTCCTGAAGGAAAGTATTGTGCCAAAAATTTATGCATTAAGGCATCCCATGTAGTTATGCTTCCCATTGGAAGAGAGTATAGCCAGCTCTTAGCCTTATCCCTGAGTAAGAAAGGGAAAAGTCTAAGTCTAATGGCATCATCAGTAACAACATTGTGTTTGAATTTGTCACAAATTTCTAAGAAGCTGGCTATATGTGTGTTGGGATCTTCTGTTGGTAAACCACCGAACTGAATTGCTTGCATCATCTGGATAATTGCAGGCTTGAGTTTAAAATTATTAGCTGCTACTGGCGGTTTTCTGATTCCAGAAGTTGTCTCCATGACTGTTGGTGTTGCATAGTCATGGAGTGTTTTGGTATCTGCTGTTTCTCCCTCCGGATTTGCCATCGGATTGGTTGAAGTAGACTGCTTTCGAATTCTCTGATTACTTCGACAAGTTCTTTCAATCTCTGAATCACAAGGTTGTAATTCAGTCTTCTTCGATCTTGTCATGCACTAAGAAAAAGCCTGAAAAGAAATACAAGACACCAAAAAGAAAACAAATGTAATGTAAAGACCAAATTAGTATTAAAATTACTTGGTATTGATATTAATGACAACAATCCCCGGCAACGGCGCCAAAAACTTGTTACGAGTGTAAGATGGTGTATTTAGAAGTGCAAGTGTACACTATCGTAAACAAGTAATATAGAGGTGAGTAGAGTATCGTTCCCACGAGGATTGATCACTAAGTACCAAAATTGATAATTTTAATACTATTTAGCCGATCGATTAGTTGGTGGTTGAGATTGCAAGATAAAAATGATTAAATAGAAATGCAATTGTTCTAAAGACAAATATAATAAAAAGGCCCTAGGGATTAGATTTCACTTAACAAACTCTGGATTGAATCACTTATCTATTATAGTCCAATTTATTCCACATGATTGATAGTCGAGTCTCCCTATTTTAATTACTAGCCTCTTCCAAGGTCAAGTAATTCTATAATTAATTTCTAACCCAATATATTCCTATATGAATTTAAGCAATCAATCATGCATTAAGATTTATGGAACTCAATTAAGATTACACAACCCATATGAATATATTCCAATTTCATATGCAAATTATGGTTCTAATTATAGGATCCACACACATGTATCTTCTTCTGGTCTCAACATGCATATTGAGATCATCCAAAAGGTGGCCAATCAATTGAAAGAATTAAGAACAATAATTAAAACTCAATCTTGAAGGAAAAATTAAAACTAGATTTAATAAGTTAAGATTCAATCCGTCATTAGTAAGCTACGTCATCACCCTAGGAAAATGAAAATTTAGCTCATGATGAAACTAAAAACAAAACCAAAATAAATTGAAAACTTTATAAATATTGCAGAAAATATAATTATTAAATTCCAAAACATAAAGATACAGCTACAAGATGCATGAAAATAGAAAAATCTAGCCTTCCATATAGGAGGTAAAACCTTCCATGTAGGAGGCAACCTATACCATCAATAAAGGAATACTACCTAAACCTTCCATGTAGGAGGTATGCAAGAACAATAAAAATGCATGATATTAAACTCTAAGATGATGTCCTTCCTTGTGCCTTCAACTCCTCTATTTATAGATGAATTAGGTGTAAGAATTTCCACATGTTAGGTAAGAATCTTAACTCTAAGCCACCAATATTGACTTTGTGACCACCTTGCTCAATGATTGCAGCTCATGTTTGGCAATTAAAATGTTAGAATTTCACTTTCTTGTCTTCATGAAAGTTGTAGATCTTGATCTTAGCTTGAAAATGCTTATAAGAGCTCCTCATTTCAATATTTTTGGCTCCAGTTATGGTCAAATTAGTGGACAAAGGTGAGACCTGGACATAATTATGTGCTCAACTTCTAAGCAAAATTCGGAGCTTTTAAGGACAGAACTGGGTTTTCACCTCAACATAAAAGTTGTAGGAAATATTCTCAGCTTTCTATCCATATAAAGAACGTCCCAATTCAAAATCTAGAGCTCCAGATATTGCCTAAAAATGGAAACAGGGTCAAATTTTAGTATTTTCCAATGAATTCTATTTTATGTCAAATCATTATTTATTTATGAATTACACCCAAATTCATTACATTAAGCTCAAATGTCATCCAAAAAATACTTCATATAAGGGAAAATAAATGTGCATATATTTTACTTATCAGAGTTCAAGTGGATCATAGATCTTTGTTTAGCTTTCTTGGGATGAGCATATCATATAATTGGTTGTGGGTTCGTGGGATCTTCCCTTGTAGGTTAGCACTACTTAACCCCTAATTCCAGGTCTAGCCAAAATATAACAAAGTTAAGGAAAAAATGGATTTTCATGAATTCAATCCATAAAACACATTCCTTTCACTTGTAAGTACTTGTTTAATCATCCAAACACCTAATAAACATTATCAATATAAATTTGAGTAGCATCTCCCCTTAGGGTTTCAACATCCCAAGTTAAAAAATCCAATCAAAACAAGCCAACAATCAACCAAACAATAATCACAACTTTGATTTCAACAAGAATTTCAAGGTTTTCTTGACTTACCTTTATTCCACTTCTCCCTTGCTCCAAAACCGTCCCTCTCCTCCTTCTTCTTGAGTTTTGCTTGCTTGATGGCTAATCCAAGATGACATAGAGATCATGAGGATGATTTCATGAATTAGAAGTCAAGAACAAGTAGTAATTTCTATCTACTTACTTTGATCTTGCTTCTTGTTCTTGTTTCTTCCTTCTTGTTCCTTTGTTTTCCCTAAGTTTCTTCCTCTCTCTTTACCTCTTGATTTGGCTGAATTCTTGGCCTTTTAAGGAGAGTTAGAGAATTTTCAAGAGTTCTTTCCTTTTATCCTTATTTAATATTATTTTATTAGGAATTTTAACATGTGATTTAATTTTATTATTTTCCTTGTCACATGCTTCTTTTCCTTGCTTTATCTAGATATTTCTTGCCTCTTATTGATTCATTCTCCAACCGAATTTTCCTTAATAATTAGGGAAAAATTGATGATTTTATTTTATTTAACCAAAATGACAATTTTGCCCTTATAATTTTCTTGAATTTTTAAAACAATTGCTACTTTCTTCTTAACCGAAATTTTGTAACACATTAGGCCTAAAAATTATGCCCTTCCATACTGAATTTTAGGCCATTATGTTAGGCTTTTTCCCAAACAAAAATTGGGCTTTAGATCTTAGTTGGCAAAAAGTTTCATATAACTACTATTTCCACTATTTTGGCTACTCTAAGTGCACCAAAATTTACTATTTATTCCATTCAATATAATTAAATATTAAAAGAATTTTGGTAATTAAGAGTTATGAGTGTTACAATTCTCCCCCCACGTCAATAAAATTTCGTTCTCAAAATTTCGGACACTGTGTAGATTTAACCATACTTTGGGAAGTTACTTCTCATTACTTATCCCATTTTTTTTTCATAACTGAGTCTATCTCTTTTTGTACAAGTGCTCAGAGCATGTAACACATTCATTACAACCTTACAAATGTAATGTTGAGTGTCTGTAGTTCTTACATTACAGTTTTGGAATTCCTAGAATCCATAGGTAGTTCCAAATATCTTTTAGTAATTATCGAAGCACACCCCTTGGACTTACTAGTCCAATACTATATTAGCACCTTTGCTCTTTGCAAATTCGCACACCAAGTTTTACCGTATCTAGCTTTTGTTTATTACAATCTGAGTATTCCTTATTTTGCTGGCCTAAGGATATATCAGTCTAATAGGTTTTATAGCCTTTAGACTTCCAGTCCAGTATCTATACTGAATGCATATTGAAATTTATAACTATTAATACTATCTTACATATATTATGAGCATACCTTAAATTCCAACTTTTGTTACTTAACCGTTTATAGGCCTATATATTGTTTATGAAGCGTGCAAGGATAAATTGTTCAGTGACGATCAATCCATTGACATTTGGTAACCATAGGACACAGGACACATTGCCCATCCACCACTGAATACCCATAATGTCCTATAACTTGGGTAACTTACCACGCAAAATTACACTTACGGATTGTATTGCCTTGAGACTTGTTACTCTATGATCCTCTGGTGTTACAACCTCTTTGAGATACTGTATGTACTCTCTTACATTGGGTCATTTCTGAAATTTCATGCCCCAAGTCATTGCTTAAATTCTTAAAATTTTGGCTACACTTAGGTCTTACGACCCTGTCCTGCTTACTCATAAGGTCTTATGGCCTATGGACATACTGGCCCAATAAGACTTAATGCCTACTGTATTTTCTCAATACAAATATGCTTAAGAGTGAACTCATATATGTAAGATCATTATATTAGATATGGAAACAAAAGTTCCTTAACTTCTGCTATTGCTATTCTCAGACCATGCTTTGCTTGACTAATATTGTTGTCATAGATCAAAATCTGATTAAACAGATTAAGATCCTCAAGATTTTCAATCATTTTTCTACTTTTGCATCATTAGGATGCAACCTACACTGTCTTGATGCTCAATGCATATGCAATTACATCAGTCCTCCCTATATAGTATTTAACTTCCAGGTTGAAATCTTTAAGCAACTCCATCCATCTGTGTTGTCTCATGTTCAACTTCATTTGATCACACATTTATTCTCAAGCTCTTATGGTTGTAGTACAACTCTACAATACCCTGTATAAACAATGTCTCCAGATTTCCAGTGTACACACAGTTGTTGCTATCTCAAGATTCATATGTAGGATACTTTAGTCTGTGAGGCTCCAGCTGACAAGAGGTTTATGCCATAATGATATCTTGCTACATCAGGACACATTTCAATTCATGTTTGTTCACATTAACACAGACCACATAGGTCAACTAAAAATTGAGACCACAGTGGTCAATTACAAATCGAGACCACTCAGGTCAATAACGGATTGGGAATAATCAATTCCTCTCTCAGCCCTGTGAAGCTCTTCTTACAACTATCATCCCACACAGAATGTTAAGTTGTCATGTCAACCTTATCAAAGGCACAACAATACTAGAGAAATGCTATATAAATTATCTATAATAACTGTCAAGACCCAGAAAACTACAATTCTTTGAATTTTTTCGGTTTAGTACTGCTTCTACTTTGCTGGGATCTATTGAGACCCTTTCTTGTGAGATTACACGACCCAAAAACTTAATTTATGAGAACCAAGAATCACACTTGCTCAGTTTCAACATAGAGTTGTTTTATCTCTTAATGTGTCCAGTACTACTTCCAAATGTTTTTTGTGTTTTGCCTTGCTTTAAGAATACACAAGATGTCATTAATTCTCAATCATTCACAAGACCTAATTGGTCAAGTTTAACATTCATATGACATGTAATACCTTATTTTCAATAACCACGTATACATCAAATGTATAATTACACATAACCACCATACTCTTACATCAAATACGAATAGTAGTACCTTACACTACGATCTTCACTTCACCTTCATATCTCCTCTGATGCATATCTTCCTGTACTCTTCACCTGTCTAAATGGTTGGTTGGGAGGAGTGAGATTCGAGAGAATCTTAGTAGCAAACATTACCACTATGCATGCCAGATATATATGAATGCATGACATGCTTGCCTACACTATTTCATGCCAACATAATGACATACTGCATGCTCGATGTTATGACATACATATGGCCATTGCACAAAATATAAACTTTGGCCAATTGGAAGCTCACTCTTCCCAGAATATTAATCTTTGAATGCTGTCCCAGAAAATAATTAATTTCGCTGGGCTAACTTCAAAAATTCATTTCTCTTTGTGTACAATTCTAAATGACTTATATGACCTATCAAATTAAAGCTTGATAATTCTACTTTCATTCTGGAAAGTTTTATAATTTTTAACCATCATTTACCTATCGAAACATGTCACACAATCATCACTGCCATACCGGGAATTTCACTGGTAGCAAAATTACTTTGTGTTCCACTTTACTATATTGTGTGTGACTTCCAATCACTTCATTTTATTATTCCCTGAGCTCTTTAGCTTACCAATATAATTCATTTTAATATCCAAGGATATAAAGAAATTTTGG
Source organism: Albizia julibrissin (assembly GCA_037074505.1). Classification (NCBI taxonomy): domain Eukaryota; kingdom Viridiplantae; phylum Streptophyta; class Magnoliopsida; order Fabales; family Fabaceae; genus Albizia; species Albizia julibrissin. The sequence continues at coordinate 33,855,489 of CM073487.1, forward strand.
GGAATTTAAACATGCCTCATAGGGAATTTGCTAAACCAGGGCTTATCAGTCTACTTGATCCAAGCTTAATCTTATGCCTCTAGTCCCAAAATTCAGGATATTACATGACATACACTCTATTGCAACATTTCTATGACATAATTTATTTCATTTCAGCCATCCGGCTACTTCTAGATACTGCCCATAATTATCGGGCCTCTGCCTTTCTAATTTTTTGCAAAAGGCACTGAGCTCCCCATAATGAAATAATCATTTATCAATTCTTCCATTTAATTTGAAACCATTACGTATGGGGCCTTGGGCATTGATCCTCCTCTAAGTTTTAATCTCAATTATAAACTCCATTTCCCTTTTTGGAGGTAATCTATTGATATTCTTTGGAACATTATGAGGAACCCGTTTACTGTCAGAATGATTTCAGGTGGTATTTTGGCCTCATCTGCTGGGAATGAAATATCATGTACTTCTAACAACCTTTTTGCAAACATCTCTCAGCTTTAGCTGCTTAAGAAAATTAAGGTTGACTTTTGCACTTGTCATATATATGTAGATTAGGATAACTAACCCCTTTTACTTTTGTAATCTCATAGGATATTGTGAACCATCAACTAATCATTTCAAGAATTATTCCCAATTCATGTAGTAGTAAGTAATTCTATTCTACTGTTGCTTCATGTCTTCCAGTGTTTACTATGTCATGCTATAAATATTTGTCGTAATGAATCTAACACTTATTAGTACAGATACAACCAAATCATGGGGTAACTAGTGTATACTCAGGCTAGCTATTTCATATAGTCATATGAAATAAAAGAAGGGTTAAGGTGCAAATTTACCAATGAAGTTTTACCGAAGGAGCGCCTGGCACATTTATCTTTTGTTGGGTGCAAAAATACCCACGAACAATTAAAAATGGTGCAAAATTTACCAATGCCGTTAAATTTGACCTAACGTCGTTAGGTCAAATTTAACGGCATTGGTAAATTTTGCACCATTTTTAATTGTTCGTGGGTATTTTTGCACCCAACAAAAGATAAATGTGCCAGGCGCTCCTTCGGTAAAACTTCATTGGTAAATTTGCACCTTAACCCATAAAAGAATGATTAGCTCTTTAATCACACAATACTTATACAGAATTACCATCAGGTAAAACTCATACTCTGGATCAGTTCCAAAGACTTACTAGCTTTCCCTCGTGTTGTTGTAAAACTCTACTCTGGGTTTCTCTACCCCAGCTCCTCTGTCCATTTGTTACTGTGGACAATTACTCCCTAAGTGCCCCCTAGTTGCTAATAGTTATAATAGATTAATGATCTAGCTAGGCACTACATGGCCAACATGTTCTATTTCCAGAAGGTTTCTAATCACTGTGGTTACCAATCGAGTAAGTTTTTAGTACTACCTCTGAAAGGGGCCTCCCATTTATTCACACTTTTGGGAAGAACTCTTACTTCCCAAGGCTCCTTTATTTCTGGTATTTTTTTCCGTATTCAAATTAAGTAAGTTGGTTTTTTTGTAATATGACATTCCTCCACTGCTTTATTAAATTTAGTTCACTGTTTGGAGACCAATTTCTTTTCCAATTCTCTTCTCAGTCCCTATGAAATCATGTTTATGTTCCACTCCTCATCGCTATGATACCTCAGACAAGAAGAGTATTGAGGCAGTCAAATGTAACGAATCAAGTATTTATCAAAGTTTTCCTTTCCATCTTACCAACTAGTAAGGGACTTAGTTTCCATTATAGCTCAAACTAATCAGGGAAAAATTTCCCATTAAACCATTGCTAAAATTATTCCTAACTGTTGGGAATATTTTAAGCCTACAAAGTCATTTTAGTGTCTTTCCATCATTTGTCTACATCACCTTACTAATTTATAGATTGCCAAAAGAACTTTGATATTATCTGGGCATTTCAAAATTTTGGAAATTTCCTCCATACAAGACCAATAATCCTCTACTATATGAGGATCAAACTTCCCTTGAAGGCAGGAGGTTGTTGTTTACAAAATCATACCACTCATGTCAACAAACTTTTACCCTCAATAGCAGTTCCAGGTGAAAGCCAAGACGAAGATTGTTGACTAGGATTCTCAGGCTATACGTATACATTTTCTTGTTTACCAGGTTTTCTTCCTCTTTTCTTTGCTGCAATCCTTGCAATTAATCTCTTAGATCATATTTTCATTATATATTGCTCCATCAACATGCTCATTATTTTCTGTATTGATTCGGGTCTAATTCCCTAACTTTGCCCAGTGTCTTTATCTCTTTATTTCACCATCTTTATGTCTCTTTATATCAAATAGGAAAGGGGTGAATTCCACACATTCATATGGGCTTTTTTGTCATTTCGTAAGGTTCGATCACACTGGTGCTCCAATAATAAAATACAATAGACATTTATAGATGTTTAGCAAAGGTTTTTTATAATATACAGCCCATACACAACTATACTACATGCTCCCACTCTTTTGCATTTCATGACTTAACATTTTCCAAAAACCTTCCTAAGGGGTCACCCATCCTTCTATTTTTGTGGGCTGAGCACGCTTAACTTTAATGTACCGGTATAAAAATGCGGGTACCGACTCCAACGACTTTTGAGTTTTAGTACCCTTAAACTTCTCTCGTCCTGATTAGTTAGGTCAACCATCTCCGAACAACCAAATACTGTGTATGAATTATTTATTAGTATCAGTACATATAGTTCAATACATACTCATTCATATACTCCATCAACTCCATTAAGTTTCATGTGGACCCCACTCTATAAGGTCATTCCTCTTTCGTGCCTAGAATGTAGTGTCTAAGAAGAAATCTAGTATCGTATGGTTTCGATCTTCGTCTGGGAAATCTATACTAAGTAATCCCTACTATTAGTACAACGTGTCAATATCATGCACATACTGTGCATACTGGATTGTCGACATATCACAAACATAGAGATCCCTCATGTACCTATTCCTAATGCATCACCATAACTCCTAATCGGTTATATATCATATCCCTATGTATATGGGTTTAGCTCAGAAATTGGTAAACCTATATAGATCTGACTCCATTCTGATAGACAAGAGTTGCTACACATCACCAATAAGTGAATTGACTATCAGTACTAATCTGAGATGAGGTCTGAATACGAGTGTTATGAGTGTAGGATGATGTATTTAGAAGTGCAAGTGTACATTGTTGTAAATAAGTAATATAGAGGTTAGTAGAGTATCGTTCCCACAAGGATTGATCACTAAGTACCAAAATTGATAATTTTAATACTATTTAGTCAATCGATTAGTTGGTGGTTGAGATTGCAAGATAAAAATGATTAAATGAAAATGTAATTGTTGTAAAGAAAAAATATAATAAAAATGCCCAAGGGATTAGATTTCACTTAGCAAACTCCGGATTGAATCACTTATCTATTCTAGTCCAATTTATTCCACATGATTGATAGTCGAGTTTCCCTATTTTAATTACTAGCCTCTACCAAGGTCAAGTAATTCTATAATTAATTGCTAACCCAATATATTCCTATATGAATTTAAGCTATCAATCATGCATTAAGATTAAAGGAACTCAATTAAGACTACACAACCCATATGAATATATTCCTATTTCATATGCAAATTATGGTTTTAATTATAGGATCCACACACATGTATCTCCTTCCGGTCTCAACATGCATATTGACATCATCCAAAAGATGGCCAATCAATTGAAAGCATTAAGAACAATAATTAAAACTCAATCATGAAGGAAAAATTAAAACTAGATTTAATAAGTTAAGATTCAATCCATCATTAGTAAGCTATGTCATCACCCTAGGAAAATGAAAATTTAGCTCATGATGAAATTAAAAACAAAACCAAAACAAATTGAAAAATTCATAAATATTGCAGAAAATACTATTATTAAATTCTAAAACATAAAGATATAACTACAAGATGTATGAAAATAGAAAAATCTAACCTTCCATATAGGAGGTAAAACCTTCCATGTAGGAGGCAACCTATACCATCCATAAACTAGGACTACCTAAACCTTCCATGTAGGAGGTATGCAAGAACAATAAAAATGCATGAAATTGAACTCTAAGATGGTGTCATCCCTTGTGCCTTCAACTCCTCTATTTATAGATGAATTGGGTGTAAGAATTTCCACATGTTAGGTAAGAATCTTGACTCTAAGCCACCAATATTGACTTTATGACCACCTTGCTCCTTGATTGCAGTTAACATTTGGCAATTAAAACGTTCGAATCTTACTTTATTTTCTTTATGACAGTTGTAGATCTGGATCTTATCTTGACAAATGTGAGAGCTCCTCATTTCAACATTTGTAGCTCCAAGTTATGGTCAAATTAGTAGACAAAAATCAGACCTGGACAAAATCATGTACTCAACTTCTAAGCAAAATTTGGAGCTCTTAAGGATAGAACTGGGTTTTTGCCTCAACATAAAAGTTGTAGGAAATTTTCTCAGATTTCTATCCATTTAATGAACGTCCCAATTTGACATCTAGAGCTCCAGATATTGCCTAAAAACTGAAACAGGGTCAAAATTTAGTATTTTCCAATTAATTCTATTTTATGTCAAATCATTATTTATTTATCAATTGCACCCAAATTCATTACATTAAGCTCAAATGTCATCCAAAAATGCTTCATATAAGGGAAAATAAATGTGCAGATATTTTACTTATCAAATTCCCCCACACATAGTTCTTGGACGTCCTAGAACAAGAAGGATTGACTTATAAGTGCTTCCAACAAAATCAGAAGTGTCAAGTTATAAACAAGGACACAATTAAAGAATAAAGAGATCATAGTATTCTCGAATCAACAAAAGTATAAACTGGTAACTTCATTTGAAAATGAATGAACCAAATTCATAATTGTGACTCGTCCGCTCAATCTCTCAAGTGTTTAACGATAAGTGTTTCGCTCAAATTCACCTGAAAAAGTTACACTACCATAAACTTGCTAAAATTCTCAATCTCCACTACCGAATTCACATGCATAATTCAAATCAAAAGGACTTATTGAAGGTTGTAATGGGGCCAAGGTAAAAGGAATGTAAATAGTGATGTAAAGGGTTACATCTAAGAAATAAACAGAGCAATTGAAAAATGAGTTATCTTATGAATAGACTTCTCTCATCCTACAATTTTTATTCAAAAAGTAAATATATTTTTTTTATCTTTTTTTTTAACTTATGCAATTCTATAGTTGATAATGTACACACCCCCACACTTATCAAAAGCCTATTTCATAAAAGATTTCAAATGCTCTGTTAATCTTTTGAACTAAGTAAAAGTAGTTGAGATATCATTAAAACACATTAATGGGTTGAGAATAAAGAAATAATCAATCAGGCTCAAAGGGTTTTATCAATGGTATAATTGCAAGGTTGGCTTTTTGGCTCTGGCTAAAGAAAATGAATGCCTTTATCATTTTTGAATGTGCATGTAACATGTAATTTCAACCAAATTTAAAGAAAGTTCTAGAGTAACAACTCAATAGGTGAATATCACACACAAGAAAGATAATCATTATAGGCTCAAAAGCTTACGGTTAGGTACTTTCAAATTCAGCTCATTTAATCTCAAAATTCATCACCAAATTCAACAATCAGTTGTTCAATCATGCTAAAAATCTCTAAACTCAATTGCTCCATGCTTCAAACTTATATACTTCTTAAAATCATTGAAAAATACTCATACAATTTGTTTTTAAATCGGACCTCTCTTTTTTTTAGATGAAACAAGAAGAAAGAAAAAAAATGCAACTAATAAGATGCGTCTCAAGAGTTAAGAATAACTCTTTACTCTGTCATCTCTTCACACCCCATGCATCTAATGGTTTTACTAACTATCTAATGGAGAAATTATGCTCTCTCTTTTTTCTCCCCTAACCTAATTCAAACATTGTCTTCAATGTCTTTAAGAGATTAGAGAAATTTTTTTCCAAACCCAAACACATAATAAATTAAACCAAAATGCTAAGAGTAAAACCATAAGATAAAAGGAAAGTTACAACCGGAGAGTGGTATCTGGATTCTGCTTCTTACTGTTGTCTAAAGATTTCCTACCCATGTGCTCGACTAACAGATCTGGTTGAGGTTCATAGGTTTGCAGTTGATCCAGTAGTTGATCAGCAATTGGTGCATAAATGATGGAATGACGAGTCGCTTGGGGTATGAATTCTGTTTCCATAGCATGATCAAGAAAAGACAATAGGTTATCATAAAATCCATTAATATTTAACAATCCTAATGGCTTTTTGTGAAAGTTAAGTTTAGCCCAATATGCAATGCTCGAGATCCCATCCAATGTTTCAAAACCACCGAGTAGAGTGATAAAAGCATCAACATGGTAGAACATATGTCCCATTTGTTTAGGTAGACTTGAAACCTCTAACTCTTGCCCTAAAGAGAAGATGTAATTTTCTAACTCCTTCACCCTTGCGCACAAATCTTTGTTACCATTAATGGTTGCAGCAATAGTCACACTTGCTCTTAGGCCCTAAATACCTCCCCCGTAGACAAAATTGATCTTCCTAGCAGCTAATGCACATCCCAGTTCCTATGCTATAGGTATAAACTCTCCATCCTTTCCTGAGTCAGTTTCACCGAAAATGCGGATAGATTTAAATCTACAATTTAGGGTGATATCACTCATTTTTCTTTTTCCCTCAGACATTTTGTGTTTTTACAAGTGGAAGAATACATATTTATACTACTAATACAATGACAACAAAATCATGCAAATCACACATTTTTCAATAAAGATTGAAAAAAAATTACTGACATAAATGGCCAGTGGGCCATTGCATGAAGAAATTAAGTAAAGTGAGTAAAGAAAGTCAAAAAGTTACTGAAAAGATAAGACATATTAGACAAAAGCATGATTATGTCAAGTAGTTGTGATTGTGGCTCACATATTCCTCTGGTTTTACGTCCAGTAACGGCTTGAACGCTTTCTATGAATCGAGGATTTTCTTTCCATCCAGTTTTCTTATAAACTGGAAAACAGGATCTTTTAACGTCAGATTCCCAAGACGATAGCACTCTTTTTCTTTGTTGAATATGTTAAATAAATCGAGAAGAACACGATGAACATCACCACTAGGATGCGTCTCAAGAGTTTGAATGATATCATCCAATGACTCCTTACTCAGTCTATCCTTTATAAATTGAATTTTATCTTCTTGATTTATCAAAACTATACCTTTGCTTCGACAGCGCTGATCACAATTCCACCTTGCACATCTAGAACAGACCTGCATTCTTTTAGCTCTTCTCTTTATGGAATAAGAGCTTCTTCTCATTCCTGGCATAGGTTTAATAAATGATTCATGAATTTTACCTATTAAACGTACCTTAGCTTTGGTAATCCAGCGGACATACTCAGGAAGGCCCAAACGCTTAAATGTCTTCATTCTTTCAAGTCGACAACTATAGATCTTCCTAAGCACATCTTTGGGAAGAGTAGGAAACCTATTCTTGAGATTTGCAAGAAATTCCTCTATGACAATAATGAGAATTAATATTTAAGGATGTAGTACAAAGTGCTTTAATGAGTAGGAAAGAAAAATGAAAGAGTAAAGGAAAAATTTTTGGGTTGCCTCCTAAATAGCTGCCCTTCTTTAACGTCTTTAGTTAGACAAAGACCAAATCAATAAAAAGAAATTTTTAATTTTTTTTAATTTTTTTAAATTTCTTTATTATTTTTTTAAAAGTTTAGGACTTACCTGTTGTTTCCACAAAAGTGATGACAGTTTTCAAAGTGTTAAGTGTACTATCATTATACTCTTTCAGCCTTTGCTCGTTCATTTTGAATTTTCGATCACCCTTTTGAATCTCCACTGCTTCATATAGCCATGTTTGAACCATAATAAAAGGTCCTAACCACCTTAATCTTAGCTTTCCCAGAAAAAGCTTTAACCTTGAGTTGCATATCAGAACTTTTTGTCCTGGTGTGAACTCTCTCCTCAAAATTCTTTTATCCTGCCACGTTTTTGTCTTCTCCTTATATAACTTTGCATTCTTATGATCTTGTTGTCTGGATTCTTCAAGCTCATTGAGTTGGAGGAGTCTCTTCTTACCAGCTGCCTTTAAGTTAGAATTTAAGGCTTTTATTGCCCAATATTCTTTGTGCACTTCAGTATTAGTTGATTTTGAAACATCTAATAATCCTATTGCGAGTAGTTGATCCATGCATCTTTTGTTCACCACATCTTTTTGTGTAGGTGGTCATTGTATCTACTCTGTAACAGGTGTCACCTTCATTTGGACATGACTAAGCCTTAAAAATGTTAAAAGATACTTAGTCATTTTGAGCTCATAAAGTCAACTTTCCTTGTTGCATATCTATTAAAGTTCTCACAGTTGCTAGAAATGGCCTCCCAAGAATGATAAGAATTTCTTGGTCTTCTTCCATGTCGAGTATGATGAAATCAGCTGGAAATATGCCACCTTGACCAGAACATCTTCTAAGACACCCCTCAGATGTTTTATTGATCGATCATCTAGAAGTAATAAAATTATCGTAGGCTTCACCTCTCCAAGACTGAGTTTTCTGTAGATGGATAAAGGCATGAGATTTGTACTTGCTCCTAGGTCACAAAGTGCTCTTTCAAAGTTGCATTGACCTATGGTGCAAGGTATGTAAAAGCTTCCTGGATCTTTCAGCTTTGGCGGTAGTTTCTTTTACAGAATGGAACTGTACTCCTCAGTGAGTGTCACTGTCTCGAATTCCTCTAGTTTACGCTTATTTGAAAGAATATCCTTCATGAATTTTACATAGATGAGTATTTGAACAAGAGCAGTTGCAAAAGGGATGTTGATATGTAGCTTTTTGAAAACCTCCAGAAACTTTTTAAACTGCTTGTCTAGCTTTTCCTACACAAGTCTCTGAGGATATGGAACTGGTGGTACATATGGAGGAAGATTATCTGGAAAGTTGATTCTTCCTGGTACCACATCATCCTCTTGAGGATTATGTGCTTCCTCCTTCTGTTCTTCTTCACTTTCTTTCTTTTCTCCATCATTATTTTGTTTAATTACAAGATCTTTCAATTCTTTCCCACTTCTTAATGAAATGGCATTCACACGCTCTTTTGGGTTTCTTTCAGTATCACTTGGAAGAGTACCTAGTTGTCTGAAATTCAGCATATTTACAATTTATCCCATTTGGATCTCCAAGTTCTTTATTGAGGCTTCGTGGCTTCTAAGTGTTGCATCAGTCCTAGCCATGAATTGGGATGTATTCATGGTTTGTTAAGCCAGTGCATCTTCTATATTCATTTTCTGCTGTGGTGGATTTGGTGGTTGAAGAGCTTGTTGCTGATAGTTCCCTTGCGCCTTGAACACATTTTGATTATTCTTCTAGCTAAAGTTTGGATGATTCTACCAACCTGGATTGTAAGTGTTTGAGAATGGATCATTTCTTTGATTTTCGATGTAATGAACTTCCTCAGACTGAGAAGGCATGGATGAGTATCCTTCCTGACATTGCGTGCTCACATGAGGTTCTCCATATCTATCACATGTTTCATGAGGAGTACTGATTGCATTTGATAGACTTGTCAATAAGTTCACTTGCTTGCATATAGATGCAACTTGAGAAGACAAATTTGTAAGGATATCCAACTCGTGCACTCCAAGCACTTTCTTTGAGACATGATGTTCAGAAGGCCATTGGTATGCATTGGCTGCCATCTCCTCAAGAAGATTGTAAGCATCTTCTAGACTCTTTCCCATAAAAGATCCTCCAACTGCAGCATCTACAAGAATTCTGGTTGAATGCGTCATCCCAATATAGAATAAGTGCAATTGCCACCAATCTGGTAACCCATAATGAGGACATTTTCTTAGCAACTCCTTGTATCTTTCCCATGCTTCATAAAGGCTCTCAAATTCATGTTGAGTAAATAAGATAATTTCATTCCTCAATTTAGCTGATTTTCCTGAAGGAAAGTATTGTGCCAAAAATTTCTGCACCAAGGCATCCCATGTAGTTATGCTTCTTACTGGTAGAGAGTATAGCCAGCTTTTAGCCTTATCCCTGAGTGAGAAAGGGAAAAGTCTAAGTCTAATGGCATCATCAGTAACACCATTATGCTTGAATGTGTCTCAAATTTCTGGGAATCTGGCTATATGTGTGTTGGGATCTTCTGTTGGTAAGCCACCGAACTGAATTGCTTGCATTATCTGGATAATTGCAGGCTTGAGTTCAAAATTATTAGCTGCTACTGGTGGTTTTCTGATTCCAGAAGTTGTCTCCATGACTGTTGGTGTTGCATAGTCATGGAGTGTTTCTCCCTTTGGATTTGCCATCTGATTAATTGAAGTGGACTGCTTTCGAATTCTCTGATTTCTTTGACAAGTTCTTTCAATCTCCGAATCACAAGGTTGTAATTCAATCTTCTTTGATCTTGTCATGCACTAAGCAAAAGCTTGAAAAGAAACACAAAACACAAAAAAGAAGACAAATGTAATGTAAAGACCAAATTATTATTAAAATTACTTAGTATTGATATTAATGACAACAACCCTCATTGACGGCGCCAAAAATTTGTTACGAGTATAGGATGGTGTATTTAGAAGTCCAAGTATATACTGTCGTAAATAAGAAATATAGAGGTGAGTATAGTATTGTTCCCATGAGGATTGATCACTAAGTACCAACTGTCGTAAATAAGAAATATAGAGGTGAGTATAGTATCGTTCCCATGAGGATTGATCACTAAGTACCAAAATTAATAATTTTAATACTATTCAGCCGATCGATTAGTTGGTGGTTGAGATTGTATGATAAAAATGATTAAATGAAAATGCAATTGTTGTAAAGACAAATATAATAAAAAGGCCCTAGGGATTAGATTTTACTTAGCAAACTCCGGATTGAATCACTTATCTATTCTAGTCCCATTTATTCCACATGATTGATAGTTGAGTTTCCCTATTTTAATTACTAGCCTCTTCCAAGGTCAAGTAATTCTATAATTAATTGCTAACCCAATATATTCCTATATGAATTTAAGCAATCAATCATGCATTAAGATTTATGGAACTCTGTTAGATTTCATGTTTTGATGATAACAAATCATGCTTTGGATATTCTTGGATTTGATTGAAACAAATACATCAGCAAAGGAAGTGAGAAAAGTGATCTAAGCAAGATCACTCGAGTGATTTGTGTAATCACTCGAGTGATCATTAAAAATCACTCGAGTGATATGAAAAAACATCAGATCACTCGAGTGATCCATGAAATCACTCGAGTGATGCTGGAAAATTCGTAGATCACTTCCAGTAGATTGAAAATCACTGCAAGAAAAATTCGTTGTTCTTGATTTCACTGCCAGTGATCCCAAATCGCTCGAGTGATGATTGATTTCTGCTGAATCACTTCCAGTGCATCTGAAATCACAGGAAGAAAAAATCACTGTTTTGAAAATCACTTCCAGTGATAGACAGATCACTTGAGTAATCCTTAAATTTTCCAGATTCACTTTGAGTGGATTGTAAATCACCGGAAGAAAAATTCATAGTTTGCAAAATGACTTCGAGTGATGCTAAATTCACTCGAGTGATATATAAAATCTCAAGATCACTTCCAGTGGATCTGTAATTACTTGCAGACAATTTCAATGTTTTCCAAATCACTTTGAGTGACATTAAATTCACTCTAGTGATATGTCATTTTATCAATTTCACTCTCAGACAGTTACTGTGATCCACTTGCAACCACTTCTACGAAAATCAATAAGTTTTGTTAGTAAGATATTGATATTAATAATTATTGCTAGTTGATCCAAATTACTTTTAATATCATGTGGTATATTATTTCATTAAAATCACTATAACACTCTCTGAAAATCATCTCCAGTGAAAACAAGTTCACTTCCAATGATTCTTTAATTTTTAGAAAATAACTCCCAGTGAATCACAATCATTCTAGTGATATTCAAAGTATTTTCTAATGGTCATTTTCCTAATTGTATTACAGGTGTACTCCACTACCACGCACATGACAAGTAACTATACTACACTACCACGTACATGACAAGTAACTGAACAACAGTCAACGACAATTAATAGTGGACAGCAGCAATATTCAAAAATAACTTTCAACGTGCAAAAAGAAAAACAATATTGTTACATCTATCAGAAGCATAATCGATCAACGGGAAAATTCACAACGGTCTTCAAAGCTTCTGAAATATAAGCCCAGACATTCAAAAAATTAAAAAGTGTGCATAACGCTTCAACTCACTGCAAACCATATACTCATAAGTGCTTTGTCTCTGATTATTTCTTTATCTGTACTTCAATTTTCATTTATATACTCTTGAGAGAGATTTGTCAGTCAAAAACACTTTATTTCCGATAGTGATAACTTAAGGTTGAGGAACCTTAAGTTGGGATTTGAGATTACCTTGTGTAAGGGGGAGCGATTGTCCAAAGAGGAACTTGCTGTTGTACTGAGGTGCCAAGAACCCAGTGAATCTTGAAAGATAGAGTAAAAGGCTCAGAAGGACTTTTGAGGACTGGACGTAGGTCAAGTGATTATGACCGAACCAGTATAAACTCATGTGTCCACTTCGGTGATATCTCTTCTTACTTATAACTGTGCTTTAAAGTTTCATAATTTTTATTAAGTATCTGGTTATTCTCTAATCACCCAATTCACCCCCTACCCTCTTGGGTGAAAAGCTTGCTCTAACAAACTCAATTAAGACTACACAACCCATATGAATATATTCCTATTTCATATGCAAATTATGGTTTTAATTATAGGATCCACACACATGTATCTTCTTCTGGTCTCAACATGCATATTGAAATCATCCAAAAGGTGGCCAATCAATTGAAAGAATTAAGAACAATAATTAAAACTCAATCATGAAGGAAAAAATAAAACTAGATTTAATAAGTTAAGATTCAATCCGTCATTAGTAAGCTACGTCATCACCCTATGAAAATGAAAATTTAGCTCATGATGAAATTTAAAACAAAACCAAAATAAATTGAAAACTTTATAAATATTGCAGAAAACATGATTATTAAATTCTAAAATATAAAGATATAACTACAAGATGCATGAAAATAGAAAAATATAGCTTTCCATATAAGAGGTAAAACTTATATCATCCATAAAGGAGGACTACTTAAACCTTCTATGTAAGAGGTATGCAAGAACAACAAAAATACATGAAATTAAACTCTAAGATAGTTTCCTCCCTTGTTCCTTCCACTCCTCTATTTATAGATGAATTGGGTGTAAGAATTTCCACATGTTAGGTAAGAATCTTGACTTTAAGCCACCAATATTGACTTTGTGACCATCTTGCTCCTTGATCGCAGCTAACATTTGGCAATTAAAACGTTTGAATCTCACTTTGTTGTCTTCATGAAAGTTGTAGATCTAGATCTTATCTTGAAAACACAAATGAGATCTTGTCATTTCAATATTTGTAGCTTCAGTTATGGTCAAATTAGTGAACAAAGATCAGACTTGGACAAAATCACATACTCAACATCTAAGCATAATTTAGAGCTCTTAAAGACATAACTAAGTTTTTGCCTCAACATAAAAGTGTTAGGAAATTTTCTCATCTTTCTATCCATATAAAGAATGTTCTAATTAGATATCTAGAGCTCCAGATATTGCCTAAAAACCAAAATAGGGTCATACTTTAGTATTTTCCAATGAATTCTATTTTATGTCAAATCATTATTTATTTATCAATTACACCTAAATTCATTACATTAAGCTTAAATTTCATCCAAAAACACTTCATATAAGGGAAAATAAATGTGTAGATATTTTACTTATCAACGAGCCTTGGCCGCACCCGCTTCCTCGGGGTTTACAGTCTCATGGGTCTACCGCTAACTCGATATGATCGTACTAGTTGCCCTCCAGGTATCCTTTAGTTCTCTAAGGGCTAATTTATCGACAACGATGTCTTACTCCTTTAAAACCTTCATATGCTCATACCTCCTGCTATAACATAATCAAGATTAAATCAGTATATCTTTCTGTTATTGCCAGAACAGCATGCACAAATACTAAAAATGTCAAACCCCTTAATATTTTTACATTTATCAGAGTATTAACGTACATTTTAATGGGCATACAGAAATAGTAAAATTATACTAATATAAACTTCTTGATTACATTATAGAAAATCCCTACAGGGTTTGTACTTAATACAATACAAATCCCAAATACATAGGATAATTAACAGATAACTAACCACAAGTATCTTGATCAGCACCGAACCTTTAACTGCTGATATCCGTTGCGTTTCCCTTTAAGCCGCTTCCACTAGTTGAATTAATTTTTAAATTATGGAAAAGGTGAGATTCATATGAATCTCAATAATAACAGACTATCAATCATATAAAATGTGAAAAATAAATATGTCTAGCAGCATATATCATGATGCAGCAATCAATAATGCCAAGCACATGTTTGAAAATGTTCAGGAACAGAACGATGATTTTGTTTAAATCAAAATGATTGCTCGATCCCTACTTGCACATATCATAACACATTATGATCACACTAACATTCCAGAGCAGGCATAAACATGTCCGTACTTGTCATTCCACTCAACTGGGTCCACCTAGCCTCATGGTACAATGCTCATCCCATGGGGTGGTACTTGCTCTTTTTATCATATTCCCAAACCCAGTGAGTAATTATGCCACACATGCATACTGTAATATCCCGAATTTTGGGACTAAAGACATAAGATTAAGCCTAGATCAAGTGGACTGCTAAGCCCCAGTTTAGCAAATGTCCCTATGAGGCATGTTTAAATTCTCCAAAATTCCTTTATATCCTTGGATATTAAAATGAATTATATTGGTGAGCTAAAGAGCTCAGGGAATAACAAAATAAAGTGATTAGAAGTCACACATAATATAGTAAAGTGGAACACAAAGTAATTTTGCCACCGGTGAAATTCCCGGTGTGACAGTGGTGATTGTGTGACATCTTTCGATGGGTAAATGATGGTGAAAAATTATGAAAATTTCTAGAATGAAATTAGACTTATCAAGCTTTAATTTTATAGGTCATATGAGTTATTTGGAGTTGTACACAAAGAGAAATGAATTTTTGAAGTTAGCCCAGCGAAATTAATTATTTTCTGGGGCAGCATCCAAAGATTAAAATTCTGGAAAGAGTAAGCTTTTAATTGGCCAAAGGTTATATTTTTTCTTCAAACTAGACTCAATAAGGGTCTCATAACCTTTAGAATCACTCCAATTGGATATTTTTACAATTAGATATGAATTTTCAAAGTTAATGAAAAATCTGCAGAATTTGGTATTTTGTGCGAAAATTCATTATTTGGGCAAATCAAGTGTTGACACGTGGCAGATGAGAAACTGATCCATTTATCCATTAAATCATCATCTTCCTCCTCATTTTTCATGGAAAAATATGAAATAAGAGAGAGAAAGAGTGCAGAATAAAATGGAGAAAGATGAGAGATGAAGTTCTTTCCTCCGAAACACTGCCGAAACGGCATCCTCTCTCAAAGTACCCTTCAGGAAACTTCATCTACTCATCGAGATCTTCATTTCTATGGTTTCAGATTTTTATTTGGAGGTATTTGGTGCCGTCTCCCTTGCCGGAGTATTGCTGGAATTCCGAACCGTTTGTGGAAACGGGTAGAGGTAAGCGTAAGCTTCCTTTTTAACCGATTGATTTGTTGTTTGGATGAGTAAATTGAAAGTGGGGTACTGTTCATAGCTGGTTTTAAAGGATGTTTTAATGGTTAAATGATGTCTAATGAGTATTTAAATAGCTAATCATTTGATTAGGAGTAGCAAGGAAGTGATTAGACAAGAGAAAACGAAGAAACAACAAACTTTTTGGAGAATCTGATTTTCTGCCCTGTTTTGACGTGGAGAAGGAGTAAGAATTTGAAGATTTTGATGCTTCCATTGGCTTTAGGAGACAAAACTGTGTGGGTATGCAAGTGTTCATGAATTTTGGATACTTGTACATGAATTTAGAAGTTTTAGAAATTAAAGGGTAAATGCATTGTATTCCGTTTTTTGGAGGCAGTATTATGGTGACATATTTTTTAGTAGTCAAATGTTATCCAATGACCATGTAACTCTCCATTTTGAAAGTAGACACATAGAACTTTAATTTTATAGTTCATAATGATCAATTGGATTTATGTGCTAGAAGTTCTACATTCTCAAAGTTTGAACATGCAAAACTGGAAGTTTCTGGGATAATGTATAGAAAGTTAATATACTGTACTAATTAGTATATATATAGCTAATATATATATTTTTCCTTTAAACTAGACTTAACAAGGGTCAATTAGGACTTAGAACTAGCTCAATTGGATTTTTTTGTATTTAGATATGAATTTTTGAACTTCTGCCCTGTTTCTGGAATGTGATTTGAACAGGTTGAGTTTGGCAACATTCTGGGAAATTTTTGGCTGTGATAGCTAGAATTTAGTATTTCTATGTGAAACTATAATGAAATATATTTCCATAGAATTTTGAACCACTCAATTTGGAGTTTCCTAGAATTAATGGTGAATTCTTAAAGTTTGACCTTATTTCTGAAACTAAATCTGAAATAGTTGATGTTTGAAAAATTTCTGGGGATATTTTGTTGGTATTTTCCAGAAAGGGATATTTTTCCTTGAAATTATACTTAAATAATATCAAATAGAGCTTTAAACCACCTCAATTGGAGTTCTATATAATTAATTATAATTTTTTAAAGTTTGGTCAAAAATGCTGGTAGATTGAGTACCATGCAAATTTGAGTAAGAAATTGGCCAAATATAATTGGAATGAACTCCAAGGGTGAAAGTAAGCCTATAGGGCTAATGTAGGCTATTGGGTATTCACTTTTCATAGCTCTAATGATGTCATCACTTGCCTAGGTCCATGCAGTGATAAAGAAGGAGCAGTGGTTGGCGAATCAAGGGACAAAAAGAGAAGGACATAAAGTCCACCAGATAGTGAACTTACCTTTTTTGCATGTATGTGATATGTATGTTTTGCATTGATTATGTGACTGCTTTGCCTATTTTTGTGGAACATGTATGGTTGGTTGAAGCTCTGTTATATTTGTGCAATGGCCATATGTATGTCATAACATCAAGCATGCAGCATGTCATTATGTTGGCATGAAATAGTGTAGGCAAGCATTTCATGCATTCATATATATCTGGCATGCATGGTAGTAATGTTTGCTACTGAGATTCTCTCGAATCTCACTCCTCCCAAACAACCATTCAGACAGGTGAGCATTGGAAACGTGCTGAGATCAGAAAAGAGGTATGCACGAAGAGGACTATTGCTGGTTGTTTAAAGGTCTGTAAATATTGTGTAAACCCCTGGTGGGAAAAATTTTGTATTATAATCAAGCAATATTGTATTAATATTATCAGTATATTCATGCTATTCCTGTGTGCCCACTGAACTACGCATTGCTACTCTGAATAAGGTCAGTAATAAGGGATATATGAGGCGGGTCGTTACACATACCACATTGGCCTACCTAGACTGGGTACCTATCGGTCCTTGAGGTACACCAATTGTCCCTCAAGGTAGTACTTGCATCTTTTTATCTCCTTCCCATACCCAGAACTAGGAATTTATGCCGCCCATCTACTACACATTTTATTGCAAAAAACATAGTTAACAATCACATATAATATGAGAGATAGAGTTACTACTTGGACTCCTTTCCAAAGCCTAGCTACCATCGGTCCTTTAACTTTTCGTCGAACTCGGAAAAATATCATATCCTAAAATTCCCAAAGTAATTACAAATGAGTTATTACTCATTCATACATCTTTCTAAAATTTACAAGGTTGTTATCTTAACTCAAAATCGTGTAATTATCACAATGCCCCTAAGGAACCCAATCTAATTCCCTTTTTACCCAATATATTTATACTTTTCCAAAAATTATGACCCGGGTTAATCTCACATAATTTTATGTGTAGAATCTATTTTTTACCTCAGTTTGGACAAATTCAAGCTCAAATGACCAAATTACCCTTGACAGCCACTAATTTAGAGTTTTAGGGGTAAAATTGTCATTTCACACCTTAAGACCTTCACACTTCCAAAATTCACATGTTTCCTCCATAATTTTCCATTCTAAACATCATGGAACCATAAAAAACAAAAAATTCTAGCCCTAACCCCTAATTCCAGGTCTGGCCGAAATATATAAAATTTTGGTAAAAATTGGATTTTCATGAATTCAATCCATAAAACACCTTCCTTTCACTTGTAATTACTTGTTTAATCATCCAAAAACCTAATAAAAATTATCAATATACATTTGACCAGCATCTCACCTTATGGTTTTAACATCCCAAGTTACAAAATCCAACCAGAACAAGCCAACAACTGATTTCAACAAGAATTTCAGGGTTTTCTTGACTTACCTTGATTCCTCTTCTCCCTTCCTCCAAAGCAGTCCCTCTTCTCCTTCTTCTTTAGTTTTTCTTGCTTGATGGCTAATCCAAGATGACATAGAGATCATGAGGATGTTTTCATGAATTAGAAGTCAAGAACAAGTAGTAATTTCTATCTACTTTCTTTGATCTTACTTCTTGTTCTTGTTTCTTCCTTCTTGTTCCTTTGCTTTCCCTAAGCTTCTTCCTCTCTCTTTACCTCTTGATTTGGCTGAATTCTTGGCCTTTTAAGGAGAGTTAGAGAGTTCTCTAGAGTTCTTTCCTTTTATCCTTATTTAATATTATTTTATTAGGAATTTTAACATGTGATTTTATTTTATTATTTTACTTGTCACATGCTTCTTTTCCTTGCTTTATCTAGATATTTCTTGCCTCTTCCTGATTCATTCCCCAACCGAATTTTCCTTAATAATTAGGGAAAAATTAATGATTTTATTTTATTTAACCAAAATGACCATTTTGCCCTTATAATTTTCTAGAATTTTAAAAACAATTGCTACTTTCTTCTTTCCCTTTCTTTGTGACTGAAATTTTGTAACATAATAGGCCTAAAAATTGTACTCTTCTATACTTAATTTTAAACCATTATGTTAGGATTTTTCCTAAACAAAGTTTGGGCTTTAGGTTTTTCTTGGCCAAAAGTTTGATATAATTACTATTTCTACTATTTTAGCTACTCTAAGTGCACCAAAATTCACTATTTTATTCTATTGAATATAATTAAATATTCAAGAAATTTTGGTGATTAAAAGTTGGGGTTTTACATTACTCAAGTGGCAACCTAGTAACTTGAGTGTCTTATCATATTTTCCCTCTAAAAATAGCTAGTTACCATCACGTACCTTGGAAAGTTATGGGCATCACTTGAGTGTCACACTTGTCACTCAAGTGCAAAGAATATTTCCAAAGAAACACCATCAAGTACCTTACAAGTGACACACCTTTTTTAACTTCATCACTCAAGTGACAATTTCAAGACTCGAGTGAATGAGGGATTTTCAAATATCACCATCGAGTACCTTACAAGTGATACATCATTTTTGACTTCATCACTCGAGTGACAATTTTAGGACTCTAGTAAATGAGGAATTTTCAATTATCACCATCGAGTACCTTGTAACTGATACATCATTTTCTTTATTTATCACTCGAGTGAACAAGAAAGTTTGTACACATTCCTTTACTTACTAGCTGGTACTTTGTCAGTGATGTTATTTCTTTGAGATTTCACTTGAGTGGCACAAACTTTACTCAAGTGCATCAATGTTCTTTAACATAGCTTTATCACTGGCCAGTTACCTTTTGGTGACCCAAGGTCATATGGTCACTCAAGTATCTTTTCATAAAGTCTTTCTAAGTTTTATTATCATCAAAACATATATTCTAACAAATTCCTATAAAGAGACACAAAGTATATATAGGTCTCCAGTTACATTATCACTTATATATGTCAACAGTTGCCATTGATTCTTCCCATAAAGCCTGGTATGTCTTGATCCATGCCAAATTGCATAGCCACTCAATGTGGAAGGTATTGCTATTCTATTATATATATATATATATATATATATAGGAGTCAACTAGCTTAGAAACTCTCACTTGAAGAGTCTTATATCCATACGGTTATTATATAAAAGACATCATGTATTATAAATGTTAATGTTCTTATTTATAAACCGTTATTTATGTACTTAATACATAATGGTTGTCTATATGAGACTGTTATTAATTTTTATTAAAAGTCATGGTTATTATATACAAATTGTTATGTATGTTACTGAATAAATAATGGTTGTAAAATGAGACCACTATATGTCATGCAAGTATTATCATATATTATGATGGTTGTTTATGTTTTCCCTTTAATTATTATCACAGCAATGGGAGGTGATAGCCTCACCAAACCTTAATACATAATAAGTGTTATATTATAACCATTATAATAGGTCTGAAATAAATAACGGTTTGGAACCGTAATGTATTAGCATAGATCTTTTATAGTAACTGAATATATAACAGTCCAGAAGCGTGATATATGACAATTAATAACCTTCATATATAGCAGTTTTTGTAGTAATGTTAATGGTAGCAGCCAGGGAGGCATGCGAATGGAAGTGTGGAGACTTGCATTTATTGAGTTTATGTAAGGACCTTTGATTTTGATCTTTGTTGTATATGTGATACCTTATTTCTTATAGCCTCAATTGGGTACAAAAGAGTAGCAAAATTATTTGTGAAACCAGGATAGGGTCCCGGATTAAGAAATTTTAGAAAAATGTTCACAATTTCACAAACCTATCTCAGGATTTGAATCTGGGATTGAGAGGGGGTTTTGGGAGTAATAAAAAAATTTTTAAACAATTTCACAAACATTCTCTATCTTACTAAGTCTCACCGATTTCTCTTTTCATTTTATCGAAGTCTGCAGCAATTCTCTGCTTTGCTTTCACATTTCGTACCTTAGTTAAGTTTTGTTAGCGATCAGAAGCATTAAAACTAT
This sequence comes from Albizia julibrissin, assembly GCA_037074505.1. NCBI lineage: Eukaryota > Viridiplantae > Streptophyta > Magnoliopsida > Fabales > Fabaceae > Albizia > Albizia julibrissin. Next base: position 33,876,480 of record CM073487.1, read on the forward strand.
CAAACTATCATTCATCTACTGAGCTACTCAGATTACTAGAGCTATTCTTGTACGGTTGTCGCGTTTACATAGTCATGTACATTGTATACAATTCCAAAAATATCAAAATAGACAACCAACAAAAGACTAAAGTCTTGTGTATTCGCAGCCTCTAGTTATCTGTATTTACCTTCTTCTTGCCCCTCGAGTTGTCTCCCTGTACTGTAGATGGTTTATGAAAAAGAGTGAGATTCAAAAGAATCTCAGTAGTAATGCAATGCCAATCATATATATATACATATATATATGTATATATATATATATATATATATCATCACAAAGCATGCTATATAGACATCATACAGTATAACTATAACAACAACATTCAGTGCATCACATGTAGTTCATAATAAACAACCATAGCGCTAGGCATGTTAAAGGCCCCAAGGGATACTCGCGTAATAGGCCCCAAGATCCACTCGTGCATCATAGAACATTATTGGCCCGAGCGTCAACCCGCGCAATAGGCCCCGGGCGACCACTTTGCATAACCAGAATATGTTAGACATCTCGTAATGAGTCCACACAACACACCATGCATGATATAATATATGAAAGATAAGTTATTACTTGGTCACTTCCCTTAAGCAATATCCAACTATTTCTTGAGCTCGGGCAAGTTCTAGTTCCTTTGATTCTTTTGGTTTCTCTCTCTAAAATGTTTTATGTTTCTCTCTCCTATCTTGGAATTTCAGCCTTGAATCCATGAAGTTAATAGAGGATAAGATATTAGAGGAGGTTAGAGAGTGATTAGGAAGCTTAAACTTCAAGATTACAAGCTTCTTACCTCAGATTTCGAAGAAATCTAGCTCTTCTTGTATGCTTGTTGCTCTCCATGTTCTCAAGCTCTCTCTCTCTCTAATTTCATATTGTTGCATGAAAATGAGAGGAAGAGAAAAGATGATGAATTTTAAAAGAATTTGTAAAAAGAGCTTGCCACGTGTCAGCTTCTGGTTGGTCAATAAATTCTATTTTCGCACATAATGCTAAACTTGGAAAAATTTTCATCAAACTTTGAAAATTTATATCTAATTGTGTAGATATCAAATTGGGGTGGTTCTAAAGAATATGCAACCCTTATTGAGTATAGTTTTAAGGAAAAATATAAAATTTGGCCAATTAGAAGATCACTCTTTCTAGAATTTTAATCTTTGGATTCTGCCCCTGAAAATAGTTAATTTCACTGGGCTAACTTCAAAAATTCATTTCTATTTGTGTACAGCTTCAAATGATTTATATGACCTATCAAATTAAATCTTTAGAAGTCTAACTTCACTCTGAAAAGTTTCATAATTTTTCAACACCATTCACCCTTTGAAAAATGTCATACAATCACCACTGTCACACCGAGAATTTCACCGGTAGCAACACTACTTTGTGTTCCACTTCACTATATTGTGTGTGACTTATAATTACTTTTTTTTGTCACTTCCAATACTCTTTAATACCCCTAAAGGTATAAAGAAATTTTTGGGAGTTTACTCGTGCCTCACAGGGACACTTGCTAAACCAGAGTTTAGCAGTCCTCTTGATTCAGGCTTAATCTCAAGCCTCTTGTTCCAAAATTTGGGATATTACAATATGGGTCGAGATGGGGGTGCTATAATGAACTCTCAATGGAATGGGCAATATCATCAGCTAAATTGATGGGTGGGATTTGGGGTTTTTAAATTGAAGCTTGAAATCTAAAGGCTAATCTGCTAGAATTGTTTAAAACCATTACTATTAATTTTCTAAACCCCTTTTCTTGTCAAAAGTTCAAGAAGCATAATCTCGAATGCATTTTTATCTACCATGAAAGTGCAATAAGCTTTACTAGGTTTTCTACTAATTATTCTATTCTTCTAAGATCCATGTATCCTCAGTGAACTATTGAAGTTTCAAAACTTTTCTACTGATGTTTTAGGATTGTGTTTTAAGAATGATAATATGGCTTGATTTGTTGTTGGATATAATTTGTTGATTTTTGATGATTGCCTAAAAGGTTTGATATATGTGGAGGATTGGTTAATCAAGCAATATTGGGAGGCTCTTTGTCTTTTTCCTCTAGGAAGAACAAATTATAAGATAATAACTTTTAGAGAAATTCTTGTGTGAACATCGTTTGCCACATTATTTGTGGTCTAATAAATAAAAATACAGCAACTCGTGAGCTGATTTAGCATACCTCCTAAATATTAGCTGACATTTTAATAAAATTATAAGATTTCACAAGATTTATTTTTTTCATGACTTGTGAAATCTTAATTAAAGAATTTATTTTTTTAAAAGAAAAATAAACATGTGAATCACATGAGAAGCCAACTAGAATTAATATTAGTTCAGTTGTTGTATTTTAATTTATTAGACCACAAATGACATGACAAACCATGTTAACACAAAAATTTCTCTAACTTTTAACCAAGTTATCATTGTCATGATAGAATTGGTAAACAAGGCTATTAGGTTAGAGAAAAGTAGAAATGGATGACTATCGTGCTCCAATTTGGGCCAGTGTGTCCTTTTCTAAAAATAGTTATAATTGTGTTGAGGTATTTGAAAGTAGGAGGGAGGCTAGTTGTTTTGTTGGCCTTAATTGTAATATATGGTTATTAAATGATATTTTAAGTATCTTCAACTTGAGCTTGTTTAATGAGTCTACACGCACTATTCTTTCGGCTTGACATGTGCCTATTCAGTGAGAATATCAATATAATTCATCTTCAGGTTAGACATGCACCTATTTAGTGATTATCTCAACACTGTTCACTATTGAGTTGGAGTTGTGATTCTCTCCTTTATTGTTAGTCTTATTGTGCTTTCTTTACTATTAATATTATTGCTGCGCTCCTTGAGAACTATTTTGTTTCAAGGAATTTAATCAGGAATAATTCTTACATATAGATTCTCATGTAAGCAAATTTGGTAATTGAGTGGATTGCCAAAGCTTCATTGGATGGTCTTATCTTTTGGATTGGGCATCTCGAACTCCACGTATAGCTTCAAGGCTTAGCTTTTTTGGCATCTGGTGTTTAGTATGTTTCTTTGGATAGTGTTTTATGATTTCTCTATATTGAAGACCTTTTATTGGGTAGTATTTATTGCTCTAATTTTTATGTTTGGAATTTATTTTGTATTTTCCTTTTTTTGGTTGTTTTCTTTTTGCTTCTAAGAGAATGTAGTTTATGTTGATTTCAATATAATTAGTTTCTATGTTGGCAAAAAGTTGGATAAAAAATTTCTACTCTAAATTCTATCATCATCACCAATTATATAAATTATGTAAAATGATGCAAATTAAAACAAATTCCAGAGCTGACATGGAATATCTTATCAATGACATCACAACTTGAAATATAAATATTTCCCAAGAGGTATTAAATACCTACAACTATTTGAGTAGTAGAACTCAATTGTCAAGTCCACGTGTGCATAAGCAGTTTTGAGTAAAGGGTGATTTTGAAGTATGAACAACATAAAAAAGTCTTTGATATTAATTAGAAAGCGAAATGCGTGTTGAAATTTCAAGCAATTAGTCTTTGAACTAAAAGTGAAAATGAAAGATGTCACAGCTAGTAAGGGACAAAGGAATAAGTCAGGGAAATAAATAGGATTAGTTAGGTTGATTGAACCGCAAAATTCAGGAGGAACAACACATTATTTTGAAATATTTTATTTAATTTTATTGTAAAAGAATTCATTGTCAAGCTTTGTAAGTCCATGGCGAAGGGGAAAAAAGTAATTGAATCAAGTACGTCGCGTGAAGAATTTGTACACTTACTTCTTTTGTTAGCATTTACCCTTTTAATCTTACTTATAAGGTGGAGGGAAATTTTAATTTTTGTCTTATTTATAAATCACCTCAATAAATTTTTTATATGAATATACGATTTTACCCTTCATTTATTATTGTGTAGAGTTTTTTCTCATAAGGTAATATAATATATATTAAATATGGATAAAGTTAAAAAGTTATTAAATTTTATGGCATAATTAATGAGATATAAAGTTTTTCATGATGAAACATCTTGAAAATGATTTATAATTAGGATAATAGCATATTAGTGCTGGGCGAAAAAATAGGAATTGATTAGTACTATTGAATTCATTACGATTTCTTAACTTTGACAAATTGTATAATCACTAAAATTGGGTAGCAATACGTAATAAATACTATTTCGACTCATTTTACATGTAATAAATGTTTTGGCTAAAATTAACAAAATCTTTCTGAACTTTCATTCAATTGCATATAATCTCAAATATTTTAAAATTAGTTATTAGTAACAAATATGGGACAATACTTGCTTTTCTTAAAATAACCTCTTTAATTAAGACTAGTCATGGATGAAAATCTTCAAATATGTGCAATTAATAAAGATAATTTGAGAAATAATAAAACTTGAAAGACAAAGTAAATTAAGATATTATATTTAGGATCAAATACAATCCTCAACTACTTTTTTCCCCCTTTTGCTAGCAAAGGAAAAAAACTGCTGCCCCTTTTTTTTCGCTGAATCCTCTGTTACTTCCTATACTAAGGACTAGAGGCTGTATATGTTTTGTTTCTGAATAATTATAACTTTTAATATCCATTCTAGATTAATATTATTGTCTGTAGGTCCTTCCTCTAATTCTCCCATCTTTGAAAAAACAAAATAATGCCAAACACTTGGTGGAATCAGAAAGGGTTAGCTAGAGCCCGTGATTAAGCCAAGTTACCAAATAAAATAGGAAAAATTATAGTTAAGTGCCAAGTAAGAGAAAATATAAAACAAGGTACCTTAAAATCTCAGATTTGCAATATTGTCCCATGGGACTTTTGGGTAATAAATTTGAAATGGGAAAAGACCCAAGTACCCCTAGTGAATTAAAGAAAAATGCAGACAAATTTTCAATCCCAAATTCTTCTTCCTCTCTCCCGGACAGCCCCTAAATTCGTCGACCTAGGAAGCTCATCATCGCCATGAGTTATGTTAGTCCGTCGCCATGGATTAAAGTTGTCATCATCTGAGTGGTAAAGATCAAGAAAGCAGACGTGACCTCCCCTCCCACCGTCCACGTGGTATAATTTGTTCTGTTGGCCTTTTTTTTTTTTCAAGATTTCCTACCTTACATTTTTCTTCTCCTTCTTTCTCTTCATGCTCATGATTCTCAGCCTCATTTACAAATATGGCCAGCAAGAGCACTAGAAGGAGGAAATACTCACAAAGAGCTTCTGGCTGGAGTGGGTGCACACAAAGTGGGAGGAACCAGCTGAAGTGAAGATGCGGCCTCCACTCCCACTGTCAACATTTTACCTGATTGTTCTATAGCCATAGTACAAAAATTGCTTTATGACTCCTATTTGGGTAGGGTTTTAGAGTTTATGCTCTATTTTTTGATTGAGTATGCTCTGTTTCTGCATCATAAGTAGAAAGGAATCAACATAGGGTGAAAGTTTTATGGTCACAAAACCTGATGTGTGAAGAAAAAATGTGTTCTTAATAGGTGTAGAGTTAGTTGTTAATATGTGTGATGAACTTGTTAATGACAATTGTAGGTCATATGTTGTTTTAATCATTTTAGTTGCAGTTTCATTATGTTTGGATAGGTTTTCAAATGTTTACTATGTTTTTTGATATATTGTTATCTATTTATGCAGTAAAAGTGGGAATGAATGAACATGAGGTGAAAGTTATGTGGTTGTAATTGCTGGTGTATGAAGACAAGATGTGTTGTTAATAGGGTCAACGATAATTGTTAATATAGGTGATAAACTTGTTAATAACAACTATATTATGCAGGTTGACAGTGGTGATGGCTAGTGCATCTGGAAAGAATCTATGTTCCTTTCATATATGGGATGATTTGTAATCAGTGGAGCAGGTGATATAACAAATGCGGGGGTATGGTGACTTTTAGCCATAACTCATTGCCTTCTTATTTTCACGCACAATAATGTTATGTTTGTCTATTTAAGGGAAAATTAGTCTGGAGGTCCTTGTGGTTTCCTTCAATTTTGAATCAGGTCCAAAGACTTTTTTTTTTTATTGGATCATTTACGTTTCTATTGTCAAATTAATTATTCCTTCTGTTAAATTCCAATAAACGGTGTTAAGATCCTATTACGAGTAGAGAGACCTGGATTCAAAACTTGAAAGTTGACTTATTGAATTTGCAATATGAGAAAGTCGAGTTTTATTATCTTCCTTCCTTCTCATCAGCAACTCAGTGATACCCTTCATGATATCTTCAGTACCGCTCCTACTTTTCCTTCGCTGGAAATTGAAGGCCTGGAGAAGAATAATAAAAACATAAACTCAAACGGCATACCAAATATCACAAGCAAACCCAGAGTGTATCAGTAGGCAGTGGGTAAAACAATAACCTTCCTAGTTTTCAAAGCTTCAACTGATTCTGCAGCAAAAGCATCCTCCACTGGCTTAACCACTTCAATCTTGCTTTCAACATTTGCCTCAAAATTCTCCACACTCCAAGCCATATTTATATGCAATTTTCTATTCAGCCTCTCACTTTGATTTAAGTGGGGCATAAACCCCAACTTGCAAACACCTCACAATTACACTTCAACATTAAGTGCAATGTTGGATTAAAATTTTCAAATGAAGTGGAATGCCACAAAAAGGTGATTTCTTTCGCCAATATTTGAGTGAACTTGAATAAAAGTAAAAGAAAAAAGCAAGAAATCCAGAGAGGAAAGAAAAAGAGAGGGATGGAGATAGGAAGAGGGTAGTAAGTTAAGGTGTGAAGAAAGGGCATCTTAGAAAATAAAAGATGGGAATGAGATGGGCATAGAAGAGTTGATACCTCGCCAGATCAGAGTGGCAGTGAATCCAAGAACACCATGGAGAATATGGTTGATGAGGCTGCTAGAGGAGGGTGAAGGAGGCAACAGTGTCAGAGCAATAGGAGAGAAGACAAAAAAGTTGGGCTTGCTTATGTGGCAATTTTTATGAGTCAAATTTCAAATGGTAGCTCCAGTTGTCTTTGCTCAGTAACAGTATTTTAATACTGTTTGAGAGAATTTAAGAGAGGGACTAATATATTTTACACCACAAACTTGAAGGACTCAATAAAAAGGAAAAAAAGTCTAGGGACCTGATTTAAAATTGAAAAAAACTATAGGGACCTCCAGATTAGTTTTCCCTATATTTAATTATTTCACTTAGTTTGTTTTTGTTTACAATTTTCTAACCAAATTCTCTCTCTCACCATGAATTATTTTACTTTCTATCCTAGTTACAGACGTGGAATGGAACTGAACAAGGTCATGATGGTTAGAATATGCTTTACTACTCAATGCAAGATCTCTATGAATTGAAGTTTAGGTGCTTTGTAGTGGCTTGTGACTCATCCAAACAACATATATGGTGATAAAGTGTTGTCTTTGAAACAAGAGAACAATCAAAGGAAGAGAAAAAAAATAGGCAAACAAGTTTGATTGTAACTAGGATTAGTCATGATATTCATGAAATTTATTTTGTAACTTAATTTATTATCAACTTAGTAACTCATCGTATTTACATTATTTCTGTAACACCCATCTTACATACCCCATTATTACATACACGGAAGCGTTATTCTTTAATTGCTTAGGGGTTAACTACTTCTTCATGACTCGTTAGTCATCATTCTTACCAGATATTAGAGTAAATTTGTCAAACTCCTTAATATTTTGACATTTATCAGAGTATTAACACACAATTCAATGGGCATACAGTAATAGTACAATATAATGATATAAAATTCTTGATTAGATTACAAAATATCCCAACAGGGTTTATATATGATACAATACACATCTAATACAAATAAGGATTATTAGATAACCAACGAAGAAATTCTTGAATTAGCACCAGAACTTCACCTACCGGTATCTACTATTTTACCCTCTAAGTTGTTTATACTTTCTGAGATAAATTTTAAATTTATGGAAAAGGGTGAGATTCATGCGAACTTTAGTAGTAACAAAAGTAAAAATGCAATGCAGCATTTATCATGATGCAACAATCAAAATGCCAACACATGTCTAAACAATATTCAAAATCAAACAATGATTTTTCCCGAGTTCAAAATGATCATCTAATCCTGAAGTGTACACAACAAAACACATTGTGATCATCATGCACACAGCATACTTATGATCACACAACAAATCGTATTTTGAACATCCTGCACACATCATATTTATGATTACATCCCATTCGCCATTCAAACAACACCAACAGGCACATCCACCAGATATGCAACACATTGTATAGAACATGGAAAAACAATGCATATTAAGATTCATATAGAATATGAGAGATAGAGTTACTACTTGGACTTATTTCATGTTCTAATTAGTTAGTCTTCGATGACTTCGTTAGGCAAATGTCAATTCCTAGAATTAATCAAAGTAATTATAAATAAGCTACTTTTCATGTCCTCTTTGCATTAAAACTTTCAACTTTAACATCTTTCTTAAAAACTGTACATTTACCAAAATGCCCCTAGGGACCTGACCCGGCCCCGGTATTTTTGTACTTTTCCAAAAATTACAACTTATGCCCATTCCATATATTTTCAGGTGTAGATCCCATATTTGACCTCAGATCATATCAATTCCTACTTAAATTACAATTTTTGCCCTTGACAGCCTTAACTTGAGGTTTTAAGGGCAAAATTGTCATTTCACAATTTGGAGTTTTTCACACTTCACACTCAACATGAACCCTACATAATTTTCCCTTCTAAACATCATGGAACCATCAAAAACATGAAATTCCAGCTCCTACCCCTGATTCTGGTTATGGCCGAAACTTTAAGGAATTTTGGAAAAATTGGATTTTCACGATTCCAAACCTTAAAACACCTTGTTTACTCTTGTTTCCACTTGTTCAACCAGTCAATCACCATGTTCACATAACTAGTGAGAATTTGGGCAGCATTTCCTCTTAGAAATTGGAGATCCCATATTACAAAAACTTTTTGAAACAACCAAATATCCAGCCAAAATTTCACCACAACTCAATCCTTAACAAGAATACTAGAGTTTTCACAACTTACCTCGTCCTTCCTTCTTCTTCTTCCTTGGCCGTGTATTCTTCCCCTTCTTTCCTGAGTTTATGGTTGTTTGATAACTATTTAAAGAGAATAGGGAGGCTAAGGAGAGGATTCATAAGCTAGGACACAAGAATCAGTAGAGATTTCTACTTATCTAAATCTTGCTTCTTGGATTCAAGCTTCCTTCTTTCTCTTCCTTTTCTCCCTAGCTCTCTTTTCCTTCTTCTCTTCTTTCCTATTGGCCAAAAATGGCTTCTTTTATAGAGAACTAAGGAGTTATCTAGAATATGCTTAAGTGTCCCTTTTCATTAATATTTTATTCTAATTAAATCATATGCTAAAATATATATATTATTATAGTTCATGATATTTCTTTCAAGCATATTCCATAGGATTATTCCATCATCTCATCTCTTCATCCCAACCTTCCATTCCCCCTATGATTATAGAAAATTATTAAGTGTATTTATGTGGCCAAAATGACTATTTTGCTCTTGCAATTTTCTCCATTTTCGCAACAATTGGAAAAATTGATAGAATTTTTATCAAACTTTGAAAATTCATATCTAATTGTATAGATATCCAATTAGGATGGTTCCAATGGATATGTGACCCTTATTAAGTCTATTTTAAATAAAAAATATAAAATTTGGCCAATTGGAAGCTTATCATTTCCAGAATTTCCATTTTTGAGTGCTGCCACAGAATATCTCCAGTTGTACTGAACTAACTTCAAAAATTCATATATCCTTGTATACAACTCCAAAAATTCCATATGACCTATCAATTTAAACCTTATTATATCTAATTTTATTCTGGAAAGTTTCATAATTTTCAGATATCATTTGAATATTTAAAAATATCACACAACATGACAGCCTCACAAGAAAACTTACCGTCAACATTCTCTACTTATGTACCAAATAACTATGTTGTGTGTAACCTCTAGTTACCTTGTTGTATCTCTTAATATGTTCTTTAATTCACCATTTTATCCCTTTAATACCACTAAGGTATAGAGAAATTTTGGTGACTGAAATTTGGGATATTACAAAATTCTTAAACTCAGTGATCCTGATTATGGCTTAAATTCTAATTCACGTATTCATTCAATTCTTTATCTAGTGTAAATAATTTACACCCAATAAAATAAATATTTTTTCTTCCATTCAATTCTTTGTCTTCTTTCCTTCTTGTTCATCTTCAAGCATTCCTTTTATCTCATACACATTGACTTATATGATTGGTGGGGAGGGTGAGATTCGAGGGAATTTCAATAGTAAACAGTACTAATAATGTGTATAAGATGAATGCTAGTGCATGATATGCTTTCCTTACATATGCTCATGTTTACATAATGACATTTCTATATGCTCAATGTTTTGTCCAACATATCTATGGCCACAGTATAAATGAAAACAAAGCTTCATTCATTCATTCATGCTTCACATAATTAAGAAAATCAATACCATACATCAATACATAGCATACACATTAAACACATGGAAGTTAAGTAAGTTCACTACCTTGTGGACTAATTTTTGCTTCTTGTCTCCTTTTCTTTCAACCGTTGTAGCTTCTTGAGAATTCTTACATTCCTCTTCTTTCTTGGTTTCTCATAGCCCTAGATTAATACCACATTATTAGTGCCATGACAAAATAAATGCCTAATAGGTCTACCTTAGCCTCATTGGCTTACTTTCACCCTTAGAGTTTACACTTATTAAATTTGGCCCTTTCTTTCTTAAATTCGCATGGTACCTAAAAATTGTCAGCATTTTGACCAAACTTTGAAAAATCATAATTAATTCTATAGAATTTTAATTGGGGTGGTTCAAAGTTATATTTAAATATCTTTGAGTCTATTTCATAAGAAAAGTATTATTAAGAGCCAATTATAGCCACATAATTCCAAAACTTCAACTAAATCCTCACTGCCACAACAAACATTCCAGATTCAATGCCTAACTTCAAAAATTTATGTCTCCAAATGTACTGACCCAAATGGCACATATTACATATCAAATTAAAAATTGACATGTATACCTTTATTCTAGAAAATATCACGGCAATTGGACCATATGGTCATTCAAAAACTCATCACAATTACACTGCCTCCCAGAAATCAAATTCTGGCAGCATTATGTTCAATTCCAAATTTTGGATTTCAAATCCATTCTTTCTAAAATTATGCCAACAACCTATTCAACACAATTTTTTCCAAGGAATCCATTGGAGAACTCAAAATTAGCAAAATAATTCTTCTTCTTTATGCCCTGTTTGACCCAAAAATTAGGGTTCAAGACAACAATTCACCAATTCCCAAATTATCCCCCAAACTAGCCTTATATGCTTCGTAAACATCATATAACCACATTTATATGAACAAAGCATCATGAAACCCTAAAAACACAACTTAAAAAAATTAGGAAAGTAAGAACAAGTCCCAAAAATTCATCCAAACAACACAATATATAGGTCAAAAGGAAGCTCTTGCTCACCTCTTACTCTTTCTCAAGCTCTTTCTTTGATTCTCCAACTTTGACTCTTGCAAGATGACTCAAAATACCTCCTCTTCAAAAAAAACCATATAAATGAAGCTCTTAGAGAGGAGAACAATGTTTATGAAGAGCATTTGAGCCAAAGAGGTAATCTACAAGGTAAAAATTAAGCTAGAACACCTTACCTTCTTCTTTGTTATCCAACTTTCTCTTTCCTTTTCCTTTTCTCTCTCTTTTTCTTTTTCTTTTCCCAACTTTGCCGAATTTTTAATGAGATGTGAGAGAGTGAGTGATGTTTAAATATTCATCTTGCCTTCTTGAAATCACTTGGCCCTAATTTAGTCTAAGGAAGCAAGAAGAGTCTATGTGTTAACAATCTATGGCTTCTTGAAAAGTTGTAAGGTTAATTAACTAACCTAAGTTGGGTTAATTGGGTTGAGCTTTCTCTTTCTCCCTTTTGGTTTGTCTTGACCAAATTTAACACTAAAAAAGGAGGTGGAATTGTTGACTAATTTCCTTCTTGAAATCTTACTTTTTGGTCAACATTCCAAGTTGAATCATAATGCAAGACTCATTGACTTTTCTTTTTTTCTTTTTTTTCTTCCTCTTTTACTTGGTCTATAGATAATCACTTGCTTTGATTTAATTCACTCTCTCTCCCCTTGAGCTTGATAGAACTACCTCTCTAAAATGGGAAGGAAAATGTTAATCAAAAGCCTCTTGTGAAAGTGTCCAAATTGACTAAAGTCTTCTTGAAAAAATGGTTGACACTTTGACCAAACCCTTCTTTCTTCCACTTTTACCCTCTTGGATGTTTTGTGGTCATAAGGGGAGGGAGGTAATTTTCTTTTCAACCCTCATAATTGCTCTTGCTTTTCAAAAGCAAATCCTAGACCTTTATCTTTGTTTCCAATTTTAACCTCAATATCAAGTGACAATTGTCTCTTTTGCCCTTGATTATGGAAATATTATTTCTTGTTCCATTAGTTCTTTTATTTCTCTTTATTACTTCTTTCTAGACACCATTTCCCTTTTCCTTTGGATATGGGTTAGGTTTTATGTCATTCTGACATATCCTAAAGGAATTGGGAACTTTCTTTTGACTAATTTGCACCAAAATTCATACTTTATTTTCAGTGTGGTTTGGGATTCTTTATAAACTAGAGTTAGAAGTCTACTTTATTCAGGCTTATTCATTAGCCTCTAGTTCCAAAATTTGGGATATTGCAATATCAATGGTAAATTAAAATTATCTAAAATTTTTACATCTAAATGGTTATTATTATAACAACATTTGTAAACTTCTGTTCCCATTCAATTTGTCCAGATTATGTAAACATACATGAAGATACATTAATAAGTCCATGGGCATCCATTGACAAGTATATGTACTTGCGTTGACAAGTCAGGGAGCTGACGATAACAACTCTTTGGTTTGTCAAAATAATATGTCCACACAATTAATATCAAATTTTAATAACAAATGTTGTTTATCAAATTTGGCCACATTATACAACATACATGAAGATATATTAATAATTGCAAGGGATTGCATTAACTAGTCCATATGCGTCCACTAAAAAGTCTATGGGCCTGCATTAACTGTTAGTGCAAACATTTTACATAAGAGGGGGCTAAATTAGGTGATCACAGAATAATTGAACCGTAAATAATAATCGACATAATTTAAAACTAGGTTAAGAGCTAATAATGATATCACTAAAGTGTGCACCAGGAGTTATATTGGTTTGGCCACAACCACTTTGACTTACGTCTAGTTCTCAGAGTTCATTTGAGATTTTTACTATATCTTTCAAGATTCAGTGGGTTATTGCACCTTAGTACATAGCAAGTTCCTTCTATGAAAACGCTCACCCCCTTACATGATGTAATCCAATCCCAACTTACGGTTCCACAACCTTAAGTAATCCCAATAAGTAGTATTGAGTTTGTAATGAAAATCTCTCTCAAAGAGTAAATATAGAATCGCTGAAGTACATAATGAATGAATGAGAAACAAAGCAAGTAAGAATATATAATTTGATCGTTGATAGTTCTCTATGTTATTCGTTGTTCTTGTCCTTACTTGAATACTTATATTATTATATAAAAGATATTTGAGAACTATTGAGAGCATTCAAATATTTTCCAGTTGCAAAATGAACATTGCTTTGACAAATGTTTCCACCGTTATTTATTGTTGCAAATGATCCATTGTTGAATAAGATTTTGAAATTCATCCATTGCTTAACACCTGTAATACACTTAAAGAAAGAAGCTTAATGTTGTAATTATCAAATGATTTTAATCTTCACTCGAATGAATTATCACTTTATTGGAAGTAATCTGTTAATTTCCTATATTACTCAAGTGCAACAATGCTTTACTCGAGTGATCTTGTAATCTAGTGTGTATCACTCGAGTGTTAAGCCATGCCACTTGAAGTGCTCTGTCACTTTTATCATATTACTTGAGTGTATTGAGAATTCACCAGGAGTGATCTGTCAATTTTAACATATCACTCGAGTGCTGGAGAATTCACTGGAAGTGATTTGTCAATTTTAACATATCAATCGAGTTCCTAAAATTCACTAGAAGTGATTTTCCAATACTAACATTCACTCAAGTGATTCAGATTATCACTCAGGTGATTTGTTATTTTTGGCGGTCACTAGAGTGATTCTGAGGATCACTCGTGAGATAGTAGCCTGGAGAGCATCCTGAAATAAGTCTGAAGAGTAGCCCCTATAAAAGAAGGTCCTATTAATGCTGCTCTAGAGGATTGGGCCTCATCCACCTTAGAAGAAGAAGGTTTTACTTTCTTGCTTTAAATTTCCTTATTCTGTTTGCTCTTGCTATATTCTTGAGGTGAAGAATAGCTGCTTTAAGTCTTAGAAGCTCCAAGCGGTGCTATGATCCCATCCTAGTTAAATGAAATTTCCCAAATTTGGAAATCCTAACTATCTCTCCTCCAGGGATCAAGTGCCAGATATTATGCATTAAGAGAATAAAGGAGACAAGCTAAAGATAAGGAATCGTTGTGGTCTTAGTGGAGTGAAATCTGAATCTTCTCATCTCCTCAAAGATCATATCACCCACATTCCTTTTTTCTTTGGTTATAATGGATGCCTTTATCTACAAATCCTTCCCAGGAATATGTGTAAAATTCTTGGCCTTATTAACCATACTACCGGAGTAAACATAGAAAATGGCTCTCTACTCATTAATCAAGGCAACAGAAGTACGAGGTCAAGGTTCACTAGGCAGTCCCGATCTAAAAATATCTATAAGCTCATGAATATTAAATACTTTGGGAAAGCTTTAAGAACATCCTCTAAGCCTAGATAAGTATTAATCAAATATGTTGAAAGTAAGATCTTTTGCTCTCTGGCACTTATCTTAATTCTCTCCTCAATCACTCTTCCTTGACTGTCAGAGATGTCTACTATCTTCATATTACAATAAAAGTGTTTGACCACAATTGAATTATAAGAAATTGTTAATCTAAGCTAAGACTGGTATTGCTTCAAGTAAGGATATAAGTCTAAATGATAATACCTCTTAAGCTCAGCAAGATCAATATAAACTACTAGACAAAATTGTCTCTTGGAAAACTCATAATCAAAGACAATTTTGTTATTTACCTTGAGTTCACCCATATTAAAGTTAGGGGAGGAGTCAGAAGCTCAAGTGCACTGGATTAAGCAAAGACTAAGAGAGTTGGACTTTCACTTCTAGTGGCTTGATGAGACTCAATACTGTTACAAGCTTTCTTTGGAATAGAGCTTCCATGTGCAAACTTATCAACGACAGAAGCTATTTTTTCTCTAAGGGTACTATCTTGTTGATTAGCCTCTCTTTCAGGATAAAGCTTGCCTTTGCCTTTTCCTTTCAGTGTGGATATGGTCGTGGATAGGTTTATCCAGTATAGGGATTTTACTTCTGTAGGCTCCCAGATGACAACCCCTTTGACTTTTAGAGGAGTAATTGAAAGATTATCTTTTTGAACTTTTAGTTTGAACTTAGGAGTTGTTGCAATTTTAGGTTTCTTAGATGGTGTTGAGTAAGGAGGCGAATCCCAATCAACATTGGGTCTCTTAGTTCTCGCCATGGTCAGAGATGAAAAGAAAAATCTTAGGGTGCCTATAAGGTTTTGTGATACTAAGATGGTTTCAGTACTTGAAATTTGTAGAAATTGAAGAAATGGAATTGAACTGAGAGTATAGATAGGTTTATCGTAGATTTATGGAGGATTGATAAGCAACTTTTGTGAGAATTTTGAGTTTAAAAGAAATAAGGTTTCAAAGGACTATCAAGAGGAATACAATGGTTTGAATGAAGATGAAAAGTTACGGGAAGAGGTAGCTGATATAATTTCTGATATTACCTTTCACTTGAGTGATTTTGGTTATCGCTCGAGTGAACTCATAGAATCACTCGAGTGATAGCATTATTTCACTCCAGTGATGCTTTAGAAAATCACTCTCACTAGAGTGATTTGAGAGATCACTCGAGTGATTTCTCATTTTACTTGAGTGAAGTTAAAAATCACTCTAGAGTTCTTTTGAAAATGCTTACCTCACTCGAGTTATAGTCTGATATCACTCAAGTTCCTATTTCAGAATTACCATTACTCGAGTGATTGCTTCTTTTACTAGAGTGATCTCCTGTGAACACTACACTTTATCCTGAACACTCGAGTGAACTTTTAATTATCACTCGAGTGCTTCATTTGTACTTCTTGTACACTTGAGTGATTTTGGTTATCACTCGAGTGAACTTATAAGTCTCCCAAGTGATTGCTTCTTATTTTACTTATGTTTTTCAACAAAAGAACAGAGCATCCTGCAAAACAAATTTCTAGAAACTCCGATGCTTAAGTTAGTTAATAAATCATCAAAATATAATGAAAATTAAGTTAACTACATAAATTTTCTTATAGTTCATTAGGATTTACCATTCCCAACTCTCGTCTTATATATAAGAATTGATCTTTCGCAAGGGGCTTTGAAAGAATATTAGCTATTTGAAGATGAGTTGGAATGAATATTACTTTGACATCTTTCTTTTGAACATGATCTCTAATAAAGTGATGGTTAACATCTATATGCTTGGTCCTTAAATATTGTGTAGGATTCTTTACCAAGCTTATCGTACTGGCATTGTCATAGTAGATAGGTATCTCCTTCAAGTGAATGCCAAGATCTCGAAGTTGTTGCTTTAACCAGCGTACTTGTGCACAACAACTAGAGACAATAACATACTCAGCTTCCGTTGATGATAAAGACACGGTGTTCTACTTTTTGCTAAACCATGATTCTAAAGAGCCTCTAAGAAACTGACATTGTCCACTTATGCTCTTTTTATCTGTTTTGTAACCACCATGGTCAAAATCTGAGTATGCAATGAGAAACTCATTTCCTCCCTTAGGATACCAAATACCTAACTTTGTTGTATCAACAAGATATCTGAAGATTCTTTTGACAATTTCAGTATGTGACTCCTGTGGAACCAATTGATATCTTGCACACATTCCAATACTGAATTGGCTGGCAGGACTACTTACAGTGAGATAGAGTACTAAACCAATCATTCCTCTATATTTAGTGATGTTATAGTATGCACCCTTGATGTCAGTATCAAGCAAACTAGTTGAGCTCATAGGCATGTCTGCTCTGTTTGCTTGATCCATCCCATATTTCTTCAATAGCTCTTTTAGATACTTTGTTTGAGATATGAAATTTCCATTCTTCCTTTTCTTAATTTGCAAACTAAGAAAGAAGTTCAATTCTCCCATCATTGACATCTCAAACACCCGTTGCATTATATCAGAAAATTCCATGCACAAAAGATCATTAGTAGCACCGAATATAATATCATCAATATATATTTGAACTACCAAAATATCATTTCATTTTTGTTTTATAAACAATATTGTATCGGCTTTTCCTTATACGAAACCTTGATCGATGAGGAATTTACTAAGTCTTTCATACCATACTCTAGGCATTTGTTTCAAATCATATAAAGTTTTCCTTAGTTTGAAAACATGATCAGATTTAGTTACATCCTCAAATCCTGGGGGTTGTTCTACATATACTTTTTTCATGATATGTTCATTTAAAAATGCACTCTTGACATCGATTTGATATAGTTTGAATCCCTTGATGCATGCAAAGGCTAAGAGTACTCGTATAACTTTCAATCTTGCTACTAGAGCATACGTTTCCTTATCATCAATACATTTTCTTGATTATAGCCTTTAGCCACCAATATTGCCTTGTTTTTTACAATTATTGCAAATTCATCAAGTTTATTATTGAATACCCATTTAGTACCAATCACTGGTTAATCTTTGGGTTCAGGTACCAAGTCCCAAACTTGATTTTTTTTTTCAAATTGATTGAGTTCTTCTTGCATTGCTATTACCCAATCGTTGTCTAAAAAGGCTTAATCAATGTTTGAAAGTTCAATCTTTGAAATAAATGCAGAAAAACTATATTTAATACTCTATTTCTAGTTTTTACACCCTCATTTACATCTCTTATAACTTGATCTAAAGAATGACTCTTGTTATATTTCCAGGCTCTTGGTTAGTCTAGTTTACATGGTTCATCTTTATTATTTGTTTTATTATCCTCAAGATTGGTAGGTTGCCTATTTATTTGACTCATGATCATTTCCTGCTCATCGTCAGTAGCCTTGTTAGAGGATTCAAATTCATCGAATACAACATGAATTGATTCTTCAACTACACAAGTTTGCTTATTGAAAACTCTATAGGCTTTGCTTCGATTAGAATAACCTAGGAATATTCCTTCATCAGTTTTAAAACCAAACTTTCCTAGATTTTCTTTACCATTATTATGAATGAAACACTTACAACCAAAGATGTACAGATGAGCTAGATTTGGCTTCCTTCCTTTGTAGAGTTTGTACGGTGTCTTTCCAAGTTTAGTTCTTATATATGCTCTATTTGAAATATAGCATGCAGTGCTCATAACGTCTACCCAGAAAACTTGAGACACGTTCTTTTCATTCAACATGGCTCAAGCCATTTCAGTGAGAAGTTTGTTCTTTCTTTCTTTGGCTCTATTTTGTTGTGGCATCCTTATTGCATAGAAATTATGATCAATACCATTGGTATCACAATATTCTCCAAAGGCATGATTCTCAAATTCTCTACCATGATCTATCCTCATACCTGTAATGGACATACCTTTCTTATTTTGCATTTTCTTTGAAAATACAATAAATTCACATAAAGTTTCATCTTTTGATGATAAAAAAATAGTCCATGTAAATTTGGAGAAATCATCAACAATAACTAGTGAATATAAATTCTCACCAAGACTTTTGACTCTTGTTGGACCTACTAAATACATATGAAGCAGTTGAAGTGGTCTATGTGTTGTGATTTTATTTTTCAATTTAAAAGATGATTTTGTTTGTTTACTTTTTCGACATGTATCACAAATTAAATCATTTTTTAAATTTACTTTGGGTAAACCAATTACTAAATCCTTTTTGAGTAACTTGCCTGATTGGTGCATATTGACATGGGCTAGTCTCTTATGTCATAATCAACTTTCATCAGCATTACTTTCTATCATTTTGATTTATAATATTAAATCACATACCGTTACTTTCTATCATTTTAATAAATTTATTAAATTTTTTTAATATCATTTATTAATTAAAATAGTTCTTTTGTATGGAAACAACTAAAAGAATAATACTTAGAAAAATAAAAAATAAATATTAAACCTCTAATTCAAAAAAATGCATTACTAATAAAAAAAATTAATGAGGGAAAGAGCTATCTTCTAACAAAAATGTAATATGTAAACTATCAATACTCAATCATCCCAATAATATATTTGACACAAATGATAACATTTTTATACTATTAATACTTAATTAACACAAGAAAATAAGTAAATGTTATACAAATGATGATATTTTTATTTTTTATATTTTTTAAATATTATTCTTCTAGTGTTTTCATATAAGAAAAATATTTTAATTGAAAAATAATAGTAAAAAATTAATAAATTTATAAAAATGATTAAAGTAACAACATGTGGTTTATTTATTACAAATCAAAATTTTAAGGGAGTTAAAATTTAAATTTTGAAATGTCAAGGGGTTATTTGTAAATAATCAAAGTTTAAGGGGTTTTATGTAACTGTTCAAAATTAAATGGGTTTTTATAAAATTATTAATTTACAAAAGATACCATGTAGGATGCCACATGTCATTTCATAATCTGACGTGATAATTTCTGTTAAAAAGATAATGGTCACTTAACGGTAGGGGGTTAATGATTAAGAAATCAAAGGTCAGATGGTTAAATTTAAACTTTAAAATGTTAAGGGGGTTATATGCAACTGGCCCAAAGTTCAGGGAGATTTTATATAATTTAGCCAATTTTAAAATAGGGAGTTTTTACTGGTTTTCCTTAAATATATAAAAATTTATATATTTTCTTTGTTAAAATTACCAGATCCCACTCTTTAATTTCTTTTCACCTAATTAATTTAATATGTAGTAATTAAGATCATTTTGGTAAAGAAAAAACTTAATGTCATAGATATTTGTTAACCTCTACGATGTCATGTCATTTCATAACATTTTTCATGAGTTTTATACATACAATCTCTAATATTTTTGTTCATAATTTGGATACTTAAGATAGGAAAATGTACATTTGGCTTTGTAGCACATCATGGCACAAGTATGCACATTTTGAAAGTAGCTTCTTTTGATTTTAATGTTATTTCCTTGTAGGAATATTTTGAAACATTGATCAAGTTGTTGCAGCCATTTTGCTAATCATTGAAAGATTTGTTAATGATGAGAGAAACATGGGTAAATCAATAGTGAAGGAGAGGAAGAAAGCAGCAGCTCCTAAATGCCAGAATGAGTCCCTAGGTCGTGATTGTTTGAAATTAGAAAGAGTGCCAAACATAAAGAGCATGAGAGCCTAGGCACTATAACAAGGGCCTAAGCGCTCCAACGCGGACAACAAAACATTGCAGTTTATTAATCTAAACAATTTTTGAGTTTTGACTATATATTCTCCTCCTCTTCAACTTGGCCAACATTATGCACTTCTTGGGCATTCTTGGGAGCTTTGGGTGATAGGATTTCCACCTTCGAGGAGCTTAGAGCAAGAGATTGAAGTTTGGAAGAGATTTTGTCTTTATATCTTGATTCTTCTCCATTCTCTCTTCCCTTTCTCATGTTTTATTATTATGTTGATTTAGATGTAGTTTCTTATGGATTTTCTGAACATGTATAGCTAAAAGCTTTAATTCTAGGATTATTTTGAATCCATATATGAATTAACTCTTGATTGCTCCTCTATTTTTTTTTAATTAATGACATATGTGTTTATTTTACTATTTCCTAATGCTTCTAAATGCTTGGTCACCATTTAAATGTTTTGTTCACTTAATTGATGCTTGAGGGAGTTAGGTTAAGTGTAGAACTTGGGTAAAATTGTGTAAGAAGTTGAAATTGTATGATGAATGGATGGTTTTGTTAGCAAGATAGAGATATACTTGTCAACATTGCATAGTCATATTACACTAATACAGATTCTTGATGCTACTAAATTTTAAATAAGCACCGTAAGTGTACAGACCGTGAAAATAGTATAATAGCGAATCAAGGTTGTCGCATAGAGATTCAAGTGAACTAGTGATTAGGCATTACAATTCTCATGTTCATTTAAGTTGAGAAAATCAAAGAAGAAAATTGAAGAACAATTTAAACAAGAGCAAAAGTAGTAAATCTAATGTTTTTAAGAATTCAAATGATAAAAACAACATAGAGTCGCTAATCCCTTCTTCAAGTTTTAGAGCTTGTATTTACCCAAATAAAAGTACTTAATATTAATTTGTTAATCTAGAGTTTTAATATATATAAGTATCTTCTAATTACTTATACCACTCTCTCAAGTTAAAATTGTTATCCTAACTAATTCACTCAAGAGGTAATAAATGTCTAAATTCACTCTAATAGGATTATATGGGTCCAATAGGTATATTCCTATCCTATTAACAAATTAGAATAAATTCTAATCACAGATTACTTAATCCTATGGTCCAATTATCCCTCTTTCAAGGTTAATCTAAATTCCCCAATTTCCTACCTAGTGATGACCAAACACAAAGTAGAAAAAAAATAATACAATAGTTCATAGCTACTGTAATATCCCAAATTTTAGGACTAGAAGCATAAAATTAAGCATGGATCAAGTGGACTGCTAAGCCTCAGTTTAGCAAATATCCCTATGAGGCATGTTTAAATTCCCTACAAATTTCTTTATATCCTTAGGGGTATTAAAGAGCTCGAGGAATAAAAAAATAAAGAGATTAGATGTCACACATAATATAGTAAAATGGAACACAAAGTAATTTTGCTACCGGTGAAATTTCTGGTACGGCAGTGATGATTTTGTGACATATTTCAATGGGTAAATGATGGTGAAACATTATGAAACTTTCTAGAATGAAATTAGACTTATCAAGCTTCAATTTGATAGGTCATATGAGTCATTTGTAATTGTACACAAAGAGAAATGAATTTTTGAAGTTAGCCCAGCGAAATTAATTATTTTCTAGGATAGCATTCAAAGATTAAAATTCTGGGAAGAGTGATATTCCAATTTGCTAAATTTTATATTTTTTCTTAAAATTAGACTCAATAAGGGTCGCATATCCTTTAGAACCACCCCAATTGAATACCTACACAATTAGATATGAATTTTCAAAGTTTAATGAAAATTCTACAAAATCAAGCATTATGTGCAAAAAATAATTATTTGGGCCAATAGGAGCATGACACGTGGCAAGGCAATTAATCACCAATTAAAACATCATCTTCTTCATTCCTCAGCCATTTTCACGCAGAAAAATCAAATGGAAGAGAGAGAAAAGAAATCTGAAAGAAATGGAGAAAGGAGGAGAGAGAAAATTCCAACTTCCGAAACACTGCCGAATTGGCATCCTCTCTCAAAATACCCTTCAGGAAACTTCTTCTACTCATTGAGAGCTTCATTTCTACGGTTTTGGATTATCATTTGGAGGTGGTTAGCGTCGTCTCACCGGCCGGAGTATTGCCGAAATTCCGAACCGTTTATGGAAACGGGTAGAGGTAAGCATAAGCTTCCTTTTTAACCGATTGATTTGTTACTTGAATGAGTTTTTGTGGGGTTGGATATTGTTCATTTTAGACCAAGTTTTGTTTTTAGTGGTTTAATCATGTGTTTATGGTTAGATTATGATTTATGATGATATTAGACCAAGTTGTTGGACAAAATTCTGTTTTGGTGAATTGTTGTATAAAACTCTAGTTTTCTGGTCTGAACAGAATGTGATGAAGGAGTGAGAATTTTGTAAATTTGATGGTTCCATTGGATTTACAAAGTGAAGTTGTGTAGGTATACAAGTGTTCATGATTTTTGAATGCTTGTATATGAATTTGGAATTTTTGAAAGTTGTGGAGTAGATGTTGTGAAATTCTTTTTCTGGAGGCAGTGTCATTGTAACGAGTTTTTGAGCAAACAAATGTTATCCAATAACCATGAAACTTTCGAGCCTAAAATTAGAGACATAGACCTTTAATTTTATAGGTTATAATGGTTAATTGGACAAGTTTGCTAGGAGATATGAATTTTTGAAGTTGTACCCTGTTTCTTCAATGAAATCTGGAACAGTGCTTGTTTGCCGAATTTCTAGGAAATATATGACAATAATAGTCAGACCAAAGTATTTTTATATAAAGTTACATTGTTCACTGTGCACTGTAGCAGTTTCACTGTAGCAGACGGTGTGGTCGGTACTGTAGCAGTTTCACTGTAGCGGACGGTGTGGTCGGTTACTGTAGCAGTGCGGGTTACTGTAGCGGACGGTGTGGTCGTTACTGTAGCAGTGCGGTTCACTGTAGCAAATCACTGTAGCATTTTGGTGTGGTCGGTGTAGCAGTGCGGGTTACTGTAGCGGACG
Source organism: Albizia julibrissin (assembly GCA_037074505.1). Classification (NCBI taxonomy): domain Eukaryota; kingdom Viridiplantae; phylum Streptophyta; class Magnoliopsida; order Fabales; family Fabaceae; genus Albizia; species Albizia julibrissin. The sequence continues at coordinate 33,900,061 of CM073487.1, forward strand.
GTGTGGTCGGTTACTTTGTTTTATCTTATGGTTTTACTCTTAGCATTTTGGTTTAATTTATTGTGTGTTTAGGTTGTTCAAAAAAAACTTTCTTTAATCTTTAGAAGACATTGAGGACAATGTCAGATTTAGGTTGGGGGAGGATTATAAAAAAAAAGCATAGTTTCTCCATTAGATAGTTAGTTAGTAAAATCATTAGATGCATGGGGTATGCATAGATGGCAGAGTAAAGAGTTATTCTTAACTCTTGAGACGCATCTTATTAGTTGTAATTTTTTTTTTTTGTTATTTCATCTTTTTTAAAAAAAAAATTATTTAAGTGCTTTTCAATGATTTTAAGAAGTATATAAGTTTGAAGCATGGATCAATTGAGTTTAGAGATTTTATAGCATGATTGAATAACTGATTGTTGAATTTGGTGATGAATTTTAAGATTGAATGAGCTGAATTTAAAAGTCCCTAACAGTGAGCTTTTGAGCCTATATGATCAATAGTGATTATCTTTCTTGTGTGTGATATTCACCTATTAAGTTGTCACTCTAGAACTTGCCTTAAATCTAGTTGAAATTACATGTCACATGCACATTCAAAAATGATAAAGGCATTCATTTTGTTTAGCCAGAGCCAAATAGCCAACCTTGCAATTATACCATTGATAAGCCCCTTTGAGCCTAATTGATTATTTATTCTTAACCCATTAATATGTGTTTTAATGATTTATCAAGTGCTTTCACTGAATTCGAAAGATTAACAGAGCATTTGAAATTTTTGTGAAATGGGCTTTTGACAAGTGTGGGGGTCTATATATCATCAACTACAAAAGTGCAGAAGTTGTTTAAAAAAAAAGAGAAAAAAAAAGAAAAAAAATGTAAATTATGGGTTGTTGGGATGAGATAAGCCAGGTTTATTCATAAGATGGCCCATTTTTCAATTGTTCTATTTACTTAGTAAAAATAGCCCTTCATATCACTTTTTACATTCCTTTCACCTTAACCCCATTACAACCTTTAATAAGTCCTTTTGATTTGAACTATGCATGTCAATTAGGTAGTGGAGATTGAGATTTTTGGCAAGCTTATGGTAGTGCAATTTTTTCAGGTAAATTTGAGCGAAACACTTACCCTAAAACACTAGAGAGATTGAGAGAATGAGCGACAATTATGAATTCGGTTCATTTATTTTCAAATGAAGTTACCAGTTTATACTTTTATTGATTCAAGAATACTATGATCTCTTTATTCTTTAATTGTGTCCTTGTTTATGACTTGACACTTCTGATTTTGTTGGAAGCACTTATTAGTTACTCTTTCTTGTCCGAGGACGTCCAAGAGCTAAGTGTGGGGAAATTTGATAAGTAAAATATTTGCATATTCATTTTCCCTTATATGATGATTTTGTGGACTATATTTGAGCTGAATGTAATCAATTTGGGTGTAATTAATAAATAAATAATGATTTTCTTGCAGCCATGGATAGTACCGGATTAAAAAGAATTAAAGAAGGCATTTAAGGAAAAGTTACTATTCACGTGGTACTATTATTGTTCATGCGGTACTGTTCACTTGTACACTGTAGCAGTTTCACTGTAGCAGACGGTGTGGTCGGTTACTGTAGTAGTTTCACTGTAGCGGACGGTATGGTCGGGGTACTGTAGCAATGCGGGTTACTGTAGCGGACGGTGTGGTCGGTTACTGTAGCAGTGCGGTTCACTGTAGCAAATCACTGTAGCATTCCGAAAATGAAGCCTATAAATAGAGCTTCTTGGCACCCTAAAATGAGGAGAAAAGAGGAGGAAGGAAGAGAGAGAGAGAGAGTTTCTATTTTAGAGAGAGAGTTGTTATTTTTAGAATTTATTTCTTGCATTTTTTTTTACTTCTTGCATGCCTCCTACATGGATGGTTTTACCTCCTATATGGAAGGCCTAGGTAGTCCTCCTTTATGGATGGTATAGGTTGCCACCTACATGGATGGTTTTACCTCCTATATGGTAGGCTAGATTTTCCATTTTCATGCATCTTGTAGTAGTATTTTTATGTTTTTGTAATTAATTTTTATGCAATATTTATGATGTTTGTAATATATTTTGGTTTTGTTTTTAATTTTATCATGAGCTAAATTTTCCTTTTCCTAGGGTGATGACGTAGCTTATTAATGGCGGATTGAATCTTACCTTATTAAATCTAGTTTTAATTTTTCCTTCATGATTGAGTTTTAATTATTGCTCTTAATGCTTACAATTGATTGGCCACCTTTTGGATGATTTTAATATGCATGTTGAGACCGAAAGGAGATACATGTGTGTGGATCCTATAATTAAAACCATAATTTGCATATGAAATAGGAATATATTCATATGGGTTATGTAGTCTTAATTGAGTTCCATAAATCTTAATGCATGATTGATTGCTTAAATTCATATAGGAATATATTGGGTTAGCAATTAATTATAGAATTACTTGACCTTGGAAGAGGCTAGTAATTAAAATAGGGAAACTCGACTATCAATCATGTGGAATAAATTGGACTAGAATAGATAAGTGATTCAATCCAGAATTTATTAAGTGAAATCTAATCCCTACGGCTTTTTCTCATATTTGTCTTTATATCACTTGTATTCATATTTCATCATTTCTATCTTGCAATCTCAATCACAACTAATCAACCGACTAAATAGAATTAAAATTACCAATTTTGGTACTTAGTGATCAATCCTCGTGGGAACGATACTCTACTCACTTCTTTATTACTTGATTAGGACAGTGTACACTTGCACTTCTAAATACACCATCCTAAATTCGTAACATCTACCCTCACTCATTGTAGTGGTGGGAGGAGGTCTTGTTTCGGTGATTGTAGTGCTTTCACGGGGCATAATAAGGCCTCAATTTCATCTCTACTCGGGAATAAGAAGACCCACATTGGCACCTCCCGCTGGTTTGCCTTAAATAAGCTTCTCCTTATTGTTCTTGCTGCTTTCAACTTGTGTGAAAAGTTATATATACTATGAGTGATAGAAGATAAGAATGCTTATATTTGTTGGTCAAAATGATGATAAATCAGTGAACCTGAACAAAAGAACTGTTGACGTCATTACCTCCAGGCTATACGTCTATTACACATATAGCTATGAACTTACAGGAGACGTTCTGAAATTTGGGGGTGAGTTAGGTGTTAATCAATGTAATGTATGCATAAAATTTTTGAAGTGCATGGCTTGCTTTATGTTAGATACTTATCTATAAAAGAAAATGATGAATTTAATCTAACTCATTCCTAATTTAATTGTCTCAGTGACCTCCTTGGGTTGAACCGTATGGCCACTCGCCGCTATGATGAGCTGGGTCAAGTTTGTTTCATCTGAATTAATTATATTTCATATATGCTTGGAACATGCACTAACATTGTGATGGGATGCAGCAAACACTTCTTAATCTGTTACTTCGTAATTACCGCCACTAAAACGGGAGGGGGTGCCTGGTGAAGTATTTAAAATTCAATTTTAAAATTATTCATCCTCAAAAGTGTTTCAGTTGATCAAGGTCCATTAACAAAGGAGCAAAGGAAAACTACTTAGAAGCTGTTTGGGAAAGCGGCCCAGCATTCACACCATGTGGTAGGAAAAAAAGCACAATGGGGCTAACTTTGGAGTGTTTGGATTGGAGTTGGACCCTACTGGGCTTCTGGGGCAAAAGTGACTTCTTGTAAAAGCCTAACGAAGCTGTTTTTGCTTTTTCCTCCGCGCGGTAAGCCAGTCATAGTGGCAGATGTCAAACACAACCATTAGAGCATTTTGGCAATGGGGGTAACCTTCGGAGTGTTTGGGTTGGAGTTGGACCCTACTGTGCTTATGGAGCAAAAGTGGCTTCTTGAAAAAGCCCAACAAAGCTGCTTTTGGCTTTTCCTTTGCTTGGTGAGCCAGTCACAATGGCTGAGGTCAAACACAACCATTAGAGCATTTTGGCAGGCACTCCTCAATTCTTTTACCATCTTCTCGCATCTTCTTGTGGTCGTTGATGTTTAGCTCATGGTCAATCCTCGCCTTCTGTCGATTGTTCACCGATGAGACGCATGGTGGTGGTGTTGATTTGTCAAGGTTGGCGTCTTTTTGGTAGATCCTATACACCTGAGTGCCATATGTGTTTTCGGCCTTGCATGTCGGCGTTTTTAGTGATCTGACTATGAGTCTGGTTGAAGTCTGTTAGGGGTTCGTCGCTGTTACGTCGTGCTTGTCCGATCTCTGCATTCTTGTCGTCTTCTACTGTCGCAAGCTTTTGGTGTTGGCATTTGTTTGGCAGATCCGTGGGTGGGTGTCTTGATCTGTGTGATACCTCATTTCCTAGAGCTTCAGATGAGTACAAAAGAGTAGCAAAAGTATTTGTGAAACCAAGATCGAGTCTCGGATTAAGAAATTTTAGAAAAATGTTCACAATTCCCCAAATCTATCTCAGGATTTGGACCTGGGATTGAGAGGGGTTTTTGGGAATAATAAAATTTTTCTTAAACAATTTCACAAATATTTACTATCTCACTAAGTCTCACCGGTTTCTCTTTTTCATTTTATCAGAGTCTGCGAGCGATTCTCTGCTTAGTTTTCATGTTTCATACCTCAGTTAAGTTTCGTTAGCGATCGGAAGCAAAATAAAGCTAAAATGTTCCTTTACTAGTCTACCGGCATTACCGGTTTCACTATCGTAACACTGTCAAGGTTACAGGCTATTCATACTATACATACAAATCCAAAATACATGAAACAGACAACTAACAGAAGACTAAAGTCTTTCATGCTCCCAGTCTCTAGTGGTCCGTATTTACCTTCGTCTTACCCCTTGAGCTCTCCCTGTACTGTAGATGGTTTATGAAAAAGAGTGAGATTCAAAAGAATCTCAGTAGTAACGTAATGTCAATCATGCATATATATCATCACAAAGCATGCTATACAGACATTTTACAGCAGAACTATCACAACAACATTCAGTGCATCACATGCAGTTTATAGTAAACAACCATAGCGCTAGGCATGTTAAAGGCCCCGAGGGATACCCGCGCAATAGGCCCCGGGATCCACTCGTGCATTACAGAACGTTATTGGCCCAAGCGTCCACCCGCGCAATAGGCCCCGGGCGACCACTCCGCATAACCAAAATGTGTTAGATATCTCATAATGAATCCACACAACACACCATGCATGATATAATATATGAAAGATAAGTTACTACATGATTGATTTCCTTGAGTGATTTCCAATCGTTGGTTTGAGCTCGGGCAAGTTCTAGTTCCTATCAAAATTAGAGTTACAAGTAACTGGTTATTACTTGCACTATTAATATCTTTAATTCAAATTCAGTTGGTTATCTAAAGCAGTTATCATAGTTTCTGCATAATAGAATTCTGTACAGTGTAATTTCACTGTTTTTCAGAAACTAGCAGATTTTTGGGTCAACTTGGGAAATTCATAACTAATTCTAGAAAAATCTAATTTACTGATTCCAAAGTCAAAACAAACCTCTTTCCTTTTAAATTCGATTAAAAATAGTTGGGTTTGATTAATGTGCTCATATAATTTCTTGTGAATTGTTAAATTCTACTATTCCATATGCAATCCAGAAAACAGGGCATACTTCAAAAATTCACCATTAATTCTAGAAAACTCCAAATTGAGTGGTTCTAAATTTTATGTAAATATATTTCATTATAGTTTCACATAAAATTACTAAGTTACAGCCATTACAACCACAAAATTCCCAGAATTTCTTCAAACTCGACCTGTCCAAATCACTTTCCAGAAACAGGGCAGAAGTTCACAAATTCATATCTAAATCCATAAAAATCCAATTTATCTGGTTACAATTCCTAATTTACCCTTGTTAAATATAGTTTCAACGAAAAATATAGCCATGAGCTATATATACACAAATAAGTACAGTATTTTCACTTTCTACACCTTGTTCCTGAAAATTCCAGCTTTGCATGACCAATATTTGAAAATGTAGAACTTCTAGTATACAAATCCAATTGAGCATTATGACCTATAAAATTAAATCTTTTTGTGTCTAATTTTCAACTGGAAATTTTCGGAATTTTTATGTATCATTTGATCATTAAAAAGCTCATGACAATCAGACTGCCTGATACAGGGCAGATTAACACATTAAGCAAGCTATCTTCATAAATTCCTAAATTCATATACAAGCATCCAAAATTCATAAACACTTGTATACCTACACAATTTTGCCTTCTAAAGCTAATGGAATTATCAAAATGGTCAAATTTCCACTCCTCCTACACGGAATAATACAGGGAAGTCCTAAAGATTCTCGAAAATAGTTTGTTATTTTCTCGTTTTCTCTTGCATAATCACTTCCTCACTACTCCTAATCAAATGATTAGCTATCTATACTCTCATTAGACATGATTAGAAGTCATTTAAATAGTAGGAACTCTTAGGGCTTTTATCATCCAAACTTCACAAATCATCACAATCCAAGCCAAGAACAACAAGAACAACAACAACAAAGGTGTAAGGAGCAAGTTCTTGGAGTTTACCTTGGATTTCTTGTTGCTTCTCTCTCTAGGACGTTTTTTCCTCTCTCTCCACACTCTTAAATCATCTGAAATTCCATGGTTTTCAAAGGAGTAGAGATGAGTAGAAGAGGTTATGGAAGGATTTGGAAGCAAAATCACAAGATTATGCAAATTATAGCTTACATTTTGGAAAAACCCTAACCTTTCCTTGTGTTCCTTTGCACTTCACGTTCAGATTTTCCCTTTCGTCTTTGCTGACCACTTAGCACGGGAATGAGAGTGAAGAATGAGGAAAAGATGATGACTTGATGAATTAATAAAGTGCCTTCACATATGGCTTCCTCTCATTGGTCCACCTCTTTCTTTCTTTTTTTCTTTCTTTTTCTTTTTCTTTTTCCTCTTGCTTTAATATCATCATATACTCATGCATTTTCTTTGTTCTTTCCAACAAAAACTGCATGAGAAATGAGAGGAATAATATTGATCTTGAATTATCCCATAATACCATAAAATTTTGTTAACCTAAGTCTTTGACTTTTTGACTTCTTTTTCAAGCTTTAATTTTTCCTTTGGTAATAATATTCTAAAATGGACTTAATAATTACCAAGTGGCCATTTCCTCCTTTTAATTCGCATTTAAATGAAATTATTGGGAATATTAGGGAAAAATAATTATTTTCCACTTTTATGGAAAAATTACCATTTTGCCCCTACGTTTTACGATTTACCGAAATAAATAATTTCTTGCTCATTCCTTTGGTTTAGCATAATTTTTAACACTTGAATAAAACTATTATTTGTGTCATTTTATGCTCAAATCTTGGTTACAATATTAGGCCTTTTTTGCGGATATTTATTGCTTCTTTGTGTCTTGTCTTGGCCAAATTATATGTAACCGACGATTGGAATGTTTCCGTAAATTTATACTTTTCTCAATTTCCAATTTTATTCCACTAAATATCAAAAATATATACAAGAAATATATAGTGGAAAAAGTGGGGTATTACAATCTGTCCTCGCCGAAACTTGTGTAGTGGCCGGAAAAGTTTCACATCGCTAAAGCTTCCGTCTTCAGGTCTATATGATTTCTTTTTTTTGTGTTTTTAGGTTACACTATTTTTTCCCTTCCCCTCTGGCCGGCATTGCAGGGTGTCTCCGATCGCCGTTGTTACTACAGCAGACAAGTTAAGCGATCCTCGGTTGTTTGGTATCTATTTGTTTCAACCATTTTGAATTTTAGTTAATCGTCATTTAATTATGATAAGCTTATGTTCTAGGTATCTTCATTTTGACTCCTTAACTGTCGTTCTGTTGTATTTATAGATGAGTTAAAGATTGTACTGAGGTTTGGTTTGCTCAAATTTGTTTGGGTTTCCTTTAGAAGGCATAATGTGGTCTTGGCATATTTACTCCCTTAATACTTGATTGAACAAAGAACTGTTATGATTTTTTAATCTTTCTGGTTCCCCTTCTAATCTTTGTATTAATGGTACTAAAAATATCAATTTGGGCTTTCTTTTTGGCCCCTCAGAGGCCTTTGGTCATAACTCATCTTTGGAAGCTTTGTGCCTTGTTTTCTACTTCCATTCTATACAGCTTTTAGAATTTTAGGTAGAAAAGTGAGTCATCGAGAATTTGAAGCTATCATTTCTTGCTTCTGCATTCCATACCGTGGTGTTTGGTATGCATTTCGAGCTTCAAATTGGACTTCAATTTTGTGGTTTGCTGGCAGATTTTTAATATTTTTCCAGAATATAGTGTTTTGTCCTGTAGTTTTAGGGTTGTGTTTCCATGATTTTAAACACCCCCCACCACCACCAAACAAAACAAAACAAATGAGTAATTATTGCTCTCTAGACTATTTTAATTATAGTAATACAGTTCATTCGATAGAAAATGACAGTTAAGGAGTCATGGCTTACATTAATAATAGTTAAGAATTTCAAAAATCGCAATTATCTTTACAATATTGAAAAGATTATATGCTACTTAGAAGTCCTAAATTTTGAAATTTCAAAGTAGGGACTTTCTTATCTACTTATTCATTAAAATGTTTCCTTTATATATGTTTGTGTGAACTTGTGGATTCTTCTTTGTAATGTCGGTGCTTCTTTGTGATCATATATATGTTTTTAGGGTTCAAGTTATTGTACCACTAATTGTAATTGAACTGCAATAAAATAATTCAATATATGTTTGTGTTAACTTGTTCATAGTTGACATAGAAGTATGAACAAGGAGAAAACTAAAGCAACATGGGATGTAAGTATGATAGGGATTTTCATCCATGAATGCATTGATCAAATATACAAGAAACAACGTCAAGGATATTCATTCATGAAGGAAGGGTGGAAGAACATTATGCGTGGATTTAATGAAAAATCAGGATAATCATATGACAAGAAGCAACTTTAAAATAGGTTAGATAGCTTGAGGAAAGAATGGAAGGTATGTGATAAGTTATTCTCGAAAGAGACGGCTATAGCTTTTGACTCTGCGAGAAATATGGTGATTGTAGAAGATGAGTGGTGGGAGAAGAAAATAAAGGTGAAAAATTGTTGTTGTTGTTGTTGTTGTTAATTGTATAATAATAATAATAATAATAATATTATTATTATTATTATTATTATTATAGATAAGGAATTGATTTTGGTAACTTGTATGCATGCAAAAGAATTCGGACGATGCCAAGAATAGGTATAAAGGCTTAATGTTTGCTAAAGAATTAGAGATATTAATGAAGGATGTTATGGCATCGGGAGACAAAATGGTCATGCTAGATATGATTAGTTTTGATGATGTCAAATATAGATGGTAAATATTAAGAGAGCAAAAATTTTTCATAATATACTTATCCATATCTTGTTGCATGTCTTGCTAAATCCAAATCTTGTACGCTTGAAATGGTTGTATATTTGGTACTGTAGCATACGGTTACTGTAGCGTATGGACACTTAGCACTGTAGCAACCGAGAGATTTTGAAAATCACTCGAGTGATTATGCAAATAGTGAAAATCACTTAAAGTGATTTGCTATTTCAGCTAGTGATGCACTGTAGCAGCAAGTCCCTATTTTTCGTCCAGTTGAGCAAGGTCTAGTTATTCAATCATATCTCCCAAAATACAACTCCGATTGAAGTGAAACTAGTTGCATATGAAACTAGACTCCCAATGTGTCATTTTGACATAAGAAAAAACATCAAAAGATTTTATATGAAGGATATATGAGTGATGTAATTTGAAACTCAAATCAGCATCACTTTCTATAACAGGTTCGGTATTTTGAACATAATTCTCAAATCACAAATCCAATTAAGCTGAAACTGGTGCCATATGAAAATAGACTTAAAGAGATTTCTATGGATATATAATATGGTAATTTTGGAGTTATATGCGAAGATTTATGCCATCTGGAATTTGACCCATATTTGCTTATGTATTGGAAGAAGAACTAACAAGTTACAGTGATCTGAACGAGTGATAATACATATCACTCGAGTGATAATGAAAATCACTCGAGTGATTTTATATTTTTGAGAAATCACTTCCAGTTATCTTTATATTCACTCGAGTGATTATGTTGACTTTGCATATCACTTCCATTACAAGCCGAATCAATCCCAGTTGAAAACACTTTTTTGGAAAATCACTCCCAGTGATCTTATATTCACTCGAGTGATTCATCCCTTTCTTAAAATCACTTCCAGTGAATGTGAAATCACTCCCAGTGGAAAATTTTTTTGGAAAATCACTCCTAGTGATATGAAATTCACTTGAGTGATTAGCTATTCTATCATATCACTTCTAGTTTCCTATCAGATCACTTCCGGTGAATATCAAACTTTCTCAAATCACTTCCAGTGCAAGCCAAATCACTTCCGGTGAATTTCAATGTACACAAAATCACTTCCAGTGATTTGAAATTCACTCGAGTGATATGATGATTTTTGACAGAAGAAGCCTGAACGCACTGCCAGTAAATCCCAATAGATTCAGAATACTTCCAGAGAATTAGAATCACCTCAAGCATCTCAGATCACTTCCAATCAGGTGTAATTCACTTGCATGATATGTTTAGAAAATTACTCAGTATACTCCCAGTAAACCAGATCGCCTCCAGTGAAATTAATATGCACTCGACTCAAGCTTCAAAGATACCACCTCTAGTAAATCTCGTGTTTCAAGATATCACTTCCAGTAAAATGGTTATCCACCCGAGTGATCCACTGTTCCTATCAGAATCACTTCCAGAATCCATTCTGAATTATGGATATTACTTGAATGATCTCGCTATTCACTTAAGTGATGATGATCACTCCCATTGAAATGTGTAATCACTCTAGTTAATGAGATTTTCTAACTATTATTTCTCTGAGTGGATTATAGTTGTTAAGCACTACCGATCACATGGCAAACGACGGACCAATATTCAACAACAACAAATCATAGGCAACAACAATATTCAACAAGTGGTTCAACGAATGTGCAAAAAGAAAGTAACGCTGAAACATTTGTTAAAACATGATCAATGGGCAAATATTCAAATATGCTCAACGGTCAAATGAAGCAACGGACTCTAATGGACGAATGCTTACAACGGTCTTCTACTACAACTCAGCTATATATATGTAGAGATTCAAAGACAAAAAAAACAATGAATGACATGAGAACACGAACATGCTGATATCATAAGTTATCTACTTCGACCACTTTCTTCCCTTCTCTATTTTCTATATCATGTACATTTGAGAGAGTGATTATTTGTATTATACTTCAATGAGAATCTTACCCACTCTGTAAGAGAGCTTATAAACACTTCATCTGTATTTTAGAAGTGATCTCAAGTTAGAGGGGCCTTGAGGGGGTTGATTACCTTACGGGGAAGCTGTAGAGAGAATTTCCAGTAAGAATTTCTGCTCGTAAGACTTACAAGATGCAAGCAGTAGAGAACATTACTGCTCGTAAGACTTACAGTGGTATGAGTAGGAGAGAACGTTGCTACTCATAAGACTTACATGGGTAAGCAGGAGAGAAAGGTCTTCAAGATTGCTTTGCTCGACTTGCCATAAGAGGAGTAAACCTTACAGTGTTTAAGGGGGAGTAACTTCGTAAGAGATTTGTAAAGGCTTTTCTTGTACCTGGATAAACAAGAAGATAGTAGATTAGAAATCTCAGGAGAAGCCTGGGGACTCGACGTAGGTCATTGTGAATTGGACTGAACCAGGATAAATCACAGTTTACATCTTCTCTTCCCTAAGCTTTTATATTTCCAGCATATACACGATTTACATAATTTCTTATGAGTTGATACTTCCATGTATACTGAGTTAACAATCTAGTGAAAAGATTTTAAAAGAGCAAGACTTTCTTATCATACATCCAATTTACCCCATCTTGTGTGTCATCCAGTTCTAATATTTCACACCGTCTTCAACACAGTGGATGTCACTGTGTGATTATGAAGATGATGTATACCGACCCACAATGGACCTAAAAGAAGGAATAGGCGATAGTGAGGAATATCTTGTAGGAGCTACTACTGAAGGTAGAGTGGGAGTGACAATTGATTTCGAAGGAATAACCTTGACAACAAACACTCTACCGAGTGCACCTAGTGGTTCGGGAAGCATTGGGAAGAGAAAGAGGGTTGAAGGGCTGAAGAAATCAAAAAAAGAAAAAAATTTCATCCTCGAAAGTAATAGCAGATGTTATTAGTATGATAGTTGTTGCATCTAATGATAGAGTAGATGCCCTTAAAAAGATCCCCATTAATGATTCACTAATGAGTGAGGTTGTAGCTGAATTACTAACCATTCTGGAAGTTTTTAATGATAAGGACTTTAGCCGCTGATATTGTAATATGATGATGCACTAGATTGCTCGCGACATGTTTGTTGGAATGAAATGAAATAAAGATTCCTTACTAGAGTAGTTACGAGAACATGCTTACAATAGCCCACATCTTCAGAAAGCCCTGAATCACTGAACTCTATTTTTTGCTACTTTTGAAGACTTGGTTATGTGTAATTATAACGATACCATTAATCCATATGTGTATTATGATACTACGTACTTATGTTAGATGAAGCAACTATATTTTTTGCCAGTTGTGAATATTACCATATTCTGCTATATGATGTGAATTTACTTACAAATTTTATAATTGTTTTTTATTTCATACAATCTTCGCTATCACACAAGTTACATCGTCCATGGCAAGTTCAAGTGATGAGGATATGTTAAAGGGAACAAAGGAAGTAAGATTATCCCGTGTAGATAAAAAGTCCCTACAGATTTTTCTTTTAGATTAAGAAATGACAGAGAATGAAAAGCTTGGTGTCTTGATGGCTCAATATATCATGCCTTATATTTTCAAAGAGCCACGTAGAACTAGTAAGCAAACAGGTGTAAAGTGGGTGCAAGAGGTATTGCTAGACCATGATTCAGTTTGTCTTGAAAATTTTCAAGTAGAAAGCATGTTTTCTTTCTCTTATGCTCTAAGTTAGTAGAAGACAGGTTACGGAAGACTAAGCATATGGGAGTTGAAGAAATGGTTGCCATGTTCTTTTATACAATTGGACATACACAAGGAAATAGAATCCTATAGAAACAATTTCAATATTCAAGAGAAAATGTCAGTAGGATCTTCCACATAGTTTTACATGCTTGTGTTAATCTATCCATAGAAATTATCAAACCGCTTGATCTAGAGTTCTGTCATTGTCACCCAAATATCTACAATGATCGGTGATATTACCTATATTTTCAGGATGCAATAGGAGTAATTAATGGAACTCATATCAGGTGTGTCATCAGGAGAAAGATAAATATAGTAGAAGAAATGGATATCCTACACAGAATATCATGATTGTATGTGATTGAGATATGTGCTTTATTTTTGTTTTGGCAGGGTGGGAGAGAACTGCACATGATGCTCTTGTGTTCCAAACTGCTATATCTAATCCATTTATGAATTTTTCCCATCCACCTTAAGGTATATCTTCAACACTTGCACTTACATTTTTTTTAGTTTTTTCACATTTGCTATAATTTTAAAGTGTCAAAAAAAGTCATTATTTATCAAGGAAATATTATTTGGTAAATGCTAGATATCCAATACCAGTTGGATATCGTGGTCGGTATAAACGTGAGCGTTATCACCTTCCAAACTTCAGGCGAAACCACAACGAGATCTTCAAATATTATCATTCAAGTTTGAGGTGCACTATAGAAAGGACGTTTGGAGTATGGAAGAATATGTTTCAACTATTGCAAGATATGAAGTCATATAGCTTTGAAACACACATCCACATAGTTTGTGCAACAATGACTATATATAATTTTATCCATAGAAATTCTCAAACTGATGTGGATTTTTTAAAAGTTGAACGAGGAAATATATATGGTGAAGGTTATAATTATCCAGTTTGTAATACCCTGAATTTTGGGATCAAAGGCTTAAGGTTAAGCCAAGATTAAGTGGACTGCTAGACCCCGGTTTAGCGAATGTCCAAGTGAGGAATGATATTTATCCCAAAATTCCTTAATATCTTTGGATATTAAAAAGGAAATAAAAGGTAAGGGCAAAATGGTAAGTTTGCCATAAGTTGAGAAATGAGGATTTTTCCCCTAATATTCCCTATGAATTGAGTTGGATGGGAATTAAAAGGAGGAAAATGACTACTTGGTAATTAATGAAGCCATGTTGGTAATATTATCAAGTAAAGTCAATATGAGAAGAAACTTAAGGCTTCGGTTGACCACTTGAGGTGGTGTAATGGGGTAATTTGAGAGTGAATTATACTCCCATAATTCTCATTAATATTAATGGAATGATGAAGGAAAAGAGAAAGGAAACTTGTTGTGCAAGTAATGTGATAGGTAGACTAATTGAGTGAAGGCCACCTGGATGATTTTAATTAATCATCAACCTTCATCATTTATTCTCATCGCTTCCTGCGGTTAGATTAAAAAGGGAAAAGAAAGAGAAACAAATCAGAATGGATGAGAACGAGAATCAGAAAGAAAGAGAAAGAACGAGAACGGAGAACGAACGAGAGAGAGAGAAGAGAGAGAAAGTGTTGATTCGCCGGAACTCGTCCGAAACGGAATTTTCTCTCGAAATGTCCAGTACAAATGTTCTTCTACTCATCCCGAGCTTCAATTCAATGGTTTCGAATTCTCATTTGGAAGTCGTTGGTGCCGTCTCGCCAGCCAGAGCGTCGCCGAAATTTCTAACCGGATTCAGAAGCGTGTAGAGGTAAGCGTGTGCTACCTTTCTACCATTTCGGTTTATCATTTGGATGAGTATTTTGGAAGTAGTATACTATTTATCCCTCGTTCTATCCATGTTTTGGGGGCCGAAATGATGTCCAAGGGATGTCTAAACGGCTAATCATGTAATAAGGAGTAGAAATGAGGACATTAAGATAAAGAAATGGAGAACCGACACAACTCTTCTGAGAACTCTATAATGGCTGCCCTATATGATTTATGAGGGTAGAGTTGGAATTTCATCGATTGGATGATTCCATTGAGTTCATAAGGGAAAATTGTGTAGGGTTCATGTTGAAGAGAAAGTAAGAAAATGCCTAGAAGGTGAAATGATCAATTTACCCTTTTAGCTCTAAGTAGGGGGTACGAAGGGGTATTTCCATCATTCAGGCCTGAATTTGACTAATCTGAAGTCATAAATGGATTCTACATGTAAAATTGTGTAGGGTTGGCCCATGTTGTGATTTCTGTAAAAGTACAGTTAGGCTAGGCTTCCGGGGGCATTTTGGTAATTTAGCATAATTGGGCTAAGTTATCAACTAATACGAGTCTAGAATGTTATATGGATGAGTAATGACTCATTAAATGTATTTGGATGGAATTCTAGGACTCAACGAAGGATGGTGCCTGAACTGGAGCAAAGACAAAGGATTGAGGACGGACGTGAAGTCCGACAGGTAGTGGACTTACTTTTCTTGCATGGGTGTGATATGTATGTTATATACATTGATTGTGTGACTATTATGCCTATTTGTGTTGAGCATATTTGATTGATTAAAACTCTGTTATATTTGTGGGATGGCCATTGGTATGTCATAACATTGAGCATGCAACATGTCATTATGTTGGCATGAAATAGGGTAGGCAAGCATGTCATGCATTCATATATATCTGTCATGCATAGTAGTATTGTTCACTACTGAGATTCTCTCGAATCTCACTCCTCCCAAACAACCATTTTAGACAGGTGATGGATGCATGAAGATGCATGGAGGAGATGTGGAGTGGAAGAGAAGACTGTAGTGCGAGGCACTACCTCTTGTATTTCATATATGTGTGTATATATAGATGTATGTGTATGTATGGATGTTGTATAAGCAGAGAATCGCTCTAATGTATATGAGAAATTTTCTAGCATGAATAAGAGAACGGCTTTTAGTTTATCGATATAATCGCTCGCTTACTCTGATTTAATGGAACTAAGAGCCGGTAAGATAAGTATATGGAAGGGTGTTTACACAGTTGATGTAGCATCGTCATCAAATATCCATACATTATCTTCAACAAAAATGAATCATGTTCATGACAGATTCAGAGATCAACTTGTTAGGGATATGTGATCTAATCATAATCCACTTAATGTATGCATTCTAATTGATATACAATTTTATCTATTTTTAATTAAGTACTTTAGTCTATTTTACATTTTTTTCAATAATAATTGAACTTTTTTATTTTATCAATTTTTATTTTTATTTTTTCACTTAAATTATCACATATGTATGTATGTAGTATTCAACAACTTTCATGCCATTTTCAGTCATTTTCCATCTAAACGAGCTTTTCATATAATAATCCAAACAAATTTAAGGTTAGAAAAAAAAAAGTCACTTCTGTCATCGTCAATCTAAAAACAAATCACATTTACAATTTGACTTTTATCCTATCATAAATATGCAAAAGTCAGATTAAAAAATAGCCACTTTTGCCACCACTAATCTAAATAGGCACTTAATTAGGTTATTAGGTTGGATATTGTTGGAAGTAATTGCTTCAGTGCATATATTTGCAGCATCAGGTTGGTAAAAGGCATTTGTATTGATGCAATTTCATGTTCTTTGAACCTGATGATGTAATTGCTCTAGTTATTAATTACCCAGGATACTTAACCCACTATCCTACTTGTGGTCTAGTTAAAATGTACTTGGGAAATATAGTTAGTTTCTTCATGTTCCCTATACTTGGCTTGATGTGTCTCTTGTAGCCATTCTTGTCATCATCATTATGATTTCCAATCATAGCCATTACTTATTGATAAGAAAATCAGCATATAAGAAATAATAATTAATCTTTCATGAAAAAATGGCTAAAGATGTTTCACTACAAAAAAATAGTAAATTAGCGACGGAATTTAGCCCGTCCCTAATCCCTCACAAATTCCGTCACTAAAATTAGCGACGGAATTTAGAGACGGAATTTTTCCCTCTATAAATAATTCCGTCGCTAAATTTCATTACTAATAATTTCCGTCACTAAAAGTTAGCGACGGAATTTAGAGACAGAATTTTTCCGTCGCTAATTAGAGACAGAATTTTCGTCCCTAAATTCCGTCACTAAATATTAGCGACAGAATTTAGAGACGAAATTTTTTCTTCGCTAATTAGAGACGGATTAGCGACGGAATTACATTCCGTCGCTAAATTCCATCACTAAAAATTAGCACCGGAATTTAGAGACGGAATTTTTCCGTCTCTAATTAGCGACGGAATTTCCGTCGCTAATTCCATCTCTAATAGCTAAATTTTTTAATAATTCGGTTTTTTTCCAAAATTATAATTTTTTAAATAATTTAAATTTTAAATTATTTTAAATTTATAATATAACATTAAAATAAATAAATAAAAATTATTAATTCATATTTATTTTTTAAATTATAATTATAATATAATATATTTTAATTTTTAATAATATATTATATACAAATAAAATTAAAATTTTATAAATATAAACAAAAAGATAAAATATAAAATAAAATAAATAAAAATATATTAATAATAAAAATTTAGGTAGAATATTTACATAAAATAAAATAAGAAAACTAAATTAAAATATTCAATAATATATAAAATTTTGTATTTCTATTTTTGTTTGCAAGCGATATATATATATATGTATGTATGTATATGTGTGTGTGTGTGTGTGTGTGTGTGTTTGTACGTATATTTGTATGTATGTGTGTGTGTGTGTGTATATATATATATATATATAATTTTGTATTTAATTTTCACAGATTCTTCTTAGCTCAACTGGCAAAGGCACTAGCATACGCGTGAGAGGTCATGGCTTCGAATCCTAACTTGGTCACAAAATGCAACCAATTTGTGACTTGTGACACGTGGCATGCGGTGGAGGGTGACACGTGGCGACCGGAGGCAAAGTGGCGGTGGCTGACTAGTACATGTGGCGACTTTCAACGAGGGACATGTGGAGACTCGTGTTGTAGACATGTGACAATTTAAATTATATATAAAAAAGTATTTAGCGACGGATTAGAGACGGAAAATTCCGTCGCTAATTAGAGATGGAATTTAGGGACGGAATTTCCGTCGCTAAATTCCGTCTCTAATTAGCGACGGAATTCAAAATTCCGTCACTAATCAATTAGTAATGGTCTTTTTAGCGACGGAACAAATTCTATCGCTAATATGATTCCATCTCTAATTCGTCGCTAATTTACTATTTTTTGGTAGTGTTTAGAAAAGTTATCTTAAAGAAACTCAAAGGGTGGGGCATTCGCCATGCATCTCCCATTTTTTAAGAAACTTTTCCGTAAGAAACAATGATATCTCTCCGATTATAGCTCATCTGGATGTAAAATCTATCTTTTCTTACCATTTTCATAGTGTTTGAGACAAATATATGCATTTTGACTATAATATGGTTGTAATTCTACCATTTATTTTTAAATATATGGTGATTAAGCCAACCCGACAAAATGCTGTATTGTATGAATCAGTTCGAATTGCAGGGGAAAAAAATTCAGTTCGACCGATATCATTTTGTAGGGTGAAGGTGCAAATTTTGGCACTGAAAATTTTTGTTATGAGCATCCATAAAAACTATCTATTCTCAGTGTAAAAAATAGATATAAATAATTTATTTGAGAGCAAATATAGCAATGCCATTAATAAGATTTAATTTCCATTACTTTTTGCACTGGGAGTCTTATTAGTCTTATCTCTCTATTATTTTAATATTTTTAATGTGAAGATATTGCTTAGACCTCATGCAAGCAATTTTGTTTCAGTTAACCCTTAAAAGATTCTAAAATTTCATGGAGCCCTCTTAGTTCAAAATAAAATTAAGTTTTGTCAGTAAAAAGATGATAATACCCTTTTTTTTCATAAGAGCATTTATAAGATAAATATAGGCATTTTCAAGACAAATAAAGACAGTTACAAGACAAATATGTGAATGACCAACGAGTTAAAAAATTTTGGTCATTCACGTACTAGTCTTATAAATATTTTTATTTGTCTTAAAAATGTCCATGTTTGTCTTGTAATTTCACTGAAAAAAAAAACTTAATTTCATTTTGACCCAATAGGGTGTAGTGAAATTTTATAATCTTTTGGGGTTTAATTGAAATTAGAGGTGTTCAGCGTTTTCTCGTCCCGATCTCGAGGAAATCAAGATAGGACTTTCCCGTCCTGAAAATTTCAGAATGGGAAATATTTAGGATCAGAATTGGGATTATGAATGAGATTTCTCGATCTCGACTTTTTCCCGATCCTAAACACACACACACACATTTTTTTTTAAATATCCAAGACAATAAGACCAAATGTAAAAGAAAATATGAAAATCCCTAACACCCTTAAGATAATATCTATTCTTTTAATTTATTTAGTTAATTTTATTTATTATTTATTAAATAATTCTAATTTTTTGTTCTTATTCTAGTGCTTTTTGCAGCTGAATCGGCAACTTTAAGTATGTCACATGAAGAGCAAGCACTAGACAACTAATCAAATGGTGCTGTTTTGATTTCCAAAATAAGTACAATGGTTAGTTTTCTATCTTGTTCTTTTATTTGGTACCAAACAGATTTAGTCATTTAGGCCTACAATGAAATCCATCGTTCCTTTTAATTTACTTTAAATATTTGTATTAGACTAATTTGGTATAATATGATATTGAATAAATTATATATTTATACTAGATTAAAAGAAACACAACAAAAAAAACTCAATATAAGAAAAAAAATTTAAAAAAAGAAAGAAAGGGATCAATCAGGATCGGGAATGAAAATCATTCCCGAACCCTTCTTAGGATCGAAATTAGGAATGAGATTTTCCGATCCAATCCAATCCCAAGAACATCCCTAACTAAAATAAATTGTTTGTATGGAGTCTAAATGATATTTTCTCATAAAAAATATTAAAATAATAAAGAAAGAAGACTGGTGAGACCCACAACGTAAAAAGTGATGGAAGTTAATCTCCTTAACAGTGTTATTATATCTACTCTCAAATAAATTTGTTTATCTATACGTTTTACACCGAAAATAAATAGTTCTTATGGATACTCATAGCAAATTTGTTCATTGCTAAATTTACACATTTGTTCGATTTTGTATCATATTTTTTTGCACCAAACACCTAATAAGAGCTATAGCAAAAAACAAACCCCTAAAAGAGAAAAAAATCAAGTGACAAATCAGATCACACTACACGGTTATTTTCAACTGTGAATTACCATTCCGAACCGTCATATGTAAAGGTGTTATATATACTTGATGTAGATACTTAACGGTTTCGAATCGTAATGTATTGATGACTTAGTTAACGATTCTTTATTAATAATCATAATGTATGTATTGATGATATATTCAAGAGTTTTTTAATTCTTTTTTTAAGAACCGTAATATATTATTGAGATACTTAATAGTTGTTTATTAATAATTTTTAATGAAGTGATTTTATTTTTTAGGAAAAATTAATTTGATAGTCTTTATAATTTTATCAATTTTAAATTAGGTCCTTATAATCTTTTTTCATGGAATCAATGATGTCAGTCCTTCCATCCATTGAGCTGTTAAATTAAGTTGACTCCGTCAGGCACCATCCCCTCCCCCAACATCTCTCTCCTCTCTCATCGTTCATGTTCTCTATCACTATCCCCAACATCTTCTTTATTTCCTCTTACAGAAGCTCCACCTGTGTGTTGCCTCCCCATTCTTGCCAAGCTTACCTCCTATGGCCATGAGCGGTTGTCATCATTGATCATTGTCATGTATGATGAGCTCTTACATGATGAACACAGCGACGGAGTGCTGATGAAAAAGAGAGAATAATGGAACTCGAAAGATAAACCTAGGAAATAATAGAAAAGTTGGATAGCGAACAAATTGGTTGCTGTGAAACACCCAGGGAAATCATATCCTGTAAAATATTTATATGATTCTTTTTTCAAAATTACCCGACCCCACTCCCTTAATTTCTTTTTGCCTAACAAAATGGGGAGTAACTAAGAGCAATTTTCTGAAGGAAAAAACTCCATCCATGTTTAGTTGACTGATTCAAATGGAGGTACCAGGGGAGATCACTTTCCTTTTCTGATTCTAGCCACTGGATCAAATTTTCAACATAACTTTTTAAAAATATGAAATTTCAACCAATATATAGTTAGGATCAGAAAAGGAGAGCAAGAGGTGGGGAAGGAAAGGAAAGGCCGCTGATCCCAAACAGAGTGGAGAAGAAACAGAGTAAAGTGAGTAAAGTGCTGGACTAGATACAATACAATGCATTTGTGATGAGCACTTATCTCTTGGGAGAACCACACATCACAAGAGCAAGTTGTTGGATACCTTCGGCAGGTCTATTTAGTATGTGTTTGAGACGCTTTCAAACATGGTTTCAAACTATGGTCTGATTTGGATAAATCGAGATAAAACTCTTCTCACATATTTATTTCGTAAATCGTAAAAGCTATTCTCAAAAGTTAATTCTAAACACACACTTAACCTCCTTTCAATGAAAGTACAAATCTTTAGGATACTCATATTTAAAAATTAGATATAATATTTGGTAGGAGAAACTGAGGCAAGGCTCCCTCTTTCAAGGAAAAAAACCCATCTGATGCGAAACTTGTGACAACATCTAAATTAAATGCCTTGGATGGTTTGTTAATGACTTCACAACATCCATTAATATTGCCATTTGCATTGACTTATATTTACTGGATTCCCACCTAATAATGCATACACGCACTAGGTTAGTGGTAAAATCACTATAACATATTCAACAAGTTCATCAATATAACCCAACTTTCAGCAAAATAGTTGCCTATCACATTAAATCACACCCCTCGTTTTCTTTAAGTTAATGGAACAACTACGACTAATGTATGCATGTACTTAAATATAGTAAATGTTATAAAATGTGTGGATGCATACATCTAACATTTTGAAGTTTATAAGATAAAGGAAAATGAAACTGTAAAAAAGTGTAGGCATATATATGCCTATGTGGTAAAACGTACTATAAGCTTAATGATATGCCTTCGTCTCATAATGTACAATGTGCAGCATTATATATAGGGGGCAAGGTGCTAATTTTCATTCAAAATTTTCACTGAAGAGTAATATTATCCCAAAAGTTTTAAAATAGACCAATTGTTGTCTTATATTGTTAAAAAGTTCAGTCAACATTAATTTTTTAATAATTAACATTAATTTTTTAATAGTATAAGGTAGAATTGTTATGTTTTAAAACTTTTAGGTAATATTAAATCTAAAAAAAATTTCAGGGTATCATTGCTATTCAACGAAAACATTTAGAGAAAATTTAGGCCTTAACCCTTTTATATATATACATACATATTAATATGATCTGCTTATAATGGTGATATAGTAAAGTGACAAGATATGCTTCTGATTTTGGTGTTCCCACCATCAGCAGCTTCTCTTCTTGAAGGTCTAATACTGCATTACCCTCCTCCCAAGTTTTATTGGTTGCTGGCACATCATTATCACCATTTCTGGCATGGGATGAAGAGAAGGAAAATGCGCAAAAAGAAGAGTATAAATCACCCTTAAATTTATCTGTGGATTATATATGAAGTTGGGATAAATCAACAGAAAAGCAAGATGGAAGAGGGCAAAATCATATTTTTGAAATACGAGCCAAGAAGAGAGGGTAGGAACTTGGTTTAGAAGTTCCCATTCAATTGATAATTTATGACCTCAGCCCATTATCCAAGGGAATATGTGATTCTTATGAAGAATCTTCCCACTTGAAGGCTAAAAATTTATATGGCCCATTAAGGACCACTTGAGGAATTACCTGGTGATGAATATAATTAAACCAATAAGATATTTAATTATGTAAGATCAGTTTCGTCAGTCATGAACATGCATGTGTATAGAGAAGCTAATAGTTGTGTGGATTAGTTGGCACATCAATATTGATATATATAATGATGAGTCCTATTAAAGTGAAACTTTTGATTGGTGAAGATTCTAGTTTTGAAGGCAAAAGGGAGTCATTAGAATTTCGAACTATATACTAATGGCATTGCTTTTCTTAAATGCAGTGGGCGCTGATTGGAATTACGTCTAGTAATTGCAGGGAATACCGGAAATGTGGTAAATTTTAGAGGCTCTGCTTTGGTACAAGAGAAGCTCTGTTTTGGTACAAGAAAGGCTCTGTTTTGGTATTCTCGCCCTCTGTTTTAGGTCATGTCCTGAGATTTTTCTGAGTGAAGCCCTAGGCATACTTGTTTCCTTAAGCAACCCCCTTACCAGTTACCACAAACCAATTTTAATATACTCCCTTCATTATTTAATATAGGATATATTTAGAAAGTTGATTATAATTTTAAATATAAAACATTTTTTTTATATTTACCAATTTTTTCTTAATTTACTTCTATTGATACTCCCTTAATAATAATTAAGAAGGAGAGGAAAGGAAAAAAATTAAAGAAGACGATAAGAGAGTTTTAGAAAAATATAGGTCATATTAACTAATTTATATTGTTTCCTTTATTTAATCAAATTAGACAAATTTCTCTTATATTAAAGACCGAAAGGAGTACCTGAATGCTTATTATTATTATTATTTTTTTTTTTAATGAAAAACTGAATACTGGATTACTAAACAGATTACAAGAAAGATCAGCTTATAGTAAGCGTCTCATATTCCACCACGTTAATATGCATGAATGTAGTGGATGATCAAAGGTAAAAAATCACAATCCTTCTAAACCAGGAGAGTTCCTAGATAGAATGTTAACACATTGATTCGCTTCTTTATACAAAAAGTCAAGAGAGATATGCCACTCATTAATGTCAATAAAAGGGCGATTTCTATCAAAAGATCAAGAAAGTATTCGTATAGCCACAGCACAATCACAAAAACATGAAAGAGTTTATTTGTCCACCTTAACCTTGCAGCGTTTGATCCCATGTAGTAAATCCTTAAAAAAATTAACAAAAGATCATAATTTACGCTGTAGCAGTATGCTGTTGGGATAAATTTAGAACAATGAAGGAATACCTGATTCACCTAAAAGAATAGAGTTGCAGATAAAATGACATTGAAATAAAAAGTCATGAGAATTGTGTACCCTACTTTTTGAGTAATAATATAATACTCCCTCGGCTCCTTAATGTAGAACCTAATTGAGGATTTGACTTTATTTCTAATTATGAGAACTATTTTTCATATTTATCAATATTTTCCTAATTTACTTTTATTGATGCGCTATCAACAATAATCAATTAAGAAAGAGATGAAATGAATTAAAAAAGATGATTAAGGTGCCATATTAATTTTTTTAATATATTCAAATTTAATATATCATGTGAGGCCCCCAAGCAGAATTACATGTCTGATAAGGGCAAAAGAGATACAGGGGAGTCCAAATCCTCTAGAATTATTTTAGTAAAGTAATTGCAGAGTTCAAAGATAAAAGAGCTAAAAGAAAGGAAGAAAAATGGATTAATATAATATTTGGGATGTTCCGAAAATCATTAGTGACAGCACAACTGAAGTTGCATTTCCCCATTCTCTGATTTGTGGTCATTACCATTATTCACTTGTTTCACCAAGAAGAGCGTTTCTGATATGATTTAGATTCCTGAGTAGTAACAGCACAATTAATTTGACGGCACTCCAAGGCGAACCAGACTCTCCACAGTACACCGATCACTTCAAACATTGATTTGTTTGTCTCCGATTTTTTAAAATTCCAAAAGTTAGGCTTATTTGTACACGGGGACAAAAAATTACAATTTGTATTTGTTTTCCTAATTCAAAATTAATTTGTTGGGTGACACGTAGAGCCTTAAAAGAGACCATTATAAGAGGCTCTATCAAATTCACACTACTATGGCAGCATGCAGTAATGTTGTTGATGGCAATTCAGACATTGAAGAAGTAAATGATTCACCTACCAAAGTGACAATTTATTCTAATACATTGTTTGACTCTCCTTTCTTTACAAAAGAATGCTCGTAGAGAAGATATGAGATTGAAATATTATTCATGAGACGTAAGGAATTTTATAAGCGCAGAAATCTATAATAATAGCATATCTAAAGTGGCATTTCAAGCTCTCACTTTGTTACAGTCAATTTCGACTTGCTTCCCCAAGACCAAAAGCAGTTTTAATTTGATTTAGCTCCCTTAGTACACCAATCATGTTCATCCTTTCCTTTGGAGATTCTACTGAACAAGCAATTCCAAGCTCAAATAGTGAAATTAGAGTCTTCTCATGGTTGGTATTCATAATAGCCACCTCCTCCATCCTAATTTCTCCTCCAGCTATTGTTGTCTGTTGAATTTGCTGGGGTACAAGAGTTGTGTCCAAGATCTCTGAAAGATTGTCTGGAAATGCAACTTTGGCATAGCTATGAAGATTGTGTTCATCTCCAAACATTAAGTCTGTTGGTCTTCTTCCGGTTAACATTTCCAAAATAAGAATACCAAAAGAATATACATCACCTTGTGTTGACACCTCCGAACTTATTCCATACTCTGAAATATGCATGTTGGACTATGGTTAATGTTTAGAAACTCATTGTATTCAAACTAAGAAAATAAAAAAGAAAAATATTTAATAAAAGAAACAGAGTTCAGAAGAGCTTCAAGCCAAAACAATAATAAATTGTACCTGGAGGAGCATAACCAATCGTTCCTTTTATTCCAGATGTGCTTGTTTGCTTTTGAGAACTGCCATTAAGGGCGGCAAGTAGTCTTGCCAACCCAAAATCACCCACATGAGCCACCATATCATCATCAAGAAGGATATTGTTGGGTTTTAAGTCACAATGGACGATTGGTTGCTCATTTTCATAATAAAGATAATGTAGTGCAGAGGCAATATCATATATAATATTTAATCTCTGAAAAATATCCAATGTTGACTCATATTCACCTTCTTGATTAGGATGCAACCATTTTTCAAGGCTTCCATTTGGCATATACTCAAATACCAATGCCTTAAATTCTTGTCCCTTGTAATCAATGCTGGAGCAACATGTCAAAATTTTTACCAAATTCCGATGCCTTATATTTTTCAGTGCATTACATTCTGAAATGAAACTCTTTTGAGCTCCCTTCTTTTGAAGGTCTAGTACCTTTATTGCAACAACTTTATCTTCTGATTCTAGCCTTCCTTTATATATACTGTACCAGAACTCCCTGATCCAATCAAGTTGCTAGTAGAGAAACCTCCTGTTGCAATGTGTAAATTTTGATACGACACCTTGTGAAATTGTTCGATTTCTAGTGAAGTTGAAGAAGATTTCTTGTTTCTTTCCCGCCTCCAATAGAAAGATAACAAAAATATCACTGAGAGAGGAAAAGCCACACAAATCACAATAACCACGAGCTTCAAATTGTGCTTTCTTTGCGTGTCAACTTTCTTAGGGCATGGTGATAAGTGTAGCTCAGAAATGCCCCCACAAAGATTGATATTTCCAATCACTGATATTGTACTTGCTTTACTGAAAACCCCTTCTATTGGCACCTCACCATCAAACATATTGAAAGAAACATTCAAGTATTGAAGAAAAGAAATGTTCTGCAGGCCAATTGATGAAATTGATCCAGATAGGTTGTTCTGAGATACATCTAGATGTGTAAGAGCTTTCATCAAAGCTAGTGAAGGTGGCATGGGCCCATTGAAGGAATTCCCTTGCAAGTTAAGGTATTCCATACTTGTGCACTCTTCTATGGTTGAAGGGATCTCTCCGGAAAGATTATTTTCAGAGATATCTAAAGTGCCAAGGTTTTTAAGCCTTCGTACCTCAATAGGTAAAGATCCATTGAATGAGTTGTGAGATAAGCTTAAGAGAATGGATAAGGAGGAAAGACCAAAAAGTTGCAAGGGTATAGCTCCACTGAAATTGTTTTTTGAAAGGTCTAGGAGTAGCAAGCTTTTCATGTTTCCCACTGTGATAGGAATTTTTCCTTCAAGCATATTCTCTGAAATTGTTAGCACAATCAATTCACTAAGGTTTCCCAATGAAGCTGGTATCTCTCCTGAGAGTTGGTTTGCCTCTAGAAGTAATCTTTTTATCTCACGCAAATTCCCAAAAGAAGTTGGAATGGTGCCTGAGAATTTGTTGTCTTCAAGACCCAAGCCATTTAAAGTTGTGTACTTTCCGAAAGTATCAGGAACAGTACCATATATCTGATTACTACCCAGGTATAGTAGAGTGAGTTGAGAAGACAGATTTCCTATGGCGTTGGGTAAAATGCCTCCAAATTTGTTGGCGGTCAAACTTAATACTTCAAGTTTGCTACAGTTTTTCAAAGATGTCATGAAATTAAGGTCACTATTTGAACTGCTCCCAAAATTATTAAATTCTAAATTTAGATTTCGCAGATCTTTTAGGTCTCCTAAATCAGGAACTTCACCGAAAAAATTGTTTGAAGGAATATTAAAAATCTGGAGTGAAGATGCATTTGTGATGGAATTTGGTATTGGACAAGAAATTTGATTCAAAGCTAGGGCAAAATATTTTAGATTTGGGAGGTTGGAGAACATGTTATATGGAAGACGAGTCATGTTCAACTGGTTTTTCCCTAGTGATATTACAGTGACAGATGATAGATTGTAAAGTGAAGAAGGAAGAGAACCAGACAAACCATTCACTGGTGCTGCAAAAAATGTCAACTTCTTCAAGTGGCCTATCTCTTCTGGAATGCTTCCTTCCAAGTTATTTTGGCCTATTGCAAGATGGGTGAGGGAAGTAAGATTCCATATCGACAATGGGATTTCTCCATTCAAATTGTTGAAAGAAAGTTTCAACATTTCAAGCTTCTGAAGAAACCCCAGCTGATATGGAATTTTACCAATAAGACTATTCGCTGCCAAATGCAAGATCCTCAATTGGGTACAACTCGTCAAGTTCGAAGGAATCTCACCTGTCAATGTGTTGTTTGAGAGAGAAAGTGTCTTGAGCCTGAACAAACGTCCCAACTCTGATGGGATTTTTCCATGGAAGCTATTGACTGTGAGAAAGAGATTTCTCAAGAAAGAGAGATTGCCAACGTGAGGTGATATGATCCCACCAAGATGATAACCTTCCAGATTCAACTCTGTGACTCGCTGATGCTTGCGGCCGCATGTGATTCCAGTCCAGTTGCAGAAGTGGTTCGAACTATTCCAAGAGCTCAAGATTTGTTTAGGATCATCAGTTATTGATTCTTTAAACTTGATCAATGCCAAATAATCAGTCTCATTTGATGTAGCTCTGACATGCTGGAAGCAAACCAAGTTTATGTGGAAGATGATAAGGAATAATGGTTGAAGGTTGTATTTGGAAAGAAATGAAAAAGAAGTGGAGGCAAAAGCCATGGTTATGCTGAAGAGTGTACGTGAATGGTTTTGTGGATTCATATATTGAAATGGTGATGCTTAAATAGGAGATTTAACTTGTTCTTAATTAGCCTAAGTCTTGCTATTTTCATTGACTTCACTTTTTGATTTACAAGTAGTGAAAGGGACTCATGCAGACGAAGACATGCACAGTGATGTATGCTATGTGTACATCACTGTGCATAAATGAATAAATAAATAATTAAACAAACAATAAATTAAAAATCAAAGGAAAAGTGGCAACAGTATATAACCAATGGAATAAATTCATTTCGATGCATTCGGATCTTTGCGCGCGTGCGCATTCTTAAGGATATATAATATATCAAACTTGTTTATATTAAATGATTAGTTGAGGGCTGCGGGCCAAAAAAAAAAAAAAACAAACAAACAAAAGTTAAGGGTGGGTTAAAAGTCCTAGACTGCGATTAGTCAAGAAAAAAAGATAATGGTTAAGTTACCTCTTCTTGAGGAAATCTTCTTTATCTTTTTTTTTTTTCGGAAACTAAAATTTTCTTTTTGTTATTTGCGTAGCTTACAGAGACATTATGATCCCCACATTCATTTCTTTTCTCTGTTTCATGTCTACTTTTGTTTAAAGCTTGTTAAGAACATATTTTTATTTTCTTTCCTTTTATTTTAAGAACTCCTATCCGTAATAAAAAATTATTTCATGTTTTTTTTAATTTAAAGCACCATAACAAATATTTTGCCTTAAAATATATTTGATTTTAAAATAAAGATAAATATATAGGAAAAGAAAATTATTTTCATCACACTTTAAACATTGTAATGAAATTTATGGTCAGTGACCTAGATCTAAAAGTTGAGGGCTTGTGAATAATGGTTATACCTACCAATATTGAAAAAATTATTTCATGTCCTTTTTTTGGTTTAAAGAATATAAAAATATGTTTGACCTTAATAAATGGGTTATTTCATCTTTAATTATAAGTCTCAATTTTTACTTATATTCTTTTAAATAACATAGCTCATATTAGAATAGTTGTAATTCATCTCAGTAGCATAAAAAAAAGTGCTTAATGATACATTCATCTTTTAAACAACTTAGCTAATATTTAAAAAACATATATAATATTAAATATTTAATCTAAAAAAATAAATTATGTAACATATAATAATGTGTGCATATCCAAAATTAAGTTGAGTTGACTGACTCAAATAAAGTGGTGTGAAAACAATATAATAAACGTATGTGATAATGATACACAATAACACAAATTCCAGTCAGTCTTTTGAGAAAGATAATGTTTGACTAGAAACAGAACAATGCACTCACATTAATTAAGTTGAGTTGACTGTCTCAAACAGAATGGTGTGAAAACAATATAATAAATGTGGGTGATAAGTTGGTATACACAATAACACAAATTTCAATCAGTCTTTGAGAAAAGACTACGTTGAATTAGAAACAATACAATGCGTTCAAATTAAGTTGAATTGATTGACTAAATGGAATAGAAACAATACAAGAACTTATGCAATAAGTTCATCAATTCACAATAGCACAAATTCTAGTCTTCATTATAAGTTGGTATACACAATAACACAAATTTCAATCAGTCTTTCAGAAAAGACAATGCTGAATTAGAAACAATACAATGCGTTCAAATTAAGTTGAATTGATTGACTATATGGAATAGAAACAATACAAGAACTTATGTAATAAGTTCATCAATTAACAATAACACAAATTCTAGTCTTCATTATAAGTTGGTATATACACAATAACAAATTCTAGTCGAACTTTGAAAATGATAGAGTGACGAACAAGAAACAATAACATGCATTTAAATTAAGTGCCTTTCGTAATAACTTCACAACGTCCATTAGTATTGCCATTCACAAGTGTTTGACATCACATCAATCGTGAATTATAGTATACGAAGTAAATATGTGAGAATAGTGTTATCTTAACTTATGTACATAAATACTTATAAGTCTTTGATAAGTCCATCCAAACAAGCTATAATAAACTTCAGAAGTCAATTTAATAATCACACATTCAGAATATCTATCTAACAATCACACATTCACACTAATCACCCTTAGATATTAGAAAGGAATGCATTGGGATTTTGTGGTAGAATCAATTTAACGTATGCAACAAGTTCGTCAATTCCAACTTTCAGCATAATAGTTGCCTATCACATCAAATTGTAATACGTTTTCTTTAATTATTCAATGGAACAACTATGACTAATATATTAGTAAACGTCAAACATTTCACACTTATTTAAAAAGTAAATTAATATGTTCTCGTATTATATTCCCTACCTCTGTCTTCATATATAAGTATACGTCAACCATTTCACACTTATTAAAAAGCAAGTTAATATGTATTGGATAACTTTCTCTTACTAAAATGCCCCTGACCTTATTGTTTAATTTGTCTTGCATTAATGAATGAGGGAATAAAGGGAAGAGTTTAAATGAGGGCAAATTAGGAAATATGTGTTAGATATTCATGCTCATAAAAGAGGACGAAAAAGTGCAGGTGCCTTTTGCTCTCCCACTCACACGGAAAAGGGTTATAATCTTGAGAAGATTCCTTTTGAACCCCATTCAAGACGCCTTCATTAATTTCCACTTTGAATGGAGATTCCTAAATTGATGTCGGGCATATAGTGAATTTGTGCTCCATCAAAATACAACTTTCACACCCACCGAAAAAATTTTTTTTTTGCTATTGGGTTTATAATAAAATAATTTATTTAGTTTTTTTAATTTTCACAAATAACTTAATTGAATCTTATATTAAAGATTAGATGTATGATAATTGCTTGTAATCTTCATTAATAAAATCAACGAAGACATTTCTTATGTAAAGTATAAAGAGGACCGAGACCAGCAGTTTCTTTTGTTTTTCTTGACTTTGCAGTCAATTATGTCAGGGAAAATTAATAATCATGAATGAAAAACTTGGAGATTTAGTTATCTTTTTGCCTCCAAAGATTTAATTAAGTCTCTGAAAAAAAAAAGATTTAATTAAGTCGTACATGGTGTTAGTATTAGGGGAATTAATAAAGATCACGTGCCCAAGATAATTAATATACACCAAAGCTATAACACAACTTTTTTTTTTTTGAGGTCAAATCAATACTGCTATTTATTAATAAAAGAGCGATAAGGGGGTCAACTTCTCTCAGTTATCTTCCCCTCCTTTACCCCATTCACCACTATTGTCCAGATCTAAAGGTTCAGGTTTAATATTTCATAATAATATTAATATGATTTTACATAAACATGTATAAATAAAATTAAAATATTATATTTTGATCTAAAAATCTTACAACCATAGTGAATTTTTTTACTTTATAATAATAATCTATAAATTTATATATTTTTTATGTAAAATTATAATAATATTTTTATGAAATATTAAATATATACCATTTTATCTGGATCCAATAATAATGAGGTAGGAATAACAGAGGGGTAAAGAAACCAATATAGAGTTGGACTAGACCCCTTAGATCTATTTAAATCTCCAGTTCAAGTAAAAAAAACATTTGTGTTTAGAGAAGTAACAAACCCTAAATTGAAGTTGTCGATTACTCCTCTCATAGCAAATAATATAATCCGGTTAAAAGTACAAAAAAAGGGGTAAAGGTGGAGAAGCTGCTCTAAAATGTTTCAATTGCCCTTTCAGCTTCATGGAAGCAGTTTCTCTCCTATGCCTTTTGAGTTCGATGCCGTCCTTTTCTACGAAACTGTGCTGTTTTGGCAAAAAACATAGCAGCAAGTTCCTTTTTTTTTTTTAAAAAAAAAATAGCATCAACATCCTAATATATTTTTTAGTACCAGTCAGTTTTCTAAAATATTTTTTTAAGATCATAAAATAATTTTTTAGTATTATCCAGTATCCTAAAGTATTTTAAAAAACACTATTCAATATCTTAAAGTATTTTTTCAGTATTAGTCAATTTCCTAAAATAATTTTTTTCAGTATTATCCAGTATCCAAAACTATTTTTTTGAGTGTCAGTCAATACTCTGAAATATTTTTAGTGCACCTGAACTAATTTTAATGCATCCAACATCCTAAAATATTGCACAAAAAGTATTTCAAAGTATTGACTGACAATAAAAAAATACTTCAGTATACTGAATAATACTAAAAAATTATTTAAGATCTTGAAAAATTATTTTAGGGAACTAATTGGTATTGAAAAAAATAATTTAGAATACTGGATAATACAAAAAAATTATTTTAGAATCTTAAAAAAAATATTTTAAGAAAATGATTGGTACTAAAAAAATACATCAGGATTTTGAATACTATTTTTCAAAAAAAAAAAAAAACAAGAACTTGTTGCATTGTTTTGCGCCAAAACGGCGAAGTTTTATAGAAAAGGATGGCAACGGACTTAAAAGACATAGGAAAGAAGCTGCTTCCCAACTTTATGACTAGAATAGGGGGATGATGATGATGTAAGGTTTTCATATTTTAGGCCACATTAGTTGGCCCATTTTATTTTTCCTTCCTATTGGTCTATTTTTTTATACATGAAAAAATCATTATACAAAAAATCGAATTGGATCGGTCGGTCTGACTAATTTAATCGGTGATGAGTTAGTGATTTGGTTCATGTATCAAACCATGAACCAGTTTGAATAGATAAAATCAGTAAAAATTGGTAGTTTGATCGATCAAATTTATTATTATTCTTTTTTTAAAATACATTTTTTTATTCCAACAACTACTATCTCGCGCTATTTTTGAGGGAAAAATAAAAGTTTGAAGACCAAGATGAAAAGAAAAGTAGGTAACGAAAGAACAAATCTAAAAAAAGAAGATTTTGAGATATAATAATTAATTAATTATAGGAAATGAGATATCATTGTATAAGTATAGGCATTATAACTAATACTAATAAATTTTAAACATTTGTTTTCTAAAGATCTTTATTTTTATCTATAGAAGTTTAAAAATATATTAATATATATATTGCCCTTAATAAATTGTAATATTTTGATATGACCGGTCCGATCTAGGTTAACCCATTGACCCTTGAACCTGTATCGTGACCGGTTCATTATTCGATCCGATTTTTTATTCCTTGAAAAGGATGATTAAACTTTTACCAGTCCAGTTAAAATAAATTTTATTTACTAATTTACATATGTTTATGTTTTAATTAAAATTTATATTAAAATAAATTTTATTTGCTAATTTACCCTTCATCAATTCTAATTCTCTAATTTTGGCTAAAATTGTTTAATTATTTTTTATTTTTCTTAATTTATTTTTTACTCTTAAAAATAGTAATCTATTAATTTTTTATATTAAGATAAAGACTTAATTAATTTAATTAATGCAGATATAGAAAAATTAATTAAAAATATGATTAATTCTTTAAATAGACTCATACTTGAATAACTTATTTATAGATGTTTGTGAACAAAAATACATTTAAAAAATTATAATTTAAAATTAATATAAGTTATATAATATCTCACATTCACATTATTAATAATGTACGATGAATATATACTTTTCAAATATGCTTTCAATCTTGTTGTCGGGGCAAAGAAAAAAGAATGAAAGAAATATGTTTTCAGTAATTCAAAAGAATACTAAATAAATAAATTTCAATAAATATGATAAAAAACAACATTTTATAATATAATAAAAAATAATAAATTTTAAAATATATTAAAAATTTTAAACATATTTGTATTAGAATTATCTTTTTACAAAAAATGATTTTTAGGCAAATATAAATGTGTATCCATTGAAAGAGTGGTACTTTAATCAAATTTAATATTTAAATTTAACGGTTAATTAACAATTAGATGAATGAAAATAGAATTTTAAATATGTAAGTAATATTTCTGTAATTTATTTTTTAATATTTTTTTTAAAAAAAATATATATATATATATATTTTAAAATAAAAAAATATGTATATAATTTAAGTAAAATAGAATCGTAATCAATATATTTTACTATAATTTTTATTTTATACTGGAGTACTTTAGGAAATTAGGAACCGATATTTAATTTCCTGTTTAGAAAAAACAATAGTACGAGTATTACCAAAATCGGTCTCTTCCTTTCCTTCCATGGTTTCATTTTGTTTCCTCGTCATTCATTTCTCCACTTCCCCTGTCCATTTGATTGATAGGAAGAAGTCATTGCATTACCTTCGTACTTGGTTTCTGCTTGGGATCTAGAGATCTAAATTTTTATGTAAAAATGGAAGACGCAAAGGCATTGCAGCAGCAGCAACAACTGCTTCTTCAGCACCAGCAGAAACAGCAGCAACAATTGCTGCTTTTCCAGCAAATGAAGCAGCAACAGCAACAGCAACAGCAACATCAGGCGCAACAAGCTGCGGCTATTTCTCGTTTCCCCTCCAACATTGACGCTCACTTGCGTCCTATGCGCCCCATCAATCTCCAACAAAGCCCTAATCCTAATCCTAACCCTAACCCTAACCCTAACCCTAATCCTCACCCCCACCCCAATTCCAATCCCATCGCCAATGTGCATCAAAACCCTAATTTAAACCATCTGCAGCAGCAATCGCAGCAGTCGCAGTCGCAACAGCAGCATCAGAAGATTGTTCGACCCACTAACCAGATGGAGCTCCAGATGGCGTTCCAAGACGCTTGGCGGGTGTGTCACCCAGACTTCAAGCGACCCTTCTCTTCCCTCGAAGACGCTTGCGAGAGGTGAATCATAACTATGAGCTTCATCGGCATTTTTTCTTCTTTTTTGCCCTTTTCAGCTGCTGAGTAATGGCGGATTACAATTCATTTTCGGTTAATTTTGATTGTTCGATATGTTATATTGTTTTGCGTGTTCGCTCTTCTCTTTCCATTGAATGATTTTTTGAATTTTTATGTCGTGTGTTGTTGGTAATAATAATTTATGCAATGTACATGGTGGATGGTTGTTATTTAGCTTTTATATTTTGGGAATATTTTTGTACTTGATATTCAGTGTGTCCTTGGTAGAGACAGAGTCAGGATTTTTTTATTACTGTGTTAATGTCAAGTTTCATGAGTGTCTTCTTAGAAGATGGTCAGGAGAAGTATTCTCGGGCAAGTTCTAACACTTGGCCTGTTATTGATCTATTAAATCTTACAAGTAGCAATTAATTGATTAGAAAGACATGTTGAATCAATCGATCTGTTTCCCAGCATATTGGAAAACTCACGTACTAGCTAATAACAGTGGTTTTGGCTTTCTAAGCTTAGACACCAAGGCGAGCACTTTTGGCTGCATTGATAAAACATTTATCTTTTTTAGATTTATGCAAATAATTCCAAAAGAATAGGGTGCAATATCAAATTGTTTTCTGTTGTCAATTTCAATCTCTGAAATCATTTTAAACATAATTCAAGATATTTTGCATTATAAGCTAAAGAATAACGCTTGCTAGCTTGTTTCTGCCACATGGAAACTTATTGTAAGCCTTGTTATTTGGGTAGTTGAGTGTAGCATTACCTCCAACCATGATTACATGCAAGATAATGACTGACTGATAAAACTTCAAAAATTTTATTAAGAAGCCACATGAAACTATATTAACATCTTCTTGATGGCAATGCTTAATTAGGTTCTTTATGCATAAAAATTCAGAATATGGTAAGCTAATGATCTTCTGCTCAAATCACCGGTTATAATTTATGCCTTTCCTTTTCTGGTAAAGCAAAAGTACTTTGTATTAAAGCTTATCCTTCATAAGGACAGTAGATTCTATTTCATGAAAGAGCTACTAGTTTGGCTGGCTTTTGTATGCTCTTTGCTCTGGTGACTGGTTTTAGTAAGCTACGAGTGTGGAAACTGCTGAAAAGGAGTTTTATGGGTGTCAGATACAGCATTTAGATGTGATGGGGAACAACAAATAACACTTGGGTATGGTTAAACTTTTTGGGTTGTTTTCCTGTGTATAATTCAATTCCAAGGGATTTAGAGGGGTGTTTTTTTTGTGTTTCTTAGTGCATATGAATTGCACTCTCGCTGACTTTTTTGTGTCAAATTGTAGTCCCTGAACAGTTATACTAATTATACCCTTTTTTGTTTACAAATTTCCTAATTGCAGAACATGCATAATTTAGTGTTCATTTTTTATATTCTCCTTTCTTGTGAGCATATTCCTGCAAATGAGATTACTTTGTGATCTATTTGTTGTTGCAAGTCTGGTTCAAAGTATTAATGTAATATTTTTTGGGTTTACATAAGTTCCTGTGGCTTAATTTATGGTTTTAGTCCTATCCATTACTTTTTGGTGAGTCTGTGCTTTTGTAGTATCATTTGATGAGAAAGTGTCCTTGCCAATTTTCAGTGTTATCGATGATACCATCTTTGGCTTATTATGTGAGTGAAATTTAAAGAAGCATTATTTGAAATTAAGCTAGATTATCTCATTCACAAGGACTTGAGCATGTGAAATATTTTTTTGTGGGTCATTATCAGAGTCTTGGAAAAGTTTTATGATGTCCCAAATGAGCAAAATAGATATGCTTCTGAATCTTGGTTGAATATAATAAGTACGGTGATGATCTACAGTTCCTTTTTTGGCTTGGTTAATCTGGCTTATATTCCAGTTAAGATAGGAGAATTTTGACTCCTGAAGTTTTCAATAATCCTCTAGCTCATTTTCTTCTGAATCATACTCAGTTTCTAACAAGTTATATGCATTGTTGGGACTTTGGGAGTTTTCTTTTGACTGGCTTATAAAAATCTAAAATTCCTTGAGACTCTTATTTTTTGTGTGCATGTGGGTAGTTGTACATGGTAGGATACTGAGATTAGGACTGATGTCATGTTCAGTTAGAAGGATGTTAATTTAATTTAGAAACAGTGATCTGTTTACTTCACATTTTCTGGTGGCTACACAAAAATATGGAGGTAAAAAAAATTGCAGTGTGCTGTTTTTGCAGTTTTATGGTATATTTAGTTAGATTGGACTGCCCACAAGGCATAATCTTTTTGCCTATAAAAGTTTTTAGGAGAAGGATTGTGCTTATGACGTTTACTTAATGCTCTGCTTATTGATGTTTTGTAGGAGTTTTACTTTTAATATTATGAGATTGAGCTGCTCTGCTGCCCTTTTGAGCTTCTTAGGCTCTGTCTATTGGTTTATTTTAGGCAATCTTGCACTCTCCTCCTTGTAGTACTTGTGTTCTTTTCTCTCATAAATTTCTTTGTTCATTAAGATGAAAAATTACATATGAAATGCATATAAAGGAAAACGTGTAGCTAGAAAGTCTTGGTTAACTGACCTTTGTTATTGTAGTTAAAAAGTTTCGATACCATGACTTTCATATGTGACATGACAGAACACCTTTACAGGTTATATACTCT
Source organism: Albizia julibrissin (assembly GCA_037074505.1). Taxonomy (NCBI): domain Eukaryota; kingdom Viridiplantae; phylum Streptophyta; class Magnoliopsida; order Fabales; family Fabaceae; genus Albizia; species Albizia julibrissin. The sequence goes on from CM073487.1 coordinate 33,937,813, forward strand.
TGTCCCCTCAAAGAAAATAGCATTGATCCTGTTGATTGTTCTTTTTGTGAAAGCAATCAATCGTGCATGATTGAATGTTGCAGTGTTACAACTGAATCAAACCCATTTACTTTTTAACTTGCTTTTTCTGAGATGAGGGGTGTGGTGATGTTGTCCAGTAGAATAATTATCAGCTTCCCACTGGACTGCTGGAGGAACTTAGATGGGTTGTATTTAGCAAAACTGGTTAAATGGGAGTATTTATAAAAAGGTTTGGACACAATTCTTGGATGAGAACTTCCTGTTATCTATATTTCTAATAGAAAAAGAATCTTTATTTAGAAGATAGATAATTAGAAAGGAGGATAAGACAGCCCCCTAAAATAAAAGGAGGCAGAAATAGGAATTAAAAAAAAAAGAAAGAAATAGCATGAATTTAAAGAAAAGAGCTTTGCCAGTATGTCAGCCAGTTTCTATTCTTATCAGTCAAAGACTCTACCTTAAGAAAACCATGATTAGAATGCTATATTATATTTGTTCTTATGAAGATGTGTTTTTTTTTCCTGCCTGCATGCTTGTGTTGATGATGGCTCGTACAGACATAGTTTTGACTAGATCATGCTAGGAAAAGGTACTGTTTTCGCTTAAGAGTGATCAAAAGCTGACTTATGATTATAATTATTATATAAAAATCTGCCTTGAACTCTGTTCCATGCTATACTATGTTATAGACTCGTGTGTAGACTGAAATCCTTTTACTAAAGCCAACCTCATAAATTTCTTTGGAACCTTACCGTGCTTTGATCAAGATGATTAATATGATATCTAGTTTCTTACTTGATATTATTCCATTTGTGTTGACCAAATATGAACATGAATTAGGGATTATTGCATGACGATTTCATGTTTTGCAGACTACACTACAATGTTTCCAGCGTTTGACATGTAAAATTGAAACATAGTGATGCATTTAACTTGCCAATCGCTTTTTGTCTATCCTATTATGGCTCAAGTTATACCTTAACCTGCTTGCATTTGTCCTCATACACAGATTATTGCCATATCATGTTGTGGCAGACTATGAAGCAGAAGAGGATGATAGGATTCTTGATTCTGACACCACAGGTCAGCTGCTGTCACGATCACAGCAATGGGATAATAATATTGCTGCAAAAGTTTCTGAGTTTGTAGCAACTTTCGAAAAGCAGGCATATGCCTTTAATATAATAAACAGCAAACGAACTAGTGGAGAATTTCGATCTGAGGAAAGATTGTCTCTTGAGCAGGCTCTTCTGCAAGAGGAAAAACGGGCCTTAATGGAATTAAGACTAGAACTAGAATCCAGGGAGAAGGCTGGTCGTGAAGCCCATGAGGCTAAGCTACGGATGGCAGCTATGGCTCAAGCAGAGCAGCAGGCTTGGGTGGATTCACACCCTCATGCCGAAATGATGGCTCGAGCACCAATAAGAGAAAGTGCACTTGGGTCCCAAGGCAATGACATGGGAGAGCAGGGTCAGGGAAGTAACCCAGGTGAGATGATCAATGGATGGGGAAACAACGCTCAGAAAGATGAGAAGGAACCATCTGAAGATTTCTTGAATGATGAAGAAGCAGAGAATGGGGACACGGGCACACAAGATGGCTGGCGTGAAGCCGGTGAATTTGATCTGAATGCTAGGTGATGGATCCAAAACAAAGTGTTGAATGAAATTGCCTCGACAGTTTGACTTTGGTTTCCCTGGGAATATTATCAGTATTGGAAAGCTTTGTAGTTGACATGGTCTTTCATCTTTAAAATCCATACTCATAAGTGTTTCAGTTGATCAAGGTCCATTAACAGAGGAGCAGTGAAAAAAAATACTTAATTGGTATTATTAGGTGGGATATAGTTGGGAATAGTTCCTTCAATGTATATAGTTAAAGTCGGGAAATCGGGCCGAGTACGTCGGGCCGGTCCTTTTAAATCCTTTTAAATCACAGGCTGAGATTGAAAAATAGAGTTTTAAAAGGAAGTCGGGCTTAAAAAGGCTAGCCCTGAAGGGCCGAAGGCCTTGTAGGGCTGAGGGCCGGCCCGTTAGGCCATTTAGCTTTGTTTTTTGTTTTAATTTTACTACCTTTCATACTCATGCCTTTGCTAACTCTTCCCTAAGAAACTTAAAAATTGTTAACTTTACATATGATGATAATTTACTAATTCTTGATATTTTTACCCCTTAAACAGAGTCTACTACTTAAAGTGAAGTATAATCAAAATTTCTTGAAATTGACGATAGTAGCAAAGAAGATGAAAACGATGGTTTTCATAATCATGTTGCTTAGAGTGTTTAGCTTTTTGCCTTTTTATATTTTGTATGAGACTATGAATTACTTGTACACAATATTTTTTTACCTTTGATTATGAATTAATAATTGTATTTATTTTATTGCATGATACGTGTAGACGTGTAGTTAAATTTTGTGAAAATGACTTATGGCCCTGTCGGCTGGCATAATTTCCAACTCTACATATAGTTGCTATTTCAAATATATTGCAGCATCAGTTTCAGACCTCTTGATACTTAAATCACTATACTACCTTGTCATTTAGGTAAAATGTACTTAGGCAATGTAGCTAGTTTCTTCAGGTTCCTAAGGCTTGATGAATCTTTTGTAGCCATTCTTGTCATTATCATTTCCAATCACAGCCATTGCTTGTTGATAAGAAAATCAGCAAATGAGAAATAATTAATCTTTCATGAAAAAATGGCTAAAGATGTTTCGAAAAGTTATCTTGAATAAACTCAAAGGTGGGGCATTGGCCATCTCCCATATCTGAAGAAACTTTTCCGTAAGAAACAATGATATCTCTCCGATTATAGCTCATCTGGGTGTAAAATCTATCTTTTCTTACCATTTTCAGTGTTTGAGATAAATATATGCGTTTTTTTACTAGGGTCATATAATATGGTTAGAATTCTTCCATTTATTTTTAAATGTATGGTGATTAAGCCAACCCAACAAATGCCATATTGTAAGAATCAGTTCGAACAATATTTTTTTTGGCATCAGACACCTAAAAAGAGCCCCACCCCCGGGGGCTTAAAAAAAAAAAAAAACCGCCCCGGGTAGGGGATCAAATGACAAATCAGATCACATTACTATTGAAAAGGCTTTTTTTTTTTTCAAAGTTATTTTCCACAACAAATCACAGTTATGAACTGTTATATATGAAAGTATTATATATGCTTAGCGCAAATACTTGATGGTCTCGAACCGTAACGTTTTGAAAACATATTTAAAAGTTTTTTTAAAATAATTGGAATGTATTTAAGGCATATTTAATAGTTTTTGTTGTTGTTGTTGATAACTATAATATATTGTAGACATGCTTGCCAGTTCTTTGTTAATAACCGTTAATAAAGTGACTTTATTTTTTTTATTATATAGAATTATTTTCTATAATTTTTTATTTAGTTTAATTTTACTGTTATTAATTATTATACAAGACATAATATAATAATTAATAATAATAATATTAAATAAAAAACTTATGTTTAGAGTATTTCAAATTCAATGGACCATATTTACATTAAATTCCTTATATCCATTACATTAAGTTCTTTAATAATAGTTGACCATGTGTCATATTTTGTTTCATATGTGTTTATAGTTAAATGATAATAATTCAAAAATAGGATAAATGGTCACATGTAAGTATTTTCCAAATTAAATACATTATATAAAAGCATTATAAAATTTAAAAGAAATTAATCACTTAAACACTCTCACAATAGAACATTATCTTATAATTTTTTGAATTCTAAAAGAAAATAAATTAATAAAAAATTTGGGAAAAATACATTAAGGTTCCAAGTAAGAAGAGACACCGGTACAAAAATCACTTTTAAGACCGGTTAAAAAAGACATTTTAGACCGGTTCTGGATCAGGTCTTGATACAGCCGGTCTAAAAAGTATTTAACTTTTTAGACCGGTTAAAAAATCGATCTAAAATATGAACTTTTAAGACCGGTTATACAACAACCGGTCTTAAAGTTTAACTAACGGAACGAGTAGGGAAATTTTAGTATAAAAAAATAATAATTTAAGACTGGTTCTAAATTTAACCGGTCTTAAATATGAATTTAAGACCGGTTATTTTTAGAACCGGTCTAAAAATTTTATTTTTTTTTCGTTTATTTGTTTCAATTTTACCCAGGCCAGTAAGCCACATTCAATAACATCCCCCCGTGTCACATTACATACACATGCATATATGTATATATTGACAATCAGAAGCAGTGACAACAACATTTTTATTTTCAGAAACAATTGGTATTTCTCAGAATGCAAACTTGCTCTAAATATAGAATCATGAAGCCTAAAATCCTTATTAGTTCCCCTTTCCCTCTTTTGTTAAATATGACATTAGTTATCGTAATCGGTATGAACCTATAAATGTCAGTCTGTTCAAGGGAAAAACACTTGGCCCTTACAATCCTCGACTCTCAACAATTAAAGAATGAATATTATGAAAAAAATCATTGAAAACAAACATATTCAATTCCAATGACTACCAATAACACATGATCAACTTATTCAATTCTCAAAAACAGTACAATATTAACAATTTATAATTATCAGGCGTTTTGAACAACAGCTCCACAATTAAACAATGATAGCAGAAACATTGCGACATTGTGTGAACTTACAATCCCAAAGCTTGTAAATAGAAGGAGGAAAAGAAATATTTCTCATTATATGGAGAAAATTCCTAAGCATTACAGAGAAATGAAAAAAGTAGAGAAAAATTTACAATAGTGATCCTCTGCCTGAATCAACAGCCAACTAGTATCACCAATATCCAAGAATTTGTCCTAAACAGAGATATAAACCAAGTTAGATATATATGAAAACATAAGTATTATTAGAACAACATAGGATCGGATTAAAAAACTTACTAATCTTGTAAAAGTTCATAAATGAATTCAGCACAACAATTGCGGATGAAATCAATATCTTCTTCAGGAAAGGGATTAGCAAGATCAAACATCTATATGTGTAACACCGAAGCCAAACAAAACATTAACTTACTAACTTAAAAACAATAAAGTAATACAAAATATTTGAAATATACATTTATTACCTCCACGGTAAAGTCAGTTGTGCCTAGGCTGATAATATTGTAAATTTGCCTCAACATATAAAGACCACATAAGTTGGAGCCCGGTGGTTGCCTACGGGCCTGAAAAAGAACATGATATCATCAAAGTAAGCATAAAAGCATAGCTTATGAAACGCATCTTAAAGAAAACAAATATGTACTAACCTTTGGCGTGATCCATGTAGGGTCTTTTAAGTCACGAACATGCCTACCACACTTGTCGTGTAGGAAAGTTCGCATAGTCTTATGATCAAAATCATAAAGATTACTTATTCTGCACACAAACTTTGCACACAAAAGGTAATAAAGCAAGAAAACTTACGAGTTAATGGTCTTTTTCAAGTCATTCCCGGTTTGAAGTGGAGGGAGCAGAGGAGGATCACTATGTAACTAGCCTTACACAGAATAATCAATTGCCAATGATCCCTTAAAAAAAGAGATGAATGTTAAGCAAATATAAAGCATTATATGTGATGTTTTGGAATATAAATTTGATGTTTCTTACCCATGCACATAAGGAACCAAGAAACAGTCAGTTTCTGCTTCACTGAGCCTCTGTGATAAATATCTATGTCTGATGGCAGAAGTGGTCCCTTTCTTCGTGGCATGAGCTGGGCACATGAATCCAAATTTAGTGTTCTGCCTAGAGGAAACCAACCTACGATTCATGTACCTACAAAAATAGAAGCACACAAATTAAGGTTACATAGCGTAATTTTTAAGATATTTACTTCCATTTGAAGAAGATACTTACATCAAAAAAAGCTGGACAATCGCAATCGTAAGATTTTGTCTAGGAGCGAACATGGACATTAAATCATCCCTCTCAAGATAGCATGCTGCCCCTGACGGTCCAACAACTGAATCCATAGGCCAATTTTTAGTCGGGAAAGATGTATCAAATGCTATCAGAATCACTTACTGCATCACATTCAGTGGTGGAGGCTGTGAAACTTTACGAGAGAAGGGAGCTGGACTTGGGGCTCTGATTGGGGAATCTGCAGCTCCAACACAAACAAGGTTCTTCGGCCATGATATGAAAGTACCCAAGACATCGGCCACAATCTTGAACTCCTCATAAGGGATAGAGACAGGTGCGTCTGAGATAATAACCTCCTCAACTAACACCCTAACCTAATCATCTGTCATCTCGAGGTGGTGAACAGTTGATCCTAGGTTGTGCACACTCCTCTGCGCAACTAACAGTCTCAGAGGATCCTCAACATATAATTCATAAGGCTCAGCATCGTCCTTTCCAGGACCCTCTGATGACTGTCCCACATTGCAACAACTCCCTTTGGTGCTCTGCTTATGGCGATCGAGCGACTGTGCCTAGATAGGAGCGGTGCCTTGTCTTGTGCTCACCATGTCATATACCTCGTCCTTCATCTTGCTCAACCGAGCATCCAATAGTGCATCAAATGATGCTTTTGCCTCGGCCCTTTGCTTTCGCCCTCGCAGTGGCCAACATACGCTCCAATTCGTCTCTCGTGACCACATTGGAGGAGGAACTGCGTGAGGAGGATCCAAAGTAATCCTTTATACCCACCCCTCCTCTAACTCCCCTGACGTGGCCTGGATGCTTACGTTTTCCAGTAGCAACCGTGAGAATGTCATTCCTCCCCTTCGACTTGAAGGCTCCCTCGGCTTTCTTTTTTTGAAGTTCCTCCTGTGAGATATACAAAAAACACACATGAGTAATGAAACATGTTTATTAAACAGTTAATAAGAACAACGATACTTACAATTTTTTCACCGACTATACGAGACTGGTCACTCGTATAGGATCCACCACTCTTCCGGCGAGCATGCAACCACAACTCTTCGCGCCGTATCGGAGATGGTGGAGATAGGAGAACAGAAGGATCGAATTGAGATGCTTCTTCCAATCTCCTCCGTTTGGCCTCCAACAAGTCTTTCTCAGCCTTTGCGTATCCCCTACGAGACATTGTGTGAGGGCAATCATTCTTCCTGCCACTCGCTTGTGCCTTTTGCCTTCTTGCCTGCGAATAAGAAATGGGAAAAAAGGTTACAAACAGTAAAGACAAAAGATAAGTAAATAAAGTACAAAATAAGTTAACTCACCAAAGCCTCTGGAGTAGTCCGAAGCCTAAAAAACTCCTGCCATGTCGCTTCATCGATGTAGGAATACTTGCTGCAAGGAGTAGGATGAGGCTTACTAGGTGGCACCTCGATATGCACGTAATTGTTGGCCAGATTAGTCTTGAACTTCCTCCAGCGCTCACAAAAATACGTCATAGTCTTGTGATACAAGATCTCACTCTGAGGAACGTCGTAGGTGAGCTGTTATTCATGAATCAAAGGAGTTAGTGACAGTAATGAAACGAATTTGATAAAAGAAACATATAAAGAGAATTTTATACCTGAATAGTGTCCCAAATATGCTGCTTAACCTTTTTGTCGGCATTCCTCCACTAATCTATCAATATGCTAGGCTTATTCCGTACGAGGAGGCCGACAAAACTCCTAAAATGACTGGTATTCGGCCCGATCGGTTTCCAGTATTGATCGAACTGGATCAGTATCCTCTCCCTGGCAGACCGACTCAGGGAAACATCCCTTAACCGTGTGGCCGTCCTGCCCCTCCGTCTGGGCTGGTGACTCGGCTCACTCGATGACTGCCCCTGATTAGCACTCTGAGGCTCGCTGTGCTGAGCAGTAGGGTGCACCTGATCCTTTGCTGTAGGATGCACCTGATCCTCTGCTATAGGAGGCACCTGATCCTCGGCTGTAGGATGCACCTGATCCTCTGCTGTAGGATGCACCAGATCCGTCATTGTACTGTTAAGACAAATTGTTGAGTTAGTAAGTTATAAAATAACTATATATATAATCTGCATAGAAGTTATAATGATAATGAATTTAATTAGATAGCTAACATTTAAAGTAGATTTATAAAGAGATATCTTGTCATATCCCTTCATGATGATCATTTCTTGTGCCGTGTTCATAATCAGCTTCATCTTCTTCGTTCAATGCAGGAAGACCCCTAGAAAAAGAAGGGGTCTCGAGAAGATCATAATTTGAAAGACTTTCCTCTTCAATTCAATGACCCTTTTTCCTTGGAGAGCTACATACCACATTTTATTTGCCTGATCAATAATATAGAACACTTGTTTCGCTTGATCTGCCATAATGAAAGGTTTATCTCCAAAACTTATGTTGTTCAGATCAACTAATGTAAACCCTGACATATCGATCCTCACACCATTATTGACATCAACCCACTTACATTTAAAAATGAGAAATTTAATTTTAACATAGTTAACCACCCAAATCTTGCAATAACCCCATAATAAGGTATGGCTGCCAATGTAGGGTTCTTATCTTTTGAACTATAGAAGTGCATAGATTCAGCTACTAACATAACACCGCTGTTCTGGACAATGCTCCTATCATCCAGGGACTTTGTGTAAAAGGTATACCCATTGATCACAAACGAAGTCCAACTTATGACATCAAACTCAGGACCACGTGCTAGCCATTTAATTGTATCAGAAACATATTCTTCTCCATCAACCTTGTGTTTAAACCAATGGGCAAAGGTCCTGGTATGCTCCCTAATTAACCTTTGTTCAGTCAATCGACTGTTTGCTTTTCGTACAATTTCTTTATGAGCATTTATGTAATCTTGAACTGCATCAACATTATTCAAAATGTACAAGTGGACTTGTTATAATTCATCAGGATCCACAGTCTTGACGGTAGCCCCGCGCCTACCCCCTTCTTCATCATGTCGTTTAGGAAGGCCGATATGTCCTACATTTGCCAAATAATGTTGACAGAACTCCATGGGTTCTTTAGAAACATATTTCTAAACAATAGAAGCTTCAGGCCGGTTAGGGTTCTTCACATATCCTTTTAGGATTTTCATAGTTCTTTCAATTGGGTACATCCATCGAAAATAGATAGGCCCACACAATTTTATCTCCCTCACTAGATGAACAACTAGATGTACCATGATGTCAAAAAAGGAAGGAACAAAAAGCTTCTCAAGCTGGAACAAGATCAGGTAACCTTCATCTTCCAATTCATCAAACCTTTCCGTCTCAATGACTTTACTACAAATCACATTGAAGAAGAAACAAAGTTTGGTCAATATGTGTTGAAGATCATATTTGGCGATGCCTCAAATAGCCACTGGGAGTAGTTGTTGCATCAAGACATGACGATCATGAGACTTCAGCCTACTAACTTCAAGTCTTTCATAGACACAAGCTTCTTAAAATTTGAAGAATACCCTGAGGGAACTTTGATGCCATGTAAACACTCACAAAAACTTCGTTTCTCATCCTTGGACAAAGTATAAGAAGCTGGAGGACAAAAAGTTCTCTTACCATGTGGCATCGGATGTAAGTCTGCCCGTATTCCCATTTCTTGCAAATCTAATCTTGCCTTAACGCCATCCTTAAAACTTTCTTGTATGTTGAGTAGTGTCCCAACAATACTATCACACACATTTTTCTCCACATGCATGAAATCAATACAGTGTCTAACATCAAGATTATGCCAATATGGAAGGTTAAAGAAAACTGACCTATTTTTCCATATATTTTTTTCATTTTGACTCTTTGAAGTCTTACCGAAGATGACATTGATATTTTTAACATTTTCATACACTTTCTCCCTAGTCAAAGCCTCTAGAGCATCTTCAAACTCTTGGCCACCAAAAAATGCCTTCTTTAATCTGTGATATGGGTGGCCCCGTCTAAGGAATCTCCTATAACCAAGGTAAACAGTCTTTCTTCCATGTTGAAGTTGATGGTAGCATGTTCCTTCTTTACAAATAGGACAAGCTTTGTGGCCTTTAATGCTATATCCTGACAAGTTTTTATAAGCAGGGAAGTCGTTTATAGTACAAAAGATCAAGGCTCGCATTTTAAACATCTCCTTCTTGTTCGCGTCAAAAACGTCGACACCTTCATCCCACAACTCTTTCAAGTCTTTGATCAGGGATTCTAAGTAAACATCTATGTCATTTTCGGGTTGTTTTGGTCCCGAAATCAACATAGACAACATGATATACTTTCATTTCATACATAACAAAGGAGATAAGTTATAAATTACTAACAGAACAGGCCATAAACTATGTATACTGCTTAGACTACCGGAAGGATTCATACCATCCGTGCTAAGCCGAAGCCTAAGATGCCTAGGCTCTTTACCGAAGTCAGGAAACAACTGATCAATTTTCTTCCACTGAGAAGAATCAGCTGGATGTCGAAGCTTTCCATCGGAAATCCTCTCATCCGCATGCCATCTCAAATTTTTGGCATCAATTTCATTAGCAAACAGCCGTTTGAACCTCGGTATGATAGGAAGATACCACAACACTTTTGCAGGGGCCTTATTTGATTTGTATCTTGGGGTTTCACATATCGGACACTGGTCTTTATCTGTATGCTCTTTTATGTATAATATACAATCATTAGGGCATGCATGGATCTTTTTATACTTCATCCCTAGTGGACACATTATTTTCTTCGCATCATAGTATCGGCAAGGCAGCACGTTATCATCTGGAAGCATGTCCTTGAAGGCTTCAAGTGCTTCTGAAAAACTCTTGTCACTCCATCCATGCCGTGCTTTCAAGCTTACCAATTTCAATATAGTTTTCAATAATTGGTATTTTGTGCACCTCGGGTACAGCGGCTTCTCAGCATCACTGTACATATTACCATATGCATATGATTGCTCAAAAGGCTCTTCTCCAACATCACGAATTATTTCCTCTATCCGATCATTCAGAACCGTGTCATTATCATCAAAGGCGACCTCCTTGTTAAGTTGCGCTTGAAATTTCTATTTCTTCACTATGCCATACCCATATTGTATAACTCTTACAAAATCCTTCACAAATTAAATGTGTATATATATCTGCAGCACTAAGTCGCTTCTCATTCAGACATTCTATACAAGGACAATAGAACATCCCACTATCATCATTACCAGAATTTCTTCTAGCAAATTCCAAAAAATCCCTTACCCCATTATCATATTCAACACTAGTCCGTTTAGCGTTTATCCAACTATGATCCATATATTTCAACACCTTTTTTTTATTCTCTTCTGTATATTAACTGCCCTGGAAAAGGCAAGAGTATGATTAGAGTATGAAAAGGTTACACACTCATCAATTTATCTAGTTTAACAGAATTCTTCATTAGAATTTCGCATAAGATATAATTGCAGTCTGTTCCATTTTCTTCAAGTAATATGGAAACTGCATCAACATCCACTAGCAATTTCAAGATACACTAGCAATTTCAAGACTTAAATTAGACCACATACACAAGAATTGCTTTAGTCTAAACCTCAAATCACCTCTCAAATTTAGTTTCAAAACTAACTTAAAATTATGTAACAATTTTCTAATCAGCCATTCATAAGCATACATGCCAGGAAATTTGACACAATAACTTAAGCAATCCAGAGACTATGAAAACTAGCAATTATCAGTACCCTAATCCTCAAATAATCAAATCACACCAGTTCAGGCCACCGTTAATTAAGCTTCACTAATTAATTTCCATCAGAGTAAATGTCATTTTTTTCTCCATTTCTATGTTAATTTCTAGTTCAATTATAGTAGAGATTCTTCTTGGACAGACACTGAATACTAAATTTCTATTTATACGAAAGATTGAGACAGGGGACATTACCTATTTGAAGTAACCTTGGACCATGGCTTGAGGCGCAGGAGGAGAGGGGTAGCAGTGGTTGGAAAACACGCTGGAGGGAGATAACGGCTGGTGAAATAAGAAGCTCAGCCGCCCTTCATGATGGTACTCACGGTGACTTCTTCGCAACAACGGGTACACAAATGGGGAAGGAGGGAATATTTTTAAACGGCCGACAACAAAAAATGGAAAAGAAGGTGGAAGTGGTGGCGGCGGCTGGAGCAGTGGCCAGAGAATAAGGCAGAATATCACCTACGATCCTGGACTTGAGCTGTTCGTGGCGGTGGAAGCAGAGTGGGAGGGAAATGAAACGTGCTGATGAAATGGGCTTTCGCGGCCGATTAGGTTTGAATATTAAAATTTTAAGACCGGTTAGTTAAATAACCGGTCTTTAAACATTTTAAGACCGGTTATTTAACTAACCGGTCTTAAATTATTGACTTTTAAGACCGGTTATTTAAACAACCGTCTTAATAATAACGTGATTTTTTTATTCATTTTAATAATTTTATTTTTTAGACTGGTTGTTTAAATAACCAGTCTTAAATTATTGACTTTTAAGACCAGTTATTTAAACAACCGGTCTTAATTTATTTTTGAGACCGTTTGTTTATATTACCGGTCTAAATAAGATTTTTTAGACCGGTTTTTTAGACAACCGGTCTAAAAAATTGATTTTAATTACATAATTGCCACTCTGCCTTTCTTTTAGACCTTATCCGTAATAACCGATCTAAATGATGTGGTCTAAAAAGCCTATTTTGCACTAGTGTTAGCCTCCTTCTGATGTCCATCATATTTGCCCTTTCTCTGGGTGATTCCTCTGAGCATGCAAGTCCAATGCTAAAAAGTGAAGTTATAGCTTCACTATATTAGAGTGCATCATGGCTTGGTTCTCCATATTGGTATGCTCTATTCTTCTTGCTGCAATCTACATTATTTGTTTTGATAGAAGATATGAGTCCACAATGTCCAATAGTTATTTGGGTATAGAGCTCCCACATAGTTATGGAGATTGTGACCATCTTTGAACATTTCTTTGGTAAGTCTTTTGCCAGTAAGCATTTCCAAAATCAGGATCACAAAAGAATAAACATCACCCCACGTTGATAGCTCAAAACCTATTCCAAACTCTGAAATACATATGAATATGTCAACAATTTGTTATTCATTATTCTTACGGTAACCGAACATAAAAATGCATCACAAAAATATAAAATTTAAAAGAGTTGAATGCTTAAATACCAATAAATTATATTAGGAGGAGCATAAATATCCAATATTACCCTTCAAAACCAGTTTGCTTTTAAGAGCTGCCGCTATGGATTGAGAGAAGTCTTGCTCACTTGAAGTCACTTAAATTAGCAATCATATCATCATTGAGAAGAATATTGATTGGCTTCAAATCACAATGGACTATGTGATGAAGCTTCTTCAATCTCCTTCATCGACGTCGCTTCCATCGCCCCTTCTCTCTTCAATCTCCTTTGTCGATGACTTCATGGATTACAAAAAAATAGCGGATTAGTGATGGAATGACGTCCCTAATCCCTCACAAATTCCGTCACTAAATTAGCAACATAATTTAGAGTCGGAATTTTTCAGTCACTAAATTTGTGATGGATTAGCAACGGAACTACATTCCGTCGCCAAATTCCATCATTAATCCGTCTCTAATTCCTTCATTAAAAATTAGCGAAGGAATTTAGAGACGGAATTTTTCCTTCACTAAATTAGTGACGGATTAGCGATCGAATTACATTCTGTCGCTAAATTCTATCACTAATTTCCGTTATTAAAAATTAGCAACGGAATTTGGAGATGTAATTTTTTCATCACTAAATTAGTGACGGATTAATTTTGTCACTAATTAAGGATGGAATTTTCGTCTCTAATAGCTAACTTTTTCAATAATTAGATTTTTTTCAAAATTATAAATTTGTTAAATAATTTAAATTTTAAATTATTTTTAAATTTATAATATAATATTAAAATAAATAAACAAAAATTATTAATTCATATTTATTTTTCAAATTAAAATTATAATATAATATATTTGAATTTTTAATAATATATTATATACAAATAAAATGAAAATTTTATAAATACAAACAAAAAGATAAAATATAAAATAAAATAAATAAAAAAATATATTAATAATAAAAATTTAGGTAGAATATTTACATAAAATAAAATAAGAAAACTAAATTGAAATATTCAATAATATATTAAATTTTGTATTTCTATTTTTCTTTGCAAGCAATATATATGCATATATATATATATATATATATATATATATATATATATATATATATATATATATATGTATACACACACACACACATATATATGTATATATATATACATATATGTGTGTGTATATGTGTATATATATGTATATAGATATATATGTGTATATGTGTGTGTGCATGAATGTGTGTATGTTTGTATAAATGTATGTGTGTATGTCTATATATATATGATTTTGTATTTAATATTCACAGGTTTTTCTTAGCCCAACAAACAAAGGCACTAGCACATACGTGAGAGGTCAAGGCTTTGAATCCTAACTTGGTCACAAAATGCAACCAATGTGTGAGTTGGACATGTGGCGCGCAATGGAGGGTGACACGTGGTGTAGATCGAGACAAGGGCGGCTGGAGGCGAGGTGGCGGTGGCTGACTAGTACACATGGTGGCCATCGGCAAGGGACATGTGAAGATTTGTGGTGTATACATATGGCATATGTGGTAATTTAAATTATATATATATAAAATATTTAGTGATGGATTTTCCGTCGCTAATTAGTTAATTCTGTCTCAAATTATAGATGGAATTTAGCGACGGAATTTTCTGTCCCTAATTAAGGACGGAAAAATTTCATCACTAAATTTCGTATCTAATTAGCGACGGAATTCAAAATTCTGTCACTAATCAATTAGTAACAATTTTTTTATTGACGGAAAAAATTCCATTGCTAATATGTCGTTAAGTTGATTAGTGACGGAAATTTCGTCTCTAATATGCTATTTTTTTGTAGTAATGGTGGAGTATTCAGTGGTGCCATGGTGTAGATCAGGAGGTTCAATGACACATCAACATTTTTTCCATGTCATATTGTCTAGTCATCGAGCCACATCAAGAAAATTAATGGAGTCAGTGACACATAAGCAAAATTAACATAATGCTATCAATTTTGGATCTAGGTCCTTCTAAAACTATAAGGACTAACTATTTTAATAGAGAAAACTTAAGAGACCAAAACAATCCGTTTAAAACTTCATTGATCAAAACCCCAATTATAGTAAACTGCAAGGACTAAAAGTGGGTTTAACCCAAGGTTATTAAACCTGGATCGGACCAGCCGGTTCGGACTGGAAATTGGCCAACTGGTTAGTGGTCTGGTCCGGTCTGGTATTTTTTTTCTTTAGAATTTCATATTAATAAACCTAAAATCTTCAATTCTTCATCGGTTTGATTCCAGTTTAACTCTGATTTGACTCAAATCTGATCCATTGACCCTTAAATTAGTACCCTAACTGGTTCAGTGCCTGGTCCAAGTTTCAGAACCTTGATTTAACCCCATTAAAAATTACTTAAACTATATATATTTTTATTTTATTGAAATTAAAGTTTTGATTGGTTTTAGCATAAAACAAACACGGTAAACACCCAAAGAATATTTGTGCATTCAAAATTGATATAAAAATCACTCATTACAAAATTTATTACCTAAAGATATCTAATGACTTGAGTATTCGTGGAGGTGTAAATCATCTTTAGCCATGTGTAACCTATATTTGGCTATTTGTAAATATATTATATTCTATACATAGTTAAAGATAGATCTGAAACAACTAAATAAGAGTTGTATTTACTAAAGATGGGCTGCATTTGAGTCTTTAAATAAATTTTAGATACTTTTGGATAATAAATTTTTACAATGAATCATTTTCCGGCAATTTTTCTAATTTTAAAACCATCCAATTTTTATTTGGTAAAAAAAATGGAAGAGCTCAATCTTGCCAAACTACAACTAGTATAGATAAGCCACTAGAGCTTGAAATGCTATTAAAGATGAAAATAGGTTAAACAAGATCAGACTTTGGGTAAATAGGCCTGAGTCTATAATTGAGATATAAAGCCTTAGCCTAAATGTATGTTTTTTTTTTTAAAATTCATGTCTAACTCTTTAGAAAGCCTGCAAGGTCTGAGGCCATTCTAGAGGCATATATGCAATGTTGCCCTTTAAAAGGCTTCATATCAGTGGCCTTAAAGACTGTAAATAGGCTTAAAACTTGTTAAAACATATTTATCTGGGTTTTTGGTAGGCTTCAAAGCCTACATATATATAAATTTTATGCTTTAAATATGATTTAGCTTATATTAAATTAAAACTTAATTTAATTACATATTATTATATAACAAAATTATATGATATATAACATTAAATAGGTTATACCTGTAGGCTATGCAACTGTACCTTCAAAAACAATTACTCGCATATGTAAACAAGGAAGCTTTAAGTACGCATGAAATCATACCTCTTTATCAAACAGGTGAGGCCATACTAGGCTCTAACCAGACCTGTTAAAGGCCGAGTGTATTTCTCCTATTATGTCACCATGCATTAGGCCGAGCATAAACCCATCCCACGATGAGTCAAAACCTGTTTTTCATATTAATAGAAGTTGAGTAGTCTTGTACCAAAAAAAAAAAAAACCAAAAAGAAGTTGAGTAGTCACTAAAAAAAAAAGTTGAGTGGAATGGATTTATTTAATCCCAAAGCCAACCCAGCTCCACCCCATCATATTAGTCAACCAGATTCTTAGCCGGTTTCAGTCTATAGTTTTGAACAAATTCATCGGGTTGTATTTTAGATTTTGTTTCTCATTATTAAGTATTACTAAGATTCTGAAATTCGGACCGGCCATTGAACCGATTGGGGTATTAGGTTAAATGTTAGTGGATTAGACTGGAGTCAAATTGGAGCTAACCGGGAGCTAAACCTGTGAGAAATTGAAGATTTTAAGCTTATTAATATAAAATTCTAAAGAAAAATTTAAACAAAATTGATTTTTTTTAAAAAATACCTGAACTAGACAAGTTTTCAAATTGGACTGGTTTACCTACTGGTTGACCGGTTCCCAGTCCGGACTGACTTGTTTGGTTCAAGTTTAAGAACCTTGAGTATTACATGATGCTGTTTTGAGTTTTTTTTTTTAAAAAAAACATAGCATTCCATCACATTTGTGGTTTGGTAATTTTGTTTTGTTATATTATATGTGGTTTAGATGTGAATATTTCATTTACCAGTGAATTAATGTTTTTTCTTTATTTAAATATTACTCTTGTTGAATTATATATGAATATTTTTACATACTTTAATTGAAAGGAGAGAAAATATCACGAACAAATCTTTTGAAACCATTAAATTGCATTGCAGCCTTATAATCTAGGTTAGATTAATTCAAATTAAGAAAAAAACACTTTACCTTTGTTAATTTGAGTAACTAATGCCAAGTTATTCAGTAACCAATTATAAGTTAGGGTCCCACAACGACAAATTATTAAACAACTAATAATAAGTTAGGGTGTCATTAATGAGTTAAAAAGTTGTTGCTCCGAACATTTAAAAAGACCTCCGCCAAAATTTAAAAAAAAAACATCTAAAGGAGCAAAATGAAGTGACAAACCAGATCAAAGAATGAAAACGAATTTGTAAGGGATCCTTGCAGTGGAGCTTTAACTCCCCCTTTATTCTGTCCTCCTGGAAAAAAAAAAATCATTAAAAGATCCAAATCTTTTTTCTTTTGGTCTTTTAGGCCAACAAAAGTTCCACGTCGATATACTATATAGAACAAAACTAGAGTGGGTTATATTTGTATGGAGTCTAAGTTAGGTTATTTATGTTATAGGTTATTTATGTTATACTATCTCTCTTATTTTTAATAAAAGATCCCATTTGTAGTATAATTAATGCCAACAAAAGATCCACATCCATATATAATGCACTAACTTTCATACTGAATTAACGAGTGAACGATAAAAATACACTATAATATATTTCATCCATTCTATTTATAAATAATTTTTTCTTTCATAGGGCTGGTCCCTTTTATAAATAATTTTCACTTTGTGTCTGAAAATATAAATTCATTTTTTCTATTTTACCCTTATTAAATACATATTATTTATAATTAATTATCACACACATCAAGAGTTATATTTAAGAGAGTGAGATAACTCACTAGATGAATAAAATTAATAAAATATTAGGAAATATATTTTATTATCTCTCATATTTTTTTATACATTTTCTCTCTATTTTATAAATAGGGGCATATATAGAAACAACATGACATTTTTGACAAATTTATTACTTTTAACTACCAATTTATTTTGTACAATCAAGAAGAAAATTGCTTATAAATAGGACCAGAGGGAGTAATATATGAGAAGTCCACTATATTTGTATGAGTATTTCCTCTTAAAATTTGTATACATGATACCTTGTCTAACTGGCCCAGAAATTGAAAGCAACATCAGATTTGAAGCACATCACTTTCCCATTCTTTGTTTTGGAATCAATTTGCGTTATTTTCCTACCAGAGAATCAATTTTGGTTTGATTCACATCATTGGAAAGCATTTATAATTATAGTTAGCCTCCTTGTGATGTCCATCATATTTGCTCTTTCTTTGGGTGATTCCTTTGAGCATGCAAGTCCAATGCTAAAAAGTGAAGTTATAGCCTTCTTTTCATTAGACTGCATCACGGCTTAGCTCTCCATATTGATATGCTCTGTTCTTCCTGCTACAATCTATATTATTTATTTCAGCAAAAGATCTGTGTCCACAATATCCAAGAGCTTACCTGGATATGCAATTCTTACATAGTTATGGAGATTGTGACCATCTTTGATCATTTCTTCAGTGGGTCTTTTGCCAATAAGCATTTCCAAAACTAGAATCCTAAAAGAATAAACATCACCTTGCATTGATACCTCAGGACCTATTCCATACTTTGAGATCCATATCAATATGTCAACAATTTGTTATTCATTATTCTTACTATAAATGAACATAAAAATGGATTATACAAAATATAAAATTTAAAAGAGTTGAATGCTTAAATACCAATAAATCATATTAGGAGGAGCATAGCCAATAGTACCCTTCAAAAAACTTGTGCTAGTCTGCTTTTGAGAGTTGCCACTAAGGATAGGCAGAAGTCTTGCTAACCTGAAGTCACTTAAATGAGCAATCATATCATCATGGAGAAGAATATTGTTTGGCTTCAAATCACAATGGACTATAGTTTGCTCACATTTATAGTGAAGATAATGCAAAGCACAAGCAAAATCTTTTAAAATATTTAATCTTTGAGCCAAATTCAAAGTTCTAGGCTGATCTATACTTCATGGACTGGGGTGCAGCCACTTTTCCAAGCTTCCATTTGCCATGTACTCAAAGATGAGAGCTTTAAATTCTTGCCCTTTATAATCTATGCTGGAGCAGCGTGTTAAAATCTTCAACCAAATTTTGATACCTTATATTCCTAAGTGCATTACATTCAGAAATGAAATTCTTGTGAGCTCCCTGCTTTTGAAGGTTTTGGACTTCTAGAGCAATAACTTCGTCTTCTGATTGCAACTTTCCCCTGCAGATGCAGAGTGTAAGCTTTGGTATGACATTTTGGGGAGCTTGCAGTTCTTGGTGAAGTTAAAGACAATGTCTTATTTTGTTTCCTCCACCAATATATAGCAAATATAGATAATAACACATGACAAAAAGAAACATAAACAATAACAACTACGACCTTCAAATGATGGTGTTTACTGTTTGTCCTAATTTTGACAGAGCATGGTGGAAGTGCAGCTCATAAATACCCCCATAAAGCTTGTAATTTCTTACAATAGATATGGCACTTGCATTCTTGAAAACGCCATCTATTGGCACTTCACCATCCAAAGCATTGAATGAAACATTCAAGTATTCAAGGAAGGAAATATTCTACAGACCTATTGGTATTGATCCAGACAAGTTGTTTTGTGATAGATCTAAATACCTAAGGCCTTTCAGTGAAGCTAGTGAAGGGGGCATGTGACCTCTAAAAAAAATCCCCCTCTAGTATAAGGTATTCTAGACTTGTACAGTCTCATAGATCTAGGAATCTCTCCAGAAAGATGATTTTCAGAGATATCCAAAGTGCCAACATTTTTAAGTCTTCCCACCTGAATAGGAAGAGAGCCACTCAACGAGTTGTGAGAAAAGTTCAGCAACATGGACAAGGAGGAAAGAGTAAAAATCTGCAAGGGTATAGCACCACTTAAATTGTTAACTGAAAGGTCTCGAAACTGTAAATTTTTCCAATTTCCTATGCCTGGTGGAATGTTTCCTTCAAGCATATTCTGTGAAAAGCTTAATTTTACCAAACAACTAAGATTGCCTAAGGAGGTTGGTATCTTTCCAGAGAGTTGGTTTCTCCCCAAGAGTAATTTTTGCAACTTATGATTCTTTCCAAAAGATGCTGGAATTGAGCCTGTAAACTGGTTGTACTCCAGGATCAAGCCAATTAAATTTGTGTACCTTCCTAAAGTTTCAAGGATAGTTCCGTATATCTAATTGTCACCAAGGTACTTTCAAATGAGTTGGGTGGACAAATTGCTTATGAAGTTGGGTAAAAGACCTCCGAATTTGTTGCTGGATAGAATCAAATTTTCTAGCTTGGTGCTTTTCCAAAGATGTTATAAAATGCAAGTCATGATTTGAACTATTTCCAAGATTGTTATAGTTCAAATTTAGCCATTGAAAATCTTTTAGCCTTCACAGACTGGGAACTTCTCCGACAAAATTGTTTATACCAATGTCAAATAGTTGAAGAGAGGATGCATTTGCTATTGAGGTAAGGATCAAACTTGATATTTTGTTCTCACCAATGCCAAAAGCTTGCAAACTAGGGAGGGTGGTGAACATGTTGTCTGGAAGTCAAGTTTGACTCAGCTGATTATGTGCTGCAGATATGTATGTGAGGGATGACATATTGTAAAGTGAAGAAGAAAGCTTACCAAAAAATTTGTTACCAACTACTGCTAGAATTCTCAAGCTAGTCAGTTGGCCTATTTCTTCTAGTATGGTACCATCCATGTTGTTATAAGCCACTGAGAAAGCATCAAGCGAGGAAAGATTCCAAATGGAAGCTAGGATTTCTCCAGTTAAATTGTTTGTGTATAAGTACAACATTTCTAGCTTATTGAGAGAGCCAAGCTCAAATGGTATTTTACCTGTAAGACTACTGCTTGACAAATTCAAGTGCCTGAGCTCAGTGCAGTTTGCCAGGATGAAGGGAATCTCTTGTGTTAATGTATTATCTGTGAGAGATAGCTGCTGCAACCTGAACAAACGACCCAATTCTGGTGGGATTTCTCCATGGAAGCCATTATTGTGAAGGCATAGATTTCTGAGGAAGGAGAGGTTGCCAACATGGGGTGATAGTACGCCAAGTAATTGGTATCCTGGCAGCCTCAACTCCACGATTCTTTGATGCTTGCGGCTGCATGTGATTCCATACCAGTTGCAGAAGTGATTTGAACTATTCCTTGAGCTCAAGATTCCACTTGGTATTGATTCTTTAAACTTGAGCAATGCCATATAGTCAGTCTCACTTCCTAATGCAAATGCAGCTTTCATATTTTGGAGCAAAAGTATGTTTAGCCACAGAAAAATGATAACTAGAAGGTTTATGGGACGAAATGGATTAGACATGGGAGCAAAAGCCATTGTTTTGTTGAAAAACAGAAGGTGGTGAGTGAAAGGAATGCTATGGGAATTTGAGATATTGAGACGCCCTCTTGTTGGTTTATATAATAGTTGGAGGAATAGTGGGTCTGGAGGGGCTAGCGCAGCAATATATATTATAAAACTGGTTAAAATAGCCTTGATCCCATAGAAAGAGGAAAATTACTGTAGATAATCAAAAAGTTCAATTGAGAAGTGAGTAGCATAAGTCTATTATCATTTCTTACTTTGAAAATTATTACATACTTTTTAGTTGTTATCAGACTTTTTGAGTAATTAAACCCATTCTTTCAGGTCTTATATTAATTCCCCAAAATACATTATATTTGTTTAAAGAAAAAAGGAGTTTGTGTCAGAAAAAGGTTTTATTTTATTTTTTTGTTATCTGATCTGTTAAAAAATATGTGCTGCATTATTGCAGGGTATTTTAATACAGATTTTTTATTTTGAAAAATGAATAAAGTCTTTCAAATAAAGTTGACTGAAATTTTGCGTTTTGGGGAATTTTTTTTTGGAGGGGGTGGGGATGACATGTATTTCTTTAAGGGACCTTAATTAATTCAGTGGCTCTTCAATAATCTCTAACCATCAAGAAAAGTACTATTGCACTAAATTTGTATATAATGTTTTTCGTCATGATTGTGCAATGTTATAAATATTTAGATGAATTGTAAAGATTAAATAATCAATTCAAGATATAAGACATAATTAATTTTTAAGATAAACTAGAAATTATATGATTAATTAGTTCCTTACTACTACAAAAGAGAAATTTAGTGACATCACTTTTACGACATTTCTTTAAAGAAGTGCTATAGATAATTTCTTTTTTAAGAAAAATATTTAGAAGTTATGGCGCTTCTTTATTATAAGTGTTATAATTAATGTTAAGTTTATGTGGCATTTGCCTAAATATGCGTCATATAAAGTCTTTATTTTTTTTTAAAAAATAACGACTTTGTATAAGGCTTGTTTGATTCAGCGACATATAAGATGTCATTATAGCTTTAAATATTTTAAAGACACTGTCACAAACTCTAGAAGGCACTTATTTACCAGACGCCTTCTAAGGCGGACGCCTTGAATAATTCAAGGCGTGTGGCCTTAAATTAATTCAAGGCGTCCACCTTAAAAGGTGTTTGGTTTCTAAGGCCATGACCTTCAAAAAGATTTGGTAAGCAAACGCTTTTTAAGGCATATATTTTTAATTTTTTTAATGAAAAGTGTTGGGATTGGTAGGCACACAGTGGAAGAACTAAAAATTTTTAAAAATTGTAAAAGTTTACCAATCCCAACTATAAATCTATCAACGACATTTAAATTGAGTTAGAAAGAGTAGTATCTTGTTCATGTTTGTTTGAATGCCCATAGTCATCAACACATGGCCAACTCTAAAATCTCCATGCATGATTGCTCCTGAAACAAATTTCCCAGCATCAACATGTTGGCTAATTCTTCTTCAGAGAGTATCAAACTCTATGAGTACTAGATTAACTATTCCTAGCATCAACAAGTTAACTAATTCATCTTTTGAGTTTTGTCTTTTTCGATCTTGAGGAGCCAGCTACTCAGATAAGCTTCCTTTACTGGTATCTACAAGCATAGGACCCAACACCAGCAGTGTGCTAGCGCCTCCAATGCCCCTCTAGGGTTTTCTTGCAGCTCTCTGTTTCTTTTCATCATCCGTAGAAAACCCCAACTCTTACCTTTCATAACTAGTCAGGGTCATATATTTTATTATGGATATTGGATTTTTAAAATTAATCTTAATTAATTTCAAAAATCTGTATTATCATATCAATTAATACTTAATTGTTTTGATAAACTAATTAAATAGATCTGGTTTAATTTAATCTGTCCAACAATTTTAATTTAACCTATTTATTTAATCAGAATAAAGAGCCAATGGAATTAGATTTAATTTATCTTTATAAATTAAATCTGAAATATTATCATATAATACAAACACACACACACACAATGTAATAATATTATCATATATAATATATATCATTAAATAATATATATTATATATATAATATAATATTATCATATATAATATATGTTATTAAATAATATATATTATATATAAATGTATGTATGTATTTCAAAAATACATATATGTATATATATAATATTATTAATTTTCTTTTCCAATGTAAATATATATATACACATATAAATATTTATCAAATAAATATTCACATAACATATATATATCGTCTACCCTAGATTAAACATTGTATTAATTGAATCTTAGACGTGTCTTAGATTTAATGAATTTGGACATTATAGCTTGTGTTGGGCTATTATTGTGTGCGACCTTGTATGCCCATACGAAGTTGGCAGTGGGCCAATAATTGTACTAGCTCACAAGTCACAAGCGGCCTCTAGCAAGACATTGCGACTACCCAGTTCATATGAGAATCATTAACACGATGCAATCTGTCATACAACTATGTCATGTCCCTTTATTCACATGATATTTCGGTCAAGGATGAGGCATGGAGAATGTCATTCTCCTATTCTTGATCATTACTTTCTCGATCCTTGAGTAGTATGACTATAGAAATGGAAACTCCTTTCCATCGTAGTATGGCCATACATTTCTCAAATTCACTCATCGATGGGCCTAATAATATCTCTTTACTAATGTGAGGGACAAATTCCATCTTGACCATTCACATTCATCTGCATGAAAACTACCAAGCCCAATTGTAGCCTTTATCATCACTCGGTCAAAGGCGACTTTTGACTAGGTCAAAGCTTAGTGACTCTCATGTAGGAATCCATAATGATCTCAGGTCAAAGGGTATAGTGACGTGGTTATACATGAGATAAGCTTATAATTTGATCCATGCAGCTTTCTCATAGCGGGTTGGTCCAACACCTTGTACCTACAAGTGCATATGACTTTGACTTGTATCCCCATGCCTTATCAAAGTCATACTATTCTTATTTCAACTTTACTCTCGCATAGATGACCGACTAGAGATATTTAGGACAATCATTATGATTTATCCAAGAATACAATTATCACAATGAACATAATGTGATAACTAAATGGAGAAATTTATTAAATAACAATGTTCAAAATACAATGATTGGCCTTAGGGTACAATTTCCAACAAAAGGAAGCTATGACGCTTGCCTAAAACTTCCTTGAAGGCTTGTATCACACTTGTTTGAGCAAGCACCATACAAGGCTTACTTTTTTAAAAAAAATTTGCCCAACCCACCATATATGTTCTTCTTTGCATGTTATTAGTTCCCCATTTCTCATAATCTTATTCTAAATCTCTACTCCATTAGTCCCCACTCCTTATCCCTTCGTCCCCACTCCTTATCCCTTCATCCCCACTTACCACTTTTTCTTATCATTCTTCCCACTCTACTCTTCCTATATAATACGGTCCGTACTCCTCTCTGTTTTGAAGTTGCGGTGCCATTGTCCCTACTACTCCCTCCTCTCTTTTACTACAGCAAGTAGAAATTTTCTTGGTCCTTCTACTTCCGTTGCAGTATAAAGCTTAGTCTCCCATGTATTTTTTTACTTCTTATCTCGACCTTATACAGAAGATCCTTAGCTTGTAAGTCATTTTTTTATACAGAAGTTTAAGTCCGTACGTTTTCTTCTTCTTTTGTTTTTTAAAGTTAACATTTGTCATGAATTTTATGTGTGTTTATTCACTTAAAATTAGTTATACATTACAATTGTTGTAATTAAATACATTTAGTTGTGATTTTATGAATTTGTTATTTATTTCGAATTATTTCATCTTGATTTAGTTTTGTTTATTTTGCTGTGGATTTTGACTGTAAATACATAAGGTTTCATTAGGAAAAGGAAATAATTACGCAAATTTATTTTTTTTAAATATTTCTTATGACATTTTTTCAGGAAAGTGTCATAGAAAGTCATATTACTTCCTATGGCGCTTCCCCAGATGCCCCCAAAAAAAAAAAAAAAAAAGAAATCCACCTATCTACCAAATCACCAAGCACCAAGTTACAATATTTCATTACGTTGGAAACTACTTAAACTATAGTTAATTCAATTAAAAGTAAAGTTTTGATGGGTTCTTTGATATCATTATTCGTGTCAATTAATCACTTCCACTGTTAACTCTTATTTTGCCTCATCTTTTTATGTTTGTGTATTTTTCTCCTGCTCAAATGAATACCGGCTCTCATCAACCAACTTTAATATTGAAGAACAAGTTTTAGATAAGATTAAACTATAAGATAATCTATCATAAGTTCATTGTTTATGTATGAATATTTCAACTACAAATTTGTATGCATTGAAGAACCACTTTCCCATTCTCTGTTTTGGAATCAATTCCCTTTCATTTCACCACAACAAAAAGCATTTCTGATGAGATTTAGCCTCCTTGTGATATCCATCATATTCGTTCTTTCTTTGGGTGATTCTTCTGAGCAAGCAAGTCCAATGCTAAATAGTGAAACTATACACTTCTCTTCATTATATTGCATCAGGCTCTGGTTCTGCATGTTGATTTCCTCTAAACTTGATGATGCAATCTGCTCTAATTTATTCTGTAAAAGATCCGAGTCCACAACGTCCAAGAGGTTATCTAGGTATGCAGATCTTGCATAGTTATGGAGATTGTGACCATCTTTGAACATTTCTTCAGTGGGTCTTTTGCCAGTTAGCATTTCCAAAACTAGAATCCCAAAAGAATAAACATCACCCTGCGTTGATACCTCAGAACCGATTCCATACTCTGAAATACATTTTAACATGTCAAAGATTTTCTATTCAGTATTATTACTGTAACTGAACATAAAAATGTATCATAAAAAATATAAAATTTAAAAGAGCTGAATGCCTAAATAACAATAAATCATACCAGGAGGAGTGTAGCCAATAGTCCCTTTTATTCCAATTGTGCTAGTTTGCTTCTTAGAGCTGCCATTGAGGATTGTGAGAAGTCTTGCTAGCCCAAAGTCACTTACATGAGCAACCATATCATCATCAAGAAGAATATTGCTTGGCTTCAAATCACAATGGACAATAGTTTGCTCACATTCATAGTGAAGATAATGCAGTGCGCAAGCAACATCATTTAAAATATTTAATCTTTGAGCCAAATTCAATGTTCTAGGTTGATCTATACTTTCTGGACTTGGATGCAACCATTCTCCCAAGCTTCTGTTTGACATGTACTCAAAGACTAGTGCTTTAAATTCTTGCCCTTTATAATCTAAGCTGGAGCAACATGTCAAAATCTTAACCAAATTTCGGTGCCTGATGTTTTTAAGGGCGTTGCATTCAGAAATGAAACTCTTGTGTGCTCCCTTCTTTTGAAGGTTTAGGACCTTTATAGCAACAATTCTGCTTTCTGATTGCAACTGTCCTTTATACACGAAACCAAAACTTCCATATCCAATCAAGTTATTGGTGGAGAACCCTTCAGTTGCAAAGTGTAAGCTTTGGTATGTTATACTGGAGAGTTGGTCAGTTCTTGGTGAAGTTGAAGAAAATGTCTTGTTTCGTTTCCTCCACAAGTAGATAACAAAAATAGATGATAGCACAACGAAAAAAGCAACACAAATGATAATTATCATCATCTTCAAACGATGATGCTTATTGTCTGTCCTAACTTTGACAGGGCATGGTGGTAGATGCAGCT
This sequence comes from Albizia julibrissin, assembly GCA_037074505.1. NCBI lineage: Eukaryota > Viridiplantae > Streptophyta > Magnoliopsida > Fabales > Fabaceae > Albizia > Albizia julibrissin. The sequence continues at coordinate 33,965,094 of CM073487.1, forward strand.
CAGAAATACCCCCACAAAGCTTATAATTATCCGCAACAGATATGGCACTTGCATTCTTGAAAATCCCATCTATTGGTACTTCCCCATCTAATGCATTAAATGAAATGTTCAAGTATTCAAGAACAGAAATATTTTGTAGGCCTGTTGGTATTGATCCAGACAAGTTGTTTTGTGATAGATCTAGATACTTAAGGCCTTTCAGTGAAGCTACTGAAGAGGGCATGGACCCACTGAACAAATTCCCCTGTAAGCTAAGGTATTCCAAACTTACGCAGTCTCCTATGGTCTTGGGAATCTCCCCAGAAATATGATTTTCAGAGATATCAAAAGTGCCTAGACTTTTAAGTCTTCCCACCTCAATAGGTAGAGAACCATTTAATGAGTTGTGAGAAAAGTTCAGCAAAATGGACAAGGAGGAAAGAGTAAAAACCTGTAGAGGTATAACGCCACTAAGGTTGTTTTTTGAAAGTTCTAGTAACACTATATTTTGCCAATTTCCGATGTTGGATGGAATTTTTCCTTCAAGCATATTCTCTGAAAAGCTTAATTGAACCAAGTAACTTAGATTGCCTAATGAGGTTGGTATCTCTCCAGAGAGTTGGTTTCTCCCCAAGCCTAATATTTGCAAATTTTGAAATTTCCCAAAAGATGCTGGAATTGAACCTGTAAACTGGTTGTATTCCAGGACCAAGGCAATTAAATTTGTGTACCTTCCTAAAGTTTCAGGAATGGTTCCATATATCTGATTATCACCAAGGTACAATCGAATGAGTTGGGTTGACAGATTGCTTATGGAGTTTGGTAAAAGACCTCCGAATTTGTTGGTGGATAGAATCAAATTTTCTAGTCTGGTACAATTTTCCAAAGATGTTATAAAATCCAAGTCATGATTTGAACTATTTCCAAGATTATTATAGTTCAAATTTAGCACCAGCAAATCTTTTAGGCTTCCCAGACTTGGAACTTTTCCGACAAAATTGTTTATACCAATGTCAAATAATTGAAGAGAGGAAGCATTTGCTATTGAGGTAGGGATCGAACTTGATATTTGATTAGCACCTATGGCTAAATATTGCAAATTAGGGAGGGTGGTGAACATGTTGTCTGGAAGTTGAGTGCGACTCAGCTGGTTTTTTGCTGCAGATATGTATGTGAGGGATGACATATTGTAAAGGGAAGAAGGAAGCATACCAAAAAAGCTGTTATCAACTATTGCTAAAACACTCAATCTGGTCAAATGGCCTATTTCTTCTGGTATGCTCCCCTCCAATTTGTTTTGACCCACTGAAAGAACATCAAGGGAAAAAGATTCCAAATGGAAGCTGGGATTTCTCCAATTAAATTGTTTGTGAATATGTTCAACTTTTCAAGCTTATTGAGAGAGCCAAGCTCAAATGGTATTTTACCTGTAAGACTATTGCTTGACAAATTCAAGTGCCTAAGCTCATTGCAGTTTGTTAGGTTGATGGGAATCTGTCCTGATAATGTATTATCTCTGAGAGATAGTTGCTGCAGCCTTAACAAACGACCCAATTCTGGTGGGATTTCTCCATGGAAGCTGTTATTTGGAAGGTAGAGGTTTCTGAGGAAGGAGAGGTTGCCAACATAGGGTGAGAGGACCCCACGCAAATGATATCCGGCCAGCCTCAACTCCACAACTCTTTGGTGCTTGTTGCTGCATTTGATTCCATGCCAGTTACAGAAGTGACTTGAACTATTCCAGGAGCTCAGGACTTCAAATGGATCACTGGCTATTGATTCTTTAAACTTGCACAATGCCATATAGTCAGACTCATTTCCTAATGCAGATGCAGCCCTGGTATGTTGAAGCCAAAGTAAGTTTGCACACACAAAAATGATTGCTTGATTGTATATGGAACGAAAATGAGTTGACAAGGGAGCCAAAGCCATTGTTGGGTTGAAGAACCGAATATGGTGAATGTGGGGAATGCTAGGGAACTTAAGATATTGAAATGCCCCCTGCTGATACGAGGAGACAAGGTTTGATTATATAATGGTTGGAGTGAAACTGCTTATGGGTCCCAAGAGCAGCAAAATATTATAGAAATGAAACCTTATCTTCTGGTATCTGTTGAATTCTTAATTTATCGCTTGTTAAAATTTAAAATTCACTAGTTTGGTATTAAGTCAGAGATCCAAATTTTATATGGCAGAAACAAAGAAAATGATAACTCTGTTCAATCTCTTGAGTCCACACTTCTCTAGATCATTCTCATTTTAAATATACGCTAGCTTAAATGGAAACTTCATAGCTGTTTCCTAACATGTTCTTTACATAATCATTTGTCCTATTTCTTTTGGGTGCAAAGCTGCATGGAAACTTCATTGATATCTTCCTTTCCATCGTTTTAAGATTGGTGTGAAGAAAAAGCATGGCATGGATTGAGACTAATAAGTATGGTTATTTTCAGTCATAGCTATTATTTCTCAGCTCATGTGGTTATCTTTATTCCTGTCAAATAAGGAAACTATAAAATATGTGGGGAATAAAAGGTAGGATATAAATGCTAGTTAAAAAGCTTGTATAATAGTTATTAGGTAGAAAAATTTTAATGGACTCCCTCTATACCTATTTAATATCGAAGAAGCCCCAAAATTTTCTGAAACTTCACTGTACTTTTAAGACTAAACTAAAATTAAGTTTTTTTTTTGGCTGAAAAGACATTTATACTCTTGTCTTGTATATAACCAAAATGGTCTTATAAATTCCCACATGTGTCTTATAAATATACATATTTGATTTGTAAATTCTCACATGTCTTGTAAATAGTAGTATTCTTGTAAATATACTCCCTATCTTATACATATGGCCAAGATGGTCTTATAATCTCACTTATTTATCTTCATGTTTGACTTGTAAATTCCAACATATGTCTTATAAATTTTGCCTGTACTGCTTCCTTAATCCATCTTGAAGGATTTTTTTTTTTCGGGGGAAGTGGAGGGAGAAATGGGCTTCCTGGAGGCTTTTGTTTGCTTTCTCAGACTTCATTTATATGCATTCATAATTGGGTTTTCTCATCACAGAAAGTAGATTATCCTCTTCAGTTGAATGTTTATGATCTTTGTTATGTAAGAAGTTGGAAGCTCCTCGACAGGTATCCACATTGGCATTTTAAATATCATGGTCATCTCTTTGATTTAAGGGCGATTTGATTAGTGATAAGTAGGTGACTATTTTCGTTTTGGCATTGTAAGAGTGATTATGGAATAAGCAATTCATTAAGTTCAACAATAATTCTACAATACCATGTTAAAAAGTGGGAGAAATGGTGAAGCGATAGTGGAGCTTGTAACACCCTACTTTTGTATTGTACAAAGCAGTTGAAAACGTGACTTGATGCCATACTAGAGACCAGAAACAATACTTAATCCATTTGGGATTCCGACTTTACTACAGGGTTCGATCCTATAGTTAAGTGGGTTTCTGAAAGGTTTTTCAAAACGTTTTAATTGTGGTCTCATTTTCAATTTCCAAATCTGTTTAATTCATTCGGGTCTGTTTCCATTTTTAAATATCAGAGTACTTATTGAAGTTCTTAGCGGATATTCTGATTAAGTTTGCTACTAAAGGGTCAGTTTGATATGGTCACCCTGTTCTAGTTAATTTACATCGGTTACATACAGCCTTCCAGGTCTACAGTTGGTGTACTTTTCCACCATGAGTACTAATTTTTCAAAATACCATTTAGCTTTATATACAATTCCAAAAATTAGATAACCAACAGAAAATAAATTCTAAGTCTTCACCTCTACTTGTCTGTGGCTACCTTCTTCCCATAAGAGCTACTTACTCGTGCTACATGTTAGTTATTAGAAAAGGGTGAGATTTAAAAGAATCCCAGTAGTAACAAATAACACTCATATATAATGCATCCAGAGAAACATGCCATATGAACCACCACATACCAAACAATTCAATATTCATTCAACATTCAGAGATATGTTTATACAACAACCAAATCTATTTAAGGACTTACCGTCCCTTTCCACAGCGCTGGGTATTCTATTGGGTCAAAGCCCTTCTCATCTGAATGCCTAATGGGCAATTCTGTCCAATTCATGTTTACAGTTCAAGTATGTATAAATGACAATAATATGCATGAAGCATGATACATAGAATATGAGGGAGAAGTTACTACCTTAACTTTTCCAATGTTCCGAGGTGTGTTACCAGTTCCTTGGTCATTCCGGACAAATATCGAATTCTATATGTGAGAATTCATGAATCTCCGACGGGTTATTACTTAGCCTAATACATTTATAAATTACTCTCTAATGTTGGTTATTATTAGGGTTATTATGGTCACTTTACTAAGTCAACCATTGAGTTAAAATGGTTAAATTATCACAAGGGACTAATTTCTACCCTTGGTGTACAAAGAAATTACAATATGCCATTACATTTTCCAATTTTCGCATAGGCACAAATGCTGGCAGATTTGGTCAACTAACTTTAAAAATTCAAATCTCTTTGCACAAATTTCCAATTGGAGTGGTTCTAAAGCCTATGTGACCCATATTAAGTATAGTTTTAGGAAAAAAAAATACTTCACTTAGCCAATTGAACGCACAGAAATCCAAAATTTTCAGTTATTGGACACTGTTCCAGAATTTTCCAGTTTTACATGATCAAACTTTAAAAATGTAGAACTTATAGTGTACACATCCAAATATCCAAATGACCATTATAACCTATCAAATTAAAGCTTGATAAGTATAATTTTATACTGAAAAGTTTCACATTTATTGGACAATATTTTCCTATTCAAAAACGTCACCCAACCAAACTGCCACGCTTAAAGTTCACACTGGCAGCAAATTCCACTTTTTGGATTTCAAATCCATTCTTTCTAAAATCATTCCAATACCTTATTCATACACAATTTTGCATTTTAAACTTATTGGAAGCCTCAAAGTTAGCAAAATATCACTCCTTTCCTTTGTCTTGGTCTGACGAAATGGTCTAAAAAGAAGAACAAAGTGATTTTTGCTTCTTCCAATCACAAGTCTTGCTAGACCTTACTCTACCATGCCTAAACCACTTTTAACTTCATGTTCATGCTCTTAATTTCACTAAAATCCTAAGTTCACTATTTAGCAAAAAAAAAGGCAGCATGGTATCTCCATAAAACTCAACCAAATTTCACAACACTTGGTTTAAATAAGAGCTTATAGTCACCTCTTTGTTTTGCTATAGCTCTTTCTTGAATACTCCAACTTCAACACCACTTAGAGAGCCCAAAAATCCTCCTTTCAAGAAATTAAAACCATAGAAATGATGATCTTAGAGAGAGGAATAAGGTTTATGAAGATATTTAGGGCCAAAAATAGGATCTTGAAGGTGTAGATGGTTACCTTTACTCCTTGTTTCCCTTGGCTCTTCAACTTTCATCCATCTCTCTCTCTCTCCTTTTTCTTTGCACTTGGCCGACTTAAAATGAACAAGAGGTGATAAGAAATGCTATGAACAAAAGGTGATAAGAAATGCTAATTAAATGTTTGCTCTCTCTTCCTTGCCCTCTTGGCCGATTTTACATGGGTGTGTGAGAGTAAAAATATGCTTAGGTGTCACCTCTTTATTGCTTCTTACAAAAGTTGATCAATTAATTGTGGGAGTACATGTAGATATTTTCTCTTTCCTTCTTTCTTATTGCTTGGCCGACTTTTCCCTCTTCAAAAGGTGAAGGATTAGTTCATCAATTGTAAGTGTGAATACATGGCTTAGAAGGTGGCCAAATGTCAAAAGATTAAGTGAGTTGAAAAACTTTGACTAACCTTCTCTTCCCTTCCTTATGTGCTTGGACGTCCTTTTTTATTAGAAGCAAATGAGGAAATATCTTGATTCAATTCCCTCTTCTTGCTTCCATGACTTAGCGGTAATTATTGACTAAGGGAGGAGGAAGTATTGTTGACTTATCTCCTTTTTCTCTTTATATGTTTTTGACCATCTTTCTTGAGAAAAGGTGAGGGTAGCAATTAATCAAACTCCCTCTTCTCTTTCTTTTCTTTATGCTTGGGCGTCCTTTTAGCATAAGAGAGGAGGGATTATATTGATTGAATAATCTCTCTCTTCTACTCTTGTCTTGACTAACTTCTTGATCAAAAGGTGAGGAAATAAATTGATTGTATCCTCTCTCTCATTCCCTTATGTTTTTGACCATCCCTATTGGATAAAGAGGAGGTGGATATGTTGTTGACCAAGTCTTTCTTCTTCCATTCTTGTCCTCTCTTGGACGAATTTAATGTCATGAGGGAAGGGAATTAATTGCTTCTTCATCTTCATTATTGTTCTTACTTTTCAAGAGCTAATCTCAACCCTTCATTTTAGGTTTCTTATTCTAACCTCAAGATTAAGTGGCAATTGTCTCTTTTTCCCTTGATTATGGAAATATTAATTTCTTGTGCCATTAGTTCTTCTAATTCTCTTTCTTAATTCTTTCTAGACACTTTTTCTCTTTTCCTTGGGATCCATGTTAAGTTTTTTGTCATTCTGACACATCCTAAAGGAATCAAGTATTTTCTTTAGACTAATACACACCAAAATTTATATTCTGTTCCGAATGTGGTTTCTAAAAATTCATTCTATTTATTATCCATTCCTGGGACTCTTACTAAAATAGGCTTAGTAGTCTACTTTATTCAGGCTTATTCTCTAGCCTTTGGTCCTAAGATTCAGGATATTACAGAGCTTGGAAGAACAATGGAGGTCCTTTATTCTAGAACTCTGAATGTTGATGGTGATAGCTGCTGAAAGAGACAATGAAGCTCAGGCTTGGGATGAGAGGGAGAAGGTGGTTGAAGGTGATAAAGATGATGGTGGTGACGGTAGAGGTAAGGTGAGTGTGATGGCGAGGTGAAGAAGGTGATGGTGAAGTGGAGAGATGAAGCTATTATGTTCCTCGTCAAAATGCAGCATTTCCAAGCCTGGACCATTTTGACATTTTTCAAATTCAAGGTCCTAAATTGTCATTTGTTAGATTCCAGTCCCAAACTGCCATAATCAGATTTGACCCAATTTCTTGAAGCATCTACAATATAAAACATTCAAACTAACATCAAATCTTATCAAGAATCAATGATTAAGAGTAATTATAATTATTATGACAATTTTATCCTTTTTAGTCCTAATTCACTGTATTTACTCTTAACCCTAATTAATCAAAATAAAGACATTTTAAACTCAACAACTATGACAAAATCCCTAAACAAAGTATGAAAATATATAACAAAATAGGGATTTGTCAGCAAGTTGTATAAGAAGTCTACTACTCAAAAGAAGCCCAACCCTCGGTCCAAGAAGAAGCATCCCACACTCAATGATTAATCTAGGCATAAGTCATGCTCTCAAAATAAGCCTATTGGTCAATCTAGTCGGAAATCCCTTAATGAATTTGCTGAAAAGTTATTCACTATGAGGCCAAAATACTATTTCCAATGATCCAATTTGAACAAGAGGTCTTCAACGCACCAGGGTAAAGGGAATGTGTAAACTAAGAGGTTGTTGCTGAGGTCTTAAATAAAGAAATGATGAGTACAAACTCTGTCAACTTTTTATCAGGTATTTCTTCAAATGTGATTAAATAGTTAACTATTTTAAAACTTTGATTATATTTTAATATGTTGGTTTCGGCATTTTAAGCACCAATACCAGACTTTGATCCTCCCCGGTTGCCTCTATGATAAGATCAAGTTCATCCATCTTGACAATAACAATAACTAGGGTGAGAACATGAAGGAAGATGTGAAGCAATCTCAAGCAAAGTTTATAGCAAATAACTTCATTAGAAGAGCGCTAGACATAAGTGACACTTATTGTTGCCTTACATTTAAGGGTAGGTACATTATTAACTTTTCTTAAATTAATTTTTATTTATTTTTTAATTATCCTAATGGTATAATCTATTATTGTACTTAGTGGACATTGAATGCTCATAGTAATAAATCTATACCAAAAAAAGATTTGGTACTATAAGTCTCAGCGAAGATATTATTCATGAAGAAGACATTCAACCAGTAAGTTATCCATTATTCATCTTACATGTTTCAATATATATAATTTTTTATTGTATTTTCTCAAAGCGGTGTATCAGTATTGAATACAAAATTATTTTGAATGCAACAATTGCAACCTCACTATTGGCCGCTTAGGAAACATCTTCCAATGGCTAAGACTAAAGATATATATATTATTCACTAATAAATATAATATTAAATTGAAGCATGCATATAGTTTATATATAACTAACTAACACACTTTTCTTCTCATTTCTTTATAGTGCCCACGACAACCAGAAAACAGCAACAATTATGGGTACCGTGATGCAATTCATGAAGAACATAATCACGTAGGATCTTGATAATATTGATCCTTCAAAGGTAGGTAGGTAGGTAGGTATGTATGTATGTATGTACACACACACACACTCATTTAAATATATACATTCAATCAGCTATATATTACAATATCTAACTTCATCTATTACTTCCTTTTGTGCAAAATATTTTAAGGATGCCTCTTGCACAATGTATAACCTGTCACAAATGGAAGAAGTGGCTAAAGAGTTAGTGACAACTCTGCAACTTTAATGGAAAACCTGCTTTGAATGATTATAAATATATATACTGATTATCTTTTTGTTTTAATAATGTATATATGTATATGAATGACTATAAATATATTCTTATTTGTTGTGTGTGTGTGTGTGTATTATAATTAATTCTGTACAAAGTTCTATGTAGGGGATATCAAAAGCAAAACCTCCCCATTAAAAAAAATAGCTTTGACACATCACGGTTGTTACTTAACAACTATTATTTATTTCAACTATATATAAAGGTTGTTTAAATAAAGTTGTTAGCATTACTATAAATAAATAATGGTTTTTTTGTGAAAGAACCATTATTTATATTACTACATATATAACAATTGTTAATGTGAGACCATTATGTAGTATGTCAGTATTACCAAATATTATTATAGTTGTTTATGAGTGATCGTTATTTATTATTACAGCATTACGAATGTAACACCCGTCTTACATACCCCTTAGTTACTTACACGGAAGCGTTCATTATTACTTGCTTAGGGGTAATTACTTATTCACGACTTATTCTTACAGAATATCAGAGTTAATTCTTATTCTCAGTGATCCCGATTACAACTTAATTCAAATTCTCCAGTATTCTTACAACCAAATATTCTCTGTGTGCAAATAATGATACACACAGTAATCTAAACACAATTTGGTCTTCAGTTCTTCGTCTTCTTTCCTTCTTGTTCTTCTTCAAGCATTATTCTCTTTCTTGTTCTTGTACCTATATGGTTGGTGGGGGAGGGTGAGATTCGAGAGAATCTCAGTAGCAAACATACAGACAATGCATGTAAGATGAATGTTAGTGCATGATATGCTTGCCTTACATAGGCTCATGTTCACATAATGATATTCTGCATGCTCAATGTTTCGTACAACATACTTATGGCCATAGTAAAATAGAAACAGAGCTTCATTCATTCATACATGCTTCACATAATCAAGCAAGAAAATACAGCAAATCAATACACATCATAAACATCACATACATACAAGTAAGTAAGTTTACTACCTTTTAGACTTTGCCTCCTCCTCTTGTACTTAGATCTTCCAACCATAGTTTCTTCTTTGTCACTTTATGGCCCTAGATAAGTAATGACATTATTAGAGCCATGAAAAGTGAATGCCCAATGGGCCACATTAGCCCTAAAGGCTTACTTTCACCCTTGGAGTTCATACTAATTACATTTGGTCACTTTCTTTCTCAAATTCGCATGGTAGCCAAAAGCTGCCAGCATTTTGACCAAACTTTGAAAAATCATAATTAATTCTATAGAACTCCAATTGGGGTGGTTCAAAGTCCTATATGAATATATTTCAGTATAATTTCGCGTAAAAATTCTAAATTTGGGTTATCACAGCCAAAACATTCCCAGAATTCCTCCAAATATAACCTGTTCCAGATTTCATTCCAGAAACAGGACACAACTTCAAAAATTCATATCTCCCAATGTACTTGTCCAAAAATTACAAAATACCTATCCAATTAAATATTAGGATGTATACTTTAATTCTGGAAAGTTTCAGAATTTTTGGACAAGGTTTAACTTATGCAAAATCTCGCACAATTTCACTGTTCCAGACAGGGCATATCAACAACATGTATATTCAACTTCATAAATTTCCAAATTCATATACAAGCATCCAAAAATCATGAACACTTGCATACCTACAGAATTTTTCGTGTAGAATCCAATGGAATTATCAAAATTATAAAATTCATACTTCTTCATGACGCTCTGTTCAGACCAGAAAAACAGGGTTTTCTACAACAATTCACCAATTCAGAATTTTGTCCAACAACTTGGTCCAATATCATCATAAATCATCATCTAACCATAAATACATGATTAAACCTCAAAAATACCCCTTGGACCGAAAATGGACAGTACCCAACCCTTACAAATACTCATCCAAACAACAAACCAATCGGTTCAAAAGGAAGCTTACGCTTACCTCTACGCTTATTCGCAGTCGGTTCGGAAATCCGGCAGTACTCCGGGGAGGGAGACGGCACCAAACACCTCCAATCAAAAATCTGAAACCGTAGAAATGAAGCTTAGGATGAGTAGAAGAAGGTTTGTGAAGGGTACTTTGAGAGAAAACGCCGATTCGGTAGAGTTTCGGCGGATTGAAGTTCTGAAAATTCACTATTCACCTCTTCTCTTTCTTCTCACGTTTTCTTTATTTTCCAGAATTTTTCTGAATATTTGGGGAAGCTTGGACGAAAATATAAGGCCAAGAAAGGGTCTTGAAAAATTATGCCACGTGTCGCGATGTTACGGTGCCATTTGTTCGGTATTCCACTGATTCGAGGACACGTGTCACTTCTTTTTTCTAAAGTGTGTCCCACATCTTTTCTTGGGCCTTTAGCAGTCCAAAATGTCAGAGGAAGTAAGGGTCTACTGATTTTCCCCAACTCCTCCGCTCAGTGTTCGATAAAGTTGTCGGTGACTTGACCGGAGACCGGTAAATTCCCCTGATTTCTGTGCCACATGTCACCATCTTAAAATGCCAACACAAAAGGAAAAATGTCATTTCATTATTAATGGGACACGTGTCACCTTTCCATTTAGCCAACATAAAAGTTATGTCATGATTACTTACTTTATTAAAGTTACTTTAATAAAGTTACTTTATCGGTGTCTACTTGGGACTTACTCGGGATTGCATCACGCATATCGAAGCCCGTCAAATGACACCAGGTCGGAGTGTGTATGTGTGTGGGCCCCTCATGGTGCCACATACCGGTATCCACTTTACAAAACGTAGGTGACACATATACACCTTGAAAATGGCATGTGCACACCTACACTGGCCTATTTCACCCGACTAATCAGTCCCTTATGTCATGACATAGTTTGGTAGCGTCTTTCTACCAACCCAATGGCATTATATATGTGTTCTGTGCACATCTGCACCGATATTTTAATCATACTGTCTACAGATACCGAGCCCTTTGCCCAGTAAGGCCCAAATCTCATAGCCCCTGAGAGTCTTTCTATATGTCATAATTTCTGGGACTCTTACTAATGTGGGCTTGGTAGTCTACTTTATTCAGGCTTATTCTTAGGCCTTTAGTCCCAAAATTTGGGATATTACAACGAACATTATGGCATTACCAAGCTTCAATACGTAATGGGTAATGAGTGTTATATTAGGACCATTATTTATTAAAACCGTGATTTGGGGATCGCTCATTCTTTCACCTATCCCGTCACTCCACCTGTCTCTGATTCCTTATTGATGATGATGTTGATTGAGTCGGTTACATTGATAAAGGACTTCAATTGTTCTTAATTTCATCTTCCACTCTCTATGCATATGATTTTTTATTCTATATTTCTAGATGTTATGATTTGTATATGTAGCTAAGGTTTATGGTTGGTTAATTGTAATTTGCATTATGTTACTTGCTTTAATTTGGACATTGCATGTAATGATTTGTTAATTAGATCATATAACTACTTTCTTGCTTGCTAGGTTTGATTAGCAACTCATGTTTCTATGTTTTTAAGTAGTCGATTGAGAATATAAGAGACTAAATTGTAAGTCTACTGTGAGCTAAGTGTTCTAAAGAATTCTTGATCAACTAATTGAATCTAGGTCTCTAGGTTAGATCAGTGAGTTGGAAGTGTTGGGTTGGAAGATGTCTTCACTATCCCTTGCACGCACTACTTAGTTAAGGTATATTAGTTGAACTCAATCAATTAGGACTAGGAAGATTAATTGATTCATTCATGAAGGAAGCTCATAATCTTCATATCGATTATTATTCCATTCATGTCATTAAACAAACGTGTCACACCCTCATAACATTTTGATATTAACCAGAGTAATAACGTATAATTCAACGAGCATACAGAAATAGCATAAATATACTGATACAAAATACTTAATTACATATACAGGAATTCCCATAGGGTTTGAACACAACACACACACAGACACACACACACACACATGTAACATCCCAAAAATTTAATGCAAGGATTAATTTATGAAAACTAGACAAAGGGAAAAATTAGGATCTAGTGTGTGTAATTAATAGGATAAAAATATACCTATATGTATATATAAAAAACTTACCAACACAGACAAACAATTAATCACTCATTCCTCTTTTCATTTGGCACAGCTGGAGGATTCTTAAACGAACAACACACACACACTACATTCAAAATAGGAAAACACATTTTCTTAAGCCAACCAACAACATACACACACTTGCCCATTTACGTAAAACTCTCACTCACATCTCCATACACTTCACGTATCGACAGCGCACACACACATATTCAGCCCCACCATAAATAAGACATTCCTTCATCCAAAACGTTCAGAGAAGTAGGCTGAAGAAACAAAAAACAAAACAGAAAAACAGAGGAAGAGAGATACGTGAGTGTGAGAGAGCAAAACGAAGGAAGAAGAGTAACAAGGAAGCTTCAAACTTCCCATACAACATCATAAATGTGTTTAGGTAAGTCTCCTCTAATTTTAACTTGGATTTCCATAGGATTTCAGTAGTTTTGCTGGGTTGTTTTGCTGCTACAATCAAGAGAAGTCACCGAAAACATTTTGTCACTGTAAAATACCAAAACCAGTGATTGTGTGTCCATTTTACGTCAGAATTTTAGCCTCTTTTCTTCTATAATCATGTCCCCAAGCACAAGAAACATGTTTAAGAGTATGTAGAGTTGAAATCTTTGAGATTGGAGTGAAAAACCATGGTTGCATGTGAGTTTTCTCAACTCTGTTTTGCTCGACGGAAAACATAGTTTATGTTGGAAAGTTCCAGAAGCTCAAACGGAGGCTATAGATGGATTTTTTATCTGGTTCTTTTTCCTATGGAAATTTTAGGATGTATAGTAGGATATAGAATCAAGAAGAGCATAATTTAGAGTCAAAATAAGTAAGTTATTGAGTTTTAAACTCAGACTATCAAAAACTGACATTTTGGAAGATAGTCCATTTTGTGTTGAGCTTTGACCAACCTAATCATATCCAATATTTATGAAATTTTATATGGAGATATTAGACATATAAATATTTAAAATGAATCATAAAATTCATCATTTTGATATCTATAGAAGGAGTTATGATTTTTGAAATTTTGGTTTAGAAACAGGTGCAATCTGGAAGTCCCAATTCTAGTAGTTGGTTTTGTGGTGTTTTTGAGCAATGAAATATTTTCCACTGACCATTAAACTTTCCAGAATGAAATATAATATTCTAGTATTTAATTATATATATATTTTGTGTTATTTGGATTAATATACTAAGAGATATGAATTTTTGAAGTTGGTTGCTCTCAAACTATGTTTCTGGAAAACAGATTGGATGTGTCAAAATTTTGGAAAACCAAAACTTAACCAAAAATTATGAAACTTCCCAGGTTTAAAGTAGACATTCATAGCTTTAATTTTATATATGGATCAAAATTTTTGGACAAGTACATTAGGAGATATTGATTTTCAAAGTTGTGCTCTGTTTCTGAAGAGTAATCTGGAACAGTGGAATTTCGTGAAATTCTGGGAGTAATATGGTGAAACTGGGTGGATTTTGATATTTTTCCATGAAAATATATTTCAAGAGCTTAATTTAGGATTTAAACATAGTTAATTTTTAATTTTTTAGAATTAGTTATGATTTTTCAAAGTTAACTGAAAACTCTGCCAATTTACTGAAGAATAATAAAATTGCACTATGCAAAATTGTATTGTGTAGAAGCCACTGAAATTGAGATAACCAGCATAATATAATTAAAGACACTAGTAATACAAGTAATAATAAATTACTTGTTAACTCTAATTTATAGGAATTGGTAATAGCCTGAGCAGAAGAAAAAGTTTTAGATAAACAGCCGGACTGAAAAAGGACCCAGGTAGTAACTCTTTCTTACATGTACTATGTAATTATCTATATGTTGAATATGTCATTTTTTGTAACATGAGCTAGTGTCTTGGATACACCAATTTGCCAAGTTGTGGTCAGGGACCCAACAGGGGCACCGAGTAGATCATGGTGCAAACATGTTGTTTGGCCTTGGACAAGTGCACATATATTTTCGATCATCTTACATTACATGGCATTGCATATTTATTTTCACATTCTATATGTCAGATTGTATGTTACTACTAAGATCATTCAAATCTCACCTTTTTTCAACATATAAAAATATTCCAGCAGAAAGTAGCGGCTCTAAGGGCAAAACTGTAATTACCGGTGACTGAGGTCCGGTTCAAGTGAGACTGCAACTGGTTATCTTTAGTTTCAAATTTTATTTCTTTTGGACTATGTATATATTTTTTTAAATCCTATGGGATTTCCTATAATGTAAACAAACACTTGTTATCAGTATATTTTTGCTATTTCTGTATGCCTATGAACTGTGCGTTTAATACTCTGTGAATATTGAACTATTAAGGGGTTTGACACACACACACACACAAATATTCCCAAAAGACAAAATAAAGCTACGGATAACCAACAACAACTTGAACTAAACTGAAACCCTTAGTTGCCGGTATTCATTACTTTACCCTTAAAGTCACTCCCTTCAGCTGAATAAATTTTATTTGTGGAAAGCAATGCATGTAATATCCCAAATTTTGGGACTAGAGGCATAAGATTAAGTCTGGATTAAGTGGACTGCTAGACCCTGGTTTAACAAATGTCCCTATGAGGCATGTTTAAATTCCCCAAAATTCCTTTATATCCTTGGATATTAAAATGAATTATATTGGTGAGCTAAAGAGCTCGGGGAATAACAAAATGAAGTGATTGGAAAAGACACACAATATAGTAAAGTGGAACACAAAGTAATTTTGCTACCAGTGAAATTTCCGGTATGACAGTGATGATTTTATGACATTTTTCGATAGGTAAATGATGATAAAAAGTTATGAAACTTTCCAGAATTAAAGTAGACATATGGAGATTTAATTTGATATATAGTTTGTAATTTTTTGGTAAGTATAGTAGGAGATATGAATTTTTTAAGATATGCCCTGTTTTCTGGAAAGAATCTGTAACGGTGATGTTATGCAAAGTTTTTCATAGGGAAAACCTTATCCAAAAGTTCTAAAACATTCCATAATTAAAGTAGACACATATAAATTTAATTTTATGGGTATTTTGTAATTTTTGGACAAGTATATTGGGAGATATGAATTTTTGAATTTCTGCCATGTTTTCTGGAAAGAAACCTGGAATAGTGTGGTTGGGCTAAATTATGGGAATTTTGTGGTTGTGGTGGCCAAAATTTAGTATTTTTATGTGAAATCATATTCAAATATATTTACATAAGAATTGGAACCACTCAATTTGGAGTTTCCTATAATTAATGGTGAATAATAAAAGTTAATCGTGTTAACTGAAATTCTGAAACAGAGATTAGAAAAGGGAAATTCCATGTTAAAGTGTTCACATATAGCTAATGGCTATATGTTCTTTTGAAAATAGACCTAAAGATGGTTGAATAGAGTATTGAATCATGGCTCTAATAATGTGATTGGTTATACAGGGCCATGAAGTAACAAAGAAGAAGCAATGGTTAGAGGATCAAGGGACAAGAGAGGGGGCTATAGTCCACCAGGTAGTGAACTTACCTTTTTCTGCATGTATGTGATATGTATGCCTTGCATTGATTATGTGACTGCTTTGCCTATTTGTGTGGAACATGTATGATTGGTTGAAGCTCTTTTATATTTGTGCAATGACCATATGTATGTCATAACAGCGAGCATGCAATATATCATTATGTTGTCATAAAATAGTGTAGGCAAACATGTCATGCATTTATATATATATCTGGATGCATAGTGGTAATTATTGCTACTGAGATTCTCTCGAATCTCACTCCTCCCAACCAACCATTTAGACAGGTGAAGAGTACAGGAAGATATGCATCGGAGGAGATATGAAGGTGAAGTGAAGATCGTAGTGTAAAACACTATTATTTGTAATTGATGTAAGAGTGTGGTGATTATGTATAATTATACATTTGATGTATACGTGGCTATTGAAAATAGGGTATTACAGTGCGATTCAAACAAATCTTAGTAGTAACACACAATCAATCTTATAAAATGCGATAAATAAATATGCAATACACTATATAAGCAACATAACTATAAAACTGTAAATCTTTCTGTTTGCTCGGTGTTCTAGTATAAATGATTGTTTGTGCCCCTACTGGCTTTTCTTTTCTATGTGTACTGTTCAGGATCATATAAATGTATAACCCCTACTTGTTGTCCTGTTCCGACGCAGGTGACTATCTGCTTCGACTTGTCTCACTGCCCTAGTTGGGTCCCACTAGGCCTAATGGTACTTGTGTTTTTTCCACCGGATGGTACTTGTGCTTTTTCACACCACAACCAGGTATTGTGTCTATAACTCGTGTCACAGAACATGAGAATATGAAGCATATAAATAATCACATAGTGTATGAAAGATATAGTTACTACTTTAGTTCAAATTATATAAACATAACTCCAAAAATACATTTGTTAGACACTATCACAGAAACTTATCATTTGTTAGACGCTATCACATAGTGTATATAAACAATCCCATAATTATCATTTGTTAGATGCTATCATAGAAACTTATCAGTTTTACTTAGCTAACTTCAAAAATGTATAACTCTGGGTGTACATGTCCAAATGACTTATATGACCTATCAAATTAAATTTGATATGTCTACTTTTATTCTGAAAAATTTCACATTCATTGGACATCATTTGATTATCCAAAAATACATTACAATCTCACTGCCTCGTAGGAAAACACACTGGCAGCACATTCCAATTTTACAATGTGTTCTAATCATCCAGAATTTATAACTGGGGCTATTTCCACACAGTTTTTCGTGTAGAACACAATGATAATATGATTAAATTCTCATTCCTTCATCATGTCCTATTCATACCAAAATTTAGGGCAATACAACATCCCACAAAAACTCAATCAACCAAAGCAACTTATACATCAAAATGATACTCTTGCTTACCTTTAGCTCCTTCTTGAACTCTTTTCTTAATTCTCTACCTTTTACTCTTGCAATATGGCACAAAAATCCTCCTCTTCAAAAACAAAAACTATAGAAATGATGCTCTTGAAGAGAGGAACAATGTTTATGAAGAGTATTTAAGCTAGAAAGGTGGTTTATCAAGTGAAAATGGATCAAGAAGCTCACATTTTGCTCTTGTCTTCTTTTCTCTTTCCTTTAAGTTTGTTTGCCAACTTTGTAAGCTTGGAGAGAGAGTGAAGTATTGATTAAATCAATTAGCTTCAGCCCTTTAATTAGTTTGACCGAAATTATCTAAAGGGAGAGGGAAAAAGCCAAGTGTCAAAATGGTTATAGCATCTTATAAAAATCATGGTTAATTGTCTAACTATGATTTATTTTGGTTGAGCTAGCTTCTCTTTCCTCTTCAACTTTGTTGGCCGACTATTCCTTAGCCAAGTGGTGAAAAATTAATTGATGAAGTCTCTCTCTTGTCTTGATATTTTTCTTGGCCGTCCCTACTTACACAAAAGCAAGTATGAAATTGTTCTGTTCCATTCACTCTTCTTGCTTCTTCTTAGCCGCAAAATTTGACAAAAAGGGAGGGGTGTGCTTGACTTATATTCTTCTTTCTTTTGGTATATATTTGACCATCTTTCTTTGGGAAGAAAAGGTGAAGAAGATAGCAATTAATTATACTCTCTTCTCTCTCTTGGTGCCTTGGACGACATTTATAGATGAAAAGGTGGGAATTGATTTTGACTTAAATCTTTATATATTGCATGTGTATATATGTCATGTTTTTCTTGCAAAGTAGGATGGACTTTAACCAAACTCTTTCTTGCTTTTTCCTTCTTGTCCTCTTTGATCTTTGCTACAAAGAAGGGAAGTATATTAATTAAATCCTCTCTCTTCCTTGCTCTTATCTTAGACGGAATGTTAAGGAAAAAGGGAAGGGAATTTGTTGCAATTTGTCTTGCTTATGTAAGTATGAATCATGTAATCCAATTTTACAAAAAGATGAGTCTTTTATTTTAATCATCTTCATCATTACTTCTGCTTTGTAAGAGTAAATCTTGGTCCTTCATTTTGTTTTCCAAATCTATTCTCAAGATTAAGTGGTAGTTGACTCTTTTACCCTTGATCATGGTAACATTATTTCTTGTGCCATTTTAAGTGTACTAAAATTCACCATTTTATTCCATTTAATATAAAAAACGTACAAAAAATTTTGATGAACAAAATTTGGGATGTTACAAAATGAAATCTATAAACAAATAGCTTAGCCTAGTTTAGAAGAGCTATCTTATTTCATTATACTCTATAGTTAATTTGCAATTATCGCTTAGTTAGGAAGCTAAATGACCAACTCCACACAAGAGATCTACCTAGTTTAGCATTATCATATTGTATTTTAGTCTAGTTTTATTTGATAGCCAAATTAGGTGTATTTGTACCAATTGGCAAAGTTACTCTCTTTTTGCAAATTGGAATTTCTTCAGTGACATGTAGCGCCTAAAAAAAAATACAATTATCAAAAGAAATTTCACATTATAGCATCACGAAGTAATATTGTTGTTAGCAATTTAATTAGATTATGAAGAATTAGCTGCATGATTCACAAACCAAGGTAATAATTTATTCTAGCACATTGGTTGACTTTTTTTGTTCACAAAAGAAGAATCTTGCAGAATGTATGAGATTGAAATTAAATATAGTTCGTAAGATGTACGGAATTTTTTTAGCACAGATATTTACAATAACATCATATCTAAAATGGCATTTCAAGCTCATTCTTTGTTCTTGTCAATTTCGACTTGTTTCCCCAATACCAAAAACATTCTTAATTTGATTTCGCTCCCTTACTACACCCTTTATGTTCATCCTTTCTTTTGGAGATTCTACTGAACAAGTAAACCCAATCTCGAATAATGAAATTAGAGCCTTCTCATGGCTGGGATGTATAAGAGCCACCTCCTCCATTCTAATTTATCCTCCAACTACTGTTGTCTGTTGTATTTGTTGGGTTACAAGAGCTGTGTCCACAATGTCCAAAAGGTTGTTTGGAAATGCATTTTTGGTGTAGCTATGAAGATTGTAGCCATCTTAAAACATGAGGTCTGTTGGTCTTTTACCGGTTAAAATTTCCAAAATAAGAACACCAAAAGAATATATTGAATAATGCTTTAAAGAATTAAAGCCACGTTGCCACTGATGCTTGAAGGAGTTCCAGAACATCATTCTTTCTATCTTGATGACATAGTTCACGGAGAATTACATTATAGGTAGTCAAGTCTGGTTCACATCCTCTACTTTGCATCTTGGCTAGGTATTCTAGTGCCTATTCAATTTTCCCATTATCACACAGAAACTTGATGATTATAGTGAATGTTTTGACATTGGGCTTACAACCATCACTTTCCATGTCATCTAGACAGTATAGAAGATCTTCTTTATGCCAATCTTCTTTACAAAATCCATATACTCAAGCAGTATAAGAGCAAATGTTGGGGGCTATACCTTTCTTTTTCATTAAATGAATTAGTTGCAGAGCAGCATAACTCTGGCCAGACTTGCACATAGACCATAGAATCTTATTATAATTATGCGTGCCACAGAAGTGACCATCTTCCAGAAGGGTAGATAATATAAAATATACTTGTTGGATCATCCCAGTCTTGCCAAGCATAGAAATCAAAGAATCTATAATGTGCTGAGTAGGATAATACTTCAATTGCACCATGAAGTCAAAAACATTGAGGGAATCAATATGATGCCCAGAGTATATCATTTTTTCAACATTCCAGACAATAAGCTGAATGATGGGACGAAACTACTACTATGCATCTCTTTTGCATCAAAAAGGCAGTTTTTAAATTATTAAGAGCCAACAGCCCATTAAGAAGTGTGTTGAATGTCAACGCATTTGGAACATGACCAAACTACTGTCTCATTCCCTGATACAACTGCTCTAGCTTGTCTATTGATGCATTATGGGATCTCAAATAGCAATAAATCAAACCATTAGAGTCATAAATAGTAGGCTTCCCAGCTATATTTCTCATGTAACAGTGTCTCCATGGCTTTTTCAAAGTGGCCCGAGGTTGCATGATTCTTCATTGTAAGCTGCAATTCTATGTAATTACAATCATGGGCTTTACTAGCATCAGTCAGATCCATTGTCTTGAGAGCACTAAGTGAAGAAAAATTCCCAAGCACACTGCCATTTCTACAAATCTGATATGAATTACTTACGAAAGTATCATACCAGAAGTCACCACTGGCATGAAAGCAGCAATCTTTGCTGAGTAAGGGTCAACTGCTCCTTAAACTCTTTGAAATGCAGAAGCTGGAGGGATTTTCACAATAAGTCTTGAGACAGGCAGAGCGAGAGAAAGACAGCGAGAAGATGCCGAACACCGCCGCCACCGATATAACCTTGAACAATGAAGCAAAGGACGTGAAGAAGAGAGACCAATGCTGCGTTTCGTACTTCCGTTTGGGCTAATCTAATTTATTGTTGAAATTTTTTGGCCAACAGAATATACATCACCTTGTGTTGATACCTCATGACTCATTCCATACTCTGAAACATGTGCAACTATGGTTAGTGTTTAGAAATTCATTGTCTTGAAACTAATAAAATAAAAACGACTAAGAATTCATAAAAAGAAATGGAATTTGACAGAGTTTCAAACTAAGATAATAGTAAATTATACCTGAAGGAGTATAACCAATCATCCCTTTTATTACAAAGGTGCTTGTTTGCTTTTGAGAAGAGTCATCAAGGGTGGCAATTATTCTTGCTAACCCAAAATCACTCATGTAAGCCACCATATCATCATCAAGAAGGATATTGTTGGGCTTTAAGTCACAATGCACAATTGGTTGCTCATTTTCGCAATGAAGATAATGTAGTGCAGAGGCAACAATATATATATATAATAACTAATCTTTGACAAATATCCAATGTTGACCGATATGGACTTTGTTGAATAGGATGCAACCATTTTTGGAGGCTTCCATTGGATATGTAGTCAAATACCAATGCCTTAAATTCTTGTCCCTTGTAATCAAGGCTCAAAAACATGTCATAATTTTTGCCAAATTTCGATGCCTTATATTTTTCAGTGTATTACACTCTGAAACAAAACTATTTTGAGCTCCTTTCCTTTGAAGGTTCAGTACCTTTATTGCAACAACTTTATCTTCTGATTCTAGTCTTCCTTTATATACTGAGCTATAACTCCAAGATCCAATCAAGCTGTTGGTAGAGAAACCTTCAGTTGCAATGTGTAGATTATGATATGACACCTTCGGAAACTGTTCGACTCTAGGTGAAGTTGAAGATGATTTCTTGTTTCTTTCTCGCCTCTAATAGAAAGCAAGCAAAGATATCATTAAAAGAGGAAAAGCGACACAAATCACAACAACCACGAGTGGAACAGAATAATTACACCCAACCCAAACCTACCTACCATTTCTACCTACCAGTGTCTTTTTATCCAGTTACTTTTCTCTTTCGGTGATTTTGTCTCTGTGTCTTTGTTGCTTTCGGTGCAAATATCTCAGTATGTGGTGTGTGTGTTGTGTGTAGGCCAGGAGTGTTTGATTTATGTTGTCATTTTTCAAGCTCCTGAATTAGTATAAATAGGAGCTCAATTTAGTGTATCATCATCAAGCTTCGAGTGAGAAATAAAAGAGAGTTTCTAAACCATTTGGCATCAAAGCCTAGTTCCCAGAAGGCCAGAAAGCGAGAGTGTGAGCAGAGAGTGAGATTCAAAAACGGGAGAGAAAACAGGGTGTTCGAACTAGCCTTTATAGCTGTTTTTTAGCTCCAACAATCTCACTATCGTTTTCAGGAGGCCAAAGAACGTCGGATACAAGTTTTCCGACAGCCAGAGTCACCGTCATGCGCTATGCCGGAGTTCACGCGCCGTCGCCAGAGATCCACGTGCCAGCCACGCGCTTTGGAGGTTGAAGACGAGCCACGTCAGCAAATCTACACAGTCAATGCTGAGTCAACCAATCTGACGCTGCCACGTGTCACTCGTGCCACGTCATCAACACCAGCCGATAGCCACGTCTCTGCTGACGTCATCAAGCCACGTTAACGGTCAATCAACGAATCAAAGTGTGCCACGTGTTCAAATGGCCACGTCATCATTGCCCAGTCAACAGTCTTGCGAAAATTGCAAATTGGCCCCAGAAAATTGGTAAACATTGCTGTTTGTGCCCCAGAACTTTCTGAAATAATATTTTTGGCATAAATTTTTGCAAACTTTACATTTTTTCTCCAAAACTTTCTGTAATTACATTTTGCCCTAGAATTTTGGCAGAAATTACATTTTCTGCCCTAAATCTTTGTGTGATTACAGTTTGACCCCAAACTTTCCCAGAATTACATTTTCACCCCTGAAACCTTTTTCAATTCACTGTTTCACCCCTAAACCTTCCCAAAATTACATTTTTACCCCTGAAACCTTTTTCATT
The DNA here is from genome assembly GCA_037074505.1 of Albizia julibrissin. NCBI lineage: Eukaryota > Viridiplantae > Streptophyta > Magnoliopsida > Fabales > Fabaceae > Albizia > Albizia julibrissin. The sequence goes on from CM073487.1 coordinate 33,988,215, forward strand.
CACTGTTTCACCCCGAAACTTCTAAAGTTCACACTTTGACCCCTTTAAACTTTCCCAAATTACATTTTTATCCTTTTCTTCCTTGAAATACCCAACCTACCCCTAAACCAATACCCAAAATGCCTCCAAGACGCAGGAACGTACTCGAAGTTGAGATGGAAGAAATGAGGCGTCGTTTACAAGAGCTGGAAGCTACAATAGAAGTTCAGCGAGCCTTACTGGAAAACTGTAATGAACAACCAGAAACCGATTCTAGTAGCAGTTCATCTTCCTCTAGCTACCATCGACCTCCTCAATAACAGTCTTTCCGCTTTAGTGATATCAAGGTAGACATTCCTGAATTTGAAGGGAGACTACAGCCTGATGAGTTCATTGATTGGCTTCAAACAGTAGAATGGATTTTCGAATACAAGGAGATTTCGGATGAACAAAAGGTCAAAATTGTAGCCTTGAAACTAAAGAAACATGCTTCTATTTGGTGGGAAAATCTCAAATGAAAGAGAGCACGAGAGGGCAAGCATAAAATTGCCAGCTGGGAGAAAATGAAACGACAACTCACCAATAAATTCCTACCAGAACATTATCAACAGGAGAATTTTATATGGCTACAAAACATTCGACAAAATTCCTTGTCGGTAGAAGAGTACTCCAGAGAGTTCGAGCAACTAATGATGAAATGCGACATCCAGGAGAAGGAAGAGATAACCATTGCCCGGTACCTTGCATGTTTGAACCCTGACATTAGCCGTATAGTCTAGCTTCAACAATACTGGACCCTAGATAATGTGATTCGTCTAGCTATCCGCGTAGAAAATAAAACACCCAAAAGATCTTCTTTTCAACCGTCTTCTTCCTTTCAACCATCTTCTTCTAGAAAGTATCCTGACAAGGCAGCGACCACACAAGCCAAGCCACAGTATAACACAACAAGCCGACCACCACCGAAGACTAGCAAAGTAACTGGCTCTAAAGCACCAAAATGCTTTAAGTGCCGAGGATTCGACCACATTGCCGCAGATTGTCCTAACCAGAGGGTCGTTACTATCAGAGAAAGGCAAGCACTTGAAGTTCCTACAGAAGATGATGAGGAGAATGTCTTCTATGAAGAAGAGCCTATTTATGATGAGGAAGTTATGCTCGCCGATCAGGGAGAGATGCTAGTAATTCGACGAAGCTTACATACGACAGTGGTTAAGGAGGAACCCTGGTTACGCCGTAACATTTTTCACACCCGTTGCAAGTCACAGGGAAAAGTTTGTAATGTCATCATTCACAATGGAAGCTGTGAAAATGTAGTCTCTGACTACATGGTAAAGAAACTGAAGCTGCAACACTTGACCACCCGTATCCATACAAGCTGCACTGGCTTAATACCGGAAATGAGGTAAATGTTTCTAAACAGTGCCTTGTTACTTTTTCCATTGGGAACAAATATAAAGATGAAGTTCTTTGTTATGTGGTTTCCATGGACGCATGCCACCTACTACTGGGGAGGCCATGGCAATATGATCGTTATGCTTTACATGATGGATGAGCAAATACTTATTCCATCACTAAAGACGGAGTTAAGATCAAATTAACACCTTTACCACCCAGTAAAATTAACAAAACTTCCAGATAAGAGAAGCCATTGGTGTCGTTAATGACCAAAGAAGAACTCAAAGTGATAAAATTCGAGCCCCAGACGATGAGTTTCATACTGGTACTCGAAAAGAACAGAAAGTGTAACATTCCACCTGAAGTCTTGCCTTTACTTTCTGAATTTGCAGATGTAGTAGCCGATGAGATACCAGCAAGGTTACCACTGATGCGTGATATCCAACATGCCATTGACTTTGTTCCTGGAGCAGTCATCCCTCACAAGCCTGCTTACAGGATGAGTCCTCAAGAACATGCAGAAATCCAGCGACAAGTTGAAGAGTTATTGAAGAAAGGTCTAGTTTGAGAAAGCATTAGTCCTTGTGTTGTCCTATTCTTCTTGTGCCTAAGAAAGATGGGAGTTGGAGAATGTGTATTGATTGTAGAGCTGTCAATAAGATCACTATCAAGTATCGGTTTTCGATACCTCGACTCGATGATATGCTAGATCAGCTATATGGTGTTATTACCTTCTCCAAGATTGACCTACGAAGTGGTTATCATCATATAAGAATTCGTCCCAATGATGAATGGAAGACTGCCTTCAAGACAAGAGATGGCCTGTATGAATGGAATGTGATGCCTTTTGGGTTAACCAATGCCCCTAGCACATTCATGCGATTAATGAATCAGGTATTATGCCCTTTTATTAGCAAATTTGTTGTGGTCTACTTTGATGATATTCTTGTTTATTGCAAGAGTCAAGAAGAGTATTTGGAGCATCTACGGCAAGTTTTACAAACCTTGCGAGAATAAAAGCTGTACGCCAACATACATAAGTGTACTTTTCTTTACCAAGAAGTTATGTTCCTTGGGTACATCATAACTGCCGAAGGTGTTCGAGTTGACCCCAGCAAGGTTGAAGCCATCAATAGCTGGCCAGTTCTGCATTCTATTCAGGAAGTCTGAAGTTTCCACGGATTAGCCTCTTTTTATCGGAGGTTCATACACAACTTTAGCTCTATTGCCACACGACTTACAGATTGCACTAAAGGAGATAAATTTCAGTGGACGGAGCAAGCCCAGAGAAGCTTTCAAGAACTAAAAAAGAGACTGACTGAAGTCCCCTTTCTAGCTCGGCCAAATTTTGATCAAGTGTTCAAAGTTAGTTGTGATGCTTCCAATTCAGGAATCGGTGCTGTAATCAGCCAAGAGGGACACCTAATTACATTTTTCAGTGAGAAACTTAATGATGCTAAGCTCAAATATTCCATCTATGAAAAAGAATTATATGTCATTGTACGAGCTTTGCAGCATTGGAGCCACTACATGTTGCATAAAGAGTTTATCCTCTATTCTGACCATAAAGCCCTCCAGTATCTGAATTCTCAACAAAAGATCAGTCGTAAGCATGCCCGCTGGAGTGAAATCCTGCAATCTTATCCATTTTTGATTAAACATAAGGCTGGAATCCTAAACTCGGTAGCTGATGCGCTTAGCCGCTGACATATGTTGTTGTCAACAATTCAAGCCAAGGTTGTTAGGTTTAAATGTGTCAAAGAATTATACCAAGATGACCCAGATTTTTAGGGAATATGGGAAGCAACTGCAGATCATCCTTTCCACCAATACTATAGACATAATGGGTTTTTATTTCGAGGTAAAACCCTATGCATCCCGCAGTGTTCCCTAAGAGAAGCAATAATCTGGGAGGCCCATGATGGAGGATTAGCCGGCCATTTTGGAAGAGATAAAATAGTCACCCTGATCAAAAAAAATTTCTATTGGCCGAGACTTGAATGAGAGGTCAACCGGCACATACAAAGATGTAGAACATGTCACTTGACTAAGGCAAAAGGTCAAAATACAGGATTATACATGCCGCTATCAGTACCAGAAGCACCTTGGGAGGATGTAAGCATGGATTTTGTGCTTGGTTTACCACGTATGCAGAGACAGAAAGATTCTGTCATGGTAGTTGTGGATCGATTTTCAAAGATGACCCATTTTATTCCTTGTCAGAAAACCAACGATGCTGTATAAGTTACTGATTTATACTTTAAAGAGATTGTCTACCTCTATGGCATTCCTAAAACTATCACCTCTGATCGTGATGTCAAATTCCTCAGCCATTTTTAGAGAACTCTTTGGAAAAAGATGGGCACTAAGCTGTAATTCAGTAGTACTAGTCATCTGCAAACTGACGGACAAACAAAAGCTGTAAATAAGATTCTTAGCAATCTTTTACGAAGTTTTGTTGGAAAGAATTTGAAGCAATGGGATCTTTTCCTGGCTCAAGTCAAATTTTCTTATAACAATTCCCTCAACCAAGCCACTGGTAAATGTTCATTTGAAGTTGTTTACGGTATACGACCTTTCAGTCTGTTGGATTTGGTTCCATCAATTGATAAGCAGCATTTCAGCATAGATACAGAACGAAGGGCAAAAGAAGTTAAGAAACTACATGAACAAGTACATGAAAGGATCCAGAAGCAGAATCTGAGACTCAAAGCACAATGAGACAAACATAGGAAGCAACGAAATTTTAATGTTGGAGATTTGGTTTGGATTCACTTGAGAAAAGAACGATTTCCAAAACAACCAAACGCCAAATTGTCTCCACATGCAGATGGTCCATTCAAGATTGTAGAGAAAATCAATGATAATACCTATAAAGTTGAGCTACCAGGTGCCTATGGAGTTTCTGCTACTTTCAACATTGTTGATCTATCACCTTATGCTGAAGAAGGTAATCATTTGGACTCGAGGACGAGTTTCATCCAACCTGGGGAAAATTGAACAAAATGATTACACCCAACCCAAACCTACCTACCATTTCTACCTACCAGTGTCTTTTTATCCAGTTGCTTTTCTCTTTCAGTGATTTTGTCTCTGTGACTCTGTTGCTTTCGGTGCAAATATCTCAGTATGTGGTGTGTGTGTTGTGTGTAGGCCAGGAGTGTTTGATTTCTGTTGTCATTTTTCAAGCTCCTGAATTAGTATAAATAGGAGCTCAGTTCAGTGTATCATCATCAAGCTTCGAATGAGAAATAAAAGAGAGTTTCTGAACCAACGAGTTTCAAATTGTGTTTACTTTATGTTGCAACTTTCTTATGGCATGGTGGTAAATGAAGCTTAGAATACCCCCACAAAGATTGATATTTCCAATAAGTGATATTGCACTTGCATTGCTGACAACCCCTTCTATTGGCGCCTTACCATCAAACATATTAAAGGAAACATTTAAGTGTTGAAGAAAAGAAAAGTTTTGTAGGTTGATTAGTATTGGTCCAGATAGTTTGTTTCATGATATATCGATATGTGTAAGGCCTTTCATCAAAGATGGTGATGAAGGCATGGGCCTATTGAAGGAATTCCCTTGTAAGTTAAGGTATTCCATACTGGTTCACTCTCCTATGGTCGAAGGAATCTCTCTAAAAAGATTATTTTAAGAGAGATCCAAAATGCCAAGGTTTTTTAGCATTCCTACCTCAATAGGCAGATATCCATTTAATGAGTTTAAGATAAGTTTAATAAAATGGACAAGGAGGAAAGACCAAAAATCTGCAAAGGTATGGCTCCATTGAAATTGTTTTTTGAAAGGTCTAGGCTTAGCAAACTTTTCATGTTTCCAATTGTGGTAGGAATGTTTCCCTTAAGCATATTGCGTGAACAAGTTAGCATAATCAGTTGGCTAAGGTTTCCAAAGGAAGCTGGTATCTCTCCAGTGAGTTGGTTTCCCTCCAGAAATAATTCTTTTATCTCACATAAATTCCCAAAAGAAGTTGGAATGGTGCCTGAGATTTCATTGTTTTCTAGACCCAAGCTAGTTAGAATTGTGTACTTTCCTAAAGTATGAAGAATAGTACATATATCTGATTACCACCCAGGTTTAGTTCAGTGAGTTGAATAGACAAATTTCCTATGGATTTGGGTAAAAGACCTCCAAATTTGTTACTGCTCAAACCTAAAATGTCAAGTTTGCTACAGTTTTCCAAAGATGTCATGAAATCAAGGTCATTGTTTGAGCTACTTCCAATATCATTCGATGCTAAATTTAGATATTATAGATCTTTTAGGCCTCCTAGATTGGGAACTTTTCCAACAAAATAGTTAACAAAAAAATCAAACTTTTGGGGAGAAGATGTGTTTATGATGGAATCTGGTATTGTACTATAAATTTGATTACCACCTATGGCAAAATATTCTAGATTTGGGAGGGTGGAGAATATGTCATATGGAAGCTGAGTCATGTTCAAATGGTTTTTGGCTACTGCTATTAGAGTGAGAGATGATAGATTGTAAAGTGAAGAAGGAAGTACACCTGACAAATTGTTCATTGTTGCTCTAAAAAATATTTAGTTCTTCAAGTAGCCTATCTCTTCATGTATGCTTCCAACTATGTCATTATAAGCAATTGAAATATGGGTGAGGGAAGTAAGATTCCATATAGACAATAGGATTTCTCTACTTAAATTTTTATGTGAAAGTTAACAGATGTTACTTAGTTGATTAGTTATACTCATTAGTTAGTTGTTTGTAACAAACTTGTATAATACTCATTAGTTAAAGCCTAATTAATTATTTTTCCTATAAATATTGGATGTACTGTACACAATTGATTCATTCAATAAGATTCATTTGCTTCATATTTTGTGTTATGGTATCAAAGCGTAATATTCCCTAAACACTTCCCCCTTCTAATGGGAAAGAATACTTGAATCTTACTGTAATAGGCTCTTCTTTGCTCGATCTCACCATAGCCTGATAGTAGGTCTAGGTAAGAGCCTCCTCAATATTCAAGATGGCGTCCTTCTTCTTACGTGAATAGATATTTAGTAAAAAGTCTTCCCACGAAAGAGGGCGGTGGCCGTCCCTAGTCACATAGGACTCGGATTGAATACTAGATAGTTACTTTCCCTTTCTTTGTAATTTCCTCCCTCACTCTGCCTTTACTCCTTTATTGACACTGGGATTATTGCATATATCCCTATTTCCTCACTCAGTCTTCTCTCTTCTGATCAAAACCCTATCTCCACTTCTTTGCGATTGTTAATGGCCACTGAGAGCTCATTTGTCTCCTCGTTGATGGCTTCCATTTAGGATCCTTCTAGCTACTACTATCTACATCCGAATGAAAAACTGGCACTCATCCTTATATCACCGCCATTATCTGGGTTGAACTATTATCATTGGTCTTGATCTATGATGATTGTATTGATGAGCAAGAATAAGCACCAATTTGTTGATAGTTCACTATCGGTTCTGGTGAAGACTAATCCTCTGTTTTCGATGTGGCAATGTTACAACACCATGGTCCTCACTTGGCTCACCCTGTCGATTTCTCCGTCAATCATTCAGAGTGTGATTTGGCTCAATCAAGCTGTGGATGTATAGAATAACTTGAAGGAACAATTTAGTCACAACGACACCTTCAGAGTGGCTGAGTTACAAGATAAGCTTTTCCAGATCAAACAAGGTGATCTTTCTATTTCAGACTATTTTACTAAAATTAAGATAATCTGGGATAAGTTACTGAATTTTCGCCCTATTGCTGAATGTTCTTATCCTTCTTGAGAATATTTTCAGCAAGATTATGTGATTCATTTCTTAAATGGCCTTAACAATCATTTCTCTACTGTAAGGTCCCAAGTCATGTTAATGGATCCTCTTCCTTCTATTAACAAGGTGTTTTCCCTAGTCATTCAGCAGGAACGTGAACTTACTGGTTCCATTGAACCAAATATTTGTTCTACTTAGACTAATACCATTTTGGAAGCCATTTGTTCCATACAAATCCAACTATAATACTAAGATGTGCACCTATTTTGGTAAACCAAGGCATATGGTTGAAACATGCTACAAGAAGCATAGTTATCCTCTTGGTCACAAGAATTGCTTTAACATTTCGGTTAATAGTGTGGTTACCTTTGCTCCTAATTCTGTAGATGGTATTTTATCTTCTAAACCCTCTTGTACTGATCTTCTATCAATATAATCATCTCATTGCTCTTTTGCAACTTAAGTCTGCTGTCAATCATGATTTAAATACTTTTTCTTCTGTGCCAAAGATTGATTCCAATACTTGTGTTAATCAGATTTCTTCTCTCAATTTAATGCCTAATGCCAATACTACAGGTATATATGTTGCCTTAACTCCTACGTCCCTTAATTCATGGATTTTAGATAGTGGTGCCACTGCCCATGTTTGTCACACTAGTGCAAAATAGGCTTTTTAGACCACATCATTTAGACCAGTTATTGCGGATAAGGTCTAAAAGAAATGTGGAGTGGAATTCCATAATTAAAATCAATTTCTTAGACCGGTTGTTTAAAAAACCGGTCTAAAAAATCTTATTTAGACCGGTTATACAAACAACCAGTCTCAAAAACAAAATTATTAAAATGAAAAAATTTCACATTATTATTAAGACCGGTTTTTTAAATAACCGGTCTTAGAAGTCAATAATTTAAGACCGGTTATTTAAACAACCGGTCTGAAAAATAAAATTATTAAAATGAATAAAAAATCACGTTATTATTAAGACCGGTTGTTTAAATAACCAGTCTTAAAAGTCAATAATTTAAGACCGGTTATTTAAATAACGGGTCTTAAAAGTCTAATATTTCAAACCTACCCGGCCGCGAAGCTCATTTCATCAGCACATTTCATTTCCCTCCCACTCTGCTTCCACAGTCGCGAACAACTCAAGTCCAGGATCTCCGGTGATATTCCTCCTTATTCTTCGGCCACCGCTTCAGTCGCCGCCACCGCTTCTACCTCCTTTTCCATTTTCTATTGTCGGCCATTTAAAAATACTCCGTCTTTCCCCGTTCGTGTGCCCGTTGCTGCGAAGAAGTCTGCTGTGAATACTATCATGAAGGCCGACTGAGCTTCTTATTTCACCGCCTTTATCTCCCTCCGGCGTGTTTTCCAGCCACTACAACCCCTCTCCTCCAGCGCCTCAAGCCACGGTCCAAGGTTACTTCAAATAGGTAATGTCCCCTGTCTCAATCCTTCATATAAATAAAAATTTAGTATTCACTGTCTATCCAAAAAGAATCTCTACTATAATTGAACTAGAAATTAACATAGAAATGGAGAAAAAAAATGGCATTTACTCTGATAGAAATTAATTAGTGAAGCTTAATTAACGGTGGCCTGAACTGGTGTGATTTGATTATTTGAGGATTAGGGTACTGATAATTTCTAGTTTTCATAGTCTTTGGAATACTTAAGTTATTGTGTCAAGTTTCCTGGTATGTATGCTCATGAATGGCTGATTAGAAAATTGTTACATAATATTCAATTAGTTTTGAAACTAAATTTGAGAGGTGATTTGAGGTTTAGACTAAAGCAATTCTTGTGTATGTGGTTTAATTTAAGTCCTGAAATTGCTAGTGTATGTTGATACATTTTCCATATTACTTGAAGAAAATGGAACAGACTGCAATTATATCTTATGCGGAATTCTAATGAAGAATTCTGTTAAACTAGATAAATTGATGAGTGTAACCTTTTCATACTCTCATCATACTCCTGCCTTTTCTAGGGGAGTTAATATACAGAAGAGAAGAAAAAAAAAGTTGTTGAAATATATGGATCGTAGTTGGATAAACGTTAAACGGACTAGTGTTGAATATGATAATGGGGTGAGGGATTTTTTAGAATTTGCTAGAAGAAATTCTGGTAATGATGATAGTTGGATGTTCTATTGTCCTTGTATAGAATGTCTGAATGAGAAGCGACTTAGTGCTACAGATATATATACACATTTAATTTGTGAAGGATTTTGTAAGAGTTATACAGTATGTGTATGGCATAGTGAAGAAATATAAATTCCAAGTGCAACTCAACAAGGGGGGTTGCCTTTGATGATAATGACACAGTTCTGAATGATCGGATAGAGGATATTATTTATGATGTTGGAGAAGAGGCTTTTGAGAAATCATATGCATATGGTAATATGTGCAGTGATGCTGATAAGCCGTTGTACCCGGGGTACACAAAATACCAATTGTTGAAAGTTGTATTGAAATTGGTAAGCTTGAAAGCACGGCATGGATGGAGCGACAAGAGTTTTCAGAAGCACTTGAGGCCTTTAAGGACATGCTTTCAAATAATAACCTATTTCCTTGCCGATACTATGATGCGAAGAAAATATTGTGTCCACTAGGGATGAAGTATAAAAAGATACATGCATGCCCTAATGATTGTATATTGTACAAAAAATAGCATACAGAGAAAGAACAGTGTCCGATATGTGAAACCCCCAGGTACAAATCAAATAAGGCCTCTGCAAAAGTGTTGTGGTATCTTCCTATCATACCGAGTTTTAAACGGCTGTTTGCTAATGAAATTGATGCCAAAAATTTGAGATGGCATGCGGATGAGAGGATTTCTGATGGAAAGCTTCGACATCCAGCTGATTCTTCTCAGTGGAAGAAAATTGATCAGTTGTTTCCTGACTTCGGCAAAGAGCCTAGGAATCTTAGGCTTGGGCTTAGCACGGATGGCATGAATCCTTACTGTAGCCTAAGCAATATACATAGTTCATGGAAACTTATCTCATTTGTTATGTATGAAACAAAAGTACATCATGTTGTCTATGTTGATTTCGGGACCAAAATAACCCAGAAATGACATAGATGTTTACTTAGAACCCCTGATCGAAGACTTGAAAGAGTTGTGGGATGAAGGTGTTGACGTTTTTGACACGAACAAGAAGGAGATGTTTAAAATACAAGCCTTGATATTTTGTACTATAAACGACTTCCCTACTTATAGAAACTTGTCATGATATAGTGTTAAAGGCCACAAAGCTTGTCCTATTTGTGAAGAAGGCATATGCTACCATCAACTTCAACATGGAAGAAAGACTGTTTATCTTGGTCATAGGAGATTCCTTAGACGGGGCCACCCATAATGCAGATTAAAGAAGGCCTTTTTTGGTGGCCAAGAGTTTGAAGATGCTCCAGAGGCTTTGACTGGGGAGAAAGTGTACGAAAAGGTCAAAAATATCAATGTCATCTTCGGTAAGACTTTAAAGAGTCAAAATGGAAAAAATATATGGAAAAAGAGTTCTATTTTCTTTAACCTTCCATATTGGCAGAATCTTGATGTCAGACACTGTATTGATTTCATGCATGTAGAGAAAAACGTGTGTGATAGTATTGTTGGGACACTACTCAACATACAAGGAAGTTCTAAGGATGGCGTTAAGGTAAGATTAGATTTGCAAGAAATGGAAATATGGGCAGACTTACATCCGAGGCCACATGGTAAGAGAACTTTTTGTCCTCCAGCTTCTCATACTTTGTCCAATGATGAGAAACGAAGTTTTTATGAGTGTTTGCATGGCATCAAAGTTCCCTCAGGGTATTCTTCAAATTTTAAGAAGCTTGTGTCTATGAAAGACTTGAAGTTAGTAGGGCTGAAGTCTCATGATTGTCATGTCTTGATGCAACAATTACTCCCAGTGGCTATTTGAGGCATCGCCGAATATGATCTTCAATACATATTGACCAGAATTTATTTCTTCTTCAATGCGATTTGTAGTAAAGTCATTGAGACGGAAAGGTTGGATGAATTGGAAGATGAAGGTTACCTGATCTTGTGCTAGCTTGAGAAGCTTTTTGTTCCTTCATTTTTTGACATCATGATACATCTAGTTATTCATCTAGTGAGGGAGATAAAATTGTGTGGGCCTATCTATTTTAGATGGATGTTCCCAATTGAAAGAACTATGAAAATCCTAAAAGGATATGTGAAGAACCCTAACCGGCCTAAAGCTTCTATTGTTCAGAAATATGTTTCTGAAGAACCCATGGAATTTTGTCAACATTATTTGGCAAATGTAGGACATATCGGCCTTCCTAAATGACATGATGAAGAAGGGGGTAGGCGCGGGGTTACCGTCAAGAGTGTGGATCCTGATGAATTACAACAAGTCCACTTGTACATTTTGAATAATGTTGATGCAGTTCAAGATTACATAAATACTCATAAAGAAATTATACGGAAAGCGAACAATCAATTGACTGAACAAAGGTTAATTAGGGAGCATACCAGGACTTTTGCAGATTGGTTTAAACACAAGGTTAACGGAGAAGAATGAGTTTTTGATACAATTAAATGGCTAGCACGTGGTCCTGAGTTTGATGTCATAAGTTGGACTTCGTTTGTGATCAATGGGTATGCCTTTTACACGAAGTCCCTGGATGATAGGAGCACTGTCCAGAACAGCGGTGTTATGTTAGTAGCTGAATCTATGCACTTTTCTAGTTCAAAAGATAAGAACCCTACATTAGCAGTCATACCTTATTATGGGGTTATTGACGAGATTTGGGTGGTTAACTATGTTAAAATTAAATTTCTCATTTTCAAATGTAAGTGGGTTGATGTCAATAATGATGTGAGGATCAATAAGTCAGGGTTTACATTAGTTGATTTGAACAACAGAAGTTTTGGAGATGAACCTTTCATTATGGCAGATCAAGTGAAACAAGTGTTCTATATTATTGATCAGGCAAATAAAATGTGGTCTGTAGCTCTCTAAGGAAAAAGGGTTGTCGATATTAAAGAGGAAATTCGTTCAAATTATGATCTTCTCAAGACCCCTTCTTTTTCTAGGGGTCTTCCTGCATTGAACGAAGAAGATGAAGCTGATAATGAACACGGCACAAGAAGTGATCATCGTGAAGGGATATGGGAGGATATCTCTTTATAAATCTACTTTAAATTTTAGTTATCTATTTAAAGTAATTATCGTTATAACTTATATGCAGAATATATATATATATATATATATATATATATATATAGTTATTTTATAACTTACTAACTCAACAATTTATCTTAACAGTACAATGACAGATCTAGTGCATCCTACAGCAGAGGATCATGTGTCACCTACTGCTCAGCACAGCAAGCCTCAGAGTGTCAATCAGGGGCAGTCATCGGGTGAGCCGAGTCACCAGCCCAGACGGAGGGGCAAGACGGCCACACACTTGAGGGATGTTTCCCTGAGTCGGTCAGCCGGGGAGAGGATACCGATCCAGTATGATCAATACTGAAAACTGATCGGGCCGAATGCCAGTCGTTATAGGAGTTTTGTCGGCCTCCTAACACAGAATAAGCCTAGCATATTGATAGAGGAGTGGAGGAATGTCGATAAAAAGGTTAAGCAACATTTTTGGGACACTAGTCAGGTATAAAATTCCCTCTGTATGTTTCTTTTATCAAATTCGTTTCATTACTGTCACTAACTCCTTTAATTCATGAATAACAACTCACCTACGACGTTCCTCAGAGTGAGATCTTATATCACAAGACTATGACGTATTGTTGTGAGCGCTGGAGGAAGTTCAAGACTAATCTGGCCAACAATTACATGCATGTCGAGGTGCCAGCTGGTAAGCCTTGTCCTACTCCTTGCAGCAAGTATTCGTACATCGATGAAGCGATATGACAGGAGTTTTTTAGGCTTCAGACTACTCCAGAGGCTTTGGTGAGTTAACTTATTTTGTACTTTATTTACTTATCTTTTGTCTTTACTGTTTGTAACATTTTTTCTCATTTCTTATTTGCAGGCAAGAAGGCAAAAGGCACAAGAGAGTGGCAGGAAGAATGATTGCCCCCACACAATGTCTCGTGGGGGATACGTAAAGGATAAGAAAGACTTGTTGGTGGCCAAACGGAGGAGATTGGAAGAAGCATCTCAATCCAATCCTTCTGTTCTACTATCTCCACCATCTCTGATACGGCGCGAAGAGTTGTGGTTGCATGCTCGCCGGAAGAGTGGTGGATCCTATACGAGTGACCAATCTCATATAGTCGGTAAAAAAATTTTAAGTATCGTTGTTCTTATTAATTGTTTAATAAACATGTTTCATTACTCATGTGTGTTTTTTGTATATCTCACAGGAGGAACTTCAAAAAAAGAAAGCCGAGGGAGCCTTCAAGTCAAAGGAGAGTAATGACATTCTCACGGTTGCTACTGGAAAACGTGAGCATCCAGGCCACGTCAGGGGAGTTGGAGGAGGGGTGGATATAAAGGATTACTTTGGATCCTCCTCACACAGTTCCTCCTCCAACGTGGTGACGAGAGACGAATTGGAGCGTATGTTGGCCACTGTGAGGGCGAAAGTAAGGGCCAAGGTAGAAGCATCATTTGATGCACTATTGGATGCTCGGTTGAGCAAGATGAAGGATGAGGTATATGCCATGGTGAGCACAAGACAAGATACCACTCCTGCCCAGGCACAGTCGCTCGATCGCCATAAGCAAAGCACCAAAGGGAGTTGTTGCAATGTGGGACAGTCATCAGAGGGTCCTGGAAAGGACGATGCCGAGCCTTGTGAATTATATGTTGAGGATCCTCTGAGACGGTTAGTTGCACGGGGGAGTGTGCACAACCTAGGATCAACTATTTACCACCTCGAGCTGACAGATGATCAGGTAAGGGTGTCAGTTGAGGAGGTTATCATCACAGACGCACATGTCCCTATCCCTTCTGAGAAGTTCAAGATTGTGGCCGATATCTTGGGTACCTTCATATCATGGCCAAAGAACCTTGTTTATGTTGGATCTGCAGATTCCCCGACCAGAGCCCCAAGTCTAGCTCCCTTCCCTTGTGAAGTTTCACAGCCTCCACCACTGAAGGTGATGCAGCAAATGATTCTGATGGCATTTGATACATCTTTCTCGGCTAGAAATTGGCCTATGGATTTAGTTGTTGGGCCGTCAGGGGTGCATGCTATCTTGAGAGGGATGATTTAATGTCCATGGTCACTCCTAGACAAAATCTTACAATTACGATTGTCCAGCTTTTTTTTATGTAAGTATCTTCTTCAAATGGAAGTAAATATCTTAAAAATTATGTTGTTTAACTTTAATTTGTATGCTTTCATTTTTGTAGGTACATGAATTGTAGGTTGGTTTCCTCTGGACAGAGCGCTAAATTTGGATTCATGTGCCCAGCTCATGCCACGGAGAAAGGGACCACTTCTGCCATCAGACATAGATATTTATCACAGAGGCTCAGTGAAACAGAAACTGACTGTTTCTTGGTTCCTTATGTACATGGGTAAGAAACATCAAATTTATATTCCAAAATATCACATATAATGCTTTATATTTGCTTAACATTTATCTCTTTTTTTAAGGGATCATTGGCAATTGGTTATTCTATGTAAGGCTAGTTACATAGTGATCCTCCTATGCTCCCTCCACTTCAAACCGGGGAGTGACTTGAAGAAGACCATGAACTCGTAAGTTTTCTTGCTTTATTACCTTTTGTGTGCAAAGTTTGTGTGCAGAATAAGTAATCTTTGTAATTTTGATCATAGGGCTATGCGGACTTTCCTACACGCTAAGTGTGGTAGGCATGTTCGTGACTTAAAAGACCCTACATGGATCATGCCAAAGGTTAGTACATATTTGTTTTCTTTAAGATGCGTTCCATAAGCTATGCTTGCTTTGATGATATCATGTTCTTTTTCAGACCCGTAGGCAACCATCGGGCTCCAACTTATGTGGTCTTTATATGTTGAGGAAAATTTACAATATTATTAGCCTAGGCACGACTGACTTTACCGAGAAGATAATAAATGCATATTTCAAAAAGTTTGTATTACTTTATTGTTTTTAAGTTAGTAAGTTCATGTTTTGTTTGGCTTCGGTGTTACACATACAGATGTTTGATCTTGCTGATCCCTTTCCTGAAGAAGATATTGATTTCATCCGCAATTGTTGTGCTGGATTCATCTATGAGCTTTTATAAGATTAGTAAGTTTTTGAATCCGATCCTATGTTGTTCTAATAATACTTATGGTTTTCATATATATCTAACTTGGTTTATATCTCTGTTCAGGACAAATTCTTGGATATTGGTGATACTAGTTGGCTGTCGATTCAGGCATGGGATCACTATTGTAAATTTTCCTCCACTTTTTTCATTTCTCTGTAAAGCTTAGGAATTTTTCCCATATAATGAGAAATATTTCTTCTCCTGCTTCTCTTTACAAGCTTTGGGATTGTAAGTTCACACAATGTCGTGATTTTCCTGCTATCATTGTTTAATTGTGGTGTTGTGGTTCAAAATGCCTAATAATTATAAATTGTTAATATTGTACTATTTCTGAGAATTGAATAAGTTGATCATGTGTTATTGGTAGTCATTGGAATTGAATGTGTTTGTTTTCAATGATGTTTTTTTCATAATGTTCATTCTGTGATTGTTGAGAGTCGAGGGTTGTAAGGGCCAAGTGTTTTCCATTGAACAGACTGACATTTATAAGTTCATACCAATTACGATAACTAAGGTCATATTTAATAAAAGAGGGAAAGGGAAACTAATAAGGATTTTAGGCTTCATGATTCTATATTTGGAGCAAGTTTGCATTCTGAGAAATACCAATTGTTTCTGAAAATAAAAATGATGTTGTCACTGCTTCTGATTGTCAATATATATATGCATGTGTTATTGCTTGTGTATGTAATGTGGCACATAGGGGATTTTCGTTGAATATTGCTTACTGGCCTGGGTAAGATTGAAACAAATAAAACAAAAAAAAAATAAAATTTTTAGACCGGTTTTAACTTTAAACGGTCTTAAATATAAATTGAAGACCAGTTAAATTCAAGACCGATCTGAACCGGTCTTAAAGAAATAAACTTTTAAGACCGTTTTTCTTAAGAATCGGTCTTAAATATCAATTTAAGACTGGTTAAAGTTAGAACTGATCTTAAAGTCCTATTTTTTTAAGACCGGTTCATAAAAACCGGTCTTAATTGTACTAAAATTTCAATACTTGTTCCGTTAGTTAAACTTTAAGATCGGTTGTTGTAGAACCGGTCTTAAAATTTTATATTTTAGACTAATTTTTTAACCGGTCTAAAAAGTTAAATACTTTTTAGACCGGCTGTATCAAGACCTGATCCAGAACCGGTCTAAAATGTCTTTTTTAACCGGTCTTAAAAGTGATTTTTGTAATAGTGTCATTCCCTTGACTCCTTTATCTCATATTCTACCATTATTCCCATTAAAGTTTCTTTACCTACTAATTCTGCTATAGTTACTAGTATCTCTAGTACTATCCAAATTAATGATCATATTCGCCTTTCTAATGTCCTTTACATTCCAGAATTTCATTTTAATATCATTTCTCTATCTCAAATGACTACTGAGCTTCCTTATCAACTTGTTTTTTTTTCCTCACAATGTATTATCTAGGATTTGAGGATATGGAAAATGATAGGTACTGCTGATCTTCATCAAGGACTGTACAAGCTGTATAGTTTGGCTACCAAGTCTGTTGCTTTTGTTAGTTCTGTCTCTGCTATACCTTTTAACCTTTCTTGTTCTATTTCTTTTGCACCATGTCAATCATAATCTCACTTTGATTTGTGGCATTTTCTTCTTGGCCACTTATCTTCCCCAATGTTAAACATTTTGAAACAGCAGTTTCCTTTCATTTCTTGTACTTCCTTTGATGCTTGTGATGTATGTCACTTTGCTAAGAAACGAAAGATTTCATTTCCTATTAGTACCAGCAAAACTTATTTGCTTTTATAATTATTGCATGCTGATATATGGGGTCCCTATAAAGTTTCTTCTATTCATGGTCATTGTTATTTTTTAATGGTTGTAGATGATTTTACTCATTTTACTTAGGTATGTCTCTTGAAAAAAAAATGAAGCAAGGTCTTCTTTTCAATCTATTATTATTTTACTTGAAAATCAGTTTAATTATCATGTTAAGATTGTTAGGATTGATAATGGACTTGAATTTCAAATGGTTTCCTTTTATTCTTCTAAGGGTATCTTACACCAAACTTCTTGCATTGAAACTCCACAACAAAATAGTGTTGTGGAAAGGAAACATCAACATATTTTGCATATTGCTCATGCATTAATATTATAATCTCATTTGCCTTTGGATTACTGGAATTATGCAATTTCTCATGCTATTTTTCTTTTCAATCGTTTTCCAACCTTTGTTTTGGCCAATAAGACTTCATTTCAGTCCTTATATACAACTCCTCCTGATTATACTAATATTAAAATTTTTAGTTCTCTTTGTTTTGCTTGTACTTATTCTGCTCATAAAACAAAATTTGATGCTAGGGCTTGAAAATGTGCTTTTCTTAGTTATAAAATTGATACTAAAGGTTATGTCTTACTTGATCTTCATAATCATCAAATTTTTGTTTCTAGGCATGTTATTTTCTATGAATTTATTTTCCCTTATGCTACTAACTCAGTTGCTTGATCCATACCAATGCCACAATTTCCTAGCACTGTTGTTCTATTTGATTCCACCACTTACCCTCTTGCTACTTCTTCTACTGATTCTCCTTTAAGCTCACCTACTACTAATCCCTCTCCTGTTTTGTCTCCATTTGTTTCTCTCCCAAATTCTTTTATTTCATCCTCTTTATCATCTATTTTTCCTGCTACTGATTTTCCACCTACTACTTTTAATCATTCTACTACTAGTCATAGTCCTTCTATTTCCTCTCCTCATCTTCGCAGATCATACAAAATGCATAAGCAACCTATTTATTTGCAGGACTATCATTGTTCTCTCCTTACTTCAGTACCATTGGTTTCCATGTTTACTTCATGTAGGTATCCTCTCTCTTCTATTCTCTCCTATGCTAATATTTCTTCTTCTCACAAGCATTTTGTCTGTTTTATCTCCATTTCATCTTAACATTGTAATTACAAAGATGCTATTCAATATCCTGAATGGCAGCAGGCAATGCAAGCTGAAATAACAACTTTAGAGTAAAATAATACATAGGTCTTGATTGAATTACCTAAGGGTAAGTCTCCTATTGGTTGTAAGTGGGTTTTTAGAACAAAATTTCATGTTGATGGGACTTTAGAGCGATATAAGGCTCGATTAGTGGCGAAGGGCTATACATAAACTGAGGGAGTTGACTATTTTGATACTTTCTTCCCTGTTGCTAAAATGACTACTATGAGACTATTACTTGATGTTGCTACTACTTGTAATTGGTGTCTTGAACAATTAGATGTTAACAATGCTTTTCTACATGGTGATTTACATAGGGATGTTTATATGTCTCTTCCCCCTAGCTTTTCTACACCTAATCCATAGTTGGTTTGTAAGTTGTAAAAGTCCCTTTATGGTTTAAAACAAGCTTCACAGTAGTTGTTTTCCAAATTATCCTCTACCTTATTGTCTTGTGGATATACTCAATCTAAATCTGACTATTATTTGTTTACTCAGCAGCATGATTCTTCTTTTACTGCTCTCTTGGTTTATGTTAATGACACTATACTTGTTAGCAATGATTCTGCTGAAATTAATCGTATTAAGTCTTTTCTTGAACATTCTTTCAAAATCAAAGATCTTTGCAAGCTAAAATTCTTTCTTAGTCTTGAAGTAGCTCAGTCTATTACTGATATTTCTCTTAATCAGAGAAAATTTGCTTTAGATATTCTCAATGATGCTAGTTATTTGGGTTATAAGCCCCTTTCCACTCCTATGGCTCGTAACACTTGTTTATCCTAAGATGTTGGCACTCTTCTTTCAGATATTGCTCCTTATAGGTGATTGGTTGGACGCCTCCTTTACCTTACTACCACTCGGCTTGACATCTCTTACGTTGTCCAACAATTGTGTCAGTTTATACATGCTCCAACATCAATTCATTACCAAGCTATATTAAGAGTGCTCATGTACCTCAAACATTCTCCAGGAAAAGGTATCTTCTTTCCTTCCTCTTCTCTTCAATTGAAGGCATTTAGCGATTTTGATTGGGCTGGTTGCTTTGATACAAGACGGTCATTATTTAGGTATTGTATTTTTCTTGGTGATTCCTTGGTTTCCTGGCGTACCAAGAAACAAACTATTGTTTTCCTCTCTTCTTTTGAGGCCGAATATAGAGCTATGAGGTGTGTTGCTTGTGAAATTCATTGGCTTCTTTATCTCTTAGCATATTTGCATATTCCTCATTCTTCTCCTACCATTTTATACTGTGATAATCAATCTGCTATACATATAGCATCTAATCATACCTTCCATGAAAGGACTAAACATTTGGAAATTGATTGTCACTATGTAAGAGAAACACCGGTAGAAAAATGACTTTTTAGACCGGATACAAATGACTTTTTAGACCGGTTTCAGATGAGGTCTCGATACAGCCGGTCTAAAAAGTGTGATACTTTTTAGACCGGTTATGCAACCAGTCTAAAAATTCACTTTTTAGACCGGTTGTTTGAACAATCGGTCTAAAAAAGACTTTTAAGACCGGTTATCCACATAACCGGTCTTAAAAGTCTTTTTTAGACCAGTTGTTCAAATAACCGGTCTAAGAAGTGTCTTTTTTTTGCTAGTTCATTGATTATGTTAGTATACTCAATCTGTACATATCCTAAAAGTATGCTTCCAAGGCTATACTTATAATTACTTATGACGAATATATCCTGGTGAACTCACATCTGAAGAACCCAATGAGCACAACTCAAGAATCTTACAACACCCAGTGCAAATATATAATAAGTTGTGAATGGCTCAACAATATGAAATAATATTAGGAAATGAGTTAGAAAAGAAAGTAATTAGATCACAAGTTGGAAGATAATTTTAGTTAAGAAATTTTGTCGGAAAATAAATATTTAGAAATAGGGCAAATGACAGAAGAAAACGCTAACCCCAACCCCTAGTAAAGAATCCAATTTGTAAACTCTCTCAGATGTCGCAATTGTAAGCCTGAAGCAAATATGAGTATACAATTTTCCAATAGAAATCGATATGAAGTATATGAAGGTAGCTAGTCTGAAGTATGTATAAAACTAATTAAGTAGATCGCTTACCATAAACCAATCGGAGAGAAGAAAAGTCGAGCCTTATGGTAATGGATTCCACCGTACCTCTGCGTTGACGGCGGATATAGTCAAGGATGGTGGAGCGATGTGGGAAGGATGAGTTGTTGCGGCATGAGGGAGGGGTTTACAAGAAGCTTGATGAGTACTAGATTTCAAAGTTGAAATTAGGCACGAGCTAAGGCGGCGAGAGAGGATTTTAAATATTAGGCGGACTTTTAAGACCAGTTATTTGACAAAACCAGTCTTAAAAAGTTCACCTTTTAGACCGGTTATAACTAATAACCGATCTTAAAAATAAAAAATATTTAATTTTTTAATGCGACATCTTTTAGACCGGTTATCACCAACAACCGGTCTAAAAAGTTTTATCTTTTAGACCGGTTATTAGTGACAACCGATCTAAAAAGTCTTAAAAAATTTTAATTTTTAATTAATCTTATATTTTTTGACCGGTTGTTTGGATAACCGGTCTAAATAATATCTCTTAAACTGGTTATTTTAAGAACCGGTCTAAAAAATTCTTTATAATTACGAAACTGCCACCAGTCATATTTTTTAGACCTTATCCGCAATAACCGGTCTAAATGATGTGGTGTAAAAGGGCTTTTTTGCACTAGTGAAAATGTTCAAGTTGGGATTATTCGACTTCTACCAGTTTGGAGTGTTAATCAACTTGCTGATATTCTTACCAAGCCTCTTGATCCACAACTTTTTCATGGTTTTCTGTCCAAGCTTAGCATGATTAATATCTATGCCACAGCTTGTAGGGGGTAATAGATGTTACTTGTTGATTAGTTATACTCATTAGTTAGTTGGTTGTAACAAACTTGTATAATACTCATTAGTTAAAGCCTAGTTAATTATTTTTCCTATAAATATTGTGTTGGAAATTGTGCCCTAAGGGCCAATCATTGTACCTTAAACATTATTGTTGTTTAAGAATTTCTCCTTATTGTTATCATATCATTTGCATATTTATTATGATAATTGTATTCTTGGATGAACTATAAAGATTATCCTAAATGTCCCTGGTCAATTATCTATGCGGGAGCAAAGATGAAATAAGACCAGTATGACTTTGATGAGGTATAGAGATACAAATCAAAGTCTTAGGCACTTGTAGGAGTATAAGGTGCTGGACCGACCCGCTATGAGAAAGTTGCATGGATTAAGTCATAAGCTTATATCATACATATAATCATGTCACAGTGCCCTCTGACCTGAGATCATCATAGATTCCTGCATGAGAGTTGCTAAGTTTTAACCTTGTCAAAAGTCACCTTTGACCGGGTGATGATAAAGGCTACAATCGGGCTTAGGAGTTTTCATGAAGAGGAATGTGAGTAGTCAAGATGGAATTTTTCCCTCACATTAGTGAGAGATATTACTGGGCCCCTCGATGAGTGAGCCTGAGAAATGTATGGCCATACTGTAATGGGAAGGAGTTTCCATTTCTAATTTGAGGCTACTCAGGAATCGGGAAAGTGATAGTCAGGAACAGGAGGATGACGTTGTCCATGCCTCATCCTTGACCAAAATATCGTGTGACAAAAAGGGACGTGACATGGTTGTATAAAAGGTTGCATCGTATCATCGATCCTCATGTGAATTGGGTAGTCGCAATGTCTTGCTAGAGGCCGCTTACGACTTGTGGGCTAGAATAGTTTTTGGCCCACTGCCAACTTCATGTGGGCCTACAGGGTCGCACACAAGAATAGCCCAACACGAGCTATGATGTCCAGATTCATTGAATCTAAGATGTGTCTAAGATTCAATGAATACAATATTTGACCTAGGGTGGATGAATTTTATATATATATATATTCGAAAAAAATAATAATAATATACATAGATTATAATATTATTATAAGATGTTAGTTTTATATTTAATTTATTTGATAAATTAAATAATTAAAACTAATACAGATATCATATCATAGATTTAATTTATAAAGAAAAATTAAATCTATTGGCTCTTTAATTAGATTAAATGAATATGATAAATTAAATCTGTTTGACAGATTTAATCAAGTTAGATTTATTTGATTTAATTTGAATTTCAAATTAATTAAGATTAATTTTGAGATTCCAATACGGCCTACATCAGAAATAAAATTCGAAGGGCTAGAGAACCCTAGGCCGTACGGAGAACTCAGAGAGCCGCGAGAAACCCTAGAGAGGCATCTTGGAGGCACTAGCACACTGCCGCATTGGGTCTTGTTCGTGTGGATACCGGTAGAGGGAGGCGACCAGAGGTGTTGACTCCTAGAGATCGAAAGCACGAAAAACATAAAGGTACTATTCTAACTACTCGATTTAGACGTCTTTGATAGATCCGTGATTGGGATTCGAGGTTTTTAAACGGTTAATTTTTTCGCTGCGTGTACGAATCCCAACATATTGGATGTACTGTGCACAATTGATTCATTCAATAAGATTCATTTGCTTCATATTTTTTTGTTAAAAGCTGCAACCTTTCAACCTTCTGAAGAGCCCCCAGCTGATATGGTATCTTACCAGTAAGACTATTTCCATTCAAAAACAATATCCTCAATTCAGTGTAACTCGTCAAGTTCCAAGGAATTTCCCCTGTTAATAAGTTGTTTGAAAGAACGAGTAACTTTAGCCTAAACAAACGTCCCAACTCTTGTGGGATTTCAGCATGGAAATTGTTGTCTGGGAGGGAGAGATTTCTGAAGAAAGAGAGATTACCAACGTGAGGTGATATCATCCCACCAACATGAAGACCTGCCAAATTCAACTTGGTGACTCGCTGATGCTTGCGGCCACATGTGATTCCAGTCCAGCTGCAGAAGTGGTTTGTACTATTCCAAGAGCTCAAGATTTTAGCAGGATCATCAATAATTGATTCTTTAAACTTGAGCAATGCCAAATAATCAGTCTCATTTGACTTAGCTCTGATATGCTGGAAGCAAAGTAAGTTTAGGAAGAAGAAGATAAGGATTAATGGTTGAAGGTAGTATATATTTGGAAAGAAATGAAAATAAAATGGAGGTAAAAGCCATGAGTATGCTGATGAAGAGCGTGAATGGTTTTGTGGATTCATATATTGAAATGGTTGATGCTTTAATAGGAGCTTTATCATTTGAGTCTTCATTATCCACGTTGTATGCACTACTCTCATGCATTAGGAATCAAGGTGGACCTACTGATTGTTTTCTTTCCTTTGCCTTTTTTTCTATGGTCATAGCTAGAGCCAGGAAAACATGCCGCTCAACCTGAATTTATAAGGGTTGGGCCTAAAATTTTTGCCTTAAAAGTGAAAATAGGTCTAAAAGGGTCAACCTTATAGGGCTGAAGGCCTAAAAAAGCCAACCTTATAGGGCCACAAATGGCCCTTTTAGGCCCGCATATTTTTTTTATTTTTTTTAAAATATTTATATGATAATAATATTATTTTTTATATATATTTTGTTAACGATGTTGCAAATATTGAGTTGTTATTATCTTTTTTAGAATTAAGTTTTATAATAATATCTTATATTAAGAATCCTAAAAATTAAAAATTTATAAAAGATATTTCTTATTTTATAAGTATTCTTACCAATTTTTTATTTTATTTATTTATTTTCTAGTGATTCTTTTATTTATATCTTATTTTATTTATTTTGTTGACTACTTACACTTTTCAAGACATATTTATAAGAAATATTTTTAATTTTGTTAAGTCTTCTTATTAATTATTTGTAATTGTGGTATGTGGACAATAGTTTACCTTTGATTATGACTTAATGACTGTGTTTGCTTGTTGCATAATGCATACTGTTTACACCCTAATTTTGACAATATTTACTCACAACTGGATGTATGGATTCACATATGATGGTAATTTACTAATTTATTTGTATTTTGTATTTGTTAGAGTTATTTATCATTTTGGTTTATTATTTGTTGTAGATAAAGATTATGGATGTATTCATGATGCAGGAGAAGAAATTCTTGATATTTTTACCCCTCAAGTGGAGCCTACTACTCAAAGTAAAACACAATCAAATTTCCTTGAAATTGATGATAGTGGAAAAAAGATAAAAATGATAGTTGTTATACTCATGTTGCTTAAAGTATTTAGCTTCTTGCCTTCTTATACTTTGTGTGAAACTGTAAGTTATTTGTGGACACTATTTTTTACCTTTAATTATGAATTAGTAACTGTACTTTTTTTATTGCATAAGGCATGTAGTTAAATCTTATGAAAATGACTTTTAGCCCTGTGGACCAGCCCTGACCCGCATGCTTTCGGGCTAGACCTTGAAAAACAACAATTTTTCTTACCCCGGGCTTAAAAGGGCCAGCTCTTTTAGACCCTAGCCCTTTAAGTGTTATACATTATTTTCAATAGCCACATATACATCAAATGTATAATTACACATAACCACCACACTCTTACACCAAATATAAATAGTAGTGCCTTACACTACGATCTTCACTTCACATTCATATCTCCTCCGATACATATCTTCTTGCACTCTTCACCTGTCTAAATGGTTGGTTGGGAGGAGTGAGATTCGAGAGAATCTCAGTAGCAAACATTACAACTATGCATACAAGATATATATGAATGCATGGCATGCTTGCCTACACTATTTCATGCCAACATAATGACATGTTGCATGCTCGATGTTATGACATACATATGGTCATTGCACAAATATAACATAGCTTTAACCAATCATACATGTTCCACACAAATAGGCAAAGCAGTCACATAATCAATGCAAGACATACATATCACATACATGCAGAAAAGGTAAGCTTACTACCTGGTGGACTATAGTCCCCTCTCTTGTCCCTTAATCCTCTAATCATTGCTTCTTCTTTGTTACTTCATGGCCCTATATAACCGATTACATAATTAGAGACATGATTCAAAGCTCTATTTGACCCTCTTTAGGTATATTTTCAAAAGAACATATAGCCATTAGCTATATGTGAACACTTTAACATAGAATTTCCCCTTTCTAATCTATGTTTCAGAATTTCAGTTAACACGATTAACTTTGAAAATTCACCATTAATTCTAGGAAAATACAAATTGAATAGTTCTAAATTCTATGGAAAAATATTTTATTCTAGTTTCACATAAAAATACTAAATTATAGCTATCACAGCCACAAAATTCTCAGAATTTCGCCAAACTCGACCTGTCCAAATCACATTCCAGAAACAGGGCAGAAGTTCCAAAATTCATATCTAAATCCAAAAAAACTCCAATTGAGCTTATTCCAAGTCCTAATTGACCTTTGTTAAGTATATTTTCAAGGAAAAATATAGAAATTAGCTATATATACACGAATTAATACAGTATATTAACTTTCTATACATTATTCCAGAAAATTCCAGTTTTGCATGCTCAAACTTTGAGAATGTAGAACTTCTAGCACATAAATCCAATTGATTATTATGACCTATCAAATTAAAGGTCTATGTGTATACTTTCAAACTGGAGAGTTTCAGAATTTTTTGATAATAATTGGCCCTTGAAACATCACACACAGTAATAGTGCTTCAGACAGGGCAGATCAACATTATGTATAATCTTACTTCTTAAATTCCCAAATTCATATACAAGCATCCAAAATTCATAAAAACTTGTATACCTACACAATTTTACCTTATAAAGCTAATGGAAGCATCAAAATGGACAAATTCCATCAGCTTCATCACGTCACAGAACAGGCATGCAATTAAGATTCTCCGAAAAAGTTTGTTGTTTCTTCGTTTTCTCTTACCTAATCACTTCATTGCTACTCCTAATCAAGTGATTAGCTATTTAAAAACTCATTGGACATAATTTAGCCATTAAAACATCCTTTAAAACTAGTCATAAATAGTACCCCACTTCCAATTTACTCATCCAAACAACAAATCAATCGGTTAAAAAGGAAGCTTACGCTTACCTCTACCCGTTTCCGCAAATGTTTCGGAATTCCGACAACATCCGGTCGGTGAGATGGAACCAACCACCTTCAAATGAGAATCCGAAATCGTAGAAATGTAGCTTGCGATGAGTAGAAGAAGTTTCCTGAAGGGTACTTTGAGAGATGATGCCGTTTTGGCAGTGTTTCGGAGATTGGAATTTTCTCTCTCCTCTCCCTCCATTTCTCATCCGATCACTCTCTCTCTCCTTTCTGGTTTTCTGCGTGAAATGGAGAAGGAAGACGATGGATTTAATGGATAAATGAGTCAGCTAACTCATCTGCCACGTGTCATACTCCTATTGGTCCAAAAATCAAATTTTCGCACAAAATACCAAATTCTGCAGATTTTTCATTAACTTTGAAAATTCATATCTAATTGTACAAATGTATAATTGGGGTGGTTCCAAAGGCTATACGACCATCATTGAGTTTAGTTTTAAAGAAAAACATAAACTTTGGCCAATTGGAAGCTCACTCTTCCCAGATTTTAATCTTTGAATGTTATCCCAGAAAATAATTAATTTCGCTGGGCTAACTTCAAAAATTTATTTATCTTTGTGTACAACTCCAAATGACTTTTATGATCTATCAAATTAAAGCTTGATAAGTCTACTTTCATTCTGGAAAGTTTTATAATTTTTCACCACCTATCGAAATATGTCACACAATCATCACTACCATACTAGGAATTTCACCGGTAGCAAAATTACTTTGTGTTCCACTTTACTATATTGTGTGTGACTTCTAATCACTTCGTTTTGTTATTCCCTGCGCTTTTTAGCTCACCAATATAATTCATTTTAATATCCAAGGATATAAAGGAATTTTGAGGAATTTAAACATGCCTTATAGGGACATTTGCTAAACTGGGGCTTAACAGTCCACTTGATCCAGGCTTCATCTCAAACCTTTTGTCCCAAAACATGGGATATTACATTAAGGGCCGGCCCTGAGTCATTTCAATATATACTAAAAATTTATTTCACATATGTTTTTTATTTAAAGCTTAATAATAAATAATTATCCTTTGTATAAAAAAAATTGGCCTTAAAAATATATTTGACTTTAAAAATAAAGAACAAGAAAAGAAAGGAAAATTATTTTAAGTATACCTAAAACTTCGTAATGAAACTTAGTTGAGATTTATAAAGGCTACCCACTAATACTGAAAATTTATTTTATATCCTTTTTTGGTTTAAATATTAATAAAAATAGTACTTCCTCCATATTTAATTATAAGTCTCAATTTTTACATTTATCTTTTAAACAACATATATAGCGGGTATTGAAATAGTTGTTACTCATCTCACAACTGATAAAAAAGAACAAGGGTTTAGGGATGCAATCGTCTTTTAATTAAACCTATAATTTTGTGATAAGATTTATGATTAGTAACACAACTGAAGTGAAAATTAAAATCTATGATAAGGCCGCCTAGCAATTTTAAAAATGCAGCTCATGTCTTTTAATTTCTTAGTTTAAAGGTTAATAAAAAAAAATGTTTTCCAAAAACTATATTTGACTTCAATTAAAATAGTACTCCTTCTTTTTTTTCTGTTATGTCCCCAATTAGTTCCTAATTTTAAATCTCGTTGTAAAGTTCTAGGTGTACCAATTAAAATATTTTTTCTTTCTTTTTCTGATAGCCACCTACCAATACTAAAAGCCATGATTGTGCTGAAGAACTGAAGGGGAAGAGTGTGAATGCATTGCGAATTTGTTCTTAGCTTATGTTTTGCCATTTTCATTTGAGTCTTCATGATGTATGTGCTGCTGTCATGAGTTAAGGTATTTTTACTAAAATACTATAAACAATAAAAACATTACCTAAATGCTATGGGAAGTATTTATCAAAATACTACAAGCAAGGTCGTTCGTTTAGAATTACGAGAAATCGTTTATATCAAGAACGAGCTGCATATCTGACATATATATTTTTTTAATAAAAAGTTCAACTCGTTCCAAGAGTGAACATACAAAATTTGATTGACTGCGTTTTTCTTTTTTCAACTTTTCTTTCATGCATCCGTTTCTTTAAGCCAAAAGATGATCATACAAGAGACATTTCTTTAAGCCCATTCTGAATATATTGCATTTATTCAAGAGAGAGTAGATGTTTGTGTAAATAACACCAATTAGAGAAATATAATAAAAAAGATGAAGAATCTTGTATTAATTATATAAGAGCATTATGCTCATATAAATTATAACCCATTTGGATTATCTCTAATCTTTCGAAGATAATCAACCCCGCTTGGGGATTAAGAGATACTTAAATTAACCTCTTTCTAAACATGATGAGGATCTAACTACCATACACATCTAACACATTAACCATGACCCCTTATATAGAATAAAATCTCAACCAACTAACTCCTCATTTAATTTCACCTTAATATCTTTAACACACCCCCTTAAGTTGACACTTCTTATATTCATGAAAGTGTCAACTTGCTAATACAATAAATAGAGTTTAGTGAAGTAAGATTAAACCAATCATTTTGTTTTTGTGAACAGCACTTTTAGGAGACATCTTCCTCTTTGCCTTCATGGAGACATCTTCCTCTTGATTTTCAAAATATTGTTTTTCAACACTTCATTCTTTAATTTAGTATTCTTTGCTGAATATATGACTTTTTCACTTTAATGACTTTCAACCACATGGTTAAGCCACTTCAAACATTTCAACAAAAGCATTAATTCTATTGGTCACAGGCCTTTGTTTACACTCCTTCATCCATTGTGGTAAAAACATGTCTGATTAAGATCAACCAATAGTTTCTTCATTCACCTTTTGTAGTTTCCCTTTCTTGATGATATGGTGTTGATTGTTATGGAGCCTATCTTATCAAATGCGCCTGCCAGTAAATTATCTGGATCAAATAGGTCATGGGCTGTCCTCTGCAAAATATCAATTACCTCACCAACATGATGTGTAAGAAGCAATTGTCTTTCTTCATCTTAAAGATTGCCAAAGCCACATTAAACATAACCTTTGCCCCCTCAAAGAACATGACATCCTGATAAGTTGTTTGTGTAGCAATCATTAGCTAAGACACTTTTCAATAGCACTGCCAGCATCCAAAAACACTTCCTCTTCTTGCAACTTGATAGTAAGACCACCCATTATCTAAGAACATCTGAGCCAAACTTTTTCCTTTTGCCTATTCAATATCTAGCAATCTATTTGCCTTTTTTTCAATCTATCAAAACACTAAGCTTCTGCAGTAGGGGTGGCTGTATATTTCTGCCTTTTTTCTTTTTTGGATCTTCTGCACTCACGTAGAATTTCTTTAAGAATCCAACTTGGCTTCAAGCATTGTATTCATTATGGTGCATCTGGTTTGATATGAAATTCTCCCATCAATTGCAAACCCACATTCTTGCAGACAACATATGAACACACAAGCGTCTGGTGTCAAAAACTCAATCAACTACCATCAACAACCTCTACAGAACCACGAGATATATAATTGGGCAAGATTATGTATATATATATATATATATATATATGAAGGATATAGCAAAACAATCTTTTCACAGTCACAATAATTTCCTTCAATGATGATGCCCATCATTCACATCCATGCCAAATTGAGATGAGGACCAAACATAAGAAATTCCTTGCATACAATGGGGACAATAAATCAACCAAATTCAGTGAAATAGAAGTTGAAGCAAAACCATGATGACTCAGCAAAGTCCTTTGCCGCCGCACGACAATGTGAACAGATCACCATCGGATTGCTTCAAAGCTCTAATCACCTTGATAGCCAATTATGATTTTTCACGAAGCAACAAGAACTCAAAAACAACTTGAATGTTATAGATAATGGCATCCAACACCAAGAACTCAAGGCACCATTAAAATTTCCCAAAAAATAGCAGAAACAAGAGGCATGGAAGTCCATACCAACATATCAGTCTAGATGCAACCCATGTAAAGAATTAAAGTTTCATTTTACCGAAAAATAGAGGCACCTCTTTAAGAATTGTTGAAGTTTCTTGGCCAGCCGATTCAAATGGCCAAAGTCTCCAGCACTTGTAGAAAGATGCAAATTCCCATCAACATTCATGAGAGATCGAAGATTTCTGTTCCAACAAGTAGATGGAGACCTCACCAAACTCAGCAACATTTCTTGATGGAATGGCGCCTCCAACACTGTCTTCAACCCTTCTTCTTTATCAAAATTGGGACGAAGTTCCCTCATCAAGAAAATTTGAAAGATGCGAACAAAACCTGCTTGAGAAGCCTCTTCCTAGTGTTGCTAAGGGTTCATAATAGCAAACCCAGCTTACTCTAGCTCAAGACAATCTATCCATTGGCGATCTTGCAAATTAAAAGAAACTTTGATGGTGCTTTGACAGCGCAGGTGGTGATGGTGAGAATTGTGCTCCGCCGCTGGGCTGGGAGTCCCCCCATCATGGCGGAGATCGTAAACATCAATGGTGGCAGATGCACAATATTGAGGGCAGAGATTAAAGCAGAAGCATTGATTTCAATTTCAGAGGACCAAAAAACCCTTAGGGAAAAATGGCACAACAATGTCGTTTGTGGCTCAGGCGTGTGATGGCTAACCAAGAAGCGGCACCATTGATTCAAGAAACATCAAAGAAATTGGACGGTGGAAAAAGAAGAACCATTGAGCTTAAATATTTTCAGGCCTAAGATTAACCAACTCATGATACCATGTTAGTAAGAGCAATTATAGAAACATAATAAAAAAGATGAATAATCTTATATTAACTATATAATATGCTCATAAAAACTATAACTCACTTGGGTTATCTCTAATCTACCGGAGATAACTAATCTCACTTGGAGACTAAGAGAGATTTCCCTCTCCATAGAGAGACTCAAATTATTGAAATTAACATCTCTCTAAATATGGTGGGGATCTAACTATTTTACACACCTAACACATTAACCATGTCTCTTTATATAGATTAGGGTCTTAACCAACTAACTCTTCATTTAATTTCACTGTAATATCTCTAACAGTTTGTTACAGTAAAAAGCGTTAGAGCCACAAAAATACGAAATGATGGATTAGATTTCATAGATTCATAAATATTTTTTCAGTTCAACTTGGAATTCTAAATTACTTTTAGTGCATCCAATACTCTAAAATATTTTTTTAGTAACACCTAATATTTTAATAAATTTTTATGTATCCACTCATTATTTTAAATCTAGGGTACTGGTTGCGATTGAGAAAAATGTTGTAAGTGTGAGATGCTCTAAAATTAGTTTAGGATATTCAGTCCTACTTAAACATTACTTCAAAAAGCAATATGCTAGATACTGAACGCTAGGTAATTTTTTAACTGTTTATATAGCATTCCAGTAAAAATGCCCATGAATCAACTGCAAACCAAAATCAGACTAAACGCCCTTTAGAAATTTGAAAGGGATTGTTGTGGGCCATAAACGAAGAATACAATGTTTACAGCAAAAGTTGACTATTGCATCAAATTAATCACCCATGTTTTATTTATTAGTATGAACTATGAAGTATGAACAGCTTAAAATAGTCTCTGATCCTACTCCAGCCTTAATAATAAGCTTTAGTTAGAAGGTTGGTCTTAGTTTTAAATACACTGTCTCCAACGACTGTGGGTGCCACCAGACCCCGAACTCGATCCACACCCTCTCCCAGACTCGGGACGTATCATTCCCTCCCTCTTTAAGGAGGTTCATCCTCGAACCTTTCAATGGAAGCAGGATTTGAACCCGTGCTGGCTTTAATACCAAACCTCAGGAACGAAGCGCCACAACACGAGGACTTCCCAGGAGGTCACCCATCCTGAGACTACTCTCGGCTAAGCACACTTAACTGTGAAGCGCTAACCATCGTGCTAAAAGCTTAAGCTGGTAGCAGATGCGCACCCCTATTCCTTTAACCCAGTACAGACACAGGCCCCTGTCTCCAACGATTGTGGGTGCCACCAGACCCCGAACTCGATCCACACCCCTCTCAGACCCGAGACGTATCATTGTGTCACTTTAATTAATTCATCATTATAAAAAGTGACATTAACTCATTAAATTTGTCTTAAATTTAAAAAAAAAATTCATCCATATTAAACAAGGTTTTGAATGAGAGAAAAATATAATGAGTCACATGTAAGCATTAATTACATAAACAAAATTGACAAATAAGTATTAATTGTTTTCCTATTGACTTATATTATGGATCAAATAATTCTTCTAGAAATAACTTATATGGTAGATCAAATGGAGTATAAGACCTATCCATGTTATCTCTAAATATTTTCTAAGAGGTATTAAATATCAACAACTTAATTAGATCTGAATTTTGCATATATAGTGGACTATGAAGTATGAACAGCTTAAAATAGTCTTTGATATTAATTACAAAGGGAATACCGATTGACCATAAAAACACACAATTACTGCAAACTTCAAGCAATTAGTCTTTGAATTGAAACTGAAATTGAAAATGAAAGATGTTACATCTAGTGGCAGTAACAATTTAACGGACGCAGAAAGTTCGGCATTTGGAAGACCAAGATCAAGCAATAAGTCAGAAAATAAAAAGGATTGGTTAGGTTTGAACTGGAAAATATAGGAGGAAACAAATTATTTTGAATGATTTGATTTATTTAATTTTATTGCAAGAATTCTTTGTTAAGGTTTGTGCAAATTGGGTTTTTGATTAAATTTTCAAAGTGATTGAACCAAGTATATCGTGTGAAGAATTTTGTGTACTTATTTCTTGTTAGAGTTTAGATTGGTATGAGATCATAGTTTGGTTGCAGAGATTACTCATATTTATTCCGTTATCTCTTTTTCTCTCCCCCACCTCTTGACTTTTTGGATGGTGGGAGCTCTTCTCTTATCATTAGGTGAGCTTTCTTTACAACGTCTCCCTCTCTAGGTTTTAGCCGGTTGTGGAAACGTCCACATGTTGTATCAGTCTTTTTTTTTTCTTTGGGCTTCTTATGGTAGTATTGAATTTATTTTTGGTAATAAATCGAGTTGGGAGTTTCAGTGGCAGCAAATGTAAAGACCCGCCTTATATATCCCTTATTACTGATCTTACTCAGAGTAGCAATGCGTAGTTCAGTGAGCACATAGGAATAACATGAATATACTGATAATATTAATACAATATTGCTTGATTATAATACAAAATTTTCCCCACCAGGGGTTTACACAATATTTACATACCTTAATTACTAAAAGGCCTTCAAACAACCAGCAACATTCCTCTTCATGCATACCTCTTTTCTGATCTCAGCACGTTTCCAATGCTCACATGTCTGAATGGTTGGTTGGGAGGAGTGAGATTCGAGAGAATCTCAGTAGTAAACATTACCACAATGTATGTCAGATATATATGAATGCATGACATGCTTGCCTACAATATTTCATGCCAACATAATGACATGCTGCATGCTCGATGTTATGACATACATATGGCCATTGCACAAATATAACAAAGCTTCAACCAACCATACATGTTTCACACAAATAGGCAAAGCAGCCACATAATCAATGCAAAACATACATATTACATACATGCAGAAAAGGTAACACTACTAGAAAAAACACTTTTAACGTCCTTTATTTGAGACTTTTAACGTCCTTTTATGAGGGGACGCGTATGCCAGCGACGTAGTAAATTTGGACTTTAGACATCCTTTGGGAAAGGACGCCTAAAGGGCTGGGTTTAGGCGTCCCTTTGAACAAAAAGGACGCCTAAAGTAAGGACTTTAGGCGTCCCTTTGGCCAAAAGGGACGCCTAAAGTCCCCGTTTAGAATTTTTTTATTTAAAAATTAGGGACTTTAGGCGTCCCTTTTGGCCAAAGGGACGCCTAAAGTCCTTACTTTAGACATCCCTTTTGGTCAAAGGGACGCCTAAACCCAGCCCTTTAGGCGTCCCTTTGACCAAAAGGGACGCCTAAATGGTTTTTTTCCATACGGTGCCATTTGTATTGTTTCTGGCCATATCATTCTGAAAGCAAACAGAAACGTATACACAAAAAGGAAACATACAGCACGCAGTTTATAATTAACAAAACACAACATCCACCTCTAATGAAACATTCATGCACTACATTGTTGACAGAAATGTTGTCCACTAATATAATAAACAACTACTAAGTAAATGTACAGGAAACAATAAATTTCTACAAATCAATGTGTTGAAGAATCCTCCCAGCCAACAAGTCTCTGATCAAATTAATGTCTTCATATAAGTAAGCAGCATCATTATCAAAGATCTACAAATTAGAAAATATGATTATACGAAATCAATGAAATTAAAGGATTGTTTAGCAATTCAATTAAAATACAACCAAAATATTATCATTTGATTACCTGTTGAAAATCATTTGTAACGCCACTTTGAATGATATTATACATGTAAAGTATAACATAATAGCCACATTCAGTACCACCTGGTTGTTGAGGGCACTATAAATCAAAAGCAATTGGTTAAAATCAATAACATACATCATTTATAAAACAACCGTAAATAAAATAACTTAAATTATATTGGAACCACATACTTTGGGATAGAACCACTTTGGCTTGCGAACAACTCTACCCTCACGTGACCCGCCAAGCATTCTATATGTTTGGGTCGCGCTACCATTAAAATGTAAAACATTTTAAGTTAGAACAATTTATTTAAATCAAGCATTTCTTTAATTAATAAAAAAGAAATAACTAACGTGTTGAAGACTGATTTTGTGTCTTTGTCTGGCTTTTTTGTCAAGGAATCAAACCAATAGATTTCATTGAGGCGTGGGCAAACAACACATAGGCTCTAATGGTAACTAAAACAATACACAGATTAAAATGAAGTTTAGATTAGAAGAAAATTATTTCTCAAACATCCAAAAATAAAATTTGTTACTACATACCCTTGAACAATTGGCGCTAGATAACATCGCAATTTGGTCGCTGCCATTGTGAAGCCCACATAATGCATCCTTTGTGCGACATCATTTTTATCTGATTTCGTATTTTTCGGACACAAGAATCCGTATATATTTGGTCTTTGCATATCAATGCACATGTGGTAGAAGGACCTAAAATAGAAATAAAATGACCAATGAATTATTGAACTTATGAAATCTTGAACTTAGAAAAGAAAAACTAACCAAATGGCAAGTTGGACCCATCCTGCATCTATCTCCTCCAAATGCATAAACTCCTTAAGATCTTTATTGTCGATTGTGTAGGGATACGTCAATTGTGTACCCATAATCCCTGGAGGCATATTGAAGCCGACTTGGGGAATACCTTTGTACATTTGTTGGAGCCGTGCTAGAAAGGGCCATCTCAGCGCATGTTGCTCCTCCTATAACCATAGAAAACAAAACCAATTATATTACAATGATGTCAATAAATTTCAAGTGATATGAATATAATTCCTACCATTGGTGGGGTTCCCAACGTGCCAATAAGATATTGAGGCCAAAGGATGAAACCTCCAATTGCCTGACCCAGCGTGGCAATCTCAACGTCAGGGATAGGGATGACTGCACCTTCTTCCCCCTCATGAACACGTGTCACTGTCACCCTACGTAAATACTGTGGAATTTGATTATGATGGTGGGTGGTAGCTTGTGTGTAAACGAGAGCATCGGCTACAACACGAATCATGTCTGTGGTGTCCAAATAGAGGATACACGATTCACCCGACTCCGGAGTGGCAGAAGGCTGGCCCAGTGGTTCTGTTATGTGAGAAGGCTGGCCACAGGGTTCTGTACTATGGGAAGGCTGGACAAGACTATGGACAGGAGCGGCAACAACTTCTGGAGTGTGGGAAGGCTGGACAAGGGGTTCTGGATTGTGGAAAGCCTCGGCAACGAGTTGCGGAGTGTGGGAAGGCTGTACAAGGTATTCGTCCGGCGGGTTGTGACTTCCTTTAGTGCTGGGGAAGGCCGGGGATTCCTCGTTTCTAACCCTAGTAGCCTCCATGTGATGAAAATCAAACCACGATTTCATTTCACCACGTAGTTGTGTCATTAGCTCATCTCGGAGCTCCTCTCGGATTTGATCGCGAAGCTTATCCACAAACTCTTGACTGGGTTCAGCTTGTGAAGAATATAACGAGGTTTTACCAAAATACTTCGAAATACCAACTCCCCTTGGCTCCCCTCTAACACGGCCGGGGTATTCAGCCTTTCCAATCGCCGTGGCCAATATGTCCATCCGTCCACTTGGAGTGAACGAACCTTGGCTACTCTGCTTTTCGAGTCGTCCTGTAGCATACAATTCGTTATGAACGAAAATTAAATGCTAGAATGTGAAAGAATTTCACAATTAATTACTTATGCTATTACTACTTACAATCCTCGAGGCAACCTCAGCAATAGTAGGACACTCACTAAGACCTGCATACTCCTTTTTATACAATACACAGTCATTAGGGCAAGCATGTATCTTTTTGTACTCCATACCTATCGTAGACAATATTTTCTTTACCTCATACATACGGTTTGGAAGTACATTATCTTCTGGAAACATATCACACAATAATTCCAATAGTAATGTAAAACTACTATCGGTCCATCCACAAGTTGCCTTTAAGTTCACCAAATGCAATGTTCCCGTCAGTCGTGTGTACTTACTCCCAGGGTATAATGGTGTCTCCGCATCACTCCGCAGGCTGTCAAATTCATGTGCCTGGGCGAAGGATTCAACCTCGGCATCGTGAATCATTTTCTCCATTCTATCTTGTTTTATAACATCCACTCCTTCCTTCTTGTGCGACGGACAATCAGTAATTACTTCTTCACCATGCCATATCCACCTTGTGTATCGAAGATTTATTCCATCACAAAGTAGGTGATCCCTTATATCATCAACATCTCGTCGACTCTCGTTTAAACAATTCACACAAGGACAAAAATACTTCCCATTTTTAGTTGGAGCATTCCTTCTAGCAAATTCAATAAACTCTTCCACCCCATTCTCATATTCTTCACTAGTTCTCAAAGCATTCATCCAACTATGATCCATTGTTTTACCACCTAAACCATTCCCAATAACACTCAAGTTTATAACAATTGTTAACTATGAGATTACCTTTTATCATTTTTTTCAAAAAACATTTCGGCAGCATTTCCCATTAAGTGTAAGATCCCACAATTTTAATAACAAACCATTTCACCTTAATTCAAACAAAAAAAAAGTAACTTAGGCAATTAAGGACAATATCAACAATTTAAAATATCAATTTTTCTTTAGGGAACTAATATGTTTAAATTAATACAAGTTAAAAGTTCTATGCACCTACATAATATTAAAAGTTCTATACATGTATTCATTATTTCAAACTAATGAAATTAAAATCAATTGGTTAATGTTGAAAATTACTTGTTGATAACTTGTTTTATAAAATAAAACAAGTTATATGCATGTTTAGATTTTAGACTTAAATTGCATTTAGCACTCTAAAAATGTGTCTTTTTATATAGCACTCAGAGCTTCCTAAACATGTTTTATTTTATAATTAAATAAATTATATAACTTATTTAATCTAATAAAATTAGTTAACTAGCAAAACTTATGGAATCTCTAGCATACATACATGTACTTATGGCATATATGAGTGGCTTATAGTTTCTAGCAAAACTACTACTTTAAATTAAACGGTCGATCATAACATTAACTAAAGTGAAATAAAATAAACCAAAAGCAAAAAAAAAACAAAAAAGCTTACAGGTTGGAAATTAAAATGGCGTGATGAAGAGGTTGAATTGGGAGAGAGGAGGCGTGCGCACCACCGTGAGAGAGGGAGCTCCGATGCTGCAAACTATGAAAAGAAGGAAATGAGGCTTTCACTGGTGGTGGGGAGCTGATGACCTTCGTCTCCCTAGTTGGGGAAAAAAAGAAAGAAGAGAAGATGTACTTTCTCGCTGCAAGAAGTTAGTAATGGCGGAAGAGAAAGATACAGGGTGAGTATTGAAGTGAGATGCTAGAAGGAGGAGATGAGAGAAAATGAAGAAGGAGGGATACAGCGGTGGAAGGGAGACGGTGGAAGGAGGCTAAGTGTTTTTTAGAGAGGGAGGAAGAGTGAACGAACGGAATGGAGGGAAATGATGAAAAAGTGGAGGGAAATATGTTTAGGCGTCCCTTCTGCAAGAAGGGACGCCTAAACATATAAATAGGCGTCCCTTCTTGAGAAGGGACGCCTAATGTGGGCACATTAGGCGTCCTTTCTCAAGAAGGGACGCCTAATGTCTCCTTTAGGCGTCCCTACTTCAAGAAGGGACGCCTAAAGATTAAAAAGTCTCTCTTTATTTACGTAAATGCCACTGCGTACAGTTTTTACTTCCCTTTTCAAAGAAGGGACGTCTTTATGTGACGTTAAATCCCTTTTCTGTAGTAGTGTAAGTTCACTACCTCTCGGACTTATGTCCTTCTCTTCTTGTCCCTTGATCCGCCAACCATTACTTCTTCTTTATCACTTCATGGCCCTAGGCAAGTGATAACATCATTAGAGCCATGAAAAGTAAATGTCCAATGGCCCACATTAGCCATAAAGGCTAACTTTCACCCTTGGAGTTCATACCAATTACATTGATGTCCTTAAGTCTTAATTTTGCATAAGACATAAAGCTGACAGATTTTTCACCAAATTTTGAAAAATCACAATTAATTTTATATAACTCCAATTGAGATGCTTCAAAATTATATTTGAATCCCTTTAAGTGTAGCTTTATATAAAAATACTTTGGTATGACTATTATTGTCATAATTTTCCCAGAAATTCGGCAAACATGCATTGTTCCATATTTCATTCTAGAAACATGGCACAACTTCAAAAATTTATATCTTATAGTATACTTTTCCAATTAAACACTATGACCTATCAAATTAAATTTCTATGTCTGTAATTTTAGACTGAAAAGTTTCATGGTTATTGGATGACATTTGATCACTCAAAAACTCATTAAAATGACACTGCCTCCAGAAAACGAATTTCACAGCATCTACTCCACAACTTTCAAAAATTCCAAATTCATATACAAGTATCCAAAAATCATGAACACTTGTATACCTACACAATTTCGCCTTCTAAATCCAATAGAAGCATCAAAATCATCAAATTCCCAACCCATCACCACGTCTTACACAGATCAGAAAACTGAAAAAATCGGAGTTTCCAGAAAGAGTTTGTCGGTTTCTTGTTTTCTTTGGCTTAATCACTTCCTTTCTACTTCTAATCAAATGATTAGCTATTTAGACACTCATTAGACATGATTTAGCCATTGAAAATACCATTTTCTTATGAGAATGAACAGTATCCAACTTCTAATATACTCATCCAAACAACAAATCAATCGGTTAAAAAGGAAGCTTACGCTTACCTCTACCCGTTTCCGCAAAATGAAGGGTACTTTGAGAGAGGACGCCATTTTGGTAGAGTTTCGACGAATATAATTTTCTCTCTCTTCTCTCTCCATTTCTCATCTGAACCTTCACTCTCTCTCTCTCTCTTCTGGTTTTTCACAAAGAAAATGGATGAAGATGATGATGAATTAATGGATAAATGTATCAGCCAACTCATTTTCCACGTGTCACAATCTTATTGGCCAAGAAATTAAATTTTCGCACAAAATACCAAATTCTGCAGATTTTTCATTAACTTTGAAAATTCATATCTAATTGTACAATTTTCCAATTAGAGTGATTCCAAAGGCTATATGACCCTTATTGAGTCTAGTTTTAAGAAAAAATATAAACTTTAGCCAATTGGAAGTTTACTCTGTCCAGAATTTTAATCTTTGAATGTTGTCCCAGAAAATAATTAATTTCGCTGGGCTAACTTCAAAAATTCATTTCTCTTTGTGTACAACTCCAAATGACTTATATGACCTATCAAATTAAATTTTGATAAGTGTACTTTAATTTTGGAAATTTTCATAATTTTTCACCATCATGTACCCATCAAAACATGTCACACAATCATAACTGTCATACTGGGAATTTCATCGGTAGCAAAATTACTTTGTGTTCCACTTTTCTATATTGTGTGTGACTTCCAATCACTTCGTTTTGTTATTCCCTGAGCTCTTTAGCTCACCAATATAATTCATTTTAATATCCAAGGATATAAAAGAATTTTGGGGAATTTAAACATGCCTTATATGGACATTTGCTAAACCAGGGTCTAGCAGTCCACTTAATCTAGGCTTATTCATTTTAATATCCAATATAATTCATTTTAGGGTTTCTTTGCATTATTATGTATTTGGACTTTCTTTTTATAAAATTTTTATTTTTATCTCTCGTTGGGTTAGTTTTAGGGAGAATGCCAAAAAAATACCAAAATCCTGTTAACAAGTTCGGTAATGGGATTAACAAGAATGGTAATGCAATTAACAAATCATTTTATTGTTAAATCACCTATTTAGGATTTTGAAATTTAAATGGTATTTTTTTGGAATTCTCCCTTAGTTTTAATGAAATACTATTTTCTTGAAAAAAAAAAGGTTTGTTTGCTCTACTCGATCTTATCGGAAAAAAAGAGTTTAGATTGGTATTAATCAGAATCATATAGTATAATAGTCAGAATCATTTGAGAGGATTGATGTAGCTTAATAAAATTCACAAATTTTTATGGCTGTTGTGAAATAAAAATTTTGAATTTTGTAATAATCGAAGTCGAAAAACTCCTATTGCTGGACAATGATTTCCTTACTCCCTCCATTTTACAAAATAAGTTATTTTAACTAATTTATTATAATAAAAAAATAACAATTAACTTATTAAAACTATCTTAATCTCTTTTTTAAAAAAATTCAATTTTACCGATCTTAAATTTAATTTTGAAGGACAGAAAATTTAAGGAGTTATATTAAACATTAATTATATGAATAAATTGATAAATAAATATTAATTATTCTCTAAATAACTTATATTATACATTAAGAATTTCTTCTAGAAATGACTTCTTAATACCGTAGACCCATGGGAGTACATCGAATCAAAGGAATGCATACATTTGTAGATTGCGAATATGCACAGTGACGCATGCTACGGAGTGATCTGTAATTGTTCCTTCTGAAGTGTAATAATTTGTTAAAAACCAAAATTTTACTGCTCAAAACAATAATTAATTTATAATTTAATCCCTATATTTTAATTGATAATTATTTGGTCCATTATAAATTTAACATGTTAAATAAGCTGTCCTCGTGCTTTGATTTCGCATTTACTTCAAATGAAATTTCACTCTAGATGTAGAATTTTTTTTTTCACCATATTATTTCTCAAACTAATGCTAGCCTTGAAATTGAATTTATTTGATGTTTTGGAATAATTTATTTGGATGTACTCAAATTATAAGAATTATTTATTTGACATTTTGAAATCAAGGGAACAAATGTTGGTGTCACCACTTTACACCGGATAGATTGTGCAGCACCTACATATATAAACAAATAAAACTATAAATCTAGTCGTGTCTAAGGACACTGTTTTTAAGAGATATTCTATAACTTCCTAGTAAATTAGGAAGCTGCACTTCCCAAGATAAAACAAACCCTTCCTATAGAAAGTAGGGTGACAAAACAATAGAAAAATAACAGTGTAACTCAGAAGAAGAGATAGGAGGAGAGCTTGGGGATAGAGCCCTGTATCACATGACCTCAATTATCTAATCTTGGACCGTGCATTGCCTTTTATAGGCAGAAAACATGTGAATGTTGAGCAACCATACAACAACAACAACAACAACAAAAAAGCCTTTATCCCACTAGATGGGGTTGGCTACATAGATCGCATGATGCCATTGTGCTCTGTCAAAAACCATAGATTTCGATATATTATTAATTAGAAAGTCTCTCTCTATGACCTTATTGAGTGTTCGTTTCGGCCTTCCTCGACCTCGTCTAATAGGACTCCATCCTGCTTGATCAACCCTTCTCACTGGAGCATTCAAAGGCCTACGTTGAACATGTACAAACCACCTTAAACAATTTTCTACTATTCTTTCTTCAATAGGGGACACTCCCACTCGTTCACGTATATGAGTATTACGAATTTTGTCTTTTTTTATATGACCACTCATCCATCTCAACATCCTCATCTTAGCAACTCTCATTTTATGCTCATGGTGTCCCTTTAAAGCCCAACATTCAGTACCATATAACATTGCTGGTCTTATAGCAGTGCGATAGAACATTTCTTTTACCTTATTAGGTACTTTACGATCACAGATAACTCCAGTAGCTTTTCTCCATTTATATCATCCGGCCTGAATTCTGTGATCGACATCTCCATCAATTTCACCATCTTTGTTGTTAAAAACAACTTAATGACAATTAAAATAATAGCTATAAAACAAGAATTAATGATGATTTAATGTAATAAAAACCTTTTAATTGTCATTAAAACCAGTCAATTAAAACACATTAAAGCTCTAACGGTCATTTCCAACGATCAATTTAAAAACTCCTCTTATTAGCCTTTTTACTAACTCAAGTTCACATTGTATACAGTACGACATTTACAATCTTGAGTTATATGATACTTCTTCCTTATTTGACACACTCACAAAATATTTATAACAATTAATACCAAAATGGAACTATTGTTTGGCTTAGAAACCCAAATGGCATATATATATATATGCACACATTGTAACATAAGGTTATAAGTGATCGTAAGGACTGATTTAGATTTAAAGCACTTTTTCAGTAGCGCTGGTAGTATCATCAATTTAAAGTACTTATTATTATTGAGAAAATATTTTAAGGAAAAAATTACACTTAAAATTATTTTAGAATACTGAGAATAAATACAATTTAGTCTTGTGTAGTTTGTTAAAAAACAACTAAAGGTCCTTTTGGTTCGATTCTATTACACTCTGCAATGCAGTGTAATGCAATGGTAACACAATACAATATTAATTACAAGGCTAATGTTTGGTTTGATTTTAAGCAAGATATAATGAGTTATTATTTTAATAATTATTTAAAATCAATATATTACATAAATTCTATTTTATATTTTACCCTTACTATAATCTTTATAAAAAAATATAGATAAGAGACACCACGCTATCTCATCATAACTGTAACGCTATCTCATCGAGGATCGTCAGATGGTGATGGTTGTGGTGGTAGAGGATGGTAACGGTGCTATGGCGGCGGCGGCGGAAGGTGGTGATAGCAACAATAATGGAGGAGGTGTTCGTGGCGTTGAAGACAGAGACGGCGACGATGGAGATGGAAAAGGAGGAGGTAGTGGTGGTGGAGGCGATGATGGTAGAGGAGGAGGTCATTGTGGTTGTGGCGATAATGGTGGATATAGTAGTGATGAGGTTTGGTCAAGGAGGAGGAGGTCATGGAGGCAATGGAGGAGGAGGAGGTAGTGTTAATGATGGCAGGTGATGGGTGGCGGTAGTAGTGGAGGAGGAGGAGGAGGTAGTGGTGGCGGAAGTAGGTAGAGATGACAACGATGGAGGAGGAGGAGGAGGTAGTGGCGATAGCGGTTATAGCGTGATGCAGCTAAGTAAAAAGATATAAGTAAAATA
Organism: Albizia julibrissin; assembly: GCA_037074505.1. Taxonomy (NCBI): domain Eukaryota; kingdom Viridiplantae; phylum Streptophyta; class Magnoliopsida; order Fabales; family Fabaceae; genus Albizia; species Albizia julibrissin. The sequence continues at coordinate 34,032,126 of CM073487.1, forward strand.
AAGAGAAGTGAAACTAAAAGGTGAATTAGATTTTTTTAAGTATGCAATGGGATGGTAATAATGAGGATTCATTGGGGGGAGGTATGAATGAGGACTACCAATTGTTTGGTAATCATAATTACTATGGTAAATTCTATTACTATGCTAAAAGAGTAATCAAACATTTTTCTCTTAGTAATGCAATCATGATTGTTACGATATGTAGATGGTTAATTAAAAAGCGCAAGTGTACACTGTCGTAAACAAGTAATATAGAAATGAGTAGAGTATCGTTCCCATGAAGATTGATCACTAAGTATCAAAATTGATAATCTCAATACTATTTAGCCAATCGATGAGTTGATGATTGCGAATACAAGATAAAAATGATAAAATGTGAATGCAATTGATGTGAAGACAAATATGAGAAAAAGGCTATAGGGATTAGATTTCATTTAACAAATTCCGGATTGAATCACCTATCTATTCTAGTCCAATTTATTTCACATGATTGATAGTCGAGTTTCCCTAATTTAATTACCAGCCTCTTTCAAGGTCAAGCAATTCTATGATTAATTGCTAATCCATTATATTCCTATATGAATTTAAGCAATTAATCATACATTAAGCACCGGTACAAAAAACACTTTTAAGACCGGTTAAAAATGATATTTTAGACCGGTTCTAGATCAGGTCTTGATACAGCCGGTCTAAAAAGTATTAAACTTTTTAGACCGGTTAAAAAGCCGGTCTAAAATATGAACTTTTAAGACCGGTTCTTCAACAACTGGTCTTAAAGTTTAACTAGGAACAAGTAGGGAGATTTCAGCATAAAAAAATAACAATTTAAGACCGATTCTCTTAATAACCGGTCTTAAATATATATTTAAGACCGGTTATTAAGAGAACCGGTCTTAACATTTTGTTTTGTTTTTTTTTGTTTTATTTGTTTCAAACTTACCCAGACCAGTAAGCCATATTCAACAACATTCCCCCTGTCACATTACATACACATGCATATATGTATATATTGACAATCAGAAGCAGTGACAACATCATTTTTATTTCCAGAAACTACCAATACACAATCCTCGACTCTCAACAATCAAAGAATGAACATTATGAAAAAAATCATTGAAAACAAACACATTCAATTCCAATGACTACCAATAACACATGATCAACTTATTCAATTCTCAGAAACAGTACAATATTTCTCATTATATGGAAAAAATTCTTAAGCTTTACAGAGAAATGAAAAAAGTGGAGGAAAATTGACAATAGTGATCCCTGCCTGAATCAACAGCCAACTAGTATCGCCAATATCCAAGAATTTGTTCTAAACAGAGATATAAACCAAGTTAGATATATATGAAAATCATAAGTATTATTAGAACAACATAAATCGGATTCAAAAACTTACTAATCTTGTAAAAGCTCATAAATGAATTCAGCACAACAATTGCGGATGAAATCAATATCTTCTTCAGGAAAGGGATCAGCAAGATCAAACATCTGTATGTGTAACACCGAAGCCAAACAAAACATTAACTTACTAACTTAAAAACAATAAAGTAATACAAAATATTTGAAATATACATTTATTACCTCCTCGGTAAAGTCAGTCGTGTCTAGGCTGATAATATTGTAAATCTGCCTCAACATATAAAGACCACATAAGTTGGAGCCCGGTGGTTGCCTATGGGTCTAAAAAAGAACATGATATCATCAAAGTAAGCATAAAAGCATAGCTTATGAAACGCATCTTAAAGAAAACAAATATGTACTAACCTTTGGCGTGATCCATGTAGGGTCTTTTAAGTCACGAACATGCCTACCACACTTAGCGTGTAGGAAAGTCCGCATAGCCCTATGATCAAAATCACAAAGATTACTTATTCTGCACACAAACTTTGCACACAAAAGGTAATAAAGCAAGAAAACTTACGAGTTCATGGTCTTCTTCAAGTCAGTCCCCGGTTTGAAGTGGAGGGAGCAGAGGAGGATCACTGTGTAACTAGCCTTACACAGAATAACCAATTGCCAATGATCCCTGAAAAAAAGAGATGAATGTTAAGCAAATATAAAGCATTATATGTGATGTTTCGGAATATAAAATTGATGTTTCTTACCCATACACATAAGGAACCAAGAAACAGTCAGTTTCTGTTTCACGGAGCCTCTGTGATAAATATCTATGTCTGATGGCAGCAGTGGTCCCTTTCTCCGTGTCATGAGCTGGGCACATGAATCCAAATTTAGCGCTCTGCCCAGAGGAAACCAACCTACGATTCATGTACCTACAAAAATGGAAGCACACAAATTAAGGTTACAGAGCGTAATTTTTAAGATATTTACTTCCAATTGAAGAAGATACTTACATCAAAAAAACCTGGACAATCGCAATCGTAAGATTTTGTCTAAGAGCGACCATGGACATTAAATCATCCCTCCCAAGATAGCATGCCGCCCCTGACGATCCAACAACTGAATCCATAGGCCAATGTTTAGTCGGGAAAGATGTGTCAAATGCCATCAGAATCACTTGCTGCATCACATTCAGTGGTGGAGGCTGTGAAACTTCACGAGGGACGGGAGCTAGACTTGGGGCTCTGATCGGGGAATCCGCAGCTCCAACAGAAACAAGGTTCTTCGGCCATGATATGAAAGTACCCAAGACATTGGCCACAATCTTGAACTCCTCAGAAGGGATAGGGACAGGTGCGTCTGAGATAATAACCTCCTCAACTGACACCCTAACCTGATCATCTGTCATCTCGAGGTGGTGAACAGTTGATCCTAGGTTGTGCACACTCCCCCATGCAACTGACCGTCTCAGAGGATCCTCAACATATAAATCACAAGGCTCAGCATCGTCCTTTCCAGGACCCTCTGATGACTGTCCCACATTGCAACAACTCCCTTTGGTGCTCTGCTTATGGCGATCGAGTGATTGTGCGTGGACAGGAGCGGTGTCTTGTCTTGTGCTCACCATGGCATATACCTTATCCTTCATCTTGCTCAACCGGGCATCCAATAGTGCATCAAATGATGCTTCTGCCTCGGCCCTTGCTTCCGCCCTCGCAGTGGCCAACATACGCTCCAATTCGTCTCTCGTGACCACGTTGGAGGAGGAACTGCGTGAGGAGGATCCAAAGTAATCCTTTATACCCACCCCTCCTCCAACTCCCCTGATGCGGCCTGGATGCTCACGTTTTCCAGTAGCAACCGTGAGAATGTTATTCCTCCCCTCGGACTTGAAGGTTCCCTCGGCTTTCTTTTTTTGAAGTTCCTCCTGTGAGATATACAAAAAACACACATGAGTAATGAAAAATGTTTATTAAACAGTTAATAAGAACAATGATACTTACAATTTTTTCACTGACTATACGAGACTGGTCACTCGTATAGGATCCACCACTCTTCCGGTGAGCATGCAACCACAACTCTTCACGCCGTATCGGAGATGCTGGAGATAGCAGAACAGAAGGATCGGATTGAGATGCTTCTTCCAATCTCCTCCGTTTGGCCGCCAACAAGTCTTTCTCGGCCTTTGCGTATCCCCCACGAGACATTGTGTGGGGGCAATCATTCTTCCTGCCGCTCGCTTGTGCCTTTTGCCTTCTTGCTTGCGAATAGGAAATGGGAAAAAAAAGGTTACAAACAGTAAAGACAAAAGATAAGTACATAAAGTACAAAATAAGTTATCTCACCAAAGCCTCTGGAGTAGTCCAAAGCTTAAAAAACTCCTGCCATGTTGCTTCATCGATGTACGAGTACTTGTTGCAAGGACTAGGACGTGGCTTACCAGCTGGCACCTCGATATGCACGTAATTGTTCGCCAGAATCGTCTTGAACTTCCTCCAACGCTCACAACAATATGTCATAGTCTTGTGATACAAGATCTCACTATGAGGAACGTCGTAGGTGAGCTGTTATTCATGAATGAAAGGAGTTAGTGACAATAATGAAATGAATTTGATAAAAGAAACATACAGAGGGAATTTTATACCTGAATAGTGTCTCAAATATGCTGCTTCACATTTTTGTTGACATTCCTCCACTCCTCTATCAATATGCTAGGCTTATTCCGTGCGAGGAGACCGACAAAACTCCTAAAACGACTGGCATTTGGCCCGATCGGTTTCCAGTATTGATCGAACTGGATCGGTATCCTCTCCCTGGCAGACCGACTCAAGGAAACATCCCTCAAGCGTGTGGCCGTCCTGCCCCTCCTTCTAGACTGGTGACTCGGCTCACTCGATGACTGCCCCTGATTAACACTCTGAGGCTCGCTGTGCTGAGCAGTACGGTGCACCTGATCCTCTGCTATAGGAGGCACCTGATCCTCGGCTGTAGGATGCACCGGATCTGTCATTGTACTGTTAAGACAAATTGTTGAGTTATTAAGTGACTTGCTGAGATTACGCAAGTGAAGGGGAATCACTCAAGTGAATTTCCTATCACTCGAGTGATCATCTAAGATCACTAAAGGATGAATATCTTCTGATTCAAGTTTCTTTCTAAATTTATTTCTTTTGTCTCAAACATACTTTAAACTTTCAAAAAATTTCTTAACTCACTTGAATCACAGTATTCATTGTTTATCAAGATTAGTTATCATCAAAACATATTTGAGAACTAACACTTATGGGGTTCAACATAGTGTGGGGCTTGTGAGCTAAGTTTCTAATCAACCCTTAATTGTTTCTGTCCTGAGTCTCAGGTTATTGTTGTCACATCCCAAGAATTTAAGGGTGATAAGCAAGGAATGCGAGGGGACTCACATTCTTAAAGCTTTAAAACACATATAAACAAACGTCTCACCAAATAATTTCAATAATATTGAATATGAATACATTATTTCTAACTCATATATAATATATCTCTTGCAATCAAAATATTAAGTGATTGATAGAGATTTCAATAGAGTCTCTTATGCAAGTCAGAATTTCCAAAAACAAAACATTTGATTTTATTGATGTGGATAAAAAAGTTGTTCTAGAGCAGGTGATCCTTAACAGTTTTTTTTTGCCAACAAATTAACTTCCATTCCAGGAAAAAGGAAGTCCAAGACAAGTCTTATTCAACGAAATACAATCTCTATGAAACAAAAACAGCTTACAGGAAAATAAAAATACAAAAAGCTAATACTCTCAGCCTGATTCAACATCAACATTACTATTATCATAATCCAAAATCTTTGGTAACTACATCAGAGGTCTTCAAACCCAATCATCCAGATAAATACCCATTCAAAAAAGTTTTAGCAATCCAAACTGCTACTAAATTCACTTCCCTACGAATCCAAACACAAGCATGGTTCCTCATTAGTTCTCTTGAGACATTAATATTCTCAAAGAGAGTCTCACATCTCCAATTAGGTGATGCTTCGATTATTGTTAATGCAGTTGATTAACACTTGGTTATCACAAACAAGATATCATGTAATTGATTGATGGAGGCATAAGAAATAGCATCAAGAAGGGCTAGCCCTTCAGCCTTCAGCAAAAAGCACAGATTTCGCATGAACAATTCTAGAAGCACGGTCCAGAATCCAGCCATTATTAATATCCCGAACGATGAAAGAAATTGCAGCCATTATATTAACAGAGTTTTACTTGTTTGACGTAACTTGAACTGTGGCTTGAGGCACAAGAGGAGAGGGGCAGCAGTGGCTGGAAAACACGCCGGAGTGAGATAAAGGCTGGAGAAATAAGATGCTCAGCTGCCCTTCACGATGGTACTCAAGGTGACTTCTTCGCAGCAACGACAAGTACGAATGGAGAAGGAGGGAGTTTCAAACGCCGACAACAGAATATGGGAAAGAAGGTGGAAGCGGCGGCGGCGACTGGAAGGGTGGCAGGAGAATACGGCGGAATATCACCAACTGCGTTGGAAGTGAGCAGTTCGCGGCGGTGGAAACAGAGGGGGAAGTGAAACATAAATGTGAAATGAACTTTCGCGGCGGTTCTAGGTTTGAAAATCAAACTTTTAAGACCGTCTATTTAAATAACCGGTCTTAATAATTACTTTTAAGACCAGTTATACAAATAACTGGTCTTAAATTATTGATCTTTAAGACCGGTTGTTAAAATAACCGGTCTTAATAATAAAGTGATTTTTTTATTCATTTTAAGAATTTTTTTTAAGACCGGTTTTTTAAATAATCGGTCTTAAATTATTGACTTTTAAGACCGGTTATTTAGAAAACCGGTCTTAATAATATCGTGATTTTTTATTCATTTTAAGAATTTGTTTTTAAGACCGGTTTTTTAAATAACCGGTCTTAAATTATTGAATTTTAAGACCGGTTATTTAGAAAACCGGTCTTAATAATATCGTGATTTTTTATTCATTTTAATAATTTGTTTTCAGACCATTTGTTTAAATAACCGGTCTTAAATTATTGAATTTTAAGACCGGTTATTTAAACAACCGGTCTTAATGTGTTTTTGAGACCGGTTGTTTGTATAAGCGGTCTAAATAAGATTTTTTTAGACCGGTTTTTTAGACAACCGGTCTAAAAATTGCTTTTAATTACGGAATTACCACTGCGTGTTTCTTTTAGACCTTATCCGCAATAATCGGTCTAAATAATGCGGTCTAAAAATGCTATTTTGTACTAATGAAGATTTATGGAACTCATTAAGACTACACAACACATATGAATATATTCCTATTTCATATGTAAATTATGGTTTTAATTATAGGATCCATAGACATGCATCTCCTTCCGATCTCAACATACATATTGAAATCATTCAAAAAGTTGGCCTATCAATTGAAAGCATTAAAAATAATAATTAAAACTCGATCATGAAGGAAAAAGTAGAACTAGATTTAATAAGTTAAGATTTAATCCGTCATTAATAAGCTACGTCCTCACCCTAGGAAAAAGAAAATTTAGCTCATAATGAAATTAAAAACAAAGCCAAAATAAATTAAAGACATCATAAATATTGCATAAAAATTAATTATTAAAGTCTAAAACATAAAAATACAACTATAAGATGCATGAAAATGGAAAATCTAGCCTATCATACAGAAGGTAAAACCTTCCATGTAGGTGACAACCTATACCATCCATAAAGGAGGACTATCTAGGCCTTCCATATAGGAGGTAAAACCATTCATGTAGGAGGCATGCAAAAATTAATAAAATGCATAAAATAAATTATAAGATAAAAACTCTCTCTCTTTCTCTTCCTTCTCTCCTCCTTCCTTCTCATTTTATGATATCCAAGACCTATATTTATAGGTTTTAAAATCGGGTGCTACAGTCTATGAACAGTGAATCACGTCTGCTACAGTAAAGACGCGTTTGTTACAGTGAATAGCTACAGTAAACCGCAAAAAAATCTACAGTGATTTGCGTCTACTACAGTGACGATATGAGCAGTAACTGCTACAATGCCTTCTCTTAATACCTTCTCAAAATCTTCTTAATACGGTGCTGTACGTGGTTGTCAAAAGAAAATAATTATTTATTTATCAATTATACCCAAATTCATTACATTAAGTTCAAATATCGTCCATAAAATCATCAAATAAGAAAAAATAAATATGTAAATATTTTACTTATCAATGATTACCATTGTAGGTATGTAATGAGATTAAACCAAACAAACTCTAGGTCTTAAAAGATTTGAGAGTATAAATTCACAGTACTTATTGATAAATAAGTCTTTTAATTGGACATGGCAGGTTTATAAATAATGTAAAATAATACAAAACAATCCAGACCAGACATGGATTATCTAATGAATGAAATATTTTCCGAACGTATTAAATAATAAATATACTACAACTTGATGAGTATAACAGAATTTGGCAAGTCTAGAGGTAACGTGTATTTGGCCACTATATATAGGAGTGATTTTTTTTTTTGGCCAGAATATATTGGAGGGAACTGGGAACTATGAACTATGAAGTATGAATTCCTTTGATACTCGTTAATTACAAAGGGAATGCATGTTGAATGAAATTTCAAGCTTTGAAAATGGAAAATGAAAGATGTCAGATCGTGTGGTACAACTAATTTAATTTGGCGGATCCAACCACGTCATCCCTGCAAAAAGGTCAGCATTGTAAGGCCGAAATAAAGGAGTCCGTCAGAAAAAAATTATGATTTGAATCAAAAGAACTATGCCTGAAGGATAAGTCCCTCATAAACAGGGGGAACAAATGGTAAAATACTTATCCAGAGAGTTGAGCTTGACAGTGTCTTAAACAAAATTGATTTTGAGAAGAGGATAATCATGCTTATCAAATTAAAAATTAGATTTGTCAGGTTTTTGTTTATAAAAGATCAAATGCCATTAAGAATAAATAGTTAGTACATCAGGTTTCCACAATCATGATTGGACATGATTGTATAGGATTATAAACATTATAATGTAAATGTCTAATAGTAAAATTACTGAATGTAGAGGAAAAAACTAAAAGAATGTGCAATATCTTTGTGTAATATTTGGAGTTTTCTCTTAAGTCAATTTATAAAATATTTATGTGTGTGTGTGAAAGGGTTACATGGCAGCATCAGGCTAGCAGCAATCAATGCTGTACTCTTCTTGCTGACCAATTGGAGTCACCTTCCCAATAAATAAAAATTTGAATTGGAACAGTGATTGAAGTCTTTAAAATCATCTTTTTAATTATAATTTATGATATATGAGGTAAGTATGTGAGAGAAGTGTTGTCTTGATTTATGTGTATTAAACACTTATAAACCTTTCATAAGCTAATATTTAGTTTGTTTGAATGAGCGATGAAATGGCTTATAAGTGATTATGCATGTAAGTCGAGATAATATGCATCTCACATACTTATCTCATATACCCTAAATCATTATTAAAAAGTTACTTTTAAAGACTCTAATCATTATTCTAAACAAGTGCATTATCTAAACATACTTTTTAAAACAAAACAGTGAACAACGTACCACTTTGACCATGGAATATGGGATTTGACCATGGAATTATATCTCCATAATTTAGTAACTACTGCCTTCCATTGTTTCTATTTATTTGATAAGATACACACACACACATACATATCTAATAGATAAAAAAAATTAATTAAATTGTGGGGTAAAGAGTATAAGTGCTTACTTTTTATTGTGTGTGTATATAACAGAATATAAATTAATAAACTATGGGGTGACTAGTGGAAGTGCTTACATGTCACAAGGAGAGTTGCCCACACCTCTACTTTTAATATATAAAACTAAACAGATTACCTCTTACGATGCACAGGCCTTTCATTAAAAAGAAGAATGAAAATGATTTTTAAAACTGGAAAATAGTTTTAGTTACCCATGTACGGCCCTTTCATATTATCACATATACCAAGAAATATATTTAAGAGAGAGAAATAAAATTTACTAGGTCAATGAAGTCAACAAAGTATTGAGAAAATATATTTTACTATCTCTCATACTTTTATATATTTTCTCTCTATTTTTATAAATATGGGCATATATAAAAAAAATATGACATTTTTGACATACTCATTACTTTTAACTACTAATTCGTTTTACACAATCAAAGAAAATGTTACTTATAAATAGGACTCAATGGAGTAAATAATGAAACCTATTAAGATTATGACAATTTTTTTTGCTCTCTCCTTACAATTTCCTTTGTATTTTACTAACTTTAACATATTTTGTTTAGAACAATACTCAGAATAATTCAGAATAATTATTTAATTTGGAAACAATTTGTAAATTAGTAAATCAATGTTGGCCCAAAAAAATTAGTAAAAGAAAATAGTAATAATAAAATAAATTAACATGCGCGAGCAATGACTTATTCCTTTTTATCCTTATTATAAGGTATCAACTAATAATTCTCACAAATTAATAAAAACAATTAAAGTCATTAAATTTGTCTTAAATTTTAAATAACTTCTAATATTACCCCTACTAATTGCACTAAACTCTAATATCATACTAATTATTACTTTTAGCCGCTGCCCTTATTAATTATGGATACATGAAAAAAAAATATTTAATGCTCTTTGGAAATAAACAAGTGAGTTATAAAAAGGATCAAATACACTTGTTAGTTGATGCCTTATAATAAGAAACAGAGAAAGTACATTGGTAATTTAAATTTTTAAGATGGTTAACAATTAGTCAACTAATATTAACAACTACTACTTCTTCCTATCCTATTTGTAAAAACTCAACAACTGAATTACGTAGTTTAAGAAAATGGTTAAAATTAGATTAAAAATAATAAGTATGTTTGAAATAAACTTTTTATTCCAAGTATACATTTATTTATGAGGGGGCAAGTAAGAGAAAAAAACAAAATAAATATAAGTATTATCAATATTTTAATTAATATAAAATATGTAACTAATGATAATAAAAATAATAAAAACTCATTAAATGTCCAAACAACTTTTACCAAAATTTTATAAAAAGAAAATAAAGATAATTCAAATTTTTTTAATTTCCGCCAAAAATTACTCAGGGAGTAGTAGTGACTATCAATGCTTGGTAGTACTATTTTTTGGCCAATAGTTTGATAGTACATTTGTACAATTACCTTTTTTGAAACAATATTTAAATTAGGAATAATTCAGAATAATAATTAATTTATAATAAGAAATTTTTTTCTGCCAAATGCATAATCAATATCAATAATAGTAAATAGGTAACTTAGAATAAATACCACAATTTGAACGGAATTAGAATAATACCACAATTTGAATGGACACCATTAATATCTGAATAGAACTGATTACAAAATGGAGTGGAATTCAATTTTGAAAGAAAATAGTTAAAATGAATATATATTTTGGGCCAAAACAGAATATTTTAAAAAATATACTTTTCTTTGAAATAAGATGGGGTGGGTGGAGCAAATGAGAGGAGAACCAATCACCAACCATCATAATAAATAATGAGTTTAAAATCTTAAATTGAAGACATAATTTGAATTTGACATATTTCAGATTTCAAAACTTCACATTGTAAACTAAATACTCATTTAATGAGTGGAATTTATTACTGAGAAGTAAAAAATGAGATTGTTACTAGCTGCGGTGTTCGCAGGGGATAACTTTTAATTAAGGCCACTAAGCCCAGATGTTTGTTTAGGGTTTTGTTTTCAAAATTTAAAGAAAAAATAAAGAAAAATTATACTATAGTCTCAAACAACTAAAAATATAAAGTAGTGCTTCGAAATTGTAAAATGAAAAATTAGTCCTAGGAGCTCCATTAGCAATTTCTTTAGACCAATTTTTCATTTTACGATTTCGAGGGACTATTTCTTTATTTTCTTTTTTGCTTGGGACCTCAATATAATTTTCCCAAAAAATAACTTCCATTGTTTTAAATGAACTAGGATGGCAAAAATAAAAAAATAAAAAAATAAAAAAAAAATAAAAATAAAAAAAAGATGGCCATCCATCCATTTCCCAAGAGCATTCATTCATTCATTATACATTCAAGAATCATTTTCATTTTATAAAGAACACAAAAAATAGCAGCTTATGATTTAATTTTATTGTATCCAATTAGTTGTAGTTGAAAGTGACTTTTAAAACCAACTCCATTTAAATATATCGTATTGTCTTTTTTTTTTTCAAAAAAAAAAAAAGAAAAAAGAAAAGCAAATGACTTTCAAAACTAACCCCATATTTTTTTGTATTTTAGACACTTAGTTAATTTAGGTAGCTCAATAAAGGCTTCTCAAGAAAACGACCCAAGTGTTACATTGTAGTGCAATTTTTGGATTAAAAATATTTTACATTGGACCCCAAGGCATAAAGACTCTGTCAAATAAAAAATCGATTGAGGTTGGTTTGAAAATATACAAAGAAAGTCATTAGATGCAACAGTGAGAAGAGTATACCAAGTTGCTTGGAACCTGGTAAAGAAGGATAAAAGAAGACCGAAAAAGACACTCAATGAGGTTGTTAAGCGATATCATTTAGTCAACAATGTATCTTGAGATTCATTTTTTGACCAAACTTAATGATGTCATTTAATCTATGTAGCCGGCCTATATTGTGGGATAAGACTTTGTGGTTGTTATATTATTATATATAATTTAATCTAAATTGGCTTTATAAATTATTTATAAAATTATTAGTATTAACCCTGAGCTTCATATCTCATCATTCACCAATAAACTCATCTCTTTGTCAGTGGATGATATCTACTTCTCTTTAATGGCTCAAGACAACAATGCTATCTCGCTTGCTCACTCTTGATTTGCATGGTTTGCTAAAGCATAATAACTTCCGTTAGTTTTAGGGATAACCAAATAAAATATAATAAACCCAATAAGAGGAGTTTATCTTAGTTTCCAAGAAGGCCCAAGAGGTAAAATCTATTTTTCATGCCACTTGTTATGCTTGGTTGATTTTAGGAAATGTATCTCCTCTATTAATAGATGATTGGTTTTTCTCATACAACTATTCATCTTGGCTTTCCTTAATTTATGACAGAATTTTGCCTTCCATAATTTAATACACTCAATGCTGCAACAGCACTTGGAGTGCAATCAAGATATGTCACGCTTCCTTGTGTAAGATTATGTACTATCCTATCAGATGGGCACAAAAGTTTGAAAACCTTTTCAGCTGCAACTATTTGCTCTTCTCGACAGCCATTATCATGCATCAAGTTCCTGCAATATTCAACAAGAAGCTCACTCTAATATTCCAAAAATGAAAGAACAGTTCTGTTACTAAATAGAATAAGCATGGAATGATTTCCCTGTGTTCTTACTTGAGCAATGAGGCTAGGTTCCCAGGTGAACAAGATTGAAAAAGTGCTTCAGGAATAATGGCTGAATTTAAGAGAATGTTGGGTAGAGAAATGTATTGTATCTTTGCTTTATACCGAATAAACCATTCGGTCAAAATATGCGCTCGATAAGCAACAACACAAGGTGTTCTTGCAAGCTGAAGCTCCAAAGCTGCCGTGCCAGATGTGCATAATGCAACTCTACTTGCCTGCAATTCGTGATTTCATTCAACTTAAGTAGGTCGGAAATGAAGCCAGAAATTCATGCACAATGTTGAAAATGCTTACAGCTCTAACCAGAATCAGTAATCAATTATTCACGATACATCTATTTGCAGTTTCCAGGCCCAGAAGATGAAGGAATCCTACATCAATAACAATCAGAGGACACTATTTTACGAATACATGTAAGTTGAAGATATGAACTAAGAAGAATTAGAAGCCACCACGATCACCGTCCAAGAGTACATTTTGGCAAAATTTACTATCCACTTGCATCAACATAAGAAAACAATTACTACATTCTATTTTTAATATAGAAGCTAGATAACTAATTGTGTATATTGAGGAAATTAGTTTAGTTATTTGTAATAAATTTTTGTTAGTTCTCTTAAAATTCCCTCTTTAATCATGTGCATTGGACTATCCCTTGATGGAAATCCCGTTATTATATGAAATTAATAGGGATACTTTAGGAGAAAAATTATAAATTTAGGAGATAAACTAGATTGAGATCTTATATTTATGATCAATATAAACACTTTGTCTAAATCCCGTTATTATATGAAATTAATAGGGATACTTTAGGAGAAAAATTATAAATTTAGGAGATAAACTAGATTGAGATCTTATATTTATGATCAATATAAACACTTTGTCTACCTCCAATATTTAGAATTGGAGGAAGTATCTTCATGGGAGATCAATTCTTAAATATCAATGCAAGTGTAGACTTGCATGATATTTTTGTTTCTCTGAGCACTAGAGCTTCATCACCCCTAAAATGTTGCGTGTTTTACAGTATGCCATAAAACCAGTTGACAATACCATGCCTATAGCAGAAGTATTAAATCAAATTTCTACTACATGTTGAATTTTCTGATGCAATGAGTAGAAAAAATTTTACTTTTTAAATGGAAGTATAGAGGGACAATAGGACTTACATTAAAAGCATCATATTTTAGGTCTGTTGATCCACCTGGAATCAATATAACAGGAACAGGCCATTTATGAACAGCAGCGGCAATGTAATTTTCCACATCCTGATTGGATGCAACATGAACGACCGTCATCAACTGTGGAAATGTCTCTTTCAATAGATGCACTGTGTTTGCAAAGATCGGTAGCATCCGGGTGACTTCTTGTACTCTGCTTCCAGGAAGCACACTAATGACAGTGGCTCCTTTTAAAAGTTATTGCAATGAGATGCTATAGTACTTTATTTGTCCATGATAAAGAAAACCATATTATACTAAAGATCAACTTCAACTTAATTCCACGTAATGAGACATTTGATTTTCAAAGGTGAAACCCATAATAGAGTTTAAAACTAAGGTTCCTTTTTACTGTTGTACTTTTCCAACTACAACTACCTTTTTTACCAAAACTTTGACAATAGCAAATCACACTATACCGATATCAAGCGTAAGCCAATGCAAGCAGGAAAGCAAAAAGAAATATTTATCTGAGAAAACAAAATCATTGGAGTAGTACTGATGATTTAAAAAATGAGCTCTTTTATATAGCGCAACCTTAAAGAATGGGCTACAACTTTTATTTGGAAACAAGTTGTGGAGCTACTCTAGATCTGCATTACCTGAGGGCACGACATGTTTACTACAGAAATCTTCACCACTTCCTTCCGCCTTCAATTTAAGGGCAGATGATTTGTTTCTCTGAGCATCCATCCGATGTTTATAACCAAAACGTTCAACAATAGGAGAAAAATCATAATAAAAAAGAAGCTATGGAACAAGAGAATGTTTTATAAATGAAAATTTTGTTTCCAGGAAAAAAAAAAACAACTTGGTGTCCAAAGATTCTGTGCTCATACCGAAGTCAACTCTAGAACATCTTCTATTACAGGATGACCGACAAAGGTTGCAGCTAGACCATTTAATCTACATATTTCAGCCTCATTTGGAAGTATGCACAAGAGGTGATCCACAAATTCTGCTAGCCCTGGTAGTCTTGCTTCACCTCCTTTCCATGCCCAAAATGATGGTGCAACATAGTGAAAATGTGCTGGTGAAGGGAGTTTTTTCTGATTGTATCTAGCTGCAAAAAGCATTCTCCAGTTTGCACATACATACCTCCCAATAACAAATATGCATCAGTTTTTCCAGCAAGGTGATGCATCATTACCTCGTAGCTGCTTCAAAAACCGAAAAGAAAAGCCCTTTGAGTCAACTGTCAATACAACATGAGGATCAAATTTAGCTGCTGCCTCCACAGTTTCCTTCAATTTCACCTGATACAGAAAATATAGAACACTTTTGTCAAACTACATTTGTATCTCTCTCTCTCAAACATATACATACAGATTCACTTATTCACATATGATTCCAAATATATGAAGCAAGCATATATATATATATAATAAATACACTTTTGCTGTAGTTTACAGTAGCGAATCAAACGGACAAGATCCTTCATCGCCATCACTCACTCTGATAGTATACAAATAAGGTAGCAGCTCCCATATTCCCATTACTGAGATATCCTCCATAGGAAACAAAGATTTCAATCCTTCACTGGACATCTTATACCTGAAATAGATATACAAGAAAGGACTTGTTTGATAAAACTTTCCACGGTTTGGCCAAAAAAAAATAAATAAATAAAACTTTCCACGGACCCTGAAATTCCAGGTTACAATAGCACAAATCATGCCTGGAAGGAATTTTTAGGCCTTTGATCAATGCTAGGTACACTAACAAACTTTAAAGTTTAAATTAGAAGGAAAACCTAACACTGTTCCTACAATCATTTATTTCATGTCAGTTCTATTAAACTAACAAACTTTCATGTCGTTTTGGGGCCTTGATCAATGCTATGTTGCTATTCTATTAAATTTTCCACCATAAATTAATGCAAAATCTCATATTTCTATCTTGGAGGCTTACCTAGTTCCGTTAACTCACACTTCTAATGCTCAATCCATGTCAGCAATCCGTTGGACTGAATGGAAACATTCAAAGCATTATGTTTATTGGAGGCTGAATTCAAGAAAATGATGAAAATGAGCCAATTTGTTCGGACTGAACTAGGGGTTCCTTCATTTCTTAAGAAACAACTAGAACGAAGAATAAATGAACTTGCATTTCTTTTACCAACAGAAACCGAATTTTCACAAAGCAAAACATTCAACTACACGGCAGTAATATGTTACACTTAGGGATTAATCAAGGAGGAAGAAAAGCCTACCCTCCCACACCAGCAAAACGGACAGGAAAAGGGGACAAATTCTTCAAAGACGCCATGAAACGAGAAGCCATAGAATCCCCAGAAACCTCACCAGCAACAATGAAGACTCGCAGCTCGCCATCTTTTGCAGCCATATCAAGAGGGGCTTTGGTTCTTGAGAACGATGATGAAACTGATGCTATACTCTGTTTTCTCTGTACCATCCATAATCCCAACACATTCAAACTTTTCAAATTCAACCTTCTTCCTCCTATATTGGCTCCCAGCATCGTCGCGCCCACTTACAATGTACAAAGTAGAACTAGGAATTAGGAACACTTCAGCTACGGAACCCCAAATGACATTGACGCGGGGAGCAGAACGAGATAGCTGAAAACGACAAGTTCAAGGACGTCGTTTCAGGAAATTAAAAAATTTATATAAAATATATTTAAAATAGGGAGAATTTCAAAAAAATACTATTTAAATTTTAAAATCCCGTTAATAAATTCAGTAATGTAATTAATAATAATGGTAACGCAATTAACAAATCATTTTATAATATTTTATTTTATTGTTAAATCACTTATTTAAGATTTTAAAATTTAAATGATATTTTTGTGGTATTCTTGTTTTAAAATATTCATTTTTCTATTTTTTTCCTTTACACCCTGTTTGAGAAAAGCAAATTTCTTTGTGTCGTCCCCCCTCCCCGGTCGGAGACTTACCCTGCCTTCATTCCCTCTCTTCCTCATTTCTCGTTCTTGCTCTGTTTCTCTCTCTAACTCTCCATATGCAATGCTTGCGAGGTCCAAAGGAAGAACTCCTGTTCGCACACAAACTTCATTTCTCACTCGTTTCGAATTTGCTGTAACCAAGAGGTGAAGCCCAGATGCACAGTAAGGAATTAATGAAACTCTAAAAAATGCTCTTCTCCGAAATCAAGCTATCTCTTCTGAGCTCAATCTTTCACTTGTTAAATGAACTAAGTTCGTTTCCCTGATTTTTCAGGTAATATCTACAATCTTTTCTGTCTTTAAATTGTTTTTCTGTTTTATGCCTGCTGGTTGTACGGTTCAATTCATTGTAGACCGTGAAATTGGTTTTCGGATGTGAAAGTGAATATTTTTTTGAAACTGTGAAAAGCACAATTAACTGTTTTAGTTTCCCTCAATTATTTCCCCTAATTCTGTAGGAAATATTTTCCCCGTTATCTTTGCCAAAATGGGTAGTCAATCTATTTTTAATACGATGACAAAAAAGTGAATTGTAAAACTCCTTTTTTTTTTTTGTTATTCAGAAAATAAGCATTTTTCTAACAAATGCATTTTTTGATATCATGTCCACTGTTTTCTTAAAAGTCATCATTTAAAAACACCAAAAGGAAAATAGTAAATGAACTCTCTTTTTATTAATTTTCCTTGTAATTTGGCAGGGTTTGATATTCAAAATGTGTCACCCACTTTGGTTTCTGGGAGGACGAAGATAATACTTAATGGCCAAGTAGACTTTTCTCACCCTAGAGCTTACGTTGAATATTGAGGTGATGGTATGGAAATTTTCAATTTCGAAGAATCTTCTACTACACCGCTACTCACACACTCTATCAGAGGCTTTTCTAAGCCAACTGAAGGCTTGCACTGCACTAAAAACACTAGAATCGATTTATGCTTCCATGATCAAGACCAATGCCAACCAAGATTGCTTCTTGATGAATCAATTTATAAGTTATTGCTCCATCTTTTCTTGCATAGATTTTGCAACTTCTGCTTTTAATCAGATGGAAAGTCCTAATACTTTTGTTTACAATGCATTGATTAGAGGCTCAGTTCATTGCACTTTCTCAGAGCAAGCTTTGGTATATTATTCGCGCATGCTGCAAGATCAAGTGAAACCTACCAGTTACACGTTTTCTTCCTTAGTTAAGGCTTCCACATTATTGTTGAATTTATGTTTTGGCCAAGCTATTCATAGTCACATTTGGAAGCATGGGTTTGAGTTGCATGTGTTTGTTCAGACTGCTTTGGTTGAGTTTTATTCAACTTTGGGTGACATCAAGGGCTCAATAAGGGCCTTTGATGATATACATGAAAAAGATGTTTTTGCTTGGACAACCATGATTAAAGCTCATGTTCGCCATGAGGATATGCATTCTGCACATAGATTGTTTGATGAAATGCCTGAAAGGAATGTTGCGACATGGAATACCATGATCGATGGATATACTAAATCAAGGAATTTTGAGTCTGCAGAGTTATTGTTTAATCAAATGCCCTCCAGGGATATAATTTCATGGACAACCATGATGACCTGCTATTCTCAGAACCAAAGATTCCACGATGTAATTTCACTATTCCATGGCATGATATATAGTGGTTTTAGTCCTGATGAAGTGACTATGACCACTGTCATTTCAGCCTGTGCCCATCTAGGAGCACTTCACATCGGAATGGAGGTTCACCTTTACATGATGCTAAACGGATTTGATCTTGATGTATACCTGGGATCTGCTCTGATTGATATGTATGCAAAATGTGGGAACTTAGATAGGTCACTGTTGGTGTTCTTCAAATTGCATAATAAAAACCTCTTTTGTTGGAATTCTATTATTGAAGGGCTTGCTGTACATGGATATGCTCGAGAAGCTTTAAGAATGTTTGATAAAATGGAGAGGAGAGGAATCAAACCCAATTCAATAACATTTATCAGTATCTTGAGTGCTTGCACCCATGCCGGATTTGTGGAAGAGGGCCGTCAGAGGTTTGAGAGCATGATCCAGGATTATTGTATAACTCCTTGTGTTGAACACTATGGATGCATGGTGGATCTATTGAGCAAGGCTGGTTTGCTTGGAGATGCGTTAGAGATTATTAGAAGCATGAGGTTTGAACCTAATTCTGTTATTTGGGGTGCCTTGTTGAATGGGTGTAAACTTCACAAAAACTTGGAAATTGCTCATGTTGCAGTTCAAAATCTGACAAAATTGGAGCCAGATAACAGTGGGTATTACAGTCTCCTTATTAACATGTATGCTGAAGCTACTCGGTGGAGTGAGGTCGCAAAAATCCGAAGTACCATGAAGGAGCTGGGTATTGAAAAGAGATGTCCTGGGTCTAGCTGGGTTGAGATCAAAATGGAAATTCATCAGTTTGCAGCATTTGATAAATCTCACCCATGTTTTGTTGAAGTTCAATTGCTGCTTACTGAACTGGATGGGCATATGAAGCTAGCTTGCTATGCCCCTGAACTGGATTCTATGTCATAATGGCACATGCCCTTCTTCTGCAGGAAATACTTTTTGAAGGTTGATGTGTAGAAGATAGAAATGAGTAAACATGTTGTTCAAATTAGAATGAACATGGACATATATAGATTATCTGATGGCCCTTTTTGATACTCTCTAGTATTGCTTGTCCCATAAAACACATTGGAAGTTCAAAATCTTTCAAACAGCACCCCCTAAGGACTTTTGAACTCTCTAATTATAGATATTATTTGGTTCAATTTGTACTTAATTGTTTACACTGTCATCTATAGTGCTGAAGTTAGCTTGGTGAGCACATTTTGAATATTATGTGAACTATTCTTGCTCCAGGACATTGGTGTCATCTATAGAGTAAATAATGCATAACAGAAGTTCTGAACCATTGAAACCCCAAAGCAATATCATGGGGCAATTATTTTCTTTTCCTAGTCTTGATAATTTCAATGCTCCTTCTAATAACAATTTTTTTTTTTTTTTAATAATTTGTGAAGGAACTTTCCCTTCTTTGATATCTACATTCCTTCATTTTGGTAATGTCTAATGTACTAAGCATCGTCCTCATGGAATTTCTCTTGCAGAAACCTTCACCATCAAGAGCATACAAACTTGGAGAAGGAGCTATATTGAAGATATGCATGTTTCTCATCTTGGATGAGAACATCTTCAAGTGTCTTAAAAGATTCTGACAAAGGTTGTCTCTTTTTTCACTTATTTTCTTCATGATTTCTATAATTATGTGTACTTAATTGTTGTATGAGGAAGATAAGTGTGGGGGAGGGACATAATTCAGTAGTAAAAAGGTAGCTTTATTTTGTTTTTCTCCCCTTTGGGTTAGATTCTCTTGCCATTGCTCTACACCTAGGTTTTGCATTGAGGACAATGCAAGATTTAAGTGTGGGGTAGAGATTGAGTTATTGTGCTTAATGAATTTTGCCTCCTTGTAAAAATGAGTGAATTTTTCAAAATTTTCAAACTGTTGGCTAGAATTTGAACATATATTGATGATTTTAAAGCCTAGT
Source organism: Albizia julibrissin (assembly GCA_037074505.1). NCBI lineage: Eukaryota > Viridiplantae > Streptophyta > Magnoliopsida > Fabales > Fabaceae > Albizia > Albizia julibrissin. The sequence goes on from CM073487.1 coordinate 34,052,563, forward strand.
TCGTAAAATTTTTTAATTTTGGAAGAAAACCCCTTACCTCATACATGAATTGTTGTACCTTTGGGTTTAAAAATGAAAATATTCTTGGATTGTTGATAAGTGCATGCTTGGACTTTTGTATGTTCAAAGTTTGATTGAAATAGTTTAATTGACTTGGTTTTGAGAGTTTGCATTTGAAGTATCCGTTTTAATGCATCATGATTAATTGTGTCTGCAATTGGTTAATGTGAGTGTGCATTAGAGAGATAGCCCTATGGAAGAATTCTTGAGCCTCCCGAATACTCCATTTAATTGTGTGTTTGTACAACCTAATTTAGGTTCCTTTAGAACTTGTTTAGGTTCTTGTTCAATAGCACACTTGCACTTTGATAAGTGAAGAGGATAGGGGCATTCATTTCTAAACCATTTAACCCAAACACAAACCCTCCATCACATATCATTTGCTAACCCCTTTGAGCCATCACTTCCTTAAATCCATTCTTCATTGAACAAGTATTATGCATGCATCATCATTATATTATGTAAGCATCCAAATATCATATGAAACTGTTGCTTTTGATGTACATAGTATAGATTCTTCGTAAAAAGCTCAAAAGAGAAAAGCAAAAGAAGAAGATAAAGAAGAAAGAAAATAGAAAAGAAAAAAAAGTCAAGAAAAGAAAAAGAAATTCTTAAAATAAGGCATTCCATGTAAGTTGATTGTAATAGCAAGAAGTATGTGTTTATTGTATTATTTGGATGCTATTGTACTCATTGTGCATGCATAGTTACTTGTTATTTCATCACCCCATTTCATGAGATCTTCTCCAACAGTACAACCTGATAAAGACCCTTTCGTTCATGAATCCTAATGTTTAGTTTGTTAGAGAATTTAGAACCCTTACAATCCTATGGTAGGGCCCTTTTTAGGTGGTATTGAGTGAAAATTACCCTCACAGTTGAGACAAACACTTTGAAATCCTTGAGAACTCTAGTGTTACATTTCCATTGATTTGATTGTGCATGTGGTTAGTCTTCTTGCATTGTTTCATTTTACTTCTTCTGCTAGCTTGAAGAATTTGGTTGATTTGACTATTGCTTTCATCTTTGGCCATGCTTGATTTTCATTTGCACAAGTGATAATCCTAAGAATGTTTTGTGCTTATTTGGCCTTGTCCAGGAGTACAGGGGTTCAAGTGTGGGGGAATTGATGATTCTCAATATATATACACATTTTATATGCTATTTTGGGGTTAATTAACTTGTATTCAAGCCATAAGTGCATTGAATTGTGGTTATTTTGGATTAAGTGTGCTTGCATGAAATTAGTGTTAAAAAGGGGCTATATTATCATAATTGGTGATTAATTATGGATTAGTTGATTTCTAGGACATATGATACTTCTTTACATGGATTTCTATTATAGGTCGTAAGAAGAAATGAAGAGCAAAGGCTTGCACAAGGAGCAAAAGAAACAAGAAACTCAATTGTTGCCATTATGCAACTTGCCTCAGCAACTACACAACTTGCCGAGGCAAGTAGCCCAATTATGAATCTGCCTTCTCTGTGTCACTAGCCTCGGCGAGTAACACACTTGCTGAGGCTAGTTGTCGAATTCTGCACTTCATAAAACGTGCATTTTGGCCCCAAATCTGAACCCTAGCCCATTTTTCTCACTTGACCCTATTTTTGGAGATAAAGATTGGCCTAAACCCTTATTTAGGTCATCTTCCTACACTCCATTTCATTTCTAGCCTCTCCATGTTCATCCACTTCACTCCCAACCTCCTCCTCTTCCATTTCTTCCATTCCACCTCCATTTTCCTTCATTTCCTTCCACCTCCGGTTTGTATGGTCAAGGAATTCATCCTCTTGGGTGCTGTTCTTCAAGCTATGCTTGGCTAGGAGTTCCAACTCTTGAAGATGGTGACGGAGCTCTATTTTCTTTGATACGTGTATATATTAGTTGTGTTTGGCTACTTCAAAGTGCATTAATTTAAACGCTACTATTTAGATAGTTAATTTGCAAATGTTAAGAAAGGTAATTTAGTTATTTGTAATAAATTAGTGTTATTACCTCCGGTCCTCAATATAAAAACCACTTTAATGTTTGAAATAATAATAATAATAATAATAATAGCCACTTTAATGAAGAAATTCAACTACAAAGATAATCTAATATTATGTTTGGAATAGCTGTTGAAACTTCCAATCGTGCTTTTTAATCGTGATTTACGGTCTACGAGTAGTTTTTACGGTCTAGGAAGTAGCTTTTACGGTCTACAAGGTAAATATGTGGAGGGGTTTTATTTCGATTTACGTGAATCGGGTTTATGCATAAGCATAAGTCCAACCAAACATGAGTATTAAGGACTAAAGGGAGTAGCTTCTCTAAAGTACTATTATTAATCATGTGCGTTGAAACTATTATTGATAGAAAATTTTTTTAATATGTGTAATTAATAGGAATATTTTTGGAGACAAAGTGGATTAAGGTTTTATATTTATGACTAAAGTGAACTCCTTATCTAACTCTTATATTAAGTATAGGAGGTAGTACTATATATATGTTGCTGTGTCAAGTAAGTTTCTGATTATCCTAGATCTTGCATTTTTTGTTTCAGTTAGGGATGGCTGGTGCATTGGAAACTCTATGTGGGCAAACTTATGGTGTAGAGGATTTCAACAAGTTAGGGATCTATACATGTAGTGCAATAATCACACTCATTCTGGTCTGTGTCCTTATATCTTTGGTGTGGATGTTCATGGAAAAAATACTTTTGCTATTTGTTCAGGACCCTGAAATTTCTCACGTAGCTCAAATATATTGCATATACCTCATTCCAACTTTCTTTGGGTTCGGTGTTCTTCAATCACCGGTTCGCTACTTGCAGACTCAGTTTGATCTATCTTATGGTTTTGAGCTCAGTTATGGTTCTGTGTTTGCATGTTCCTGTGTGTTGGGGTTTGGTATTTGGATTAAGATTGGGACATGGAGCAGAATTAGCCATTGGGATTTCTAAAAATAATCCATTTTGATATCAAACATAATACACGGAAAGAGAATGGCATAAAGTTAGGGGCGCCTCACTTGACAGTATTGAATCATTTAAAACACCAATGAAGCTTGGTCTAGTTAGCAATGATACCACTCATCATTAGAGGACGTGGGTTCAGATCTATTGTTAATAATGTGAGAACCTTGTTAGTACGTAATATATGAGTATTTGACCAGTTTTGGTGCTTATCAAGGGTGATGGGCACTAAAATCTAGACCTTTCAGATGTAATATGGACAGTTTAGATTTAATTTTTTTTTACTTTTTTTTTAAAAAAGTATTTTGTTTTGTACAGAATATAAAACAAAAATAATTTATTAACTATCAATTTTTCAAAAATAATTTTTTATTTAAAAAAATCAGTTAAATATCTGGACCATTGAAACCATTACCACATGAGCATTGAAACTAGTTCTCTAAGTATTTCTCTAAGTGTTCTTTAAATCTTAAGGCATACCCTAACCTTGATTAACTAACCTATGGGATATAACTCAGCTGATTAAACTTTTCATGACTAGAAAAAAAGAACATACAAAACAACTTGAGGGTTGTATGTAATATGAAGGTATTGCAAGAGGGGGTGGATTTCAGAACATGGGAGCATATATGAACCTTGGTGCATATTATGTGTTTGGAATTCCTATTTCTTTGTTATTGGGATTCCGACTACATCGGAGAGCCGAAGGATTGTGGATTGGAATTCTAGTTGGATCCATGGTTCAATCACTTGTGCTTACTTTTGTAACACTATTTACAGATTGGGAGAAAGAGGTTAGTTCAATAATTTTTTGTGTTTTCAGAAAATGTATATTATTCTTAAAGGCCTAAAATGAAAAAAGATTATTCATTTGAGAACCAAATTGGAAAGCAAAGACTACTAAAGGAGTCAGTGAAATTAAACCTCACAACTAAGTTTGATGATGTTTGAGAAAAGGTGGAAGAATGGATCGTAATAAAGAGAAATGGAAAGGGATGGTAATTTTGTGGTCTATTTGTATCTTTTACATATTATAAATAAATAATTTGGTAAGATATATAATAATACATATAACAATAGATTATATGGATATCAAATATAAAGGCGTACCCAATCAAAAGACCATCATGAAGATAAAACTATAGAAGAACTCATTGAAATGTGAAGAATTTGGTAAAATATTAGTTAGGGTGAGATTTGAGATCCTACCAAATTTTAGTTTCTAAAATGGTTAAAGTGTAAATTTATCTTGAAAGTTTTTATTGAGAAGTAATAGTTCTCCAAAAGTTTTTTTTAGATTCAAAATTGTCTCAAAAATATTAAAATGAAGTAATGTTGCCTCTTACCATTAAAAAGTTAACAGTCAATGTCAATTTTTTAATAGTTAACGTTATTTTTTATATGGTATGAGAAAAAATCATTATATTTTGAAACTTTCAAGGCAACATTGCTTTTCAGTGAAAATTTTTTAAGCAAATTTGCATTTATACTCTTTCCAAAAAATATACAATCATTGAATCATTAAAAATTAAAACGATCATGACAAAACAGTATGGGTAACAAAGTCATGTGAGTACTATATATAAATAAGAAACAACAGTCTCAATCCAATGTGACATAAACCTGTGAAATAAAAAGATGGATACGGAACTAACTATGACGTAATTTCATCAAGAACCCTATCCTTTCACAAAATCAGCCATTCAGATTCCCATACATATCCATACACACTTTAATTTATCTATATATGGTATGCCTAATTGATTTTATTATTATTATTAGCGTCATATTTATAATACCTCATGTTGACCAAAGAGTCTCTCATATTTCCTCTTTTGCGGATTAAACATGCATCATCGTGATGATCACTGAATAATTAATTTGATATTAGTAGAGAGAATGAAAAGAAAAATTTATGTTTTCTAAAGAAAAACATGTGTAATAGCCACGTGTTTAAGTTCAACTTAAATAATGATTTGAGATGTTAAAGGAGTCATCGCAATATTGAATAGCAGAAACAAAATATTTTGTAAATTAAGGTGAGAATAGAACTATCCTTGACGAACCAGGACTTTAAAGGACCGAGTTTGAAAAGCCCGCCTATCATAAATCATCATATCATTAAAGTCCGAGCATTAGGTAAATGTAGGGAAAGAAATTAGCATAAGATAGGTGGGTCTCACTTAAGGGGCTATTTGGAACAAGGGTTTGGAGGGGAAGAAAAAATTTAGTGAGTTAGATATAAAAAAAAATGGGGTTATAGAATTTTTAAAAAGATAAAATGTAAGATAAGAGAGAAAGAACAATTAATTAAAATTTTTAACCTCACTTCTCTAAATTTTTTTAAATCCAAATAAATTTTTTTTCTTCCTGTCATTTTCCCTCCCCTCTCTTAATACCAAGTAGCCTCTAAATGTAGAGCCAACCACCTCCAATTTTCCATTGGTCTTTATGTCTTTGCATGTTACCTGTGAGGGTTGGTCTAGTTGGCAATGGTATGATTCATATTCTCAAATGGCGTGGGTGCAAATCTCATTGCCAATGTAATGTAAGGACTTCATTAGCCAGTAGTTTGTAAGTGCCTCAATAAGTACTATTTAAGCTTTGAGACATGTTTGACCATGATGAGCCTTGGAATATACCCCCTCTGATTCTAAAACTATGTGCTATATAACTAATTTCTAAATATTAAAATATTAGTTAAGTTAGTTATGTATAATAAATATGTGTTGCTTTTCTTAAAATACCTTAATTAATTAATCATTATCCCCATTGATGAAAATCCTTTAATATAGCCAATCAACAGGGATAATTTGAAAAAAAAAATTATAATTTTAGGAGGCAATGCAAAATTTATTTGAAGTCTTGCATTTAAGACCAAAGCAAACCCCTAGCTCTTACATTTTAAATCAGAAGGAGTATAAGTCAGCTTTAAGAGTTCTTGGTGATGTGCAGGTGTTGCAAGCTAAGAGGGGGTAGATTTCAGAAAGCAGGAGCATATGTGAACCTTGGGGCATATTATGTGGTTGGAACTCCTATTTCTTTCTTAGTGGAATTCAAATTAACTACATTGGAGAGCCAAAGGATTATGGATTGAATTCTAGTTCGATCCATGGCTCAAGCACTTGTGATTACTTTTGTAACACTATTTAAAGATTGAAAGAAAGAGGTGAGTTCGATAACTTCTTTTTTGTGTCTCCATAAATAAGACGTAGGTAGATTCATTATAGAAAGATTCATTTAAATGTGAAGAATTTGGTGTCTAAGTAAATCTGGTAAATATTAGTCGGGGTAAGATTCCATATCCTACCAAATTTTAGTTTCTAAAAAGATATTCAATAATTGAATTACTAAAATTTCTTAATTAATAACTATCATGACAAAAGAGTAAGGGGAGCAAAGTCATGTTAGTGCTAGCGGCCAGACAGTACAATAACAAACAACACTATCTATCCAATGTGACATCAACCTGTGAAATAAAACATTGATACGTAGCTAACTATAACATAACTTGAGATCCCTTTTCTTCCGCAAAATCAACAATTAAGATTTCCATACATATGCATACACACTTTAATTTTAATTTATATAATATGGTATACTTAATTGAATTATTATTATTATTATTATTATTATTATTATTATTATTATTATTATTATTATTATTATTATTATTAGAAGCCTCATAGTTATAATCCCTCCTATCAAAGAGTCTAATCTTTCCTTTTTCACGGATTAAACATGCATGCATCATCGTGATGATCACTGAATAATTCATTTGATATTAGTAGAGAGAATGAAAATAATTTTTTTTTCTTTAAAGACAAACATGTGTAATTGGCATATGTGTTCGCCTAAAATAATGATTTGAGAGGTTAAAGGGGTCATCGCAATATTGAATAGCAGCCTACAAAATATTTTGCAAATTAAGATGAGAACGATAAAATTGGTTATTTTCCTTTTTTAATTTCCTTTGCATATATTCTTAAGATTAAATGCGTTTTTTTATGTATTCACAAGATTTAAATATAAGTCACTTCTAGGTTTATATACAATACATTTCTTTTCTGATGTAGCCAAAAAAATAAACGTACAATATATTTTTTCCCGTCTTAAATAGAAGGAACAGATGAGTGAATAACTTACTGATTAACATTAAGAAATTTTTTTCATAAATTCCTCCAATTTAATTTTTTATTTCCTTTTTGTTATAAAAAAGTTTAAGTAAGTTGGGTTTTAGTGACTTACCAGGGTTAAGACATCCCTTTAAGCTTATCAAAATGTTTACAAAGATACTTACAAACTGCTCACCAACAAAGTCCTCACATTAATAACAAGATTTGAACTCACAAACTTATTGAGTTATAAGCCATCCTTGCCAACTAGAATTTTTTACATTATAATTAATTAATTTTTATTATTACTCCTAATTTAATGATGGATATAATCAAAATAATCTAATTAATACACCAAACATAACTCTTTGAATCAAAACAGCTATGCTGAAATTTCCTTATATTTAAAATAGGAGAGAGTAGTGGGAAATTATTATGTGAACCAGGAGTGCCACCTCATTTATGGTCTCTCTAATAAAAATGTAACCAATCAAATGATTTTAATCATGTGGAAGCTAATAAATAATTTTTTGTTATTAAATTTTTTTAAGAGGAAACGTGTGGCGCTATGCCTCTTTACACTTTCCATTACCATCCCTGCGACGACAACACATTCGCTCCTCTCCATTCACAGATGGCTTCGCTTCATCTTCGGTGAGCTCCTCCAGCGAGAGGCATCCATTTAGCAGAGAGTGATTTTCTTGCATTATACAGATAGGTAACAGATGTTACTTAGCAGATTAGTTAGAGAAGTTACTTTTGTTATTTACCCATTAGTTAGTTTGTTGTAACAAACTTATATACCTTGAGTTGATAAGCCTAGTTAATTATTTTTGTATAAATATTGGATGTACTATACACAATTAATTTATTCAATAAGATTTAATTGCTTCACATTTTGTATTATGGTATCAGAGCTTATTTTGTAATTAGCTTCCTCACTCTTCATTTACTCTCTTACTTTGGGATTATCGAATATTTCCTCTTTCTTCACTACGTCTTTTCTCTCCTAATCGAAACCCTATCTCTTTCTCTCTGCGATCGTCAATGGCCACCAAAAGCTCATCTGCATCCTCATTGATGGCTTCCGTTCAAGATCCTTCTAGCTGCTATTATCTACACCCAAATGAAAATACGATGCTCATCCTTGTCTCACCGCTGTTATTTGTGTCAAACTATCATCCCTAGTCTTGATCTATGATGATTGCGTTGATGAGAAAAAATAAGCATCAATTCGTCGATGGTTCACTATCGATTCTGGCAAAGATTGATCCTTTGTTTCCGGCGTGGCAACGCTGCAACACCATGGTCTTAACTTGGCTTACTCAGTCAATTTCTCCGTCAATCGCTCAAAGTGTGATTTGGCTCAATCGAGCTATGGATGTGTGGAATGACTTGAAGGAACGATTCAATCATGGTGATGCCTTCAGAGTTGCTGAGTTACAGGATGAGCTTTTCCAAATCAAACAAGGAGATCTTTCAGTTTCAGACTATTTTACTAAAATTAAGATAATATGGGATGAGCTACTAAATTTTTTCCCTATTGCTGAATGTTCTTGTCCTTCTCGAGAATATTTTTGGCAAGATTATGTGATCAGTTTCTTAAAGGGCCTTAACAATCGTTTCTCTGCTGTAAGGTCCCAAATAATGTTGATGGATCCTTTTCCTTCTATTAACAAAGTGTTTTCCTTAGTCATTCAGCAGGAACGTGAACTCACTAGTTCAATTTAACCAAATATTTGTTTTACTTGCACTAGTGCTATTCCGAAGCCACCTATTTCATACAAATCCAACAATAATAATATGATGTGCACCTATTGTGGTAAGCCACAACACAGTTGAAACATGCTACAACAAGCATGATTATCCTCCTGGCTACAAGAATCACTTTAACACTTCGATTAATAGTGTGGTTACCTCTGCTCCTAGTTCTACAGTTGGTATTTTGTCTTCTAAACCCTCTTCTACTAATTAGTCTATCAGTCAAGATCAATATAATCAGCTCATTGCTATATTGCAACCTAAGTCTACTGTCAATCATGATTTAAATGCTTCTTCTTTTGTGCCAAAGACCGATTACAATGCTCCTGTTAATCAACTTTCTTCTCTCACCTTAATGCCTAATGCCAATACTGTAGGTATATATACTCCTATGTCCCTTAATTCTTGGATTTTAGACAGTGGTGCTACTGCCCATGTTTGTTATTCCCTTGACTCTTTTATCTCATATTCCACCATCGTTCCTATTAGAGTTTCTTTACCTACTAATTCTGCTATAGTTACTAGCATTTATGGTACTATCCAAATTAATGATCACATTCGATTTGTTAATGTCATTTATATTTCAAAATTTCATTTTAATATCATCTCTTTATCTCAAATGACTATTAGCTTCCTTGTCAACTTATTTTTTCTTCCTCACAATGTATTATCCAGGACTTAAGGACATGGAAAATGGTTGATACTGCTGATCTTCATCAAGGATTGTACAAGCTGTATAGTTTGGCTACTAAGTCTGTTGCTTCTGTTAGTTTTGTTTCTGCTGCACCTTGTAACCTTTCTTGTTCTTTTTGTTCTGCACCATGTAAATCACAATCTCACTTTGACTTATGGCATTTTCGCCTTGGCCACTTATCCTCCCAAGTTTTAAATGTTTTGAAACAGCAGTTTCCTTTCATGTCTTGTACTTCTTTTGATGTTTGTGATGTATGTCACTATGCTAAGCAATGAAAGATTCAATTTCCAATTACTACCAGCAAAACTTCTTTACCTTTAGAATTATTGCATGCTGATATATGGGGTCCTTATCAGCTTTCTTCTATTCATGGTCATCGTTATTTTTTAACGGTAGTAGCTGATTAGTTAGAGAAGTTACTTTTGTTAATAGAAAGTAGAGACAAAAACCTGTGGATTGATCAAAATTCTTCTTCTCCTTTCACAAGAGTTGTCTCTCCCTTTGATTGATCATGGATGCCACTGGTTTACATATTTCAACACCCCAATAAAAAGAAAAAGAACCGGTTTTTTCTCTAGCCAGAGTTGAGAAAGGGAGAGATGGGAGAGATAGGTAAAAAGGTCGGAGAGACATAGCCAAGAAAGCAAGTAGGCTAGAGAATGAATAGAGGAAGGGAGATATGCAAAATGAGTGTTGCTGACCGGAGGAGCTCACCAAAAAATGGGAATTTTTTAATTGGAGGAGGCAGCTATGAATGGCTTTGTTGGAGAGATCAAAGAAATGTTGCCGGAAAGTGAAGCATAAAAAGGCACAACTAGTCGGCATGTATTTTCGTAGAAAATATAATAATAAAAAATTAAATAGCTACCACATGTGATTAAAATCATTTGACTATGTTGCATTTTTATTGGAGAGATCATAAATGAGGTAGCACTCCAGGTTCACACAAGAATTTTTCAAAGTATGTAGCTTGAAATAAATTTCATATTGTTATAAATAAAGAGAAATATAGCAGAGAATATGAGAGGAGGATATAGTAATTCTTATTTACTATTCAAGGTCTGTACAATACATAACATATGCCTCCTATTTATAAGCATAACCTTATAATCTACGATAAAAGAGATTACATAATCATAGGAAAATAATGAGAAGAAATAATAGGAAGATGAGAGGAATAATAGGGAGATGAACATCCATATAAATATATTTTAATATATTATTCATAACACTTCCATTTGGATGTTCATGACTAAACATATGCCTAAAAGAACTTCAACTAAGAAAAACTCAGTGGGACAAAAACTTAGTAGAAGAAAAAGAGTACACTGTTTAGTGATAAACTTAATAGTGTTGCCTCATTAAAAACCTTGTTAGAAAAACCATGTGGAAAAAACTATAGACGAGGGAAAAAGAGTACAGCGTGTATCAATTTCCCTTCTTGACAACATCAGTTGATATCTCTGAGTTTGTGAAGTATGATGCCACAAACGAGTTTTTCAAAGGTTGTACCAAGAAGTGACTTGTAAATAAATCTGCTAAATTTTCATTGGAACGAATTTGTTAGATATCAATTTCACCACTCTTTTAAAGGTCACGAGTGAAGAAGAATTCTGGTGAAATATGTTTTGTTCTATCTCCCTTGATGTACCCTTTCTTTAGTTGGACAATACATGCAGTACTATCCTCATATATGATTGTTGGGGTCATTGTTCTAGGAGATAAACTACAAGTGGTTCTTATTTGATGTATTATTAATCTTAACCATACACATTCTCGACTCGCTTCATACATGCTAGAATTTCTGCATGATTAGATGATGTGGCTGATATAGTTTATTTTATAAATCTCCATATGAAATGGTTGTGCCACCACTTGTGAATAACTACCCTATTTGTGATTTATCATGGGTGAATCAGACAAAAAACCAGTATCTACATAGCCAAAAAGTTTATGCTTGGGTACATTTAAGTAGAATAACCCCATATCCATCATGTATCTAAGATAACGAAGAAAGTGTTAACTTTATTCCAATGTCTTCATCACCTTCTTCACTCATTTCTCATTTCTCAAGGTCTAAAAGAGTCCTTAACAACTTCCAAATATCTTAATGCTATCAAAGTACAAAGTGGATGTGATTTATCCATGTAAATACGCTCTCAAACTTTTCTTGGATAAGTTTCTTGATATACAAAGATTCCATTTTTGAAATACTCAATTTGTAATCCAAGGAAAAATTTTGTTCTTCTGAAATCCTTCATTTCAAATTCTTTTTTCAAGCAATTAATTTCCTTTTTAAGCTCTTCAATTGTTCCAATGATATTTATATCATCAACATAAATGGCAATTATATAAACTCATTTTCAAATATTTTCATAAAGATGCATGGGAATATTAGATCATTTTTTATATCATTTATTTAATAGATATTCACTAAGATGATTATACCACATACGTCCAGATTACTTCAATCCATATAGGGACTTATTTAATTTTATTGAGTATCATTCTCGAGAACTAGAATTGTATGCATCTGGTAATTTAAATCCTTTAGGGAGTTTTATATAAATGTCATTGTCAAGTGAGCCAAACAAATAGGTTGTAACAAAATCTATTAGACACAGATGAAGTCCTTCACTTACTGCTAGGCTAATCAAATATTGAAATGTAGTTACATCCACCACCGGTGAGTATGTTTTTTCAAAATCAATACCAGGTCTTTGTGTAAACCCTTGGGCAACAAGATGTGCCTTTATATCTTGTGATTTAACCTTTTTCATTTCTCTTTCTCACAAAAACCCATCTATATCCAACTGGTTTTATATCTTTAGATGTAAGAACTATGAGTCCAAAAACTCCAAATACTTTTCATTGCTCTAATGATTTTAACTTTACCTCAACTGCGTCTTTCCATCTTGGATAATCCTTTCTTTGTTTGCACTCGCTAATTGACTTTGACTCGTGATCCCCATTATCATTTATTACATCAAGTGCTACATTGTAGGCAAAAATATCATCAACGTTGACTTCATTTCAGTCCTATTATATTCCATTCATAACATAATTTATTTACATCTCATTATTTTCATATATTTTAGGTACCTGAGTATCTTTTGGAATTAGGACATTGGTGTTGTCCAATGGCTCTTCTGGAACAATTAATCTTTCTTGATTGTCCTCAACTTGACCATCCATACTTTTAGCCCCTTTTTTTCTTTCAAGGATTTTTATCTTTTGAACTGATGGGCCTGCCATGCTTCATGCATACTTTAGATTCATTTACAATAGGTTGTCCAACATGGACATCTATTTTGATAGGAGTATGAGTAGCTGGGACATGTGATTTTGTAACTTTGGGCCAATAAATGTGTTTAGCAATTGATTAGCCAAACTTTGTAAATGAACTATCTTTTGAACTTCTAGTTCACATTTTTTTTACGAGGATCAAGGTGAGAAAATGATAATTCATTCCAACTAATTTCTCTTCCAAACAGCTTATTTTCCCCCCTAATGTTGGAAAAGATAATTCATCAAAATGACAATTGGCAAATCGAGCAATAAACAGATCTCCGGTATATGGTTCTAGATATTTTATTATTGAAGGAGATTCATATACCCAACATATATTCCTATCTTTCTTTGAGGACCTATCTTGGTACATTGTGGTGGAGTAATTGGAGTACATACATCATATGCAAAAATTCTGAAATGGGAAATATTTGGTTCGTGACCAAAAACCATTTGTAAAGGGGAGACTTTTAAATAACTTATTGGCTTGATACGAAACAATGTTGTTGTATGCAAAATTGCATGTCCCCAAGCAGAAACTGGGAGATTTGATCACATAAGTAATGGTTTTGTGATTAATTATAAACATTTAATTAATGATCCTACAAGTCTATTTTGTGCATGAACATAAGCTATAGGATGGTCAACATCAATTCCAAGGGACATACAATATTTATTAAATGTTTGTGAAGTAAATTCACCAGCATTATCAAGACATATTTTCTTGATGAGATAATCAGGGTAATGTGCTCTTAATCTAATCAATTGAGCAAGTAAACTTGCAAACGCAAGGTTGAGAGAAAATAATAAGAAAACATGCGACTATTTAGTCGATGCATTAATTAAAACCATATAGTACCTAAATGGTCTACATGATAGGTGTATTGACCCACAAATATCTCCTTGTATCTGTTTTAGAAATGTGAGGACTCACTTTCTACTTTTCTTGGTGAGGGCTGAATGATTAACTTTCCCTTGGAACATGCAACACATGAGAAATCATAGGATTGTGATATTTGTTTACACGTCAGAGTATGTCTACATGAATTCTCAATTATTTTTCACATCGTAATTATCTCAGGATGGCCAAACCAGTCATGCCAAACATCAAATTTATTATTATTTGTAAACTTCTAGTTTACAACAGCATGTGTTTCAATTGTATTTATGAATGTGTAGTACAAGCTAGAAGAAAAGGTAGGTAATCTTTCTAGTGTGCATTTTTTTTATACCTAAAACTGTATTTGTGATATCAAGATATTTTTTATTTCCTTCAATGGTTGTTTTTATATGACATCCATTTCTGTGAATATCTTTGAAACTTAGTAAATTTCTTTTAGACTTAGCAGAGTAAAATGCACTATCAATGTATGATGTTGTTCCTCTAGATAACAATATATCAGCTCTTCCAGATCCTTCAATCATATTTATACTTCGGGATATAGTTTGAATATTGGCTTCTTGCATTACTAAAGAAGAAAAATATTTATCATTTTTAAGTATAGTGTGGGTTGTTGCACTATCAATGAGACACAAATATTCACGATTAACATTACTAATAATCATTCTTCATTAAAAGGAACACGTAAGAAAAAGGAAAAAATAATTAATGAAATGGAAATACTCATTATTTCATTGGAAATATAAAAGCGTTACAAGTAGCAAAAAAAGAAAACACATGAAAACATTGAAGTTCAAATTGGATAGAGATAGCTTATTTTTGGACATTTTCATCACCAATTAGGTGATCAATCCTTCCGCAATATAATCTTAATTGTAATTTTATACTTAAAAAATGTAATTTAAATATAAAAAATATAATAACCACAATAAAAAGTACATCTCAAAGTTATGAAAGAATTCTCAAAGTTAGTAAACAAAATCCATAAACAAACAAAAATAGCTTTAGGCCACGCTAGAGGAAATCAGATGTATTTTGATTTTATTTAGATATCATGTTACACATGAAGAAGATATCATATTGAGAACAAGTCAATTAATATAAATAAAATATTATGTTACTCACAATAAGATGTCCAGTATAAAAGGGAAAAAAAAAGGATAATGCATGTTATACATTAAAACTTGATGGGTTCAAGCCATTTAATTTAAAAGTGTAAAAAAGAGAAAATATATATTATATGGCCTATGGCCAAAAAAAAAAAAAACAAACTATGGCTTCTAGCCATGGAATAAAATAAAAGAAATAAAAGTTATATGGCTTCTAGTTATATAATATTAAAAAAAGAAATAAAAATAATATGGCTTTTGGCCATAAAATAAAGGATATATGTTATATGGCTTCTGACCATACAGTATCAAAATAAGAAATAAAAGGCTTCTGGCCATTAAAAAATAAAAAAGTAGAGAATGTAAGTTATATGGCTTCTGGCCAAATAACTAAAAAATCTAAAATTAAAATTTTATGGCTTCTGAATATTTAATAAAATAGAGGATATATATTATATGGCTTCTAGCGATATAATATCAAAATAAGAAATAAAAATAATATGATTTCTGGCCATAAAAAAATAGGGGATGTAAGTTAGGTTCTGGCCAAATAACTGAAAATCTAAAATTAAAATTATATGGCTTCTGGCCATTTAATAATATAAGGGATAAAGCTATATGGCTTCTGGTTATATAATCTCAAAATCATATAATATGATAGCGTATAAAAGAAAATAAAATGAGTCAATTAAGAATAAAATTTAAATATTTCAACGCAAATAAATGCTGTAATTTTTTTCGTTCTTCAAAACTAAATGAAGTAGGTGATATGCAATTAGAGAAAAAGTGTATTCTCCTTCAATCCCTTAATCCAATAGTACAAAAATGCAAATGAATAAAAAGAAAATATAAAGTATATAGATCTGACAGTAATCCTTCAGGGAGACCACAAATATAGATTGAAACTTTAAGTTCTGTCAAATATGGTGAAATCAGGTCATATGAGAGAAGGAAAAAAATAAGATATCGATTAGAACTTTAGGTTCCATGGAAAACAGTGACTTCAGGTCACATGGGGGTAGAGGAAAAAAAGAAATAGTGGAGAAAATTGAAACAAAGAAATATTAAAAATATCATACCCTAATTAGAGTTTCGTATTGATAACATGTTATAAATAAAGATAAAGATAGCAGAGAATATGAGAGGAGGATGATATAGTAATTCCTATTCATTATTTAAGGTATGTATAATACATAACATATGTTCCCTATTTATAGGCATAACCCTATAATCTACCATAAAAGAGATTACATAATCATAGGAAAATAATGAAGAGAAACAATAGGAAGATGGGAGAAATAATAGGGATATAGACATCCATATTAATATATTTTAATGTATTATTCATAACACATTTTATATTAATACAATATTGCTAATGAATAACAACTACTCGTATCTTATACCTGTCTCCCTCGTAGCCTTCTGGATCATTCTTCACTAATGTTTTAAGGGTTATGAGTGGGAGACATGGTATTCTCAATTACCTCCTCTAAACCAAATACACAAATCTTATTACCGAAAAATATTATTTAAACCATTGATGGAAAATAAACATAAAGGTGTCATAACTTATATAAATACAATAATTAAGAATCTTAAAGATTAAAATTTTTTCAGGACTAAATAAAAAAGTAATAACAACCCAAAACGTAATCTTCAAAACATTTCTTCAAATTGACATCATTTTAACAGCATGACTATGCATATGCAATATCATTTTTCACAACGCTATAACTGAATATTCTTCCAATAGTCCAATTACTTTACAAGACACGCATCTATGATTTGGAGATGCACAACTAATTTTTATGTGTGATTGGTATTTTGTACCAACCATTTTTGTAGCGAAAGTTACTTGCATGTCAAGCTTAAACGAATTTGTTAAGAAAAGTTGGTATTACCTCCAGTTCTTAATACAAGATTTATTTTAATGAATAAATTAAACTACAAGGAGGATTTTTTATATTAAGAACGGGCGGGATAATTAAATAAAATGGAAAATTATACGGTGAAGTTACTTATAAAAAAATATTGACGATTTAATTAAACACAGAAAAAATTAAGAAACTAAATAAAATATGAAGGGTTGAAATTGTATTTTGTTATTAAATTTTAAAATTTTTCACTTTGAAAGAATCAAGCTATAAAATAATATTAGCAATAAAGCAGCAGCAGCAAATAATATTATAAAATAACTATTTATAGAGATAAATATTTAAATTAAAATTAAAAAATTTAAACCATCCAAATTAAATATAAGAAATAAGTATTTTTTTTTTTAAAAAAAACCATACATCCTGATGGATGTTAATCGAAGCCAGATTCAAATAGTATATGCTAATAATTATGAGTAAGTAGTAACAAACCTTTCTAGATAATAAGTGTGGTGTCTCAATTTGTTTGGATATATATATTGATGGATGATTCACTTGCGTTTGAATCAAATAAATTAACAGAACATTAATGAGTATGGAGGCGATTAATTAACGTTGCTTCCAAACTAAGCCAAACTCAATATGGTGATGACAATGATGTGAGTTTCGTTATGGAGGATCGATGTTATGATATGGTAGCTAGCTAATAGGGTTGATAAGTCAATAACGTATTGGTTAGGACATTATGGGTCATCACTCTTTTATGCTTTTTAATGTCTTCGTAGGACGGTCAAGCTAAGCTTACGTCTGCTTCATGTATATATATAAACACCGAAGTGTTTGGCCAAACAACCATATCAAGTGTTAACTCAGATATATATACACACTACCAGATCATTCGAAACCCTAAAGCTTTTCTTTGATATAGATATATATTTTATATATGAGTTGTTTAATATTTTTTCTGGTTCCGTTTCTGGTTTGTGGGAGTGTGATTGGGAGTGGAAAGAATGAAGAAATAGGGTTTGATGAAAACTATAAGGTTATTTGGGGTGGAGATCATGTTGTGTCTTTGAACCAAGGGAAAGAAATTCAGCTCTCCATGGACAAAGCTTCAGGTATTTTGTTTTCTGTTGCCTTCCTTCTCTTTGATTTGATCATCACAAACGCATTAATTCACTCATGTCATTTTTGGTGATTTCGTTCAGTTCAATGTATAGGTTTTTTCAAATCTAAACGTGTAATTTTACTTGGAATTGGATGTAACTTAAAACCAGTTAGATTATAATTAATAGATATTATCATAGAAAAGGAGGAAAAAAGTTGCAGAGAGAGTACATTACCAGGTTTTGCAGAATTGTTGTTTGAAACGATATAAAACAAGATTGGTTGTGCATGCATGAAAAATAAAATATAGGGCTATTTGTTTCTATTTTCAGCTTTCTTTTCCCAAAACAGTTTTATAAAATTGTCTTTAAAAACAAGTTTTGAAAAAAAAAATCTGTTTTGATAGTTGTTAAAAAAATGTTTTGGAGGTGACGTGGAGGCGGCGACTGTTGACAATAATATGCTGGTGTTTAAAAACAGTGGTGTAATATCCATAGTGGACAGGTGGCGGCATTAAAAGATAAAAATAAGAAAATATATAAAAACTATTTTTTTATTTTTTTACTTTTAAAAAATAAATTTATGGTATTTTTTAAAAAAAACATCTTATTGAAAACATTTTTTCCAAACTAGTTTTATTATTTTTTATCTTGAAAAAAACTTTTTAAAAACAGATAAAAAAGGTCCATAGTCTTTTCCTGGGTTCCATTCTATTTTATGTACTTGAATACGATGTTAGTTCGATGGAAAAGGCATATAGTCATGATCCAATATATATGGCCACAAAAATTGATCCAATATATATAAATGACCAATGATCCAATATATAAATATTTGCACGCGATTTTTAATTTCGTCTTTGTAATTTAGAACCTTGCTTATTGAGTTTTAATTAATATATTTTACTGCCAAGAGCTTCTAGCTCAATGGCACCCTAAATCTCTTCTCACTGAGGGAATTGTGAGTTCTATATATACCCTAAGCACCCGTAGGCATGCACACAAACATGTCAAAGCTAGACTAAGGTATGAGACCTCATCCCAGTGTTACTTCACACTGTTATTGTGGCAACTTGTTATTGATAGACAGACACTATATTAGAAATTGCTTAAACACCATGGACACAGATATGAATGTTTAATTTTTTTTATCAAAAAATATAAATATTTAAATTATAAGGACTAATAAATCAAGAGAGATCAAAAATAAATTTTTTTGACTGCTTGTTTATCAATACAAATGTTTTGTTCGTCCGTTATTTCTATTTATTTCAATTAATTTTTTATATCACTGTAACATATATCTACAAATCTAAATCTGTCGCTTTAACATAAAAATTTTTAGTCACTGATCTTTATGGTATTGGGGGTTTACAAATTTAATTATAGAAAAACTATTTTTTTTTCTCCAAGTTTCAAATGCAGAAGGTCAAAAGACCTTTTAATTTTAAGGTCAATAAGTCCAAAACACTTAAAAGTTAAAATGATTAAAAGCCTAATACAAAAATTACAAGCGAAATAGTACAAGGATCTAGTTAACATGTCATATCATACCAAACACCATTTGTCATATAATTCAACGATCTTGTGACTTCTTACTTCCATTAAAAGCACAAAATAAGACATGCAAATAGTGGACTACTCTCGTGAACTTTGAGCGAGGCAAATAATAATAATCTTTTTGTAAAGATAATGAAAACTATATTTTCTAAGTTTATTTTTGTTTATGCGATTTAATTATTTTATAAAACGCATGAACTTGGAAGTTTTAATTTACTTTCTCTTTTAAGGAATGTTGTGGTTAGGCAAATGAAAACACTAAAAGTAAACAAGGAACAGTTGCCTTGTTATATAGTGTGTAAATTTGGGTGTATGGCTAACTTAGGTAGTTAGGTATACTCAAGAAAAAAGAAAGAAATTAGGTGGTTAGAGAAAATAATCATGTTTGAAAAATTGACTCAAAATTTAAGAATTCCAAGTTCATAAAAATTCTATATTAAAATCCAACATTTTCAACGTGGAATTCAAGATTAATTAAATTGCTTATAGTGAGTGTGTGTAGAGGAGAAAGTTGATTCAGAAGTTTAGATGTAGGACCTAATTAATTATCATGCCTTCCAATTGATCCCACTTAAATAAGTTTGGGCTCTACTATTTCTATTTCTAATACTGTTTTAAAATATTGAACCAATTAATGAAACGAAGAATATCATTTAGGTCCTAATCAAGGAAAATAATATAAAAAAAAGTCCATATTGACAAGTGAAAAGCTACCATTAACAAGTAAAAAAAGCTATCATTAATAAGTTATAAGACTTATCAATATATTATTTCCTTTAGTTGGGACCTAAACAATATTCTCTCTTTTTTTATGCCAACATCATTTACTGAAACTAATAGAGTCACTAGTTTAAATTAAAGTTATCGATTCTTCCATGACCGTTGACTGAGATGGGTGATCAGCTAAATTAGGATAATGATAGTATAATATTAATAATATTTATTAAAATATTGTGTATAAAAAATCAGTTTTTATTAATTATATATTGACACGTTTATTAATTTTATTGGTTTCTTCTTTATGATTTTTTTTTTTTTTTGGGACAGGGTCTGGCTTTGGATCCAAGATGAATTATGGGTCAGGGTTTTTCCATTTGAGGATAAAAGTGCCAGATAGAGATTCGGCTGGAGTAGTTACAGCTTATTACGTGAGCATTTAATTTTCATCTATTTAAATATAAAAATGAAAATAATAGCATATATATACACACACTAACCTTGATCAATGATATATAAATATTTGAGATGTTACGTAATTTGGTGCAGCTAACCTCTCAAGGAGAGAGACATGACGAAGTGGACTTCGAATTTTTAGGGAATAGGGAAGGGAAGCCTTACACGTTACAGACAAATGTATTTGCAGACGGCAAAGGCAACAGAGAACAAATAATTCGTCTTTGGTTTGATCCCTCCGCTGATTTCCACGACTACAGAATTCTTTGGAACCCCCATCAACTTGTGTACGTTTTTCATTCTGGCATAATATGAAACTTTATGTTTCTAAAAATTAATATTTATCAAATGAATCCTTAAAATTTTATAATAATAAGGATTAATTGTATATAGTTATTAAATTTTTGTATATAGATTTGAAAAAGAAAAACACCATAAGGATTAATTGTATATAGTTATGAAAATTTTGGGACCTGATTGATAACAACATTAGTCCTTTAGTGGCTAGTGTAAACTAGTGTTTGTAGCTGGCAAGTTATATATTTACAGACCGTAAATTATATATACAATTTGTATATATTATTTCTGCTTAATGTGTATTTGGATTAACTTTTTGTACAATAGATTTTTTGGGAATTAATCACTTTAAAATATCACTTTGAAAAATGAGCTTAATTATTCATTCCATAGTTTTGAGCTTTTGGTATGAACGAAAAAGTACTTTTTGGCAACTCTACCAAACACGTTCTATTTATATGAAAAAGAGACAATGAATGTACAATTTTATCATTTATTTTTTATTGTATCGACTTTGTTCTCAATGGGTATAATATATATTAATTAGAGATAAAGTTGGACAGTTATTGAATTTTAAAGAATAGCTAATAAAATTTAAGGTTTTTCTTATTTTGTGTCAAGTATGTTAGAAATGACTTATAAATAAAATGAAAAGAGTATTTATCATACTAATTAACTTTCAAGTTAATTATTAATTACAATTGTTGGTGTTGACAGGTTCTATGTGGACGATATCCCAATAAGGGTATACAAGAACAAGAGCGATGTGGGAGTGGCATACCCATCGAAGGCAATGCAAATAGAAGCAACGTTATGGGATGGAGACAGTTGGGCCACTGATGGAGGCAAAGCCAAGACTAATTGGACCTTTGCTCCTTTCAAAGCTCGCTTTCAAGGTTTTGATATCAATGGCTGTCATCTTCTTCAATCGACAACTACTCACAATAATAATCTTGCCTGTGCTTCTGACAAGTTCTGGTGGAACAAGCCACAGTTCTGGCAGTTGGACCCAACACGACAAGCTGCTTATCATAAAGTTAAGACTAAATATATGACTTATGATTATTGCTCTGATCAAACTAGGTACCCTGTACCTCCCATCGAGTGTTCCTATAATTAGTGAACTGCAACAAAGATACTTAACAGTTTTCTTCATAATTCTGTAGTTTGTTTGTTGTTATTGGTTATTATTGGGTTTGAGACTTTTAAGGTGTCTCTCCTTCTAAGGCTTTGTGACGCTCCAACCTCCCAAATGTTTTTCCTTATTTCTTTTTATCGTTAGATTCTGTCTTAAATGAGTAACATATTGCGATGAAATTCGTGTGGTTTTAAAATTTTTTTGTACAATATTTTAAAGAAAATAAATAAAAACTACACAATTTTAGAGTATTTTATTTGAAAATTTTTTATAAAATCCAAAATTTCATTATTTTAATTATCACTGTAAAATATCAAAGGGAGAATCCCAATTAAATCCAATTGAAATGTCTAAGTCCAAATTTAGACCTACACTTTTAACAAATCTCTAGTAAGCCCTCAAGCCTGATTAGAAATTTCTAAATGTTGTCAAAAGATCTAATACACGTCTAAGGGTGATGTAAATCAACTTAATCACTAAAAAGATCTTGATAAGATTAGATTAAAAAAAACTCCTGGTGATAGAAAGCAATAACAGGTTTTGTCTACCATTTGCGCGGACACCATCTCATCGTTCCACACCCAGAAGATGGGTGTATTTAACCATGGAAAAGCATGTTTTACTTTTACCCAAAATCTACAATTGTGCACTTTATGAAACGTGTTTGAACGAAAGTTGGGGAAAAAATAACGAAAGTTAATTAACTAGTCAATATATAATCAAGAAAAGTATTTATGGTTTCAATAATTCATTCAATAATTTCTTAAATATTGCGTGGCATTAATTAACTAGGTATAACGATTAAAGAGAAATTCTCAGAATTTAACAAGGCAATTCATGATATGAGGTGGATAATTAGTCATCATTTTAATTAAAAGGGCATTATGGTCTTTCAACAATATTCATAAATCCCTAATCAGGCCTCTTGGCCTTATTAGGGATATATTAAATTTACAAGCCTAAATTTGAATTTAGACATTTTAACCGGATTTAATTGGGATTCTCTCAATATCAAAATATAACTCATTTTTACATAAAATCCAATGATAAAAAGAAATAAGGGGGAAAAAACATTTAGGGTTGAGATATTACAAAAGACATCAAAGAGAGCCATACTAGGGGCCTCAGACATTATTATTGACTTCCATATTATACATGCAAACATTATTTCTCGTTGCAAGAGAAGACTCACATATCCAAAGGTTGATGTTCCTCAATGTATCCTATGTCATATCTTATGAAATTTAGACTTGGTCGTTATAGAGGGGTAGTCAGTTTGAACTTGAAAGACATACTATCAACAGTACAAGTGTTTTAAGACGTCTCTGTCTATTTTTCATAACAAGATTATCATTATGTCCCAGAGCTTCTGTGAATTGCATGCTTTTGTTCAACGAAATTCTTTAAATGTAGTGCTTTTAGTCAACTCATTCATATATATGATTATTACAAATCGGATCTTTTCTTATACAACCACACATTCATTTCATTATTTGTATCTTAGCTACCCTCACTTTAAAGAATTTAGTGGAGTGGCATTTGACGAGGGCCTTTTGCCATTAGCCTTGGGGCCCACAATAATCAAGAATTAACCAATGAATGTGTATAGGTAAATCTAGGATTGTTCTCTCTTTTCAATAAGCCTTTTATTGATTCCTAATTAATCTAAATTTCATGCAAATGCAATGAAAATAAGGGGAAATGGGTTTTGGTTTTTCAAATAACTAAAAGAGTAATGTAATTTAGTTAAATGTTAAACTATTGTTTTTGGTATTTTTTATAAAAAATGGTGAATGATGAATGGAATCGAGGTTGAAAATATAAATGATGAAATGAGTTTTGATAGCAAAGTTAATGGCTTTCCTAACTCCTTGAAATAATTTGTGAGTTAATTTTTCATCAAGTCAAATTGAAAACCCCAAGTAATAGCATTGAATCCAATTTATCTAATTAATGCCTAACTTACGATCGCATTCATAGTCATCTCTTAAATAAATTGTTAAAAACCACTTGATATGTGTTTGAAAATCATATTAATGCACTTACTTCCTCTTAAATGAGAGCACAATTGTGACACTTAATATGAATTAACTCAACTATACACACCATAGTAATCACATACAATGCATAATCTCATAAAAACATAAGAAAATAAGTTTAACAAAATCCAAATGCCCTAATACAAAACTCAACCCAAGAGTAATCTATCATAGACAAATGAACACTCATCTAAGTCTCACAAATATGTATCAATTGTAAAAATTAATCTAAACAGAATACAATACATAAATTGAGCTAATGGAAAACTAATACACTCCCATTTGAAGCATATTTAAGTTCTAGCCACTTTCTCTATCACCAAGACTCGCAATTTAATTACACATAGCCAAGAGAGCATCTAACACAAGCTACAAAACTGATTTTAAGCTCTGGAAATCCATGGAACAAGAGTGAAAGAGATTAATGTGATAGAAAAATCTTGCCAGAAAATTACAGAGCTTGCTGGAAAGTCACAGACAAGGCCAAAAAATCACAAAGAAAGGACGAATGGTGCTCTGGTTGTCTGGTTCGATTTTGAGTTCTTCAAGGTGAATTCTGAGCTCTGGTTCGATGGAGGTGGTGGTGTGGAGAAGAGAGATGAAGGTAGAGAGAGGGAAGTTCGGTGAAGGAAGGTGAAGCTCGTTCTCTAGCTCTGCCTCCCTTCTGTTCAAAGGCGTCACCCGACAGTGAGGAAGGACGGTGGTTGCGGTGGTCAAGGTGACGGTGATGCATGAAAATGCAATCTCTGGCGACGGACAGAGGAGGAAGTCGGAGGTGTGCGCTGGTGGTTGTGAGGGTGGAGGAAGGTAAAGGTGAAGATGATGAGTGCTCTCTCACTGCCGCAGCGCCTCTTCAATGTTCGACTGAAGCTCTCGGCGCCTCTCAATTTCAGGTCGCCAGCGACAGAAGTATGGTAAGGGGGAAGGTCCTTAATGGTGGTGGTGGCTCTCTATCTCTTTCCCTCTCCTCTTAAACTCTCCGTTGAAGCTCCCTTCACAATCGAGATCTGAACTCTGTAAAAATTAACTTCCACGACGCCTACTGAAACTCCAATATCGGGGGAGAAGGAGGCCTTTCTGAAATCTGACCTAGCCAAGTTTTGACCAGGGAATAACTTTAAAATATTCAAGTTTGTGAAGGGACTACACTACAAAATTTAATACCTTTTTGGGCTCAACTGTAATTTTCAAACCTTTTCTTCATTGTTTGTAGTTTCCAGAATTTTTGGGGCCTTTTCTATAATTTTCCTTACTACTTAAAACATTAATTTTGACCTGACATTTTCCAAATTCTCCAATTTTCTCCAATGATAAAAAGAAGCAAGAAAACAAAAACATAGGGTTGAGACATTACAAAAGCCATTAAAGAGAACCAGGGCCGCGCCCAAACATTATTGACTTCCATATTATACACACAAACGTTATTTCTCGTCGGAAGAGAAGACTCACATATCCAATGCTTGATGCTCGTCAATGTGTTCTATGTCATGCATATCTTAAGAAATTTTGACTCGGTCATTATAGAGGGATAGTCAGTTTGAACTTGAAGACATATTATGAACAGTGCAAGTGCTTTTAAGACGCCTTTGTTTATTGTTCATAAGAAGATTATCATTATGTCCCAGAGCTTCTGTGAATTGCATGCTTTTATTCAACTAAATTCTTTAAATGTAATGCTTTTAGTTAACTCCATGTATATGATCATTATGAATAGTATCTTTTTTTGTGTACCTACATATTCATTTAATTATCCTTGTCTTGACTACCTTCATTTTAAAGAATTTAGTGGAGCGGCATCTATAGAGGAAATAATGGTGGAAAATTGTCTAAAATGGTTCAGACATATTTAAAAAAGGCTATTGGATATAAGAAGGTCGATCAAACGGTATGGAGTTCTTTAAAAAGAGGCAGGAGAAGATCAAAGTAAATAAGGTTATAGAATAAGATATTTTAGTTGATAATCGATCTAAAGATTGGCTTTTAATAAAGCACAATAACGTCATACAATCCATATAACCAACTATACTAGGATAAGGTTTTATTATTATTATTGTTGTGCTCTATCCTTAAAGTGTTGAAGCCATGTTTAATTTCTTTTCTTTCTTTTTCCTTCTCTCTAACATTAATATGACATCGATAGTATAAATTAATGTAAAACATAAAACTAATACTAAGTATATAATTTTTAAATTATTAACAAATAATTCATTTCTTCTCAAACTATTTAGTAATATAGGTCCACGTCTGTTGAAGGGCCATTAGTTCTGCTGAGGTAGGTGGAGTTTTTCGGCAAATTCTCCTTCCCACATTTGGGGGAGTTTGGGCCGAATTAAAAATAGATAATTGATGACGTAATCATGTGGGTTGTGGGTCAAATATATTACCACTATTTTTTTTTTGGCCCGAGTATCAAATATAGGTATTACTTATTGCTCCTACACCCACATATATTTTCCATGTCAAACCTGGGGTCTTCATCTTTCTGAATTCTGACATGATATAATAATAAGGAGAACGATATTTAAGTCTCTGAATATAAATTTATAGTTGCATTTTTTATAAAATATTTTGAAAAATATATTTTAATATCAATTCAAATAGTTATAAATGAAAATTTCAATTGTAACTAATGAATCTTACTTTTGAGATTTAAATCTCCGATTTGCAAATGAGATTTGAGACACGTGAATTTGTAATCATTTAAAATTTTATTTTCAGTTGATTTTACAGAAAATTTTGTTGGGAAGAACCTAACGATAATTAAACTGATAGCTTAAGACCGAACTCTGTTTCTCTCATAAACATAACCTTAATTGGAAATAGAACTATTTTTAATTGTTTTATTTTTTTTAAAAAAAAACACCCTCTCTACTTAGTTTTTTCTTTATTGGTCTGAAGCATTCAAACAAGACAAGGGAAAATTAATATTGTAATACATCATTTTTCACATTATTTTTATTTGGATATATACATAGTGAATTAGAGACAGATTAGCCATGGCTAAGAAGATTGAAATTCCAAACTTGCTGGTGCAAAAGCATATATATAAAACAAAAAGAAAACACATAGTAATTAATTAGGGAACAAAATACATGGGATTAGGGAGCTTAAAAGTGCGATTGCCAATAGAGTCTCCACGTAGATCACTCCATTGATCTCCCAAATTACCCCAAATCCTGTAACCTTCCTTCTCTAATTTCTGTCTTATATCTGACTTGTACCTCATAGCACTTTGCCCTTTATATTCTCCACTCCTGCATATAAACATATATATAGTTCATTAAACCATAAATAAACTAAACACCTCTATTTAAAGGGACAATTTAATTTAGAGTTTATATATTTATATTATGTTATTACCTCAAAATAAGGCGTTGATAGCCAATGAAGCCTTGATTATGCAAGTTGTTGATAGTGGCCTGACCAAGAGTCTCTTGGTCTCTTCCTGTGACTAAGAACACCTTAAATCCTTTGTTTATGAGTTTGTTAAATAATTGAAGCACAGGTGATATTGCTGGGCTCCCTCCTTTGCTTGCCCACGCCCTAAACCCTACTGGATCATATGGCTCACACCTATATACATATACATATATCTATATATAGTTAATTACCTCTCCGTTATGTAAAACTTGACAGTAATAGATATAAAATAAAGATAGAGTGGGAGATGAGGAACTAGTATCACTGCTCATCGTAATGGTGAGTATCAAGAACTCATCACCACTATAGACCATTTTGATATAGTTTGGATGGTTCATATTGATATTTTTTACTTATACATTTTTTTTCAAGAAATTGTTTTAACGTATTGAAGAATCTAAAATAATGATAATGTCTTAATAGTCGATTTTAAAAAACAAGACTTTTTTATTTAAAAATTAAAATTCTATTTAAACTATGCAAATCTCCCCGTGTCAATAATCTCTTGGTGCGTGAGCACTAAAACTAATTTCGATGAGGTGATCAACACGTACCCAAATCTTTTGGTTTTGTAGTAATAGAGATTGGAGAGGCAAGTGTCGTCAACGTCAAAGACCCAGGCATCGAAGGAATCAGAGGAAAGAGGAACGGAATTGAGGAAAGTGAAGATCTGTTGCATCACCAAATCCAAGTCCTCCTCGTACTGTCCATCGATCATGTAACTCTCAACCTCCTTTTGACACTCTCTTGGCACCGTGCCCCACGCCACGACGTTGTTCGCCTCCACTCCTAACCTCCAACTCAAACAAAACTTGTCATCATCACCACCACCTGAACTAGACAACAGTATAATTAATGGCATATTAAGAATCCCACATCGATTAGTTGGATATTGAATTAAAGGTATATAAAATTGAGATAGGTCTTATCAATTGGCTCATTTAATTAATAGAAAATAGACAAACCCAGTACATACCTAGCAGCTAAATCACTAAAATTCAAACGTGGTTTATATTACTAATAATATAATGCTGTCACCTGAAGAAGAAGATGGCGATGTGTCATTTCTTCTGGGATGTAGCCTTGCGCTGGTTGACTTGGGCAGCATTATGAGTAGTGTGAAGAATGAAATCAGGAGGAGAGATATTTGTGGCTTTATCATTTTTGTCTGTATATATAACTGAGAGGTTCTTAATGGAAATGTATTTGTAGGGGAATTGAAGGTGTGTATATATATAGGAGGGAGAGAAGCAAAAGAAATATATACATATATATAAAACATGCATGCATATGAATAGCACTGCTTCTCTTTCTTCTGCTGTGTCATCACTTTTTTTCTGAATTGAAATTTCATTGGGCGGGGCTTGCCGTCACAAATCAATTATCTATATATGTTGGTTTCATTTACCACAACACTTTCTTCTAATAAGTAATCATTCAAACTTTAATTTGAATCACGCCCATAAAAAAAGTCAATTTTTTGATGAGTTATTAATGTTGTCAGTTCTCAATAAAGTCAATTTAATTTGGCGAAACTTGTAACTAATTTTTAGCGTGACACTAAGTACATACTTAATAAATTTTAGGTGAAATTTTAGTTTACTTTTACTCCTTTAACTTCACATAACTTCACAGAAGGTTCCATTTTAGTCCCTAAATTAATTATGTACATTGTCTTTTTAGTTCCTTAACCGACCCTGATCCCATTAACTAAAAATACTAATATTAAAATCTTAAATGTTAACAAAACATTATCAAATTTAATTTGGCATATTAAATTTATTTTTCATAATAAAAATTATTATTAGGTTTTAAAGACCCAAAAATATATTTTTGTTAAATTAAGAGAGAAACCTAAAATCTTGTATAAAATTTGACCAACAAATGTTCACTTTAGCCTGCGTTATACCAACTTGTTTTCAAATGGACTCAAATGTCATGATCTTAAAAACAATTATCTATAATTATTTGATGCTTCTAATTAATTATAACTCAAATATCATCGACCAATAATATTAGAGATTAATCTCCATTAAAGTATTTTTTGGAGTGAATTTCATTTATAAGATATAAACTTGTAACTTTTTTTAATAAATATCAAAAGTGTCTCTATTGTACTAAATCACTTGATGAAAAATAAAAGAAAAAGGGATGACAAGAAGTTGGGTCGGAATGGGCATGAGGGAGAGGTTAAAGTGGGGATAGCGTCAGAGGCCACTTTTGCACTTTGCACAACAAAAGTGGCTACAATGACCCACCCACCGACTCTGCCATCCCCACAACATACACCCAATTCCTCCATTAACCTCTCACTATTTTTTTAAATTTCTTTGATATATTTTGGTCCTTTTATAACAATTATCTTGTTATATTTAAAATAGTATAAATATACCAACAAGTTCTTGTTTAAAGTGGTAAGTGGCCTCGCTTCCATAAGAAGGAAAATATAAGTTTAAATCTCGAGAAGCGTACTTATTAGAAGAGGCGAAAATCCTTGCGCTCTAAGTCTCAAAAGGAAAAACTCAAGATCTTGTGCTTAAGTTCAAATAACTTTCCTAACCTTTAATTTAAAACCTCACTATGACCCTTAACTCTTTGCATTCATTGATATAACCTTCATAGGATTGATTTTGTACATAACTTATCTACACACTAGAAGATTAGAATTAAGGTTATATACAAATCAATGGAAGTTTCAAGTGGTTATATGCATATACAAATAAATTTCAAGATTGTGGGATTATTTATATATGGTTTAAAAGGGAGATTTGTGCAATTTAACTTGAAACTACTAAGTTTATTAAATTTATAATAGAGGAAAATTGAATTTAATTTTTGAGGAAATTTAAAGCATAGTTATTTAGTTTAAAAAATAGAAATGGCAACAATATTTTTTAATAAGTTTAATGTGTTGCAACAGAATTTTTTTTGTCTTAAGATTTTTTTTCTTAATTAACAATATTAATCTGAAAAAGAAGTAATCAATAGATCCGGAATCCACGTACACAAAATCTAAAACTAGATTCTGTCAAAGAAAAGAGGGGGAAATGATATTTAAGATAAAATTAACAAAGTGAAAAGAAAAGGCCAATTAACCAAAGTCCAAAGGGAAGTGGCTGTCCCCGTCAAATAATCGCGGCCAATCCTTAAAAGGGGAAAAATCGCAATATAAAGCAAATGCTTAAATGTAGTAAATTTCGTAAATTTAAGATAATTCACATGTGGTAAATTTTCCTGGGTAATTAATGTGACCTCATTTCATAAAGGTAAAATTGGAATTTTTTTTCAATTTAAGATAGATTTAAATAAATTAACTGTCATTTCTTAGTTTCGGTGAATTATTTAAAGTGGCTTATATTATAGATAAAATGAAGCATGTAATGCATATGTGACAATAAAAAGATATAATTAAAGATAATTTAAATGGAATTAAAAATAACATACATTTTGAAATGATACAAAACATTGATCCAAAATATGATGTGAGATTAATTGCTTGCTCATATACAAGGTAATATGATTGTATATGATTTAGAAAAAACACCAAACATCGAATGGCCCAAAGGTTATAAAAAATATGATGAATGAGATCATAAAACACTAGAATTTGCAACCATCACAAACCTTCTCATCAATCAACGAAAAGATATGAGAACCACACAATATTGGGAGAATGATCCAATGAACCAATAGTTGAGTGCACTATACATTATATCCATACACATAACAGAAAAATGGTCAACATTATCACTCACGCTTCAAATTAATGGCCAATAATCCTAACCAACGAGATTGGATCAAGACGTGCCTCATCCTAATGGATTCTGAACCAACATTTTAAGAAAGAAAAAGCTTTGACCTTAGTTTTATCACAAAAAGTCAGAAGTTTCAACATCATTAATACACACAAATATGCACACGCACATTGTGGGTGGTGGTGGGAGAGATCCCACCTCATATATGGGAGCATTTATACTTTTCTCCTTGTGAGAAAAAGTTGGATCATTCAGTTGGTTTAGTGAAAGCATTATTACTTATTTACTCCTCTGTTTTAAAATATAAGAGTACAATGTGTTAGGGTACCTTTTTTTTATTTATAAAATACAGTTTGGTCTTGTCTTATCATTTAATACATTTTTTCTAATTTTACTCTTAATTAATTATATGTTTCTGATCTCTTTTTTCCCACTCATTCTCTCTCATCTCCTTTTTCATTCATTCTCTCTCCCATTCACCCTCTCCATAAATAAGGATATTTTAGGGAAATAATTTATATTTTTTTTACATATTTATTATTTTTAAACAGTTTTAACCAACTTTCACTACTAGAGTATATATAATGTTTTATAAATAATGGTTATATCAAATAAATGTCATGTATATCAAGGTAGATGTTACATAAGATATATAATGCTAAAATATAACAATTAAATATGCTTATTGTCATGTATTGAGAGGCGGAATCCACAAAAAATACAAAAATAATGGTTATAGTTAATAACCATCATTTATTTAATAACAAAAATGATGGCTCTTATGAAAAAAAAACTATCATGTAACACTTACAAATAATTCATTTTCCAACCTCTAATATCTGCCAAGACAAAACATAATAGTCTTCATAAACAACCATCATCTAACACTTTTATAACCCTTTGTAATAAGTCATAACTCTTTCTAACATCCGTTAGACCTCTATTTAAATTTACTTATTCCTTGCGATTTTTACTACTTTTCTTTATAGGCCTCCACTTTCTCTCCTTAATCATGTTAACATCCCAAGAAGCCCCTCCACACCACCATGCCCTCCTCCACCACCTCCTCCGCCTCCTCTTGAAATGGAGGCTTTGATACAGATGTTAGTAAGCTTTGACCGCAATACAAGGTGTCTTATGGCATACGCCAATAAGCTAAATAGGAAGTTGAATCTCATACTTTATCATAACGAGGTTGAACATGAGTTGTAGTCAAACCCTTCGTCTCCTTCCTTTGATGATGAGGAGGAGGAGGAGGAGAATGACAGTGGTGGTGATGAATGTAAACCAATATTGTTTGCTAAAATATTTAAAAAAAATTAAGTTAAAAAAAACTGAATCATTCACGGTTATTAATTCAAAAATGTAAAATATATTCTTCTAACGATAACTCCAACTTATTTAATGATTCTAACTTAATAAACATTAATTGAAACTTTCAAAACCTTTCCTATTCCTCGTATTGACTCGGGTGCATGTCTCCTTGTTACCCGATGAATGTCAAGAGAACCAAATACATTTTCATTACATACATTTTGTTCAACTTCCAATGCATGCAATAATGGTTTTTTCCTATCCCTTCCATATATCTATTTAAATTCCCCATTTTCATCTAAGATGAAACATCGTGTGGAAGACTTGCAAGAAGACTCTTAGCGTCATCCTCCACCTCTTGTTTCTCCTCCCCAACATTAACCTTCGCCACCGTCTTCTCCACCTCCTCAACTGGAGGAAATTTTGCGTCATGCAAAAAAAGACTGATCATATTGTGAGTAGGCTTTCTGTATACCTCTCCAATATGAACAGGAAGGCCAATCTCATACTTGATGAGTATGTAATTGACCATAAATATAACAATGACCTTAGCCGCTCTTCTGGTGACGGGTAGCTTGGTGATATTATCAATTCATTAGACAACTTGCCAACTATTCTTTTTTAAATCATTTTTTTCTTTTTAAGTATTATGTAAAAAAAAACATATCTAACAGTAATTACATAAAACCCTTTATGAAATAGAATAAATAATAGTTCTTAAATTGTTCTTTGGAAACAACCATAATGAATTATAATATAAATAATGGTTCTCTTGAAACAACCATCATATAACTCATGGCATAGGAAAAAGAACTGTCAGGCTGGTAACACTTTCAAATGTTTATTAAGATAAACCTATCACTTAATAGAATACCACTTCAAATTTCTAACAGTTATCAAAACACAACTATCACCATTTATAAAAACATAATTTGTAAAACTAAAGGATCTGATGGCTTGATAATCTATGAAACCCTCCCTACATAAATGTTCAAAAACTGAACTCCATTTCTCCACTTACATTTTTGTAACATCCCAAAAATTAGACCAAGTAGATTTGGAAACTTGTCTCACTGAGTAGGGAACTCACCAAGGCAAGTTGATAAAAAATGAGGGAATGACTTTCTGTGTCGTTTACCTCAGCAACTAAGTAAGTCGCCAAGGTAAATGACACATCACTAGTTGCTTTAGCAACTAATGTAGTCTCTGAGGCGAGTCATCAATTCTTATGAATAAGGAGTATGTGATAGTTTATTATTTTTTAGAATTTTGGATATAGAGAGGCAGAGCTCTATTCGGGTTTCATTAGGAGGACTCCTAGGGCCTCTAATTCATTAGTAAGCCTCCTTGTTAATCCTCATTCCTCCTTCTCTTTCTCTAATTATGGGTTATAAGGGATTTAGTATAGGGCTTGAGAATCCTAATTTGGGGATTTTTCATAGAATTGAGTTTTTAAAGGTTTAAAACTTAAATTGAAGATATAAAGGTGTTAGACTAGAATACTCTAATACTCCATTTAGGGGAATTCTCAGTTCTAGCCTAAATCTCTACTATCAGAGAAACTTGCTAGAATTTGAGTAACTTTATGAGATAAATTCTTGAGTAGCTAGATCTTAATGAATTGATTTAATTGCCCTTGCTTTGTAGTTTGAATTCATGCATTAGGGAAAGATCCTTCTTGTTTGTAGCTAAGGGAAGCACCATGTAAGATGGTCCTATCTATCTTATTGGTGCTGCTCGTGGCTTTTTATGAAAACCCTAAGAGCCTAGAGAAGTAGAATTGATATGAACCATACTATTTTATGACCCAAAACTACCTTGTGGGACCTCTATATGAACCCTAGAACTAGATAGGTTGATTTATCAAACAATCAGAGACAATTATAGGTCTGTACGGATAAATATGTCTAAAATCATATGGGTTCAAAGGCGTGCCTCACCTTGGCAACCATGTTGGTGGCCGAGGCGACTTTGACATGGGATGCCTCAGTGACTATGTTGGTTGCTGAGGTGAGTTTGACGTAGGTTGCCTTAGCAACTAGGTTGGTTACTGAAGCGAATGGCCCGTAAAGGCAAGTAATGTTTTCTTGTTATTATGCCTATAATATTATGTTATGATTGTTTATGTATTTTTAAATATACGAGTATGTAATTATAAGATGTAATGCAATTGTATGGATTATATATGCATCTAGAACATGGTGGACTTTTGGTATTGATTGACATATATGAGTATGAGAATATGAAAACCCTGTGAGAATAATGTGATATAGATGTCAGAGTTAGTGACTATGGATTCATGTTTAATTCATTTAATTACCACTTAGGATTGTTTATTTATTTCATGTTGTATCACTTTTAATTATGGATAACCACTTGCAAGTTTTCCTTTAGTTGAAAGGCATAGGGCCTAAGACTTATTTATGAAATACCTGATATATCATTTGAGCTTGGTCAAAGGCCAAAGGCCTAGGTAGTTATTTATTTAAGAACTTGGTCTTACATATTTTAATCGAGTTATAGACCTTACTATGAGTAGTATTTTTGTGGGCACTAGGTTGGAGCGAAAGTCCATATGATTATAATTGCTATAAAAACATGGTTTTTATATTTTATGCATGTAATTAAAGGAATATATTGTAGAGTGACATCACTTACTTAATTACGGCCTTGATAGTCATGTGATGATAGGGACAAATTATAACCTAAGACTCCATAAGTGTACATGCCATATCAAGTAGTAAACTAATGAGAAAGTATCGTTCCTACAAGGACTTAGTACCAATAATATGGTTGAGTAATGATTTTACACTTTTATTTAAGTTGAACAACTCAAATTGAATTCAAATAAGTGAAAAAAATTAAATTCAAAATAAAACAAACAAACTACCATAATTATCAAACAAGCAACCTAGAGTCACTAATTTTTTTTATTAGCTTCATAAACCTTGTTTTCACTAATTAATTAGTTTCAATGTCAATTTTGTTAATATAGAGTATTAGTAGACGTAAATATCTCCTGATCACTTACACCCCTCTCTTAAATTAAAATTGTTATTCTGAACATAGTTACCCAAAAGGTAATAATAATTCAATTTTACCTTAATATGATTATATGGGTCCAATAGATATATTCCTATCCTATTGGCAAATTAGAATAAATTCTAAACCCACATTACTCAATACTATGGTCCAATTAAAATCCCTCTCCCAAAACTAATTTAAATTCTCCAAATTCCTACTTAATGGTGATCAAGCACTAAGTAAATAAGAAATAGACAAGATTAAGTAACCAAAATTTACATTAAAATATAACTAATAAGTGAAACCAAATTATAATATAATCCACCTACAAGTTTGTAGCTCCTCAAGGTTGCAAAAACAAAATTAGCCTCACATGGATTTAATCAATCTCATCCCAATAACATCAAAAATAGATTCAGAATCCATGAGACAAACAAAGATAAATAAGATAGAAACACTCAATGGAGTAATCTCAACTCTGTAGCTTTATCCCCTCTAGTTCTGTAGCTACTTTTGTCTCTTTTCTTCTCCACAATCCTTTCGTCCTCCCGTGAAGAAGAAGAATGGAATCCGAACGCCTTTCTCTCTCTCCTCAATACTACTATAGAAAACACTTTTAACATCCATTTTTTGGCCATTTCTACATCCTTTTATAGGGGGACGCCTATGTAAGCGATGAAGTAAAATATGGCATTTAACATTTGTTAAAAAAAGGATGCCTAAAGTCACAACTTTAGGCGTCCCTTTTTTAAAAAAAGGAAAAAAGGGACGCTTAAAGTATATTATGATGTCCCTTATTCATTATGGATGTTGAAAGGTTTTTTGTTTTAAAAAATATTTATTTATATTTTTCACTACTCAGCAATTTTTCATAAACCACAAAAACAGGATCATATTTAAGGGGTGACGAGCTTCAATAGAGGGAGGAGGATGACGAACTTTAATAATAGAGAGGGAGAGAGGAAGATGACCTTCAATTCACTGTGAAGTGAGAAGATGATGATAGGAATGTGAGTAAAGACGACAATAAACTTCAACAATGGAGTATGTGAGTGTGAGTGTAAAGAGAAAGAGAGTAGACAATGATGGTGGGAGTATGAGCTTCGAGCTTATGTGTGTCTGTGAGGATGACAGAAGAGAGAGAACACAGTAAGAGTCATGGTGGTGGTTGCCCCCGCCCCCATAAAGTGGAGCTATCGGCAATAATGGCGCCATTGTAAAAAATGTAGGTAGTGGTGGTATTGGTAAAGCTTGGTGGTTGCTACTCTGGTTGTCCTCCATTGTTACTGTTGAGTTGTGATCACCTTGCAAGAATGCTAGCTGTTGATTCTTCTTCTTATTATTGTTTGCTTCTGTATAAGATGACGACGAGGCGAATATCCTAGAAAAGGTCTTGTTTGTGATCAACCAAGTGATTATGATGGTGATGAGTGAGTATGGGGAGAAAGAGAGAAGACAAGTATAGAGAGAAGAGGCAGAGAAAGAGAGAAGAAAAGTGAGTATAGAAGAAGAAGAGAGAGAGAGAAGAGGCATAGAAAGAGAGAAGAAAATTGAGTATGGAGAGAAGAGGTAAAGAAAGAGAGAAGACGTGGGAGGGAGTATGATATCAGTCTTTGATTGACATGCCACCTTTAGGCATCCCAAATCTCATTTGGGACGTCTAAAGGGTACATTTGGGAGCTAAAGTTTAAAAATGAGTGTTTTAGATGTCTCAATTTAATTTTGGGATGCCTAAAATGAACTACTTTAGGCATCTTAATTCAATTTAGGGACATCTAAAGGGTGCCTTTAGGCGTCAAAAGTACTTCTTTTGACGTCTTTTTTTGAACGCTTAAATGAACATTTTAGGCTAAAATGAACTTTAAACATCTCAATTCAATTTAGGGGCGCTAAAAGCTACATACTTACCTCTAATAATTATAAAAATGCCACTGTGTTTGTTTTTTACTTTCTTTTTTGAAAAACGGATACCCCCTTTAGGGTAGTAGAATTTATATTTTGTAGTAGTGCAAGTAGCTTCCCTTTCTGATCTTTTTTTTAAGAAGACGGAGATGATGATGATGAATAATCAATGAATGCCGCCACCTTAATTTTTTATGTGCCTAATTGTCCTCTTGGGCTTGGGGCTTTTTAGGTCTTTAATTGATTCACAAAAATGTTGCCATATTACGTTGTAAAGAAAAGGAAATATACTATAATAATAATATAATAATTATAGTAATAAATCTGAAACACTTTTATTTCCTTTTTTTTTCCTCTTCTACTGAGAAAACTTTCCATTAGTAATTCTTTTAATTGTTTCTTTCCTAAATTTAAAAACTTATATTCAAAGTTGAAATCCTACAAATGATGCACCCAAATTGACATCTCTTAAAATTTCAAGAAAATTCCTTTAATTTAGCATTGATGACTTCCTAAATATATAAAAATATATCTCAAATCTATTAAAAATGGGAAGTAGTCATGTGCGGAGTCAATACCCTTTGTAATATCCTGAATTTTGGGATAAGAGGCTTGAGATTAAGTCTAGATTAAGTGGACTACTAGACCTCAATTTAGCAAATGTCCTAGTGAAGCATGGTTATATTCCCTAAAATTCCTTTTTATTCTTGGGATATTAAAGGGAATATTATGATGAATTAAAAGAGCTTGGGGGAATGACAAGTCAATGTAATGAGGAGTCACATACGGCATAGTGAATTTGAACACAAAGAAGTGTTATTATTGGTGAAATTCCCGGTGGGGAAGTTGTGTTTGTGTGATATCTTTCAAGGGGAAAATGATGTCTGAAGATTACGAAAATTTCTGGGATGAAATTAGACTTATAAAGCTTTAATTTGATAGGTCATATAAGCCATTTGGAGATGTACACAAGGAGTTATGTATTTTTGAAGTTAGCTCAGTGAAACTGGTGATTTTCAGTGTTAGCTTCCCAAAATGGGAATTCTAGGAAGAATTAGCTTACATTTGGCTAAAGGTTATATTTTTTCTTAAAATCGGACTTGATAAGGGTCGTATAGGCTTTGGAACCACCTCAATTTGACATTTTTACAATTAGATATGAATTTTTAAAATTGATGAAAGTTCTACCCAGCTTTGTAACAAGTGCGAAAATGGGGAAAATAATGTAAGGGCAAAATGGTAATTTTTTTATAAAGCAAGAAATGAGTATTTTTCCCTAATATTCCCAATGATTTCATTTAGATGGGAATTAAAAAGAGGGAAAATGACTATTTGGTAATTAATGAGCTTAGTTTGGTGAATTATTATCAAGGAAAGTCAATGAGTGGGAAAGCTTAAGGCTTTGGTCAACCACTTGTGTGAAGACATAATGGGACAGTTTGAGAGTAATATTTCTCTCTCATGATCTCATTATTTTAATGGATGAAGAAGCATGAAAAGAAATGAATTATCATGCAAGAAAGTCAAAGAGTTGGACTAATAAGGTGTGACCAAATATGGCCACTTGGATGATTCATTTAAATCATCATTTTTCATCCTTTCTTATTCTCATTCTTGTGTGAATCAGAACCAGAAGAGAAAGGGAAAGGAAAATGAATGAACAAGAGAATGAGAGAGAACGAAGAAAGAGAGAGAAAGCTCCAATCGTCAAAACTCGACGGAATCGACGTCTTCTCTCAAAGTACCCTTCATGAACCTTCTTCTACTCATCCTGAGCTTCCTTTCTGCAGTTTAGGATTCTTGTTTGGAGGTGTTTGGTGTCATCTTGCTGGCCGAAGTATTTCCAAAATTATGAACTGAATTCAAAAACTTGTAGAGGTAAGCATAAGCTTCCTTTTGAACCTATTTGTTCATTGTTTGGATGAGTTTCAAGGGGGGTTGGGTACTGTTTACTCTTAATTCAAAGGGTGTTTTGATGGCCTAAACTATGTCCAAAGGATGTCTAAGTGGCTAATCATGTGATTAGAAGTAAAAAGCAAGTGATTAGGCCAGAGAAAACGAGAATCCAACACAACTCTTCTGAGAACTCTAAATTGCTGCCTTATGTGTGGCATGAGGAGAGAGTTGGAATTTAATCAATTGGATGATTTCATTTAGTTCAAAAGGGAAAATTGTGTAGGATTCATGTTGATGATGAAGTGAGAAAAGACAGAGTGTGAAATGACCAAATTACCCCTTAACGCTCTGAGTAAGAGCTGTCAATGGTATTTTTATCATTTGGGCCTAAATTTGACCAATCCAAGGTTAGAAATGGATTCTAAATGTAAGAATGTGTAGGATTAGATCGTGTCATAATTTCTAAGAAAGTATAGTTAGGCCGGACTTTCGGGGGCATTTTGGTAATTTAGCATAATTGAGCTAAGTTGGCCAATAATATGAGTCTAGAATGATACATGGATGAGTAGTGACTCATTTATTATATACTTGGAATTTAGGACTCGACGGATGTGCCCAAGTTGGAGCAAAGATGAAGGTTTGAGGAAGAACAAAAAGTCCAAAGGTAGTGAACTTACCTAGCCTGCATGTATATAATATGTATGTTTTGTGTTGATTATGTGACTGTCTTGCCTATTTGTGTTGAGCATACTTGATTGATTGAAGCTCTGTTATATTTTATATGATGGCCCTTAGTATGTTATAACATTGAGTATGCAATATGTCATTATGTTGGCATGAAGTTGTGTAGGCAAGCATGTCATGCATTTATATATATCTTACATGCATAGTGGTAATGTTTGCTACTGAGATTCTCTCAAATCTCACTCCTCCTTACCCAAACATATAGGTATGTTGAGTACAGGTGAATAATGCCTGGAGACAAGCGAGGAGGAATTGTGAAGGTGAAGTGAAGATCGTAGTGCAAGACACTACTATTTGTATTGATGTAAATGTTTAGTGATTTTATGTGATTATACATGTATTTATAAGAATGAATCACTAGTGGAAAAATGATTTTTTAGACCGGGTAAAAATAACTTTTTAGACCGGTTTTAGATGAGGTCTTGATATAGTTGGTCTAAAAAGTGTCATACTTTTTATACCGGTTATGCAACCAGTGTAAAAAGGCACACTTTTTAGACTGGTTATTAAGTGTTCCTTTTTAGACCGGTTATTCAAACAACCAGTCTAAAAAGATGACCTTTTAGACCGATTATTTGGATAACCGGTCTAAAAAGTGTTCCTTTTTTTTTTCGCTAGTTCATTTGACTACTATCTCCAACCAGCTTTACTTGAAGGCTTCTCCAAAGACCTCATCCCAGGGCCTCTACAAGCACCTCGTCCTCCCACAAATTTGTCACTGCAAAATCTTAAACAAACTCAAAACAACTCTTTACTCTCTTCTCCCTTCCTCACAACCCTCCAACAAGACAACAACGCCTTCTCTACCCCTTGAACCCCAAATTTATATTCATATGAAAATCGAGTAGTTCTTAAACTATATGTATATGTATATATGTGTGTAGAAGCAGTAGAATTTACATGCTTGAATTGTATGTGATAATTAGGGATGGCTGTTTCGGCACAATGATTTCATCTGTTACCAAGAAATTGTCTTCATTCTTAATTATTCTTTAAAAATAGAGTCACCGCTTTCATATTATATATGAGTTTGCGCTTACCTTAAACCAATCGGAGGGAAGAAACGCTAAGCCTTGCAGTAATGGATTCTAAAGTACCTCTGCATTGACGGCGGCAATGGTTAAGGACAGAGGAGTGACGTGGGAAGGAGGAGCTGCCGCGGTATGAGAGAGGGGTTTACAAGAAGCTTGATGAGTATCAGATTTCAAAGTTGAAATTAGACGTTATCTAAGGCCGCGAGATAGGATTTGAAATATTAGGTTGGACTTTTAAGATTGGTTATTTGACAAAACCGGTCTTAAAAAGCTCACCTTTTAGACCAATTATGACTAATAACTGGTCTTAAAAAAGAAAAAAAATATTTAATTTTTTAATTCCTCATCTTTTAGACCGGTTATCATCAACAACCGGTCTAAAAAGTTTTATCTTTTAGACCTGTTATTAGTGACAACCAGTCTAAAAAGTTTCAAAGTTTTTTAATTTAATTAATTTTACATTTTTAGATCGGTTGTTTAGATAACCAATCTAAATAATATCTTTTCGACCACATATTTTAAGAACCAGTCTCTAAAGTTCTTTATAATTACAAAGCTACCACCCGTCATATTTTTTAGACCTTATCCGCAATAATCGATCTAAATGTTCCGGTCTAAAATGACTATTTTGTAATAGTGAATGTATTATGAGTAGAGAATAACTCTAGTTTAATTGAAAGGAAGAACGCTCGCATGTACTCTAATATATTGAATTTAAGAACTAATGAGTCACTGATGGCGTAGTAGGGTTTGGGGAATTGATTGAGAAGTTTTCTACCCTTTGAAAACCTTCTCGACCTTAGATTCAAATCATAAGTTGAGAGTGAGGATTTATAAACGTTTTTGAACATTAGGTAGTCCGGGGTCAAACCCTGGTTCTACAATTGATTTTACTACTCATTTGTACTCATTTGGGAGTATTGGACATAGGGTATCACACCCTTCTATTGGGGTTATGTTTTGAAAAGTTTGAAAATTTTGTTAAGTTCATTGCTATAGAATTAGGGTGTTACAATTTGGACTTCTCATCCAACTACAAGTTTTTGTTCTCTTACACCAAAATAATAAATAAACGCAAGAGAGCTTTTGCTTCTTCATCTGGGGACAAACCAAAAGATCAACTCCCTCCACTAACAAGCCTTGAGGGGCTCGTCCACATGACTTATGAGCTCTATCATATGGTCCAAGTTACTTGTGAGAGAAAGAATGCATAGACTAATGCTTAACGGAATTTACCACTCTCGTTCGCTCTTTAAATGAGAAGGTAGACAAGTTACTAGAGAAAGATGAATCTGATGATGCATTAGATTCTTAAAATATTTCCATAACTTTTTATTTCTAGTTTAGTTATTTACTTTGTCTTTTCTTTTTTCTTAATTTTGTTTGTAAAATGGTGGTTGATTATGCAACCCCCAAATTAAAAGAAAGTGCAACACATAATGGTTATTAAGTAAAATCTGTCACTTTAGAACACCATGCAAATAAATAGTAGTTGTAATTAGTAACTATTATATTTCATCTTACAAGAATGATGGTTGTTACACAAAAACCATCATGAAAGGACAAACGTTATAATGGTTTGGAACATTTGCCCTTCTCCACAATGATGATAACTTTGTACAATATGTTTCTTTGTTCTTCAATGATCAGGCATGAGAACCAAGTACCCATTCATTAACTT
The DNA here is from genome assembly GCA_037074505.1 of Albizia julibrissin. Taxonomy (NCBI): domain Eukaryota; kingdom Viridiplantae; phylum Streptophyta; class Magnoliopsida; order Fabales; family Fabaceae; genus Albizia; species Albizia julibrissin. The sequence continues at coordinate 34,095,405 of CM073487.1, forward strand.
GTTACTTCCAAACTATTTAAATTTCTCATTTCCATATGCTTTAGGTACTATTTCTTCATCGTCCTCCTCTGTTCTCTCAAAATGAAACGATGTAATGTCTGTCAGTTTACCACCTTTACTATGCATCCGAAAGCACTATGATTCAGGAAATCATGAATTGAAGCCCATAAATAAAAAATTAGCATTTTGATCCAAGGGTTTACTATTCATTTCATATTTCCAGTTTCGTGATTTAACTTTGAAAAATCATAACTTATTCTAAAAATTCCTGCAAGCTTTAAAGTGAACGTGTAACCAAATTTTAATGAAACTCCAATCAATTTTCAAGTGCATAACACTTAGTTCTAGCCACAAATCAAGTTTACGTAAGAAAAATGCAAGAATGCAAATGCAAAACAAAGGAAAATCAAGATATTTGTTGGTATTTTTGTAAAATTTTCTATGGAAAATGCAAGATGCTATGAAATGTTATGAAAAATATGCAAAACTACCTAAACTACCTAAAATGCAACCAAAAGGCTTGAGGTACCAATCAATCAAAGATTGACACAAAGTTACTAGGGAACCAATTACTTAGCTCCCTGGCAACGGCAACACATCAGAGAGTCATGTCAACTTATGCCTTGGTAACCTCTTCAAAATTATATCCAAGGAGGAGCCTTTTATTCATTACCAAACAGCTAAATGCAATGATTGACATAAAATAATAAAAAATGATTTAAGCTTTTTATCTAAAAACTAGATTGAAATTAAACTAAAATTCTTCTAAGGAAAATATTTTTGGATTTTGGGTGAAAAATTGATGAAATGAAAATTAGTTTACAAAATATGATGAAAACCTCATAGAACAATAAATTTATCTATTATTGCTTCAAAAGATAATGGGAGTATGCTAGTTTAACAAATTTGCCCAAAAGGCTTTTTAAGCAAGCTTGAATTAGGTGAATTAATTCATCAACACTAGGTAAAAGTTATTCCTTCTAATCAAAACCCAATTTAAACACTAGCAATTTGAATCAATAAAATGCAGTGACACAAGTAATCAAGAACCCTTGTATTACAATCACAATTATATATTCGTAACAACTTCAAGCAAAAGCTATACCAAGTCAATTACATGAAATTGCTACTAATTAAGTTCAAAGTGTCAAAAACATCTCATTAAATCCAAACACATATCTAATCTAATAAGTTGCATGGAACACAAATGCAAAATTTCAATCCAATATATTAATTAAACTCTAAACATGTAATTTAATTAATACAAAAGGTTAAAGTTAGAGATTAAATAGTAAAACACTCCCCTATGAAGCTTCAAGCTTAAGAACCCATTTGCCCCTTGAGAAGAAAAATTAGCTATAGCAATTCATGGAACTGACATCAAAAAGCAAAGCCACGTTCTCATTTAAGCAACTAGCCTTGGAGAGACACCACTGATTCTCGCCGCGTCTTTGTTCTGCCTGAAGATTGAACTTGAGATAATGAAGGATGGTGGGTAGAAAGATGATGAAGTCGCCAGTGAGGAAGGGATAGCCGGTGAAGGTGATGTGTGATGATGAGTGAGTAAAAGGCGAGAAGATGGTGATGTGCGATGGTCAAAATTAGGTCCCCTAAGCTTTGATTTTTTCTCACAGCGTTGTGTCTGGTTGTGAAAGAGAGAGACGAAGGTGGATGTTGAAGGTGGAGGTCACCGCGATAGTGGATGAAAACGCAGAAATTGTGGGTAACGGTAAAGGTAAGGTGAGTGCGAAGTAGTGGTGACATCTTCATTGTTTTACAGCGCTCAGTTCTTCTGAAACTCGATGGATTCTGAAGCTCTAGAATTCATGACCTAAACTTTCCTGCCAAAACGCAATAGTTTAGTTAAGGACTAAACTAAAACTTTTAAAAATTTTGTAAAGGGACTAAATTGAAAATTTTAAAACATTTATGGGGCTAAACTGTAATTCTTGTAATTTTAGCCTAAACTTCCAGTTTCAAATTCGGTCCAATTTCTTCAAATGACTACAATTAAAAAAAATTAATTCAACATCAAATAATCTCAAAAAATAAATTATTAAGAGTAATTACAATTTTTTGATAATTTTGCCCCTTTTTATTCCTAATTTAATATATTTACTCTTAGTCCTAATTAATCACAAAGAAGGCATTTTAGGCTCAATTATAATGACAAAAACCCTAAATGAAATATGTGAATATAAAAAAAATTAGGAATTTGCCAATTTCCCTACACTTAAACTTTTGCACTCCTGGGCAAAAAAATAATCAATAATTTAAAATTAAATGTAAATGAAAACTTCAAATGCTCAATGTTGAAACCAATGAATTAATTAATAAACACTAATCATGCTAACACAAGTCTTAGAAAGGGATAATGTAAATAGATTAAATTAATGCACAATTAATCAAGGAATTTACACAAGAGAAAGCTCAATGATTTAAGTGTTTAACTCATCTCACAAGTATGAGAAATTTCGCTCAACACCACTTAGACTAGATCTTACCATATGCTTGTAGAAATTATACTCTCTCTACCTCCAAGTAGCATTTACACTAATGAATCAAGGGTTCGTAAAAAGGATTGTAATAATGGAATATGGTCTCATAGAAAGGATAATAAAACAAGTATTATGCATGCATAAACATGTTCAATGACATCAATTTTTTAAACTTCAAGCTCAAATAACCACATCTCCTTGCCAAAAACAAATGCCTCATTCTTTGTTTCTTCTTTTCTACTTTCTTTCTCTATTTTTTCCCTTTCTTGGCTTTTTCTTCATGCCTTTTTCTTCTAATTTTCTTTCTTTTTTTTTACTTTTTACTTATTACTTTTTCCTTTCTCCTTTTTTTTTTCTTTTTATATATATATATATTGTATCTACATGGCATTTATTCATACATGCAATATTAATGGAAATTTGATGATGTTTGGATATCAATCTAATACAAATTAAACAAGATGCATACATAGTGCTTGTTAATAAATGATGGAGTTTGGAATGTGAAGGACTCAAAGAAGTTTAACAATGGATTGGTATATAAGGTTTGTGTTTGGGATAGAAGGTGATGAAAAAAATGCCCCTATAATGTTCATTAATCTAAATGCAAATGTGATTTTGAAAAATAATTTAAACAAGTTTTAGAGGTACACTATAATAGGTGGCAAACACACATTAATGAATGGAAATTAGGTTCAAAATCCTTCCAATAAAGGTTTTCTTCTCAAATGCATATTCTTAAAGATTAATTGAACACTAGCCTAATCAAATTGCATTAACTCAACTAATCATAATGCTAACTCTAAGCAATAACCAATCAATTCATTAAAAATAAACTAAGAGCATATGCAGTTCTCATAATTATTTAGATAAATTTTTAAAATAAGGAGTGGCAAAAATTCAAGAGTGTGGTTTTGATCAAGAATTTTCTGAAATTTTTTTTGAAAATGACACATTTTTGCAATGAAGCACATAAGACTCAAATCGTAGTCCCTTCCCCTCACTTGAATCTTGCATTTTCCTTAATACAAAACCTAAATGCAAAGGAATAGAAAAAGCTCAATGCCTGAAGGGATGGAAAACAAAAAGAAATATACTTTTTACTACTAGATTATGTCCCTCCCCCATACTTATCTTTCTCATATGGCAATTAAGCTCAAAGAATCATAAAAATTAGGAAGAAAACAAGTGAAGAAAGAGACAACCTATGTTAGAATTTTTTAAGGCACTTGAAGGAGAAGTTCTCATCCAATATAAGAAGCATGATGGTCTTCATGGTGCACACTTCTCCTTGCTTGATTTTTTTAATAGGTAGCGGTTTAAGATCAATCAAAAGATGTATGAGAATGCATGGTGTAGGTTGGTACCGCAAAGGATCCTTCCAATCATGTGTCTGCAAAGAAGACAATCCAAATGCAGTATCCATTCCATATATATAAACACAGAGAGATCTAGAGAATGGTGCAAATCTGTTAAGAACAAAACTCTCCAAGTAGGAATCACACCCAAGAAAATCAATTTGTTTCCTTTTAGTAGGAATCGAACAAGTGGTCACATTTTTAAAATCCTCTTGTGTTTGCAATAGGGAAAATGAGAAATCCAACTTATTGTTGGGGCACATTACATCACTTTTGCAACCATAATAACTGTGAGGTAAAAGAATAGAAGAAAAAAGAAAATTAATCAATCTATCACCATCCAAAATTTCAAAAAAAATATTTTCATTTTCTATATCAAGTGGCAAATCACAAGAGAGAATTAAATGGAATGATTCATTTTCATTTATAATTTTATCATTCAAAACTATTAAATCTTTCCTTATTGAACTACCAAAAACATGCAATTCAGGAGGGATCAAATGGTGGACAATTGTCAAGGCCTTTATCAAGCATAGCATGTATCTTGATGCTATCTATTGAACTAGATGAAGAATCAAGATCATGTGAAATGGAAAGTCAATTATCAATTTTCAAATAGATAATGGATGTTATATCCCCTTCACATGAACAAATAAAAGAAGAATGCATGGAAGAGGGAAAAATGAATTCTCCATAATGTTCAAGGGCATTGTAAAATTCCAAATCATCCTTGCCAACACTTGAAATAGAGAAAGAATCATGTAAGAAATCATTACTTAGAAAATTATTTAAGCTATTATTAGGTTCACACTTTATCACAATTTGAGCATCCAAGCATAATTCATCATTCTCTACAATGTCGTACTTAATATGTTTATTACTCCTAGAACTAGGGAAAGAACATGTTCATTACACATAAAAGCATGGATAGTGCAAGCAACATCATCAACTATAGAACTACTATTAGAAATATCACAGTGAACATTGTCAACATTAAGCATTTAAGGGGATTCTACCATAATTTCTTCATCCACCTCATTATCACTCACAACATCAAGAATAGTAGTAAGGGAAGGATCAACCTCATTAAGAAGAGGAGGAATATTACCAATTTTTTTTGAAAGTGACTCCTCTGGTAGTCAAAAACATACTTGCTTATTCTTTACATTTTTTGTGGCAGTAGGCACTTAAGGGTTATAATCTTCTACTTGTGAAGTGACATCTAGTTCTTGAGCTTGGACTCCTTGTTCCTCCTCTTGTAGGTCATGTGGCCAAGGGGTTCTATAACATCTTACTTTTATATCTCATTATTATGCATCAGAAGTGCTAACATTATGGTTGTGGCTCAGGTGAATCAATTATTAAGCCACTAAATTAAAACTTGTCCTTTTACCTTTCCATTGTCAACTTTTCAAATGTGTAAACTCATACTCCTTCATTCTTTCATACATTGCTCAGGGCATGTTTATACAAATAAACACATCTCATGATAATTTATAGACATTAGATCATCATGTATCAATCTTCAAATCTTCTTTACATTTTCCCCTTGGACATTTTCAAGTATTCCACCTGTGTGCTTAATACACGTATATGGTTGGGTAAGAGAGGGTGAGATTCAAGAGAATCTTAATAGTTAAAAATACCAACAATGCATGCAAGATAAATTCTAGTGCATGACATGCTTACCTTACATAGGCTCATACTAACATAATGATATATCTGCATGCTCAATGTTTCATGCATCACACATATATCCACAATATAAATAGAAACAGAACTTTAATAATTCATATATGCTTCACATAATCAAGAAAAACAATCATACATATCAATACACAAGCATACATATCAAGTATATGCAAGTTAGGTAAGTTCACTACCTTTTACTTTATATCCTTCTCTTGTATCTTTTCTTCCAACCATTGAAGTTGCTTGAAGAACCTTCCATTCTTCTTCTTTAACATCTCATGGCTCTAGATATACATCCACATCATTAGACCATGACAAATGAATATCCTATATGGCTACATTAGCCTCTAGGACATAACTCTACCCTTGGAAGTCACTCTTATTACAATTCACTCCAAGTATCTCAAATTCGCATGTCAAACCTAATTTTCCAGAATTGTCATCTCAATTTGAAAATTCATATCTTAATCTACAAATCTCCAATTGAGGTGGTTCAAAGTCCTATGTGACCCTCTTTAAATATTTATTAAAGTAAAAATATGTCCTTCTTTCAATTACATGTTCATAGTTTAGAAACCTCAATCAATCCTTACTGCCACATAAATTATTTCATATTTAATGCCTATCTTTAACAAATAATATCTCCTAGTGTACTGACCCAAATGACATGAATTATATATCAAATTAAAGTTTAGAATGTCCACTATGATTCTGAAAAAATCATCATCATTGGATAACATTTGATCAGTCAACAACAAACCACAAACAACTTGCCTCGAATCTGGCAGCATTTAACTCTAGTAACCTCAATTTCCAATTTTAACATTTTCTATCCAATTCATCCAAGATCACAACCATAGGCTATTCCCACATAATGTTTTATGTAGAATCCATTGGTGACCTTAAATTCATCAAAATCATACTCCTCCTTCTTGCCTTGCATCTGGCCGAAACACACTACCCAAATCAATAATCAACAAGTTTGCAATTCTACCACTAAACTATTATAGAATCATCATTAAACATCATATATAATCATTTATATGATCATAGAAACATGAAAACCTAGAATCCCCATATTGACCAAAACTAGGGCTTCCAAGAAAATTCATAATACTCAACAAATCCACAAGATACTAAGTTCAAATTAGAGCTTAGACTCACCTCTTTCACTTTCCAAGGTTTGTTCTTTTTCCTTCCTTTTTCTCTCTTTTTCCCTTTCCTTGGACAACTTTTAAGTGAGTTAAGGAGTGAAATGTTGTTTGATTCATTAATCTTCAGTCATTTTAAACACTTGGCTGAAAATAAGCCTAAGAAAGCAAGAAAAGGTGATGTATCAACTTTTTATGGCTTCTAGAAAAGTTAGCTTAATTAGTTAACTATGGTGGGTTGGGTAAGTTTAGGATTCTTTCCTTCCCTCTCTCCTCTTAGCTTGACTGAAATGCTTATGCAAAAAGGAGAAAATATGTTGACCAATTTGCTCTTGAAATCTTGCTTTTTGCTCTACTCTCCAAGTTGAATCAAATTGCAAGACTTATTGAATTTTCTTCCTCTCCTCTTTCCTTTCTTTTTGAACTAGTCAAGCCATTCTACACTTATGTAATATTCACGAAGCATGCTAAATAAACCAATCAACAACAATTAATCAATCAACATTCAGCAATCATAGGACAGATTGTCCATCATCTACTATCTAGGTAGCTTACGAGGTCTTATAGCCTAGGGAATCACCTTTAAACCATAGGCACAATGAGACTTATGGCCTCGGGCCTTTGCCTATATGCCACTGGATATTCATTAGGTCTTATAGCCCAGGGTAACGTAACTCCCCATACAAGGTGAACTTAAGGGTCTTCTGTCTCAAGCCTACCTGGCTCAAGTCATGTAGTCAGGGTAACTCCCTATGCAACTCATACTTACGGGTCTTATTACCTTAGGACTAACTATCTCATCATTCTCAAGCTTTACAACCTCTTTGAGACACTATTTAGAATCTCATGCATCGTGTCACTACTTGAAATCTCTTACATCGAGTCACTACTCGGAATCTCATACACCGAGTCATTACCTGGAATCTTAAATTCATATTGCACAACAGGTCTTACGATCCTACTCTAAAAGCACATAAGGTCTTACAGCCTAAGGACATGTAATATCCCAAATTTTGGGACAAGAGGCTTGAGATTAAGCCTAGATTAAATGTACTACTAAACCCCGATTTGTAAATGTCCTAGTAAGGCATAGTAGAATTCCCCAAAATTCCTTCATACCCTTGGGTATTAAAGGAAGTATTATGGTGAGTTAAAGAGCTCAGGGAATGACAAAATAATGTAATTAGAAGATACACATAAAGTAGTGTTGCTACTGGTGAATTTCCTGGTGTGGCAGTCATGTTTATGTGACATTTTTCAAGGGGAAAATGATGTCCAAAAATTATGAAAATTTTTAGAATAAAAGTAGACTTATCAGGATTTAATTTGATACATCATATGAGTTATTTAGAGCTGTACACAAAGATATATGTATTTTTGAAGTCAACCCAGGGAAACTGGGAATTTTCAGTGTCAGCTTCCAAAAATGAGAATTCTGCTAATAATGGACTTCCAATTGGCCAAATTTTATATTTTTCCTTAAAACTAGACTTATTAAGAGTCACATAACCTTTAAAACCACCATAATTGGATATCTACACAATTAGATATAAATTTTCAAAGTTTGATGAAAATTCTGCCCAGTTTTGCATTAAGTGTGAAAATCACAAAATGTATAGGCAAAGTAGTCTTTTGGCTAATGAAATTAAAGCCAATATTTTTCCCATTTAATGGTGTTGGAAGGTCAAAAGTGGGGACCAAGAATGGGAATTAATTTACTTGGTCTATATTTAAAGAAGAGGAATTCATTATGACCAAGTAAGCTAACACATGTTGATTTCCCATTAAATAACATTAAACCAAAAGGCAAATGGAGATATTTGATGAAGCCAATATTTCCTCCCTTAATTCTCATTCATTTCGGTGGGAAAGAGGGAAAATGAAGATATTTGCAATATTACACAAAAATACAACATTTTTGGACCAATGGAATGCTACCGCATGCAAAGGCCACTTTAGCTAATTCATTAAGTCATTGGTTTCTTTATCTTCCTCCTCTCATTTTCATGCAAAACTGAACCAAATGGAGAGAGAGGAGTTCAAGAAAGCTTGAAGAACAAAGAGGAAGAGCTAGGGCTCAAGAAGCCAAAATCTAAGGTAAGAGGTGTGATTTCAAGTGCTTATGCCTTCTAAATCATTTGGGAACCTCTTCTCCTCCTTGAAATCTATGTTTTTCAAGAACAATCAAGAGAGAGGAGGGAGTGAATAGTGATGTTTTAGAGGGAGAAAGTGGTGAAATCAAGAGGTAATCTCATAAACTTGATCCTTTTGGCTTGTTTGATGTTGTTGGTGTTGTTGTTGGTGGATATTGCCTTGTTTTCTCTTGTTTTTCAATTATAGGCTGAAGCAAAACCTAGAGGAAATGTTGCCCAAATTCCCTCTAAGCATGTCCATTTAGTTTTTAAATGGTTAATCATGTGATTAGAAGTAGGAAGGAAGTGATTAAGCAAGAGAAATCAAGAAAACAACATATTCCTCCTAAGAATCTCATTTTCGTTTAAGAGGCAGAACGGGGGGCAGGAGTGAGAATTTTGTAATTTTGATGCTTCCATTGGCTTTAGAGGGAAAAATTGTGTAGGTATGCAAATGTTCATGATTTTTTGGATGTTTGTATGCCAATTTGGAAATTTATGAAGTATGGGTGTGCATGTTGTTAATCTGCCCTGTTTGGAACAACGTTGTTGTGTGTGGTGTTACATGGGACAAACCTTGTCCAAAAATTATGAAACTTGGGAAGATTAAATTATATACATAGAGCTTTAATGTTATGGATATTTTATAACTTTTTGACAAGTATACTAGGAGATATGATTTTCCAAAATTAGGCTCTGTTTCTAGAAGGTAATCTGGAACAGTGCAGGTTGGGCGAATTTCTGGGAACAATATGATGACATTGGTCAGAAAAAATCATTTTTAAACAAAACTAAACTTAAATAGCTTCACATAGGACTTTGAAACACCTCAATTGGAGTTCTATAGAATTAATTATGATTTTTTAAAGTTTGGTCAAAATGCTGGTAGTTTTGACTACCATGTGAATTTGAGAAAGAAAAAGGCCAAATGTAATTGGTAAGAACTCCAAGAGTGAAAATAAGCTTTTAAGGCTAATGTAGCCCATTGGGCATTCACTTTTCATAGCTCTAATAATGTCATTACTTGTATAGGGCCATGAAGTGACAAAGAAGAAGCAAAGGTTAGAAGGTCAAAGTACAAGAGGAGGACGCAAAGGTTAGAAGATCGTAAACTTACCCTACTTGTATGTATTTGATATTTATGCTTGTATATTACTTTTTTTAATTATGTGAAGCATATTTGAATGAATGAAGCTCTATTTTTATTTATATTGTGGCCATAGATATGTTGTATGAAATATTGAGCATGCAAAGATATCATTATGTGAGCATGAGCCTATGTAAGGCGAGCATATCATGCACTAGCATTGATCTTGCATGCATTATGGTACGTGTTTACTATTGAGATTCCTCCGAATCTCACCCTCCCCCAACCAAACATTTAGGTAGGTGGACAAAGGTGGGATGCAGGGAGTCACACAAGAAGAGAATATGAGGGAAATTGAAGATTGTACTACAATGTATTGTTTGTTTTGCATTGAATTTAAACATTGTGGTAGTCTTGTAGGGCTATACATTTATGTATGTAAATGAACGAATGAAATTTGAGCAGAGAATAGCCTTAATTAAATTAAAGAAAAAGACAAGAAAATCGCTCGCATACTCTGATATAGCCGATGAGACTTGGTGACGTAGTGAAACTTGTGGAAATAACTGAAAAGTTTTTTCTACCCTCTAAAAAACCCTTTCAATCCTAGGTTCAAATCCTGAGTTGAGAGTGAGAATTTGTGAAAGATGTTAAAAGTTGGGTAGTCCGGGTTCAAATCCTGGTTCTATAACTGATTTCACTACTTATTTGTACTCATTTGGGACTATTGAAAATAAGGTATCACATGACACGCTAGCTCAATAGGTCTTATTGTCTATTGTATATTCATAACACGAATATACTTGATGGTAAACACATATATGAAGAACTATTACATAAGATACAAGAGTAAGAGTTACTTGACTTTCTCTGCCTCATCGAGATTGTTTTACCTTAGTTGCTTTTCTATCCTTCTTTTGACAAACAGCACTAAAACACCCTATGGTGATACACTGGGTCATATAAAATTCTTCTTTCAAGGAAAACCCACCTGTTGTGGGATCCGTTACAATGCACCCCTCTTGAAAGTCGACATCCCGATGGCTCCACTCTACGACAATTCACTCGGCTCTTTACTCAATCACTGACTGGTCAGCCCCTCTGGTTTGGTGTTGAAAGTTTAACAGGTTAGATGGAAAAATATTCAATATTTTATTTATTTATTTACCATAAGGATCATATTCCAGCCAACTTTTAATAATGATCTATTACTTGATTTTTTAAAAAATATTCCAGCCAACTTTTAATAATACGTCTTATTGTAAATTTAATTTATGAAATTTAGTTTAAATATTGTCAAAATTATATCTTTAAGATTATATTATCCAAATATTTCAACATCGTCCTTAGGGGTAACTTTTAAATTTTTTGCCAATCATAAAAAATCTAATTACTTAGCGAGTGAGGCCAATTATTTAGTCAATCTCACACTGTTATATGAAACTCATCCTGATTTCACATATCTTTGAATGGATAGATCAAATATTTGGAGGATCATAGAAAGAATTTCTCAGGACATTATCCACTAATCAATCAAGCTATGGTAGCATATATTAGCATTATATCTTTGAATGGAAAAATCTTTAATCTACCTGGGGAGTAGAGACTATATGAGGCATTTAAAATGTTAATAAAATATTTTTAATATAATTTAATTTTGACAAATATTTATATTTTTATTGACAAGTATTTTCGATTTTTCCCCCGTTAAGATAAATAGCACATATCACTATCAAGAGTGTTCAGTAAGAACTCAAGTGGAGTGCTAAAAATGGCAACTCCAGTGGCAATATTTGAAGTCTACATCTTAATGTGATTTTTGATTAGATGAGTGAGTAACAAAATTAAACGGGAGAATATATTATGAAAATTATTAAATATTTGGTACTCTATATTACGTTTTCTTCTAAATTTATAATTTTATTTATTAATTAAGAGGATTCAGTTTAGTCCTAAATAATAGAATTATAGTAGTTGGAAATAATATAAGGTTATGAAATAAATAAACAAATATACCGTTAAACTTTATGATCTTGAATTCTTGATAGGCTAATTACTCAGTTAAAGAATGATGAAAATATAAATTAATTATGTGAAAATTGTAGCGAACGCAATATATTATTTCAATACTCATGAATATATATATATATATATATATATATATATATATATATATATATATATATAAAGAGTGAATCCTGCTCTCGGATTTGAATATTAGATTACGTTAATATTTTTGACTCAGTCATTTTCTCTCTCCATAATATTTGGATACACCGATTAACAACTATTAATATTTAATAATATTAATATTATATATTTAATTTCCAACAAATTAGTGCAGGGCGGTTGGTTATGAATTTATTTTAATTTGAATTAGTTCCTGAATTTCAACTTTAAATTAGGCTGAATTATTTTAAATAAATCTGATTATTTCATGAAATAATGAGATGATTATAGTATATGGAGGGAGAGAATATAGGAGAGTTAATTAGGGATAAGTTAGTAATTTTAAATGGGAAAATTGCTAAACAATACCTTTGGGTAAATTAATTGCCAAGTACTATCACGCGTGCAAACAATCTTCCGTGTGTTCATAAGATCTTTCATCGTGTGCAAATAATTTTCCGTGTTCAAAAATCTTCCCTATGAACATGTAGATATCTTCCATGTGTGTGCACAATGTCTTCCATTGTGTGCAATAGATTTTCCATGGTAGCATTTGACAATTAATTTGCCCTAAAGGCATTTTTTGACAATTTTCCCATTTTAAATTTGTGTTTTAGTATTTGGTCCTTTTAAATTATTATATTTTTAAGCTCCTCTTAACTAATTATCATCATTCCCACTTGGTCCCTCTCCCTAATTTCTCCTAAAATCTTTTAAATCTCGTTTAATTTGACAAATATTCATATTTTTTATTGATAAGTATTTTCGGTTTTTTTTAATCTGACAGAATAAACAACACATAATTAACTCGCTCCATCACTACTAAGAGTGTTCAGTAAGAACTCAGGTGGAGACCCAAAGATAGCAACTCCCTCGGCAATATTTAAAGTTTCCTTGGCCAAAAAGTCCACAGCACCATTAACCTCTCTATTGCACCGTTCCACACTCGGTCCACGACTTTTTGTAACCACGCGGAACCACTGTTTCAGTGTTCATCATAATAATAAGCATCAAGAACTCATTACTATGATGAGATCCATTCCTTTAAAAGAAAATTCCAAAGGTTCAGAATTAATATTTTTAAATAATGATTTCTAAATGAAAAAATATTTTTTAAAAAAACTTATAGTTAAAATATTATCTTTATTTTAAATTTTATATAGATTAAAATAATTCTTTTTTGAAAAAAGTAAAAGTAAAAAAAAAAATCTGAAATATTGAGATTAGATCTAAACAATTTGCGATGGAGTTGAGTTCTTGGAACTTACCATTGTGATGAGTACTAAAGCTGGTTCTGCAAAAATCTCTTTTAGGATGATTGGCACTCCATCCTTGCATTATTAGTTGAAAGACACTGGCATTACGATTTAACCAGATCTGTCTGCAAACCACGGCAAAACAGATACTCCATTGATATGTATTTCGCCAAGACCTACTTTCGCATTCCGAGTGGGATTTTACGAACTTGTAAGGCTTCATGATTTGGCAACCAATGATCCTCCTAGAACTGTACTTTATTTCCATCACCAACCCTCCATTTAATACCTAGCAACGTCTCATCCCAAACACTCTGAATGCCCCTCCATGCTTGTGAACCACTACTATTTGCATTAATATATAGTAGGTAGAATATCATCCCTTCCCTGATGAACTTAACCCATAAATCTTCTCTTTTCTTAATTAAGCCCCATCCCAATTTCATCATAAAAGCTTTATTTTGCAACCGAGCGCACCTAAGACCAAGTCCACTTTTCTCCTTCTTTTACATATATACCTCCTCCCATGCCACCAAGTGAACCTTCTTCGATGTTCAATTTTTATGCATTTTCGAAATTTGTTTATAGGTCCCCACTACGAATCTCCATTAAAAGTTTCAACGAGATTTTGATTCCCCGATATAATTGCCCCCATTAAAATATATATTATTTTAACTTCCAAACTTCAAATTTGAGTGCTGTTTTGTTCCCCAGGAAAAAAAATCTCATGCCCTTTATAAATCATACTCCTTGTATTAAGAGTCTGTTTGGTGCAACATCATTGCCACTTGCAATGCAGTGCAATGAAATGGGGAGGTAAGTGCGCAATGAAATGGGAATGAAATACAATACCAATTACAGAGTGGATGTTTGGTATGCATTTTAAAAGGGGTGCAATGAGTTATTTTATAATAATGATTTGAAATTGATATATTAAAAAGACCACTTTAACCTTAAAAATAATTCATAGCCTCCTTCATTAGATGCCCTATAGAGATTAAGTAGGCAAAACAGTACTACAATTTAATCATACCAACTATTGGATGATATGTAAAGCTTTCGTTCATGTTCCTAAAGATGAGAGAACAAAGCTTGATATGAAGACTAGAATATGTATCTTCCTTGGTTGGTATAGATGAGTTTGGTTGTAGGTTATATGATCCTGCTAGTAAGAAAATTGTTAGAAGTAGAGATATTGTCTTCAGGGAGGATCAATTTATAAAAGATTTTGATGAAGAAAAGGAAGCATCACCCCATAACATTTGTCCGTCAGATAGATTTGATATAGTTCCCCATGGTGCCCAAAACAATCAACAAGGTGAAGTTGATGTTGATGTTCCTATTCCTGTAGTAAAAGAGGAACGTGAGAATGCTCAAATAGAGATTCCTGAGGGCACATTAAGAAGGAGTACTAGAACTCATCAACTTTCTAGATTCTCAGTATATGAGTATGTTTTACTTACTGATACAATAGAACCAGAGTGTGATAAGGAAGCTAAGCAACTTATCTTGAAAAAGTTCATACTGATGATAATGGTGCTGATATATGTTGACAAGACCATTATTGAGGGGAAAACTTGACACTTGCAAATTGATCACTGGAATGGCGAACCTCTCCACATAGTCATGAGGGGGAGTTTTGTTGGGCCATAGGATATCACTCCTATGTAGAGCCCCAAGTTCTAATTGTTCGGTTTTATATATTTCCTATTTTGTGTGTTTCCTATTCTATGAAAAGAGAAAAAAAGGAAAGAAATAAATAGAGAACCCTAATAAGGATTGAGTGAGGCTGTGATATTTTGTGTGAGGGGGAAAAAGGAAACTTCTTGATAGCTCTTTAAGAGACAGAATATTTTCTGCAATTTTCAGCCTAAGCTTTTTTTTTATCTAGGTGACAATTAGAAGGTGATTTCTTGTTGGATTAATCTGAATTGTTTTGAGGAGGTTCTAGACACACATAACTTTATTTTGGATGGCTAGATCATCCACTAGAGTCTTCTATTTTCCCCAGAATTTTCGTGAACATCCATTCACGTTTGTTATAGAGTTTTCTGAGTGCCTTTGATCAAGTCGATGATTAGACCATGATTTCTAATCCTACTGTCCTGAAATTTAGTGAAGGTGTTTGAGACATATAGGACTTGCATCTGAATGGTGGGATCGTTTGTTGGAACTTTCTACCATCACCATATTTGGCGTGAATGTTGTTATATGTTCTATGACCGTAGATTTTGCTTTTGGTGGTTTCTGGCAAAAGCAGATTGTATCTTTACTCAAGAGATATGTATTTTATTGCTCTATTTTCTCTTCTATTTTATTAATACAATCTTTTGGTGATTTTTATGGATGAGGTGAATTTGTTGTCATCCTATAGTTGAGCTTTAAATTAGATTAGAGCATTGAACAATGTATTCCTTTTTGAAAATATTGGAATTTTTTGCTTTAGGTTGTGGTCGATTGCTTTTACTCACATTGAGGGGGAGATTGTTTTTGTCACCAATCATGTGTCTCAAGCACCCACTATCAATATACCATTTGTTTGTCTTTAATGCCTTGAGACAAACCTACAATTGGAAACAATCAAATCTTAGGTACCCACACTTTCTTGGGTCATTTGTGGTTAGTGTAAATCACTTTTGACACATGTAATCCTCTTGAAACCCATTTATAGGTTCCAATGATTCCTTTCTTTTTGTGATAGCAAGAAGTAGTATAATGTCATTTTCTATTACAAAAACTACAATAAGTAAAAGGATTTGACACATGCACAGAATGTTAAAAATAGTTAAGATAGGGTTTGCCACCTTTTTTCTTTTTTCTGTTCTTTTTATCCAAGTCATGATCATATCCAATCCCTAACTTGTCATTTGTGCACCTCTGAGCCTTCAAGAGAACTTTGAGTATTTCACTTCCCTTAGTGAATTTCTTTAGTGTTTTGGTAAGGTCACTATTATTTTTCTCCATTTCTTGGCAAGTTTGACAAGAATCATCCAGTTGCTTCTTGATTTGAACCTTAAGAATTTTAACTTTCTTCTAGGAGCTCACAAACTCCTTAACTACTCTACTCTGACAAATTCAGAATGTAAAGCATTGTATTCATATTGCAATTCGTCATGAGTTGATTTAGAAGTTATTATCTACTTAATGTCTGACTCTTCTTCTTGAGCCACCAAGAAAATATTGGCAACTTCTTCATCATCACTTTCCTCATCTGAAGAGCTATCTCCCCATATTGTAGATACATAGGCTTTCTTCTTTCCAAACTTTCCTTCCTTTTTTTTCTTTGGTTTTTAGATAGGAGGGTCATTCAAACCTGATATGTCTAGGTTTGTTGCATTCAAAGCAAATGATTGGATCTTTTACTTCTTTTCGAGCACTTGGAACTCCCTTCTAGAAATTTTTAAACCCTTGATCCTTTCAGTAGAACTTTTTGAATCTTTTCACGATCAACTCCATCTCTTCATCTTCAACTTCTTCTTTTTCTGGTTCTTTTTCCTTGATTGCACTGAGAACCAATCCCTTCTTTTTCTTCTCATCCATCTCAATCAATTCCTTCTTGAATTTTAGCTTTCCTTTATATTCAGAAAGACTTTCAAATAGACTTCTACTGACCTTATGGATTCACCTTTGGCTTCTTCTATAGCTATGACCTTAGCTTTCTACTCACTTGTGAGAATATTAAGGATATTTCTCACTTGAAACCTTTAATCATATGACTTGCCAAGAGCAGCAAGTTGATTTGATGAGATGAGTATATCTTAACTCAAACTCAATAATGCTTTCTCTAGTTTTCATCTGGAATAGGTCATACTTAGTAGTGATATGTTGACTCTATTTTCCTTTACTCCAGAGGTTCCTTCATGAGCTATCTCAAGCGCTTCCAACATGTCCTTAGTGTAATATCCCAAATTTTGGGACTAGAGGCATAAGATTAAGTCTGGATTAAGTGGACTGCTAGACCCTGGTTTAGCAAATGTCCCTATGAGGTATGTTTAAATTCCCCAAAATTCCTTTATATCATTGGATATTAAAAGAAATTATATTGGTTAGCTAAAGAGCTCGGGGAATAACAAAACGAAGTGATTGGAAGTCACACACAATATAGTAAAGTGGAACACAAAGTAATTTTGCTACCGGTGAAATTCCCGGTATGACAGTAATGATTGTGTGACATGTTTCGATGAGTAAATGATGATGAAAAATTGTGAAACTTTCCAGAATGAAAATACACTTATCAAGATTAAATTTGATAGGTCATATAAGTCATTTGGAGTTATACACAAAGAGAAATGAATTTTTAAAGTTAGCCCAGCGAAATTAATTATTTTCTGGGACAGCATTCAAGGATTAAAATTCTGGAAAGTGTGAGCTTTCAATTGTCCAAAGGTTATATTTTTCCTTAAAACTAGACTCAATAAGGGTCATATAGCCTTTGGAATCACTCCAATTGGATATTTGTACAATTAGATATGAATTTTCAAAGTTAATGAAAATTCTGCAGAATTTGGTATTATATGCGAAAATTCAATTTTTGGGCGAATCAGAGGGTGACACGTGGCAAAGACCTTTAATCCTCAATTAAATCTTCTTCTTCTTCATTCCTCATCCATTTTTCACGGAAAATATGACCAGAAGAGAGAGAAATGAGAGTGACGAAAATGGAGAAAGAAGAGAGAGGAAATTCTTTTCTCCGAAATACTGCCGAAACAGCATCCTCTCTCAAAGTACCCTTCAGTAAACTTCCTCTACTCATCGAGATCTTCATTCCTACGGTTTCGGATTTTAATTTGGAGGTGTTTGGTGCCGTCTCCCTTGCTGGGGTGTTGCCAGAATTCCGAACCGTTTGTGAAAACTGGTAGAGGTAAGCGTAAGCTTCCTTTTTAACCGATTGATTTGTCGTTTGGATGAGTATAGAGGAAGTTTGATATTGTTCATGCTGATTTAAATTGGTGTTTTGAATAGCTAAACGATGTCCAATGGATGTGTAAATAGCTAATCACTTGATTATGAGTAGTAAGGAAGTGATTAGGCAAGAGAAATCGAAGAAACAACAAACTCTTTCTGAGAATCCAATTTCCTTCTGTTTCTGCCCTGTATTGTTTCGTGATGAAGGAGTGAGAATTTTATAATTTTGATGCTTCCATTGGCTTTAGGAGGCAAAATTGTGTGGGTATGCAAGTGTTCATGAATTTTGGACACTTGTACATGAATTGAGAAATTTTAGAAGTTAAAGGGTAAATACTGTGTATTCAGTTTTCTGGAGGCAGTGTTATGGTGACGTGTTTTTGAGTGGTCAAATGTTATCCAATGACCATGAAACTCTCCAGTTTGAAATTAGACACATAGACCTTTAATTTGATAGGTCATAATGATCAATTGGATTTTTTTGGATTTAGATATGAATTTTTGAATGTCTGCCCTGTTTTCTGGAAGAACATCTGAAACAGTTGGTGTTTGGAAATATTCTGGGAATGGTGTGGTGGTGGCGTTGAAAATAGAGTATTTTTATGTAAAACTAAACTTAAAGGTCTTCAAATAGAACTTTGAACCACCTCAATTGGAGTTCTATAGAATTAGTTATGATTTTTCAAAGTTTGGTCAAAAATGCTGGTAGATTGAGTACCATGCGAATTTAAGGAAGAAATTGGCCAAATATAATTGGAATGAATTCCAAGGATGAAAGTAAGCCTATAGGGCTAATGTGGGCCATTGGGTGTTCAATTTTCATGGCTCTAATGATGTTATCATTTGCCTAGGGCCATGAAGTGATAAAGAAGGAGCAATGGTTGGCGGATCAAGAGACAAGAAGAGAAGGATATAAAGTCCACCAAGTAGTGAACTTACCTTTTCTGCATGTATGTGATATGTATGTCTTGCATTGATTATGTGACTGCTTTGCCTATTTGTGTGGAACATGTATGATTGGTTGAAGCTCTGTTATATTTGTGCAATGGCCATATGTATGTCATAACATCGAGCATGCAACATGTCATTATGTTGGCATGAAATAGTGTAGGCAAGCATGTCATGCATTCATATATATCTGGCATGCATAGTGGTAATGTTTGCTACTGAGATTCTCTCGAATCTCACTCCTCCCAAACAACCATTCAAACAGGTGAGCATTGGAAACGTGCTGAGATCAGAAAAGAGGTATGCACGAAGATGACTGTTGCTGGTTGTTTGAAGGTCTGTAAATATTGTGTAAACCCCTGGTGGGGAAAATTTTGTATTACAATCAAGTAATATTGTATTAATATTATCAGTATATTCATGCTATTCCTGTGTGCCCACTGAACTACGCATTGCTACTCTGAGTAAGGTCAATAATAAGGGATATATGAGGCGGGTCTTTACACTTAGCAATAGAAAGAGTACATATTTTGAAGTACTATTTCTGACTAAGGCACTTTAAATTAATAGTATAGCCTTGTTGTTGAGCGTCACCAATCTCTTTTCATTATCATCGAACTCTTCTAGTGTCATCTTGATCATTCTTTCTCCTTCTATCTTCATAGGAACATAATTCTCATCTTGTATCACCTGTCAGACTCTATATTCATTAGCCATCACGAACACTTTAAACTTGGCTTTTCAAAATGAAAAGTGTTCTCTACAAAATCCATGTGGTTTGGTAATTGAAGCTCCATCAGGAAATCTGTGCTCACTAAGGCTTGCCATAGAATCCTTCTTAGGTTGTTAAACTTGAAAAACAAGAAGACGTGCTCTAATACCAAATGTTATTTCAAGCGTTTCACCCATGAGGAGAGTGAATTGGGTGATATTAAAAATTTAAAACTCAAATACATAACTTTGATGAAGAGAATAGAGTTGGAAAGATATCTCCGAAGGTAGACACAAGATATGTATACTAGTTCAGTCTAATCTACTTGACCTACGTCTAATCCTCAGAAATCTTTCTAAGAGTTCCACTATCATATCAAGATTCACTAGGCTCTTGGTACCTTAATACAAGCAAATTCCTCTTCAAGGACACTCACTTCCCCTTACATTTTATAACCACTGCCCATACTCAAGGTCTCACTACCTTGAGATACTTAACCATAATAAATTATTCAATAAAATCTCTCTTACTAAAAGTAAAGGAATAAACACTGAAGTACAGAATCACAAAGAAGTAGAGCTCAAGATTTAGCAATATATGTAACAGTAAATGCGTGTAGAGTGGTAGTTAGTTCGTCTTTAATGCTCTTCGGTCCATAATGTGATAATGAAAGGTAGACCCAAGCACAAAATAAATGTTGCTTGTTTGAATATCCTTGAGAGTGTATGAGGTCATTTCTTCTGTCTATTGAGTAAGCCATTGAAAGATAAAGAGAATTTTGATTAGTTGAGGCTCAGAGCATTAAATGCTTTTGACACAAAAGTTCTTTTTGCTAGCTTTTCTGCCTTTTGCCTAAGAACGTAACCAACTACATAATCACTAGCGTAGGCCATGATAATGAAAGGTAGACCCAATCCAAAGCAACTGAATTAGTAGCTAAAATGAGACACTTATTCAATTCATCAAAAGTTTGCAGTCACTCATCATAAAACTTGAATTCCACATCTTTCTCTATCAACTTGGATAATGGCTTGGCAATCTTTAAAAAATCTTTGATAAATCTTCTCTAGAACCTAGTATGACCAAGGAAGCTTTAAACACCCTTCATACTAGCAGGTGGGGGCAATTGTAAAGTCCAAATGGCATTCTTCTGAAAGCAAATGTGCCATAAGGACAAGTAAAAGTAGTCTTATCCGGGTCTTCCATATCTATAGCAATCCAATTGTACCCATTATAGCTATTGAGAAAATAGAAGAACTCTTGACTAGCTAGCTTGTCAAGCATCTGATTAATAAATGGCAATAGGAAGTGATCCTTCCTTATAGTAGTATTAAGCTTCTAGTGATCCATACACACCCACTATCCAATCACTATGAAAGTGGGAATGAGTTCATTTTAGGTGTTAGCTACTACAATCATGCTACCCTTCTTAGGGATATATTTGACTAGGCTCACCTATGAACTACCATAGATTGGATACACAATGCCAGTTGAAAGCCATTTGAGAATTTCCTTCTTGACTACCTCTTTCATAACAGGATTCAAGCATCTCTAATGTTCAATAGAGATTTTGTAATTATCATCCAATACAATCTTGTGCATACAAATAGAAGGGCTTATTCTCTTGATATCGGTGATAGTCCACCTAATGGCACACTTGTTCTCTCTTAACACACTTAGTAGCTTCTCTTCTTGTAAATCAGAATAGAAGAAACAATCACTAGTAAAGTGTTGGAATTCCCAAGATAAGTATATATACTTGAGATGAGAAGGTAGTGGCTCTTAACACCCGTAGTAGCTTCTCTTCTTGCACATCATTACTCAATTGTGCAGATTTTGGTCATATTCTTAGTTAGTTTCTCATATTTTCAATATTACCATTTTGTAGGACTATTTTGACATAAAGATCAAGTGATTACAGCCTCATTACTGAGCTTTGAAAGACATGTAGTAATGAAAGGAGTAAAGGAAGACATGACCTTAAAGGGAAAAGAGAAAGCAATGAGAAACGCTTGGGCCACGATCGTAGTGCTTGGGCACGACTAATGAAAATAAGAGACAGAGAGCTACAGCACCTAAGTGCTAAACAAGTACCCAGGCCATGACCACATGAATTAGAGGTAGAGACTAGGAGTGCCTGGGTGCTTAATTGTTGTCAGCAAAATGCCCTGTTTTACTAAATTGAAAATTTAAGGGTTTTTGATATAAAAACTCTTCCATTACACTTGGGCAAGAGACTTCAATATTTTGGGACTTCTTTGGAGCTTTGGGTTCTAGGGTTTGTGTTCTTGAGGAGTTTGGAGCAAAGGATTGATGAGCTTTGGAAGAGATTTGGAGCTTTATTTCCTTGGTTTTCCTTCCTACTCTTCTCTATTTCCTCTCTTGTAATATGTCATGGCTGTGATTTTCCCATGTAGTTACTCTAGGATTATTTTGAACCTTTATATGGATTAAGACTTGAATGCTCCACTCTTTTGGTAGTTAATGATATATATGTGTTGATTTTATCCTTTGCTTAATGCTTCTAAGTGATTGGTCTCTATTTAGATTGATTTGTTTACTTGGATTTGACTTGAGAAAGCTAATCTAGGTGTATAACTTAGTTAAAATCATGCTTGACTTAAAATTTAATTGATAAATGGATAACTTGTTGGTAAAATAGAGTTATATTTCATAACCTTGCATCATCACATTAAGGTTGTTGCTTAGAGTTGGTTTTCATTAATTGTTACCGGAGATTGTGTATTTTAATGAAAAGAGAAACTTGGTTTTGATTTGAGAAAGCTTTTTAAAGTGCTTTTGAACCTTAGACTAACACATATTTACTAAGCCTCTACCATTTTGTTGATCAAATCTCTACAAGAATATCTTTACTTATCACTTTATTACTTAGTATGACTCGTGCACTTACGATGTGTACAAGTTTTTGGCGCACTTACGATGTGTACAAGTTTTTGGCACCATTGCTAGATATTTGTTTAACAAATCCCTTGGTCAACCTTATGCTTGTGTTTAGTAAATTTTGCTTGAGCTTTTAGTTAGGCATACAATTTTCCCCTCTTTTCTTTGTTTATTTTTGTTTTAGTCTGATGCTTGCTTGTTCCTCTTTTAGGTACCATTTTGGTGTTTGTAACACTTGCATCCGAACAGATTTGTAGTGGTACTGGACAGTGTGCCTCTCATTGAAGAAGAAATCGAATTTGAATATGAAGTCATAGCAAACGATGAATATGATAGAGCTACTATCAAAGACTTTGCTAACCGGAATATGCAGGGTGCTCAATCTTGCACTTAGATGCTAGAAATGCAATCACATACTTTTGAGATCAAATCAGTTATGATAACAATGCTTCAAATGCATGAAGATGCCAACAAGCATTTGGTGTACTTCTTGAAATCAGTCGTCTTCCCTACTCTCAGCCACCACCTCCGCCATAGTTTGCCATCGTTGACTCCCTTCTCATTTGTCATCTTTCTGCATCTAGCTACCATTTCCGTCTCCATGATTGAGCCTCATTCCTTGCGTTTTCTTCCCACTTATTGAAGCTCTACCATTGTGCAACCTCTTATTTTTTGTTGCTTCTCCCGGTCTTATTTATCGTCATACACTCCGTTCTTCGCTTAGATCTCTCTATCTCTTCTACTGTTTTTATCTGTGCCGCCATCTGACTCATCAGTTCAAGTGGGTAGAGAAATTTCAGCTTCTGAATTGTGACTCTCTCACTTCTCTTTCTTTTTCTTTTCTCTTTATGTTTTTAATTTCATTTGCTTCTTTTGCTTCCAATTTTTAGTATTTATGTCCAGACTTGTCTTTTTACTTTTAGATGGTGATAGATATTGGCTAGGAGTAAATAATTTTTGGATCTAAAAAAAAGGTTAGGTCTTTGAGTATATCTTTGTTTTGGTGTATCCCAGGGATTGGAAGGAACAATACACACAAATGCTAAATTGTTCTTGCTTTATGCCTTTAGTAGTTCGACTTTCAAAAAAATCTTTTTGCTATCAGGCAAGTTTGGAATTCTAAAGGCAATATGTGTAAGACATTTTAACCTTATTTGGAATGACAATGCAGTTTTGTTGATTGAAAATTCTCATTGACTTTACCCTCTATGGTGTTTCAAATTCTTTTGTTAGCTTAGAAATTTGTGGCTTTTATGAGTTAGGAATTCTTAAAATAATTGCAAGTTACAACTGTTAAGACATTTTAAAGCTTAAGAGGTGGGATTGGTCAATTTTTCTTTTCTTCCTAGTGTCACTTTGTTGGATTACTTGAGCTTGCAACTGCTAGCCTCATTGTTTTCTTGATCAGGCATAATGGCTCAAAGTAAATCAAGGGCTAAAGGAGACATGAAAGTCTTTATTGCAGTTGAAGAACCAAAGCCTTCTCCTTTTGCATCTTTTGACAAATCAAAATTTGAACACCGAGAGGCTTTTAATATCTACCTCCTGAAAATTTTGCCCCAAACCATTCTCCTTGAAAGGAAGTTTCCCTATAATCCTTTTGTGCCTATTTATGATGTTCTTAGCAAAAAGCACCAGGTAATTGTACTCAATGAAAAGAAAAAAAAATGCTTATAGTGCTTTGATTTGGGAATATTATGCTAATACAGCATATCATGAGTCCACTTGTTGGAAGGTGAGGGGTCACAAACTTAATATCACTACTTCCTTTAGAGACATCTTTAAGTTGTCTGTTGTAAGTAAATGTGCTTATCAGTCTTACTTAGCAAACCCGAAGGAGTTGAACCTTGATAAGGTGGTTGAATATCTCACTTACCCTAGCAAGGCTATTTGCAAAGGACAAAGGGTAAACCTACTAAATTAAGAGGACTCATTTGACTAAGGATTCTTGCTTTGTGATGTATTTCCTAGCTGCCAGTGTTTTACCAACTTCTCACCTCAATGATATCTCTAAGGATAAAGCATGTTTGATGTATCTTCTCATGCATGGTGAACCTATGGATTTAGCAGCCATCATGTATAACAAGTTGAAGGACAGTGTGACACATCATAACACCAACTTTTTATTTGCACATTTTATTATTGAAGTCTGCATGTCGGCGGGAATCAAGGCCACTAGCAAGGATGGAAAAATTATGCCTAAAAAGGCATTTGATTATAGTTTTCTCATTGATGAAGGGACTAATGAGGAATTCAGGGATGAGCATCAAGAAGAACTCCAATCAACCCTTACTGCTGGTCTTACCCTGCAGTATTTATGTGGGTTGTTGCAGTAAATGTGCCAAGAGCAAAGCGAGATGATGAGGAAGATTAATTAGTTAGCTCAACACTTGGAATGTGACTGTTCTTCTGATTCATACAAGGCGGTCAATACTGAAGTTGACCAATATGCTAAGATGGATGAGGATACACCTCATGAGGATCACCTACTTGATGATTGATCCTTTGTGTGTAGTTCTCTATGTGTGCTTTTTTTTTTTTTTTATATATATGTGTTGGACCATTTGTCTTGTATGGCTGGCACTTTTATCTTCCCATGTCCATGACACTATTGGTCGATGCATGACCTTCTGAATTTGGTTAGTTTTGACACCTTTTTATTGGTGTATACTATGATGATATCTCTGCTTGTGGTTAAATGTAAACTTTGCTGATATGTCTTTCTTTTACAGGCTTTGATTTTTATGCCCCTCATGTAGCCTTTCTTCATTTTTGATTAGTTGCATGAGGGAAGGTCCTCATTTTCCTCCTATTGATAGTGAGGACACTGTCTCTTTTGAGTTTGGGGGTCAGGGTATTTTTGGATTACTCATGCTTTCACTGATTTGACATGGATTCCAATGAAACTTAGTATTTTTGTTTGTCATTTTTTATTGGAATGCCAGTTAGATTGGTTAATCACTCCAAATTGAATGTATGGTTGCTTAGTTTATATATATGTTTAATAGGAAGTTGTGGTTAATATTTTTAAATTCTTGATTTGAAATTTTAAGGCTTGTTTTCTGACAATTTTGAAACAAATTTTGCACACAATAGCTGGGAGATGATTTGAATGCTTGTGTTGGGAAGTTTTGTAGCATTTTAATGTGTATTTTCTTTCTCAACCGAGGGACTCTAGAACCTATCTTGAAATCTTTTGAGGTGAATTAATTTCTTCTCATAATTTAGAAAATGATTTGGGCATTCATTTAAAATACGTTTGAGCCTTTCAAGCATACCTTTAAAATCTTTCTACTTGAACCCCTTTTTGAGCATTTAATTGAAAAAGCATGTGAATTTTCTTTTTGAAACCCACAGTAGACACTAACCTGTACTACATGAATTACCTTAATCTTGAGATAATTGATGATTTGATGATTAGTATTGGTAATGAAGATTGCTATGGTGACTAGAAGATTAATTTTGTAGAAAAATTGGGAGTGAGAAACGTAAATTGTATATGGTAATCAGCAGTTTGTGCCCCTAAGTCAATGCATGCAAGTTTATTTGTACTATAAAAAAATAGTTAAAAAAAGAAAAATACAAAAAAAGTAAAGAAAAAGGAAAGAAAAGAGTTTAGTTTCAATAAGTCTTGGAGTACAAAGAGATCCAGTTGAGATGAGTTTGGGGGAGTGTTTGGCTTCTTGGAAGAAAATTTCAATGTGTTTGGCTTCATTATTGCCATGTTACAAGCTTATAAAGACCCATTGATTTCAGATTTATGTGAAGTGATCCTTTAGTAGAGAGAGAGGAAGAGCTTAGGCATATGAAGTCCTGATTTGAGTTTGCTTCATATATGTTGAAATGTTATAATTTTTCTTGACAGATGCAAAAGGAATTATTCTCTACCTCTACACACACATACTTTGAAATTGTTGGGAAGTTTTTTCTTAATTTGTGAATCTTGCATTCTTCTGTATTCCACTATTTTCCTCTTTAATTTGATATATTTTTTGAGCAACTAATGATGAAGAATTCAATCATATAGTAAATGGATAATTGATCAATCTAGCCATTTTATTTCTTGCTTTACTCAAGGACGAACAAAAGCCTTAAGTTTGGAGGTGTGTTAACATCTACGATTATATGTCATTTCATCACATTTTCCTTGATTTTTATATACTATATGATATATTTGTGCATATTTTGGATACTCAAGATAGGAAAATGTGCATTTGATTTTGGGTTGCACATCATTGCTCAATTGTGCGTCCAATTCTTCCTGAACCAGCAATGGCTCTTTGAGCTTCATCGTCTGCAACCATGGCAAAAGCTTGAGTCACAGTGGGGAGAGGATACATTAGAAGTATCTGACTTCTTTCAACATGATAGGTATCATTCAAACCTATAAAAAATTGGAGTAGCTTTTGTTTCTGTACTAAATCGGCCTGAATTTCGGATGCCCTACATCTGCAACAATTGCAAGTAGGTCCTACAGCAACAAGAGAAGATTGCTCTTCCCACAACTCCTTCAATCTGGAATAATATGCAGCAATCGACATATCACCTTGCTGCAACGAATTGATCTCGCGATGAATAGCAAAGATAGAGACCCCATAGCTTTGTCGAACCTCTCCCTTAGGTCAACCCAAACCAGATGAGCATCACTGTAATACACAACACTATTTGCAAGTTCTCTGGACAATGAATTCAAGATCCAAGATAATAAAATAGCGTTGCAATGCTCCCATTGACCCTCAAGCGCCTCACCATATGCTTCTGTCATGCAAGAACCATCAATAAATCTGGGTTTCACTTTTCCTCGGAGCACAATTTTCATGGCATTGCTCCACAGAGTAATTCTCATTTCTGGTGAGAATCTGGGGTATAATCTCTGTCCTTTGAGTGTCATATGGGTACAAGAACAAAGGATGCGTGAAATCTACAGTAGTCACCGACGTGTCTGCGCTGGTTCCTGATTCTCCCATCATAATTTCTTACCCCTGGCGTGATCGCGCGAGTCGATTCTTAGCAGAAAAAGGAGAACACGTACTGACGAGCGAAGGTGAGACTGATTGGATGCAATCACACACCGACGATGTTCCCAAGGTGGATCAATCTTGAAAAGAAAAAAAAAGGATGATCGTACGAGCAATCAGAACAGAGAGGCATGACGATCGTACGAGCGAACAAAATAGAGAGGTACAAACATAAACAAGTAAACGCAACTGGATCTGATTCTTGGAAACCTGATGGATCCCTACCCGACCTGTTGCTCTGAAACCATATTAACTA
This sequence comes from Albizia julibrissin, assembly GCA_037074505.1. Lineage (NCBI taxonomy): Eukaryota > Viridiplantae > Streptophyta > Magnoliopsida > Fabales > Fabaceae > Albizia > Albizia julibrissin. The sequence goes on from CM073487.1 coordinate 34,123,488, forward strand.
CTCAGAAACAATACATACAATACAACTTTATTAATGAATATGGGTAGAGTCCATACAATATTATGTCCGTGGGCCTCTATTTATATGTCCACATTTATGAGCATTAAGGAGACTGAAGTCCCACACCGCCTGTATAAGAATAAAGAATAATAGAGACTAACTAAAACTACAGACTAACATTAACTAATATCTTATATTTAATTTCCTATATTTACATTATACATTATCCACACTTGGCCTACTCAAATTAGTTAATTATGTCGTGCATTGAACCAAAGGAGCATAAAACTCTATCAAATACTTACAGCATACATCAACAATATTGTATTCCTTCATGTTTCTTTCTCATTAGTTGTGTGTGCATAACTTGCTTCTATGTTCTCGAACTCACGACTTCATAAGTTGAACTAAAATGTAGCCGCCATCAAGCCAAAACTTCAAATAGCTCCTTTTTCTTTTTTTTTTCACTCTTATTTATAATGATCTGATGTTGGCATTATTTAATGGATAACATTTTACTATATAACATTAAAATTTATCAATGAAAAAAAACTTATTAGACTAAAGAGCCTAATATAAATTGAATGAGAAGAAACAAAGAATTATGGATTCAGCTTTGAGAGCCAATCAAGGCAAGTAAAATCGTTCATTTAGACCATGGGACTTGTAAACTGATTACCTGTACAAAATAAATAACAAATACAGAAACCTATCCGTTCATCCTCCACTATTTTGACACTAATTTCTCTGTTGCTCTATCCTCTCCTCCCAAGAAGAAGACAGAAATCAGACAAAAGTCTACAAAGTTGCAGGACCATTAAGGCACACTAGCATACTCTTTTGATCATTTTTCTAGGAATGGTGACCCATTCTTTTTTTGTGGGAAATACTAAGTCTAACAAACTATTTTCAAGCCAATCTTCCTCAAACACAAATGCATAATATTACATTCAGTCTTTAGTATAAGAGCTAGTTGAGGATTAGATTTAGTCTAAAATATAAGACTAACAATCCACTTTGTCTCCCAAATTTATAATTTTTTTTCCAAAGTATCAAATTGATTGCACAAATTAAGGGTTTTCTTTCTAAGCGTAAGTATGATGAATGATGGTATTTTAGGAAAATCAACATATATTTGTTACAAATAACTAACATAGCAACTTCTTTAATTTACTTAAATTAGTCAACTAGCTCTTATATTGAGGTCGAGAGGTAGCCCAAAACAGTACTATACTTTAATCATACCAACTGTTGGATGATATATTACCAAATAATGAGTTCTATTACTGAAAAATGAACGAAATAGAAACCATCCCAAAAAGAACAGAAGCATGCAGAGACTTCAACAATAACACACTGCAACTGAAGACTTCACTTAAATAAAAGCCTGCAATGCTCAGAGGCTCTAGGACACGAGGCCAACTCATTGAGATATTCATAATTTTCATTTGAATCAATATCACCACAGAAAATGGCAATGGTCCTCAAAACTCTTGCATTCTTCATAATATATCTTGCAATTTCTAACTCGCATTCCCAGCCTTCATATCCTCCAAGGGTGAATTCCTGTAGGTGTGATGAAAGACATTGATGAACATCCAGTGTTGGTTCCAGAAACGCTTCCTCTGTATCAGTATCAACATAAATCTGAGCACAAATACCAAAGTTAGAAACTAACCAAAAAAAAAAAACAAAAAAGTGGTGCATACAATCGAAGTTGTGAAATTAAGAAGTTAACCTCATTAATCACAAGAATATCAAGCTTGGGGTAGCTTCGCAGACATTTCACCATCCAATTCAAGTGTTCATCTTCAAGACATGAAATTTCTAGATGGGTTAAATTGTCAAAGGTAGGAATATCACGTACAGGTGATGACCAATCCTACATATATAGTAGAATATGTCAATAGTTAGGCAGCCTCAACCAATTCATATATCTTAAAATCTTAAAATTCAAGAAAAGGAAAAAAAGAATATCGAAAAAAAAAGAAAAAAAAGAGAGAAAGGAAGAATATTGTGGACCTGGCCTCAAAAGTACAAGCCGAGATGAAGAAAATAAAAATAAATATATGACCTGAGGCTAACAAGAGTAAGCCCAGGGGAAAGGAAAAAAAGTCGTAGGAAAAATATTATAATATGTATTAATTAGGCATTGAATTAAAGGTATACAAAAGGTGTATTATGTCCAATCAATTAGCTTAAGTCATTTTGATAGAAAGGAAAAATCAACATGCACATATTTCTCAAAATTCGAGACTACATTAGGAAGACCAAGCTTAATTGTTTATAAAATGATAGAATGAAAAGCAATAATGTAAATCAGCATCATTCATACCACGTTTAGCCATAGTAGTGTCACGTTAGTCAAAACTTTTGAAGTAATTAGAAGGGAAGGAACATTTGCTGAAACCAAATGTTCAAGCTTTTCAATATTCCAATTCACAGTGAAATCTTTTTCTACTACTACGACTTCTTCATCTATCCTCATCAGACCTAATACCAGTTCTTCAAGAAGAGCACATCCTGAGAAAAGATTTGCCAAACATTCATCATCCGGAAGTTTATCTACCACCAAATGCAAGACTTTAAGCGAAGGTAACTTAACAGAAGAAGGAATATTCACGCTAACCCCATCCAACTTCAAAACCCTAATGGTATTACAGTTGAAAATTCTAGAGGTCACATCAATGCAGGAGTGAGAAGAACATAGTTCAAGACGCTCAACTTTGCGATTTATAAGTGTGTTAATCCAAATATTAATCTTAGAGACACTTCTTCTATCATGTCTAAACCTAAATTTCCCACATCTAAACCGAAACTTTTCTACTGCTTTCGAATCTACCAAGAAGAGAACTGCATCTATAAACAGAAAGAAATCGTCAAGATTTTTGAAAGTTGCATCATGAAAGTCAAAAAAGGACATTGAAAGCCAAAGTGATCTCCATCTCTTAGACAAAAGGCATGTGGCAACAACTTCTTTTGTGGGAAGAAAAGAGAGGATTTGTTGAAGCATAGGCTCTGGTAAACTACTAATCCTATATCTCACTATTACTTAACTTCCATCTCGTTTTGCCATATTCAAAGTTATGTCAACTATGTGCCAATTCCCTTCTAGCTTAGCAGCAAGAATCCTTCCTTAGCAAGTAATAAGGAATGAAAACCAGAAGCCAAGAAAAGCGACCTTGCTCAAGGAAGGAAGAATGATGGCAAAAACAATCCATAAAAAGAAAGCCACTATATCATTATCATTTTATCATTAGTATTTGTAATACTAATAATATTTTTTTTATTTAATTATCTATAGCCCATGAAAATAGTTCTGATCCTCAATAAACAATTTTTATAAGATAATATTTCATAAAGAGCTTCTTAGGGGAAAAAATTTACATCTCTTCATATATACGTTGAAATTTTAAAAAAATTAGAGATTAAAAATCTTCAATATTTTATTTATTTATCATGAGGATCAAATATATGATCGTATTTTCAATGATCTATTAATTGATTTTTTAAAAAGAAAAAAATTGCAGCCAAATTTTTTTTTATGTGCCAGACAAATTTTAATAACATTACGTCGTGGTGTAAATTTAATTTTTTGAAATTTATTTTTAAGATTCTCAAAATTATATTTTATTATATGATCCCATATTTTAACATCTTCCTTAGGGAAACTTTTAAATTTTTTGTTAATCTCAAAAGATATAATTACAGAGCGGGTGAGGGCAATTATTTCCCATATGGTTATATGAAATTCATCCTGATTTCAAGTCTATTTTGGGGGTTGGGTTTTTTTCTTCTTTTTTTGTTTTGGAGGAGGGGGGGGGGATATAGAAGACATCAGACCAAGTCTTTGGAGGATCATATAGAAAGAACATTTCAGCGCTGAGAGTTAAGTTAAATTACTCTACATTATTCAAGCCTGTCTACTAATCTCTCATTTCTTTTTTGCCAACGCTATCTACTAACCTATCTATCTACCGTAGGTATACCGGGTCAAACAAATATCTACGGTAGGTATACTAGTATTAGCATCATATCCTATCACTACAAAAAAAACAGGGATTAGAGACGGAATTTAGCGACGGAAAAAATTCCATCTCTAATTCCGTCACTAACTTTAGAGACGGAATTAGAGACGGAATTTTTCCGTCGCTAATTTCCGTGGTTAAATAAATTTAGGGACAAATTAGCGACCGAAAAAAATTCCGTCGCTAATTTCCATCTCTAATCCGTCTCTAAATTCCGTCACTAATTTTATAGACGGAATTAGAGACGGAAATAGCGACGGAATTTTTCCGTCTCTAATTTCCGTCGCTAAATGAATTTAGGGACTATTTAGAGACGGACTAATTCCGTCTCTAATTCCGTCACTAACTTTAGAGACGGAAATTTTTCCGTCGCTAAATGAATTTAAGGACAATTTAGCGACGGAAACAATTTCGTCGCTAATTTCCGTCTCTAATCCGTATATAAATTCCGTCACTAATTTTAGAGACGGAATTAGCGATGGAAATTAGTGACGGAATTTTTCCGTCGCTAAATGAATTTAGGGACTATTTAGAGACGGACAACATTCCGTCACTAATTTCCGTCTCTAAATTCCGTCACTAATTTTAAAGACGGAATTAGGGACGGAAATTAGCGACGAAATTTTTCCATCACTAATTGATTTTAGGGACGGTTTGGCGACAGAGAACATTGTGTTGTTAATTTCTGTCACTGATCTGTCTCTAAATTACATCACCAATTTTGGGATGAAAATTAGCGATGAAATTTATTCCGTCTCTAATTTCCGTTGCTATTCCGTTTCTAAGTTCTATTGGTAAACCTTTCCATCTCTATTCGTATAATATAATTTCAAATTTAAAGAATAAATAATAATATAATTATGTAAATCTTGTTGAGACATCATGGAGATTAATTTTTAGAAAATGCATTGGTATATCATAAAAATGGTATCATCATGTGAGTTCGTATTATTAGCTAAAAAAGGGATGAAATAATATATGAAGTACTCTCTTTCAAAAATTAACATAATAAATGAAGAAAGAATAATTGTATAATGAAGAATATGTTGATAGAATAATATATGATAGAAATCATAAATCGACAAATGGATGTAAAGGCATGTATTAAAATGAATTGAGTGTTAAATTTTTAAAACTTTTTTGTCATTAGTTTTTTAAGTTGCAAATAAATGAGATCAGAGTGGTAATCAGTAGACCAAAAGAAATAATAAAGTCAGTGAGTAATAAATTTTAAAAAGAAAAAAATCTTCAAATTAATATGTGTGTGCGTGTGTTTCTAAATATATAACAATTCATTACGCTGAAAATACAACTAGATAGTAGTGGTAGTACTAATTTCTTAAACTTTATTAGACTGGCAATCAATTTATTTGTACACTCAGTTATTAGTATTACCAATATGATTTCTTTACCAAAATAAAAATACAATAGTTGTTTTGGAAGCTATATATAGTTATGAAATCCTTAAATAAATAAAAATTAAGCAAAAATACAAATAAAGAACACTAATATATAAAAGTTAAAAGTCATAACAGCTCATAACACAATTTACAAAGTATAAAAACACAACTTGTTTCTTGAGTTTTATGTAAAGCACATGATTTTCTTGTTAAAATATAAAATTTATAACAAATTGTAATAATGCATTCTACGATTTCAAACAATACATAAAAAACAAATAAATGAATACTACTATATATATTAAATGAATGTACAATTAAATACTCATTTGATTTATGGTATAAGTTCAATCTTGTAATTTAAAAGTTAAAAGTTTAATCTTGCAGCTTATCTAGCTATTTCAAAATATAAGTATAATCTAATACTTAGAAAATATAATATTATTTTTCTTATATTGTTCTTCTATAGAATTAATAACTTTACAAATAATTATTAATAAATTCATTTAATTTAGACTAATATTTATACATGGAATTTAATAAATGTCATTTAATAAATTCATTTAATTTAGACTAATAATTATATATAAAGAAAAAATGTATTTTATATAAAAATGTCTTTATATCCTATAAAGAAAAAAATTCATTTTAAAATGTTAATAAATTTTTTTCAAATCTCATTTAATTTAGACTAATATTTATACATGGCATTTAAATTTATGATTTTTTTATACATATTTATATTTACGATTGATACGCTATATTGATATACAAACATCATGTATATCAAAGCGGAGGTTGCGCAAAAATACATACCATTAAAAATTAATGGTTAATTATGTGCACCACCATATATTGCAAAGCGGAATTAGTGAAAGCACAAAATAACGATTGTATTTAATAACTATCATTTATATAGTGACAAATATGAAGGTTCTTACGTAAAAAAACGTCATATAAGACTTACAAACGATTCATCTTCTAACTAAATATCAACATAAACAAAACCATAATAGTCATAACAATTTACTGTAAAGTGTGAATGAGAAATATTACATTACTTAAGAAACAATTGTTAGATAACACTTTCAATTGATCTGTCTTTTCCAAGTATTATTATTTAAAGTACCTCTTTATAAATCTCTAATTAAATTAACCTGTTTTAATTTTTTTTGTAAAATTTAAAAAATATGTCAGATAAATAACGATTATTAAGAATAGGACAAAAATTACACCCAACTGGTTCCCTACACTCCATTCATCCAATTCACCAATAAGAAACTGACACTTGGACATTTTTAACACATAATCAATAAACGTTGTTACCCATTAATGTCCATCTCCATTCTTGTCTGGGACTGGTCCAACCCTAATTTGTTGCTGATCATCTCCAGCAGAGATGGAATTTCCAGAGGTTTGCTTCCTTTAAAACCTAGCCACCATAAGCCTCTCGCCACAAAACACTTGTTCAACTAAAGAGAGATAAAGAGAGAATAATAGTGCCCTCTTACTGTGTGAGGGAGAGAAAGCCATGTGTGCCTTGGGTTGAGAAGTACTTCAAGGACTGCCTCTGTAATCTCAAAGATGCCTTCCCCTTTTCTTTTAGGCTCATCAGTTTAGGATGCTGGGGTGTCGTTCCTCAGATAATCACCAACTTTCACACCAAGTCAAGCCATAGAGTTTCCCTTGCATCTCTCCTCACTTGGGTCGCTGGGTTTGACCTGTCAAAAAAAAAAGAGAACGGAGATGGAGAGACTGATGAGTAACGGTGTTTATTGATTATATGTCAAAAATGTGCAGGTGTCAGTTTCTTGTTGGTGAACCGGATGAACTGGGTGTAAGGCACTGGATGTAAGTGTTGTCCTTCAGAAAAACCTGTCACTTGTTAGAATACCATTTCAAATTCCTAAAGGTTGTTAAAAAAAACAACCATTACCATTTATAAAATATAATGACATATAAAATTAAAGGACGTGACGACTTGATAATCTATGAAACCCTCTGTATATAAACGTTTGAAAACTAAACTTCACTTCTCCACTTCCATTTCAACTTCTCATAGCCAACTACAAGCTTTTGTGCTTCTTCACCAAAATTATAGACAAATGCAAGAGAATTTCTACTTCAACATCTGGGGACAAATGGAAAGATGAACTCCCTCCACCAACAAGCCTTGAAAGGCTCGTCCATACAATCTACGAGCTCCATCATATGGTTCAAGTTTACCTGCAAGAGAAAGGACACATGGACCAGTGCATGAAGGAATTTACTGAACCTGTTTGCTCTTTGAATGAGAAGGTAGACAAGTTACTGGAGAAGGAAAAATCTAATGATGCATCATATTCTTAAAACATCTCCATAACTTTTTATTTAGTTTGTTTATATAAATTGTCTTCTTTTTTTTATTTTGTTTGTAAAATGGTGGTAGCATAATCACCACTAAATTTTTTTTTTAAAAAGGTGAAATATATAATGGCTATTAAGTACAACCTGTCACTTATTATAAACGAAAAATGCCATAATGGTTCAAAAACTTTCCCCTTCCCCTTCCCCATAGTGATGATAATACTCTATACATGCTTCTTCATTCTCTGATGATTAGGCACAAGAACTAAGTACCCATTCATTACCCACCACTATGCATGACTGCTCCTCTTTAACTTCCAATGTGTGTAATGATTGTTTGAACTCGTCACTTTCAATATATTTAAACTTCCCATTTCCTTATGTTTTTTGCACTATTTCTTCATTGTCCCCCTCTGTTCTTTCAAGATGAAATGCCATGTTGTAGACTTGCTATCAAATCCCCAACGTCATCCTCTTCCTCCTTCTGCTCCTTGTAATATCCCGAATTTTGGGATTAAAGGCATAAGATTAAGCTTGGATTACGTGGACTGCTAGACCCTGATTTAGCAAATGTCCCTATGAGGTATGTTTAAATTCCCCAAAATTCCTTTATATCCTTGGATATTAAAATAAATTATATTGGTGAGCTAAAGAGTTCGGGGAATAACAAAATAAAGTGATTAGAAGTCACACATAATTTAGTAAAGTGGAACATAAAGTAATTTTGCCACCGGTGAAATTCCCGGTATGACAGTGATGATTGTATGACATGTTTCGATAGGTAAATGATGGTGAAAAATTATGGAACTTTCCAGAATGAAATTAGACTTATCAAGCTTCAATTTGATAGGTCATATAAGTCATTTGGAGTTGTACACAAAGAGAAATGAATTTTTGAAGTTAGCCCAGCGAAATTAATTATTTTCTGGGACAGTATTCAAAGATTAAAATTCTGGGAAGTGTGAACTTCCAATTGGCCAAAGGTTATATTTTTTCTTAAAACTAGACTCAATAAGGGTCACATAGCCTTTGGAATCACTCTAATTGGACATTTGTACAATTAGATATGAATTTTCAAAGTTTAATGAAAATTCTGCAAATTAAGCATTTTAAGCGAAAATTGGATTTTTGAACCAATGAGGTGCTGACACGTGGCAAGTTGCTTTTCCCTTCATTTATCCATTGAATCATCATCTTGCTCGTCATTTTCTCACGGAAAAGAACCAGAAGAGAGAGAGAATCAGATCGCCAAAATGGAGGAGAGGAAAGAGAGAAATTCTTTTCTCCGAAACACTGCCGAAACGGCATCCTCTCTCAAAGTACCCTTCAGGAAACTTCTTCTACTCATCGAGATCTTCATTTCTACGGTTTTGGATTTTCATTTGGAGGTGTTTGGTGCCATGTCCCTTGCCGGGGTGTTGCCGGAATTCCAAACCGTTTGTGGAAACGAGTAGAGGTAAGCGTAAGCTTCCTTTTTAACCGATTGGTTTGTCGTTTGGATGAGTATAGAGGAAGTTTGGTACTATTCATTGATGGTTTAAAATGGTATTTCAATGGCTAAATAATTTCAAACGAGTGTTTAAATAGCTAATCACTTGATTATGAGTAGTAAAGAAGTGATTAGGTAAGAGAAAACGAAGAAACAACAAACTTTTTCGGAGAAGTTCATTTTCTGCCCTGTACTGTGACGTGGAGAAAGAGTGAGAATTTGATAATTTTGATGCTTCCATTGGATTTAGGAGGAAAAATTGTGTGGGTATACAAGTGTTCATGAATTTTGGACACTCGTACATGAATTTAGAAATTTTAGAAGTTAAAGGGTAAATGCTGTGTATTCCGTTTTCTGGAGGCAATGTTATGGTGACGTGTTTTTGAGTGGTCAAATGTTATCCAATGGCCATGAAACTCTCCATTTTGAAAGTAGACACATAGACCTTTAATTTGATAGGTCATAATGATCAATTGGATTTTTGTGTATTTAGATATGAATTGTTAAAGATATGCCCTGTTTTCTGGAAAGAATCTGAAACAGTTGGTGTTTGAAAAATTTCTGGTAATGTTGTGGTGATGGCGTTTAAAATCGAGTATTTTTATGTAAATCTACACTTAAAGGGCTTCAAATAGAGCTTTGAAACACCTCAATTGGAGTTCTATAGAATTAATTATGATTTTTCAAAGTTTGGTGAAAAATTTGTCAGCTTTAAGTCTTATGCGAAATTTAAGACTTAATGGCACAAATGTAATTGGAATGAACTCCAAGGGTGAAAGTAAGCCTATAGGGCTAATGTGTGCTATTGGGTATTCACTTTTCATGGCTCTAATGATGTTATCACTTGCCTAGGGCCATGAAGTGATAAAGAAGGAGCAATGGTTGGCGGATCAAGGGACAAGAAGAGAAGAATATAAGTCCGAGAGGTAGTGAACTTACATTTTCTGCATGTATGTGATATGTATGTCTTGCATTTATTATGTGGCTGCTTTGCCTATTTGTGTGGAACATGTATGATTGGTTGAAGCTCTGTTATATTTGTGCAATGGTCATATGTATGTCATAACATCGAGCATGCAGCATGTCATTATGTTGGCATGAAATAGTGTAGGCAAGCATGTCATGCATTCATATATATCTGGCATGTATAGTGGTAATGTTTGCTACTGAGATTCTCTCGAATCTCACTCCTCCCAAACAATCATTCAGACAGGTGAGCATTGGAAACATGCTGAGATCAGAAAAGACGTATGCACGAAGATGACTGTTGCTGGTTGTTTGAAGGCCTTTTAGTTATTAAGGTCTGAATATATTGTGTAAACCCCTGGTGGGGAAACTTTTGTATTATAATCAAGTAATATTGTATTAATGTTATCAGTATATTCATGCTATTCCTGTGTGCCCACTGAACTGCGCATTGCTACTCTGAGTAAGGTCAGTAATAAGGGATATATGAGGCGGGTCGTTACACTCCTCCTCCACAACCTCCTCCGACTCCACCACCACCTCCACCTCCACATCCTCTACTCCCTCAAGTGGAGGCAATGATATGACATACAGAATGCATTGACCATGCTATGAGGAAGTTGGTCGGATATTTGTTGAGAATGAATAGGAAGGCCAATCTCATTCTTGAGAAGTATGTGATTGGCCACCATGATCCTAATATACTCTCAGATGATTCAGGCTACTCCTCTGGTGACAAGTAGCGTGATAATGTAAGATATGCTACGAACTTTCAAAACTTTTGGTTCATTTACATTGAAGGAAACAGAAGTTCCAAAATTTGTAGCAGACCTCAGATCATCAATCAGAGGGTGATATTTTTTTGTTTTATTTTTATAAAATATAAAAATGCAATTATCTGGCACTATTAGCCCCAAAAAATTTTAAAAAATATATAACATGCCTCATGATTATTAACAAAAAGCCGTGATAAATGAAACTAATAAATAACAGTTTTTACAAATAGATTGTAATGCAAAGTCTTAGGCATGATAACCCAAAAAACCCTACCAATCCTCTTCTATTTAAAAATCTAAAACAAAATACACTTGACACTTAGGCTGTTCAAACAAAACCTACTAACATCGTAACCCTATGACTCCTATTATCTTTTCCTGCCATTGAGAGTCATTTTTACTCAAACTCCACCATAAAAAGCCTTTGTTTGACTTCTTAGTGACTACTGTACTAATGAATACACTTGACCCTTATCTTAACAACTGCCACGCAAGTTGTTTTCGCTTTCCCTAACTCATGTTTTTATTCGTGAGCCCTAGCTAGGTAGTTATAATTTCCCTCATCCATTTTGCATTATCCTTCCTACATTCAGTTCAAGGTTCCTCTCTTGTTACTTGTAGTGTTCAACTTGGCCAATCAGGCTTACTTTGTGAAGTCAGAACATGATCAAACACCCGGTGACATTAAATTGCTTTTTTGAAGTCATATATTTTTTTTAGAAAACCTATTATTGCTCTGATAAAAGGTTCCTTACCTATTACTGAGGTTGTCAACCCATTTCTTTCATTGACGGTTCATTCTCTATTGTTCTTTTTTAGTTAACTTATGGAGATATAAATCCCTAACCGAATACCTCTCCTTTTTTAAGAAGTATCCATATCTACAAAACTTACATCCAAAAGATCAATATGGATATAATGAATAACTAGTTTAGTAGCATTAAGAGTTAAACATGATCAAGTGAATACCAGCTTTTGTGAAGTCATAACGCAATAAAACATTCAAGGTGCATCAAGTTGCTTTTGTGAAATTATGTTTTTTTTTTTCGAAAATACATTATTACTCTAATCGAAGGTTCCTCTCATGTTTTTGTATTGAGCAGGTGACATCAAGTTAAAGCTCTAAAATTTGACAATGTGATATCAATCCTAGACTCTTGAATGTGAGAGTTGCTAAGCCACTTAGTCTTGACTCTATCTAATAGAGTAGTACTTCCCACATCAAGTAACGATGCAATTTAGGATGAATCATGATTTTTTAGGCTTTATGGCTAGAGTCAATTGCACTCCTGACCTATATATCTAAGGAGTAAAGGTGTAAGTTTAGTAATCAACTCCTCTTGTACTTTCGATCAACTAAAGAGGAAGAAGAATCAACTCCTCTTCCTTCCATCTTCATTTTTGGCAAAACTGAACCAAAGAGAGAGAGAGAGAGCTTGTGCACCTTATGTTCAATAGCCTCACATGAGTACAAAAGAATAGTGCAATCATTTGTGAAACCAAGAACCAGTCCCGGAGTAATCAATTTTAGAAAATGTTCCCAAATTCCAATCCTATCTCAAGATTTAAACCTGGGATTAGAGATGACTTTTTAGAGTAATAAAATTTTTCCTAAATAATTTCACAAACATTCACTATCTTTCTAAGTCTCACCGGCTCATCCTCTTGTTTTATCAGAGTTTGCTAGTGATTCTCTGCTTAATTCTTACGTTCCATACCTTAGTTATGTTTCATTAGCGATCGGGAGCATAATTTAGCTAAACTGTCCTTTTAGTTTAAGTACTATACTTTTACTAGCCTACCGGCATTACCCGTTCCACTACCATACTGTTGTCAAAGTTTGCATAGTTATGGACATCATTTAAAGTTCCAAAATATTCCAAAATATTAACAACAGACAACCAACAGAAAGTTTAAGTCTTTCTCTATCCAACCTCTAGCTGTCCACATTTACTTTCTTGCCCCTCAAGCTATCTCCCTGTACTGTAAATTAGTTTTGAAAAAAGAATGAGATTCAAATAAATCTCAGTAATAACAAATAGCTGATCATATAGATATAACATCACAAAGCATGTCACACAGTCATCATATACAAAATCATTACAACAGCATTTTGTGTATCACATGTAGTCAATATATCATCATAGCGCTATGTATATTATAAGGCCCCGAGGGATACCCACCCAAAAAGGTCTCGTGCATCCACTCATGCATCATAAAATGTTATTGGTCTGAGCGTCCACCCTCACAAAAAGGCCTCGAGCGACCACCCCGCATAACCAAAATGTATCAAACAATTCATGATGAACACACAAAACATGCAGTGTATCTTATAAATATATAAAAGACAAGTTACTACCTAATTGTTTCTTTTGAGTAATTTCCAACCATTTGTCTGAGCTTAGACAAGTTCTAATTCCTATCAAAATTAGAGTTACAAGTAACTGGTTATTACTTGCACTATTACTACCTTTAAATCAAATTATGCTAGTTATCTAAAGTAGTTATAACAGTTTATGTACAATACAATTTTTTATAATGTAGTTTTATTGTTTTCCAGAAATTGGCAGATTTTTCCGTCAACTTTGAAAATTCATAATTAATTCTAAAAAAATCCAATTTAAATTATTCAAAAGCTTAAATGAAGCTATTTCAATGTAAATTTAAGGAAAAATAATTAGGTTTGACCACTATAATCATATCATTTCCAGTAATTCATCAAACTCCACTGTTTCAAGATTTGCTTCTAGAAACATGACACAATTTCAAAAATTCATATCTCTCAATGTACTTGTCCAAAAATTAAAATCAAATTAAAGATCTATATCTATACTTTAAACATGCCAAGTTTCATAATTTTTGGATCAGTTTTGGGCAATGAAAAACACATTACAATCACATTGCTTCCAGAAAACGAATTGAATATCATTTACTCAACAATTTCTAAAAATTTCAGATTCACATACAAGCATCCAAAAATCATGAAATCATGTATACCTATACAATTTTTCCTTTTAAATCCAATGGAACCATTAGAAATACAAAATTGTAGCTCCTTCTCATGGTTCTATGCCAGGACAAAATAATGGGAAAGAAAAGGGAAAAATGTGTTCTTATGCATTCAAGCCATAAACTCCTTCCTTTTCACTCCTAATTACATGTTTAATCATTTAAACATACATTGGACATGTTTTAAAAAAATTTGGACTGTGTGACCCCTTAAGGTTTTATCTTCTAAATTTTACAAAACAACCAAATCCAAGCCAAAATCAACAACAACAACAACATCATATAGCACAAGAGAATCAAGTTTATGAGATAGCCACTTGATTTTACAACTTTCTCTCTCTAAAATGCCTCTAAACTCTCTCTCCTCTCTCTTGATTTGGCTTGCTATCCATGGATTTCAAGAAGAAAAGGTTAAAGGAGGTTCTAAGAAGTTTAGAAGGCAAGAACACTAGGTTTTCAAGCATCTTACCTTGAGTTTTTGGCTCTTGAATGCTTAGTCAACTTGAGTTCTCTTGTTTTGCTCTCTATGTTCTTCGTCCAACTCTCCCTCTCTCTTGATATAACTTGACCAAAATGTGTCTTAATAGAAAAGATAAGAAGCTATTAAAATATCACATTTCTACCTCTTTAGGATATAATATTTTAATACAATCACCATGTGCTTTTTATTAATCATTATCTTTTCTCTTTCTCCATTTCTTTTTGAAAGTAAATGCATCTTGGAATGGCAAGAGAAGAGGTGTTATAATATCTTCATGCTTTTCCTTGCAATTAATATGTAAGAGAGCTCTTTATGACAAGTTAATTTTGACTTTTTAAACCTAAACTTTACTTGGCCATAAATTGCTCCCTTCTTGATTCAATTTAGACCATGTATTTGATTTCTCCAATATTTCCCTTTGTTGATCATAGCTTCATCTTGAAATGGAGAAGGAAAAGCTCTCTCAGTATCTCTATCTATTCCCTTGCAATTAGTATATAAAGGCTCCTTTATGGCAATTGCTTTTTTGACTTTTCAAGAATAATTTTACTTGGCTATAAATCCTCCTTTCCTTGATTCATTTTAAGCCAAGAATTTTTATTTATCCATTGCCCTCCTCTTTTAACCGAAAATATCAAGGGAATAAGGGAAATATTTATTGCTTCTTACATTATTGGCAAATTATCATTTTGCCCTTACATTTTATTATTTTTGTATTAAATCATGTCTTCCTTCCTTTTTACTTGTTTTGGCCAAAATTAATGCAATATAATTGGGCCAGTATTTGTGATCTCTCATGCTCCAATTTGAGTTACAATATTAAGCATTTAAGTAGACAAAAGTTGCGCCTTCGTGTCTTAACTTAGTCAATTATATGTAACTACCGATTAGAGTATTTTCATAATTTTATGTACACCACAATACACCATTTTATTTCACTAAATGTCACAAATACATTCAAGGAATATTGGTGGAAAAAGTAGGTTATTACAACTTTCCCCTCGTTCAATAAATTTCGTCCCCGAAATTTATTACATCTCATGAGGCATAAATTCCGGGTAAAGCCTTTTCATATCTTCTTCTATTTCCCATGTCGCTTCCCTTGGAGATAGTCCCTTCTAGACCACCTTCACAAATGGTATGTTGCGATGTTTAAGCCACCTTTCTTATCTATCAATGATTTGTTCTGGCTTAGCCTCGTAAGTGAGATGGTCTCGCATATCTACATCTTCATACTCAATAACATGCCGGGGGTTTGGTTGGTACTTCTTCAATTGTGTAACATGGAAAACGTCATGCAATTTGCTTAGGTTCAGAGGTAGAGCAATCTGGTATGCTACAAGCCCAATTCTTGACAAAATCTCAAACGGCCCGATGTAACTAGGGCTTAGCTTCTTTCTCTTTACCGCCCTTCCGACACCGATGACAGGTGAAACCTTTAGAAATACATGATCGTCGACCTGAAACTCTAACGGTCTTCTCCGCTTGTTGACATAGCTCTTTTGCAGGCTCTGGGCTGCAAGCAATCTCTGCTTAATGAATCTAATCTGCTCAGTAGTCTGATCTACTATATCTGGCCCATACAACCTTCTTTCTGATAATTCCATCCAGTAGAGAGGGGATGGCACTTCCTCCCTATGGAACCATCTGAATGCTTACATGATAGCTATTATTGTAATCGAATTCCGTAAAGGGAAGGTAGTGATCCAAACTTCCCTTGAAGTCTATCACGCAAGCTCTCAACATATCCTCTAGCATCTGGATAGTTCTCTCCGTCTGTCCATCTTTGTGGGGATGATAGGTCATACTGAATTTCATTTTAGTACCCAGAGTTTCATGCAGAGATCTCCAAAATCTTGAAGTGAAACAAGGATCTCTGTCAGAAATTATACTCTTTGGCGTCCCATGGAGTCTCACTATCTCTCTGATGTAAATCTCTACCAATTTATAGGGAGAATAGCTGGCGTTGATCGGTATGAAATGCGCTGACTTCATGAAACAATCAACAATTACCCAAATTGCATCATGATTCTGGATTATGGGTAACCCTCCCACAAGATCCATGGTCGCGCTTTCCTACTTCTACTTTGGAATCTTGGGACTCTGAAGCAATCCTGGTGGTTTCTAGTGATCAATTTTTATCTTCTGGCAGGTAAGACATCATGCCACATATTCTGTCACGTCTTTTTTCAATCTAGGCCACCAGTACATCACCTTCAAGTCGTGGTACATTTTTACCATCCCTGGATGGAGGATGTATCCACTCTTGTGCACATCATCTAGCATTTTCTGCCTCATATCAGTTTTCAATATAACATAGATTCTCCTCTTGTATTGAACCAGTCTACTAGGTGTAAGATCGTAGTCCCGAGTCTCTCCTTGTTCGATCATAGTCCTGATAGATTGTTCTTGCTCATCTTGCATTTGAGCTTCTGCAATCTCAGCCTTCAGATTACTTTCCGCTTGGCTAATACTATAACTAGCACAGATGATTTGATTTGGCAGGTTAGATCTCAAAAATATTTTATTAATTTCCTCTCCTGTATCATCATAGCTTCCACCTGCACTTCCTTTTGACTAAGAACATTAGCAACAATATTGGCTTTTCCTGAGTGATACTTGATCTCTAGGTTGTAGTCTTTTAACAACTCCATCCACCTGCGTTGTCTTATGTTGAGCTCTTTCTGATCATATATATACTTAAGACTTTTGTGGTCACAATACAGTTCAACAACCACCTCATATAGGTAGTGTCACAAAACTTTTAGCACAAACACAATTGCCGCCAACTCCAAATTATATGTTGGATAATTCATCTCATGAGGTTTCAACTGCCGAGAGGCATAGGCCACCACTCTGCCCTACTACATCAGGACACATCCTAGTCCCTGCTGGCTAGCATCACTGTAGACCACATAGGTCAACTCGGATCATAGATAATCAACACAGGTGTAATTGTCAACCTCTCCTTTAGGTCAATGAAGCTCTTCTCACATCGATTGTCCTTTTTATAAGAGCTCAAAATTTGAATTTGCTTGGACATTTTTATAAGAACCCAACTATTTTGTCTCAATATTTAATGATTTTTTTTTCATTTGTACCTCTCATTAATTATATATATTACATTAATTAAAGAGTTGATGATCCTTATGTTAACCCTATTTCTCTCCACTACTTGTCTCTTATAAATAAAGGCATACTTAAAAGAAAAATTTTTATTTTAAGATATTTATTACTTTTAATTAATTTTAACTAATATCTTAAACCGCATAATTCTATCGACTGTCTAGAGACTATCTATCTTTTATTCCCTCACACCAGATACACTCTTGTAACACATTCTTAAGAAACGTGAATTACTCAAACCATTTTTGTTCGTTAATTTCAATTATTGAACTAAGTGACTAAATAATCTCATCAAGTTCAAAAAATCTTGATGACTTTCCAAGCGGACCATAATTTGGCATTCGAGAGAACTAGCCTGGAGAACACAAACTATAAAATCTTGACTTTCTTGGTACAGTTCCTATTTCAAGGACATGTTTAGAAACTTAGAATGTCATATTGAAGTTCTTCGGATAAGAAGAATTGAATAGCATAACAAAAAAAAAAAAAAATCGTTACTTACCTAAACATAATTGACAAGTGACTCAGATTTCCAAATGAAGCTCAATGGCCTCTTCAGATAAAGACTTGAAAACGGATTGCCTACACAAAATAAATAACATACAGAAGACCCATTAATTTCACGTTACACTCTTTTAGCACTTCTCTGTTGATCTATCTCACTAACATAGTCTTTTGAAAATTTGTTGAGGAATGGTGACCCATCTTTTTGTGGGAAATACCAAGTTTAACAAACTATTTACAAGCCAATCATCCTCAAACACAGATCCAAAATAGTTCTAACTGCCTTGGATGCATGACTAGGTAGCCCCTAAACATTACTACACATTAACCATACATAATAGTCCTATTACCGAAAATAAACAGAATAAAAACCATCCCAAAAAGAACAGAAGCATGCAGACTTCAACAATACCCAACTACATCTGAAGATTTCAGCTAAATAAAAACCTGCAGTGCTCAGAGCCTCTAGGACACGAGGCTAAATCAATGAGACAGTTGTACTTCTCACTTGCATCAATATCACCACAGCGAATGGAAATGGTCCTCAGAACTCTAGCATTCTCCATAAATGTATCTTGCAATTTCGAACTCGCATTCCCAGCCTTCGTATCCTCCAAGAGTGAATTCCTTTAGATGTGCTGAAAGACATTGAGGAACGTCCAGTTTTGGTTCCATCAACGCTCCCTCCCCATCAGGATCAACATAAATCTGAGCACAAATATGAAAGTTAGAAATTAACCACAGAGAAGGTAATGTGCACACAATCAAGTTGAAATTAAGAAGTTAACCTCATCAATTACAAGAATTTCAAGCTTGGGGCAGCTTCGTAGACATTCCACTATCAAATTCAAGTGTTTGTCATCAAGACTTGAAATTTCTAAGTGGGTTAATTTGTCAAATTTAGGGGTATCACGTACAGGTGACTCGTCCTATATTAGGAAGACCAAGCTTAATTGGTTATAAAATTATAGAATGAAAAGCAATAATGTGAATCAGCATCATTCATACCACATTTAATTGTAGGCGTGTTACGTTGGTCAAAGCTTTTGAAGTAATTAGAAAGGAAGGAACACTAGCTGAAACCAAATGTTCAAGCTTTTCAATATTCACAGTGAAACCTTCTTCCGCCTCCTCCTCCTCCTCCTCTTCCTCCCCCTCCTCCTCCTCACCACCACCATCATCATCCCCCCTCAGATCTAATACCAATTCTTCAAGAAAAGCACATCCCGACAGAAGATTTGCCAAACATTCATAATCTGGAAGATTAACTTTTACCAAATGCATGACTTTAAGCGAAGGCAAGCTAACAGAAGAAGGAATATTCACTCTAACCCCATCCAACTTTTGTACTACTATTGAAAATGCTCGACGGCACTACAATGTACTCATTATAGTAAGTGCATAGCTCAAAATGCTCAACTTTGCGATATATAACTGTGCTAATCCAAACATTAATCTTAGTGGGGGAAACCCTTCTATAATTGAAGCTTTTACCTTTTTGTTGTACACAAAATCTCGGACACTTGAGTCGGAACTTTTCTATAGGTTTCGAATCTGCCATTAACAGGACTGCATCCACAAACTGAAAGAAGTCAAGACTATAAATTCCTGTATCTTCAAAGTCAAAAGTGCGCATTGAATGCCAAAGTGGTCTCCACCTCTTGGACAAAAGGCTTGTGGCAACAACTTCTCTTGTTGGAAGAAAAGATAGGATATGGTGAAGTAAAGAGTCTGGTAAGCTACTAATCCTATCAATCACAATTACTTCACTTTCACTTTTTTCTCGCTCAGACATTGTTTTTAAATGTCTCCTCCCTATTTTTTCCATGAACTTAATTATGGTGCAGTAACTCGGAGAAAGTAGGGATGGAAAAAGCTTTTAGATGAGGATCACTAGGGATAATCACAATTTAATGTAGCCCACTACCACCAAAATATTGATTTATTTCAATGAGCATATTTCCAGGTCCACAATGCCCCATGAGACAAATAACTTCTGCTGTCCAAACATGAGGGCAAAAACGGCCCACATTATCAAGCTATTAAAATTGCATCTGTTTGAACTCAACCATAGCCGAATGTTTACCAAAGCCTTAAGACACGTTTAGAAACTCCTCTGCTGAAAGGTCTATCCATTGGAAAGTAAAAAACTTCAATAAGCAAAGTAAGATAGAAATAAGCCATTTTTCAAGAAATATGCTAACATTGTGATGTAAAACACACACACTTACACAACAACAACAACTGCAAACAGATTTGATTTAGAGAGAAAACATATATAAACAGTGAGGGAAAAGGGGGAGAACGAACAGAGGAATGAGGAGGGGGATGAAGAAAAAATCAGAACTGGAGAGGGGAGTGAGAGACTGATGAGGAGGAACAGAATGGAGGGCGAACAATCAGAACGTGGGGTAAGAGAGAACTCACGTAGCAGCCATAATTTTTTTCATCCAAGTCTGTTTAATACAAGTGAAAGCTTAGCTATATATGGTGGGAGCTTTCCTTCTTATGAAGAAAGCTTCTTAACTCCCTATACAGGAACCTAAAATACAACTTGCAATAATAGCTATAAGAAGCAAAAGATGACTCTCAAAAAGTTGATAAAAAGCAATGCTTAAGGTAGAAGAAACCCTAAAATATGATCAAAACGCAAAAGCTAAGTTATAATCAAACTGAAAAGGGGGGGGGGGGGGGAGCACATCTGCAACAAAAGCTTATCCAAAGAAATTCGAGGCAGCATACATCAACCAAACAGACCCACCGAGAGAAAATGTGTTAAGATCATTAAGCAAAAAATAAAAAAGAAAAGCCGTACTAATAGGCACGAATTTAGGTCAGTAAACCAGGTCATACGATGCCTAATCACATAGATGAAAAGAAAAAGTGAGATAGGGAAAAGATACCTGGAAGTGTCTCATAGGCACAAACAACTAATATCAGTCTCGCTGTGGATTGTCTAACCTTACACAGTGGAGAACGACGGCGGTTGAAGAGAGGAGCTCCGAGTCGAAGGATTGTGCTTTCCAGAAGGTCGGTCTATTCTATATTTCTTTGATTCTATCATAGCTAACAAGTTTTTTTTTTTTTTTAAACCTCTTCGAAGACTTATTTGAAATTAAATATTACCTAGCATATAGATAACTAATTTATAATATTAACAAAAAATAAAAAATGGTTAAATTAGTTATTGACAACGAATAAGGGTAAGTTTCCGTAAAATAACTTATTTACTCATATGCAGATGAAAAACACTTTAACATGCACTATCAATATAAATACTTTAATAAATTATAAATTTAGAAGATAAAATTATTTAAAGATTTATATTTACAATCAAATCTCATCTCTAGACTTTTACTAGTTCTTATATTAAGAAAAAGAAGCAAAAGTCATACTTCCTCTTGTCATTAATGTAAAATATATATAGAGGGTCTTAATCCTAAATATAAAAAATATTTTTTATATTTATTAATATTTTTTAATTTATCCGTATTAATGTTTTCTAAATAATAATTAAGAAGGAGAGTGAATGAGAGAATTAAGGAAGATAACTATAGTATTTTAGTAAATACATGTCATATTAACTAATTCAAATAACTTTCTTAATTTATTTTAATTAGATAAACATGTCTTATATTAAGAAGAGGGAGTGACTTTTGTTGAACTATAATGAGACTATCCATAAAAAGAAAAGATTAGAACGTGATCAAGACCAAATGGATTAATTAGAAGGCATCACGGGGAAAATTTATCTGCCTTCCATTCTATGACACCATATATGCTCTTCTAACAAATTCCTCTGAAACGTTAATTGCTTCTCATAAAATAATAACGTCAATTACTCAACTTTCTGGGACGATCTCATTTGATGAACTTCAAAAAATAGGAAAAGACTGAGATATACTCCCAATTTCAATAATCCTATGAGATGAAATGTGAGTTCCCAATATAACATATTCAAAATTCATACAAAAAGACACAAAAGCCCTCACATTAATGTATATCTTTAAAGAAAAAGTAATAACCCCACTAATGTCGGAACAACAGCACTAGAGTGAATAATTATTTGGTAAAGTGGTTGGAGTGAAATTTGATCCCAACCAATTGTTTGCCAAAAACATTTCTGCCTCAATGGTCACCAATACTTTTTCAATATATAAAATGTAAAACAAATATATAAGTTAACTTTTTATCTTTTACTTAAATTCATTCACAAATTTTGTTAAAACATTCCTTACATTTAATTAGGTATTAGCAATTTTCATTTACTAAGCAACAAATCTATATTATCATATCATTCACAACTTTTATTAAGACATTTTTCATATTTTATTAAATTTTAACAACTTTTATTTATCAAATAACAAATTTACTTTTTCAGTTCATTTACAAGTTTTATTAAGAGATTCCCCATTGTTCAATAAATATTAATAACTTTCATTTACTAAATAAATAAATCCACGCTATCAAGCCATTCACGAATTTTGTTATGACATCCTCTAATTTTATTAGATTTTACCAATTTTACCTTATCAAGTAATAAATCCACTCTATTAGATCGTTCATAAATTTTATTAAGACATTCCATACATTTTATTAGGTATTACAACTTCCGTTCACTTTGAAATTATGGATTTATTAGTTGGTAAATAAAATATGTAGCAACTTAGAATGAAATATCGAAGTTCTTTAGAGAAGAAGAATTGAATAAGATAACATATGAAGATCGTCACTTAACTAAAAGTACTTGACAAGTAAAAGTCATAGTTAATGGTTATAGAACTCAAGTTATGTGCCCATTTCTTCCAACAAACACATCTAAAAAGTTTAATAATACATTGTTAACACTAATCAACAGAAACTGCATCTCTAATTCTATGCACATGTATCTATAAAACGAGTTTTTGTTACATAGCAGAAACAGAATCAAAGTACGCTCCATCAAGAGTCCTGCAGTGCATCATGACACATCCTACAATAACTTCCTACTCAAAATATTAATGATGATAAACAAAGGAAAAATGAACCTGAAAGGAACACTAACATGACTTCAACGACATGCTAGATCACATAAATTTAGCTAAACAAAAGCCTGCAATTGGCAGAGGCTCTCGGGTATGAGGATAATTTTTTAAGCATCTGGTGCTTCGTCGTATCTTTGTGTATGTAATGAAGACTATTAATGAAGATGCTCCTTAAAACTCTTGCATTCTTCATTATAAATGCTGCAACCTCAAGCTCACATCGCAAAGCCTCTGCATTTACCTAGACTAAATTTCTTCAGGTGTGAGGAAAGACATTGAGGAATATCAAGTATTGGTTCCTTCATGATCACCTCTGTCACCTCATTAAAAGAAACATCAATCTGACAACAGCCACTAAAGTTAGAAACAAATTAAGGAAAAGGTCACACAAAAATCAAGTTGAAATCAACGAACCTCATGAACTAAAAGAGTTTCAAGTTTGGGGCACTTTTGCAGACATTTCACTATCACAATCCAATCACTTTTAGAACATGAAATTTCCATGTGGGTCAAATTGTAAAATGTTGGAACATCGTCATGAAGAGGTGACCACCAATCATCATGACGACATGACCAACTTTTCTGCATTTCTGAAGGCCAAATGTAAATTATCTTCATTCATATATAGGGTTCAAATATAAATTCAAATCAGTCTCCATTACCTTAATCAACCGAAGAACTGTAACATCAGATAAAATCTGCTGACCTAAGGAGGGAGGGTTCAACACCTACAGAGACCAAATGTTCAAGCCTTATTGAGTTTGGAACCAATATTAGGTACATCTAAATCATTTAGTAGCAATTCCTCAAGAACAGCACATCCAGAAAGGAGATTTGCCATGCAGTCTAAATCATTAAATCGAACACTTGCCAAATGCAAGACTTTAGGTGAAGGCAACTTAACCGGAGGAGTATTTATTGCAACTCCACTAAACTTCAAAATCTTATTGATATAGCAGCTAAAAATTCGAGTGGGCAACTCAACATCAAATCTACCATATGTAAAACAGAGCTCAAGATGCTCAACTTCACGATTTAAAGCTGCATTAATCCAAAAATTAATCCTAATAGGAGGAACTTCTAATTTTAAATTCAAATGTTTCTGTTTCCTTCTCTTTTCAAATACACGAAAACTCTCACACTCCAGACGAAACATTTGTTTGGGTTTCATGTAACATCCCAAAATTTATTTTGCGAATTAAATGCCTATTTTCCTGAAAATTCATGAAACAACAATAAATGGTCATAAATTAGATAAGGGAAAATATTAAGGCTAAATGTGTATTATTAATAGGATAAAAATATACCTACATAAATATATTGTTAAAAACACACCCACACTTCCCATGCTTTCCATGCCATCCATGCTTCCCATGCCACCCATGCTTCACATGCCACACTTGCTTCACATGCTCTTCACACATCACTCATGGCACACACTTCCCACACTACACACACAACCATTAAAATAAACACCTCATGGCACACACACACATTTATTTAATAAACAAATACATATCCTTCCACTATAAATACAAGGCAACATACACACACTTCTCATTTTTCCATTCCATTCGGTCAAGTCACATAGAAGACTAGAGAAGTAGAAAATATAGAGAGAGAGAGAGAGAGACGTGAGTAAGAGAGAAGGAAGACTAAGGTGAGAATAATTGCCGGAGAAGTGGAAGAAGGAGAAGTCAGTCACCATAGGCAAGCCTTGAATATTATTTAGGTAAGTCTTTTATATCTTTTTCTATTGTTATACAGTTGGTTTGGATTGTTTATGAGGATTTATAGTTGTTGGAAGTTGAGTGATTTTGAAATTAAGTTGCTATTATTTATGGTCAGAATAAGGTGTAGATATACAAGGAGTAAGAATTTGATAAATTTGATATCACCAATAGATTCTACATGAAAAATTATGTGAGAATACATGTGGTTGTAATTTTTGGATGATTATGTATAAGTCAGGAATTTTTAGAAATTAAGAGGAGATGTTGTTCGGTTAGTTTTCTGAAATCATTTTGGTTATAAAATTCATTTCGTTAGTTAAAACTAGTCCAAAAATTATGAACCTTTACAGACATAACATAGACATAAGGAGCTTTAATTTGATATATAATATGTACCATTTGGATTAGTATATTGGAAGAAATGAATTTGTGAAGCTTAAGCACTGAATCTGGAACAAATTCTGGCATAGTTGTATTAATTGTGAATTCTGGAACTTTAGGCATGTAATCTCTAATAGTATGTATTTTTCCCTTCAATTATAATTAAATAGGGTCACACAGAATTTTGAACCACTCTATTTGGAAATTTTTGGATTTAGTTATGAATTTTTGAATTTAAGTACTGCCAGATTATGTTTTTGGAAGGCAGATTGGTTGTGGTAAAATTTTGGAAAACCAACACTTTACCAAAAATTATGAAACTTTTCAGATTTATAGTATACAGTAAGGGAATTAATTTTATAGGTGGATTATAATTTTTGGGCTTGTACATTAGAAGATATGAATTTTCAAAGTTGAGTTTATTTCTGAAAGAAAATTTGGAATAGGGGAGGTTTAGCGAATTTCTGGGAGTATTGTGTTATCATTGATCATATATAAGTATTTTTATATTAAAACACATTTAAATAGCTTCACATAGGCTTTGAAACCAATCAATTTGGAATTTTCTAGATTTAATTCTGATTTTTCAAAGTTGACTGAAAAATCTGCCAGTTTTATGAAAAATAGTAAAAGTTGTATTGTGGAGAATTATACTATGCAGAAATCACTGAAACTGAGATAACCACTAGAATATGGTTAAAGCAGTAGTAATGCAAGTAATAACCAATTACTTGTTAACTTTAATTTATAGGAATTGGTAATAGCCCGAGCCAGTTAAAAGTTTTGGATAAGAATCGGACTGAAAAAGGACCCAGGTAGTAACTCTTTCTTTCATACACTATGTGAGTATTTATATGTTGTGTATTCCATTTTCTGTATTATGAGCACAGTGTCTGGGACACGCATATTAGCTTAGTTGTGGTCTGGGACCCAACGGAGGCGCAGAGTTAAGCTGGGGTTGCAAACAGTCGTTTGGCCTCGGACAGTGTACACACAGCATTTTCATTTTACATAACATGGTGCATTGCATATCTATTTTCACATTTTATATGTCGGATTGTATGTTACTACTGAGATTCATTCGAAT
Source organism: Albizia julibrissin (assembly GCA_037074505.1). Lineage (NCBI taxonomy): Eukaryota > Viridiplantae > Streptophyta > Magnoliopsida > Fabales > Fabaceae > Albizia > Albizia julibrissin. The sequence continues at coordinate 34,149,838 of CM073487.1, forward strand.
CTCACCCTTTTTCAATATTTAAAAATATTCCAGCAGAAGGTAGCGGCTCTAAGGGCAAAACAATAATTACCGGTGATTGAAGGTCCGGTTCTAACGGAGTACAATTGGTTATCTTTAGTTGTAATATTTATTTCTTTGGATTTTGTTTATATTTTAAAAACCCTATGGGAATTGTCTGTAATATAAACAAGCACTTATTATCAGTATATTTCCGCTATTTCTGTGTGCCCTCTGAACCATGCATTTATTACTCTGCAAATATCAAAGTGTTAAGGGGTTTGACATTTCAAATCTGCCAAGCACAATACCGCATCCACAAACTGAGTAAAGGAATCAATACTACAAATATCAGTTCCATCAAAGTTAAGACAGGGCATTGATAGCCAAAGTGGTTTCCACCTCTTGGACAAGAGGCTTGTGGCAACAGCTTCTTCTATTGGAAGAAAAGAGAGAATGTGGTGAAGAAGAGAGTCTGGTAAGCCGCTAATCCTATCACTCCCTATCAGTTCACTTCCACTTTTTTTTTTGGGCACAGGTATCTTCGCTCGGGGTGCTGATCTTGCCATATTGTCAGTTATGTTGTAGCAATACTTTACACGGAGTAAGTGAGGATGAAAACGGAGGTTTTAGTTGAGAGTATCCAGGGATAAGGATACTTTTATACAACACCCCTCAACTGAGATAATGATTTATGTGGTGGTTTCTCTCAACGAACACATTTTATGAGCTCATGCCCCTGCGCAGCAAATAATTTCTGACACTCACACTGTAATATCCAAAAATGTACTCAATGGCTAAGTGTATCAAATAGATAGTGAAATTAATGATAGAATTGTCTCTAGAAATTGTATAATGATTTTAGTCCCGATTAGCTATCGGTAAATTACTTAATTTTTGACTAAAATCGGGAATAGTCAAAAACATAATTGAAACACAAGGATAAAAGGGAATGACACTACTAGTAAGGAAACAAGGCAATTTAAACCATTAGTAAGCAAACAAAGAGAAATGAAAGAATGAATGGCACAAGAATTAATATTGCCATGATCAAGGGTAAAGAAGTCAGTGACCACTTGATCTTGAGGTTAAAATTGGAAGACAAGATGAAGGGTCAAGATTAGCTCTTGAAAAGAATGAGTAATTATGAGGGTTGAAAAGTAAATCAACTCCCTCCCTTCATAAGTTAAAAACGTCCAAAAAGAGAGGCAAGAAAGGAAGAAAAGTAGTTGGTAAACATATCATCACCCTTGGTCAAAAATTGTGGCTAGGCATAAAAGAAAAAGAAGAGAGGACTTGGTCAATATATTTTCCCTTTTTAAGAGTCTAAATTCAGTCAATAAGAGATGGAAGGAAAGAAAGTGTGACACCTTATCTCCAATACTTATAAATGAGTATAAGTGACTAGTGAAATCCGTTGTGGGACCAGGATTTGAACCCGGACTACCCAACTATCACAGTAGTTCATAAAACTCTCAAACTCAACTAAGGACTTGAACCTAGGCTGAGATGAGTTTTTCAAAGGATAGAATACTTAAAATGTATTCCCACAAGATTCACTACGTCGCTAATACATCATCGGCTCTTAATTCCACTATATCAGAGTATACGCAAGCGAATCACTTTCCTTTATTTTGGAATTAGAGCTATTTTCTTCATTACTTTAGAGCGGTTCGGTTCTCTGCTTAAACTACATTCGTTTATATAGATACATCCACATACATGCATATCCATACACATATACACAAAGCCAACTTATCAAATCATTTACACCAAACACAAGGTAGTGCATTGCCCTACGTTCTTCACTTCAACTTCATATTTCCTCCATGCATCCTCTTGCATCTTCACTTGTCTAAATGGTTGGTTGGGAGAAGTGAGATTTGAGAGAATCTCAGTAGCAAACATTACCACTATGCATGCCAGATATATATGAATGCATGACATGCTTGCCTACACTATTTCATACCAACATAATGACATACTGCATGCTCGATGTTATGACATACATATGACTATTACACAAATATAATAGAGCTTCAACCAATCATACATGTTCCACACAAATAGGCAAAGAAGTCACATAATCAATGCAAAACATACATATCACATACATGCAGAAAATGTAAGTTCACTACCTTTTACTTGATGTCCTCCTCATAAACCTTGATCTTCCAACCATTACTTCTTCTTTAACACTTCATGACCCTAGATAAGAATGACATTATTAGAGCCATGAAAAGTGAATGCCGAATGGGCCACATTAGCTTTAAATGCTTACTTTCACCCTTGGAGGTCATACTAATTTCATTTAGTCACTTTTTTTCTCAAATTCGCATGGTAGCCATAAGCTGCTAGCATTTTGACCAAACTTTGAAAAATCATAATCAATTCTATAGAACTTCAATTGGGGTGGTTCAAAGCTCCATTTACCCTTTTTAAGTATAATTTTAAGGAAAAATATTACCTACTACCACTTATAGGCCCATAATTCCATAATTCTCAATTAACCCAACTGTGCCAGGATTTGTTCCAGATTTAGTACCTACACTTCAAAAATTCATAACTCCCAGCACACAAATCCAATTAACGATTATGACCTATCAAATTAAATCTTGATAAGTATACTTTAATTCTAGAAAGTTTCATAGTCATTGGATAACATTTGGCCACAAAAAAACTATCAAAACGACACTACCTCTAGAAAATAAAGTACACAGCATCTACTTTACAACTTTCAAAAATTCCAAATTCATATACAAGCATCCAAAAATCATGAACACTTGTATACCTATACAATTTTAACCAAGGTATCCATTGAAAACCTCAAATTTGTCAAATTTCCATTCTTTCATCATGTTCTGTTCAGACCAAAAAACTAGAGTTTTCTACAACAATTCACCAAAATAGAATTTTGTCCAACAACTTGGTCCAATATCATCATAAATCATAATCTAACCATAAATACAACATGAAACCTCTAAAAACAGCCCTTGGTCGAAAATAAACAGTACCCAACCCCCACAAAAACTCATCCAAACAAAAAATCAATCGGTAAAAAAGGAAGCACACGTTTACCTCGACGCGTTTTCGTAGTCAGTTTGGAAATCCGGTAGTACTCCGGCAAGGGAGATGGTACCAAACACCTCCAAATGAAAATTCGAAACCGTAGAAATGAAGCTTAGGATGAGTAGAAGAAGGTTTGTAAAGGAAACTTTGAGAGAAAACGCCGGTTCGGTAGTGTTTCGGTAGATTGAAGTTCTGAAAATTCACTATTCACTCTTCATCTCTCCTCTTTCATTTCTCACGGTTTTTTCACTGATTTTTCTGCCCATTTTGGCTGTTTGAATGAATTAAATGGCTAAGGAGGAGTCTTGGGAGAAATCATGCCAAGTGTCAAAATCGTACGGTGCCACGTGTCTGATAAATCGATCAAACGGTGACAAGTGTCACTAGCTTTAATTAAGTGGGTCCTGCCTCTTTTCCTGGGCCTTTGTCAATCCAAATTGTCAGGGAAAGTAGGGGTCTGATGATTTTCCCTACTTCTGGGTTCGGTGTTTGGGAAAGTTAGTCGGGTAACTGGACTGAAGACCGGTGGATTTCCCTGGCTCGGGGCTAGGTGTCACCTTCAAGTGATGAAAACTCAAAAGATAAAGTAACTTTATTTTAAAGAGGAGACACGTGTCATGCTCTCATTTAGCTAACACAAAAGTTATGTCATGATTGCTTTCTTTATTAAAATTACTTTAATAAAGCTACTTTATCAGTGTCTACTTGGGACTTACTCAGGATTGCGTCATGCATATCGAAGCCCATCAAATGACACCAGGTCAGAGTATGTATGTGGGCCCCATATGGCACCATAAGCCGTTGTCTTTGTTTTCCCAAAATGTAGGGACATACTGGTGTATTTCTTAAAAACGCAGGGAATACTGGTCCACCCTGAAAACACCACATGTCCTCACATACTTCATACTTTACTTGTTTAACTTGTCCCATACTTCGTGATATAGTTGGGTGGCATCTTTCTACCAAACCAATGGCACCGTATATGTGTTCTAAGCACATCTGCATTAACACTTTAATCATACCGCTCGCAAATATCGAGCCTTCTGCCCGATAAGGACAAATCGTATAATCCCTAAAAGTCTTTCTATATCCCATCATTCTTGGGACTCTTCCCAAACTGGGCTTAGTCGTTTGCCTTACTAGGATATTTACTAAACCGGGGTTTAGTAGTCCACTTAATCCAGACTTAATCTCAAGCCTCTTGTCCCAAAATTTTGGATATTACAAAAAGAAAACTAACTCAAGTTATCATAACCATGGTTGGCCATGTAACTCATAGGCTTGCAAGAAATCATAAGAAGATGACACATGGCATTTTTCCCTTGATTTTTTTGAAAAAGTCGGTCAAGGGGATTAAAGAGCTGAAGTGAATTAATTGGACACATATTTCACTCTCTCTTCAAGCTCAAAAAAATGTCCAACTGCTCAAGGAAAGAGAAAACAAGAAGACAAGAAGAAAATGTAACCTTCTAGCTTGATTTTCACATGGTAGATCACTTCTATGGCTCAAACACTCTTCATAAACATTATTTCTCTTGATGAAAGCTTCATTTCTATGATTTTAGAATTTCAAGAGGAGGTTTTTTGAGCAATCTTACAAGAGAAAAAGTTGAAGAACCAAAGAAAGAACCCAAGGAGGAGCAAGAGGTGAGCTTTAGCTTCATTTTGAGCTATGGATTGTGTTGGTTGGTTGGGGATTTTTCCATGTGAAATTCTATCCTATTTTTGGTCAAGCTAGGTTTTTGGAGAGTCATGGTATTTTGATTGTGTTCTTAGTGTTTTATAATGTTTAGAAGACATGAAACTACTTTGAGGCTTAAATTGAAATTTTGGTAATTGTTGGAGTATATGCCAAATTTCTGCCAAAATAGGATGCCTATAAGGAGTGATAATTTGGTAATTTTGATGATTCCATTGGATTTAGAAGGTAAAATTGTCTAGGTATACAAGTTTTCATAAATTTTGGATGTTTCTATATCAATTTGAAAATTTAAGAAGTGTGCATGAATATGTTGTGTAATCTGCCCTGTGTAACAGTAGATGTTGTGTGTGATAATTCAAGGGGTAAATATTATCCCAAAATTCTTAAACTTTCCAGTCTAAAAGTAGAGACATAGAACTTTAATTTGATAGGTTATAATGATCAATTGGATGTGTATGCTGGGAGTTCTACATTTTTGAAGTTTGATAATGTGAAACAGGAAAATTCTGGAACAATGTTCAATAACTGGAAATTATGGATTTATGTGCATCCAATTAGATAAGTAAAGTATTTTTTCCTGAAACTAGACTTAATAAGGGTCACATAGGCTTTGGAACTACTCCAATTTGACATTTTTGAAAATAGATATGAATTTTTAAAGTTAGTGGACCAAATCTGTCAGCATTTGTGCCTATGCGAAAATTGCAAAATGTAATGGCATATTGTAATTTCTTTGTACACCAAGGGTAGAAGTTAGTCCTTTCTGATAATTTGACAATTTTAACTCATTGGTTGACTTGGTAAAGCGACCATAATAATCCTAATGATAACCAACATTAGAGAGTGATTTATAAATGTACTGGGCTAAGTAATAACCCTTTCATTTATAAATTCTCACATATAGGATTCGATATCTGCCCGGGATGACTAAGGGACTGGTAACACATCTTGGAACATTGAAAAGGCTAAGGTAGTAACTTCTCCCTCATTATATGTATCATGCTTCATGCATATTATTGTCATTTGTACATACTTGAAATGTGAACATGAATCGGGCAGAATTGCCCATTAAGCATTCAGATGAGAAGGGCTTTGGCCTAATAGAATACCCAGTGCTGTAGAAAGGGACGGTAAGTCCTTGAATAGAATTGGTTGTTGCATAAACATATCTCTGAATGTTGAATGAATATGGAATTGTTTAGTATGTGGTGGTTCATATGGCATGTTTCTTTGTATGCATTTTATATGAGTGTTATTTGTTACTATTGGGATTCTTTTAAATCTCATCCTTTTCCAATAACTAACCTGCAGCACGGGTAAGTAGCTCTCATGGTAAGAAGGTGGCCACAGACAGGTAAAAGTGAAGACTCAGAATTTCTTTTCTATTGGTTATCTAACTTTTGGATCTATATCTAATGTTGAACGGTATTTGGTAAACTTAGTACTCATGGTGGTAGGAATACACCAATTGTAGATTTGGAAGTTTGTATGTAACTGGTGTAAATTAACTAGAATAGGGTGACTATACCAAGTGGACCCTTTAGTAGAAAACTTAATTTGAATATCTACTAAGAACTTCAATAAGTACTCTGATATTAACAAATGGGTTAAGAACTATTTCTGGTCTCTGATGTGGCATTAAGTCACATTTTGAATTGTTTTGTATGGTCAAAAGTAAGGTGTTACACACACAACAGGAGAATCCAAAATGCACCAAGTTATCAACCTATTAAAATTGCATTTGCACCATTTGCATGAACAAAATGACAACCGATCATCTTGTGAAAGCATTAACATAGTTGAAGAAAACATCTAGTACAGAGACCATCAACCTCTTCTGTGAGTCTTGGAGGTTCTGTTGGCAAGGCAAAGCATAAGATAGAAATGAGTCATTTTCAACAAATATGATCACTTTTTGCTATTTGCATATCAAAATTCAGACAAAATCTCCATACTAGGGATTTTTTAAACCCAAAACTTGTCCATTGTAATGTAGAGTGGAGGTGGTTTTTACCATAATAACGGTTAGTAAAGATAGCTTTGTTTTGACTCTAAGGCATTCATTATATCAGGCAGTCTACATGAAACCAAAACAAAACATAAACAGAACAATGATACAAATGCAAAATGTAAAACCCTAGTGAAGGGACACATATAGGACATCTTGAAAAGAAGGCCTGGTTACTTCAAATTTCTTATAATCAAAATGAAGGAGAAAACGTGAATCTAGGACAAAAGCCTACCCAAAGAAATTCATGGCAGCATATATAAAACAGACCCGGTGACAAAAAGATATGTATCAAGATCATTTAAAACAAAATAAAAGAAAACCTCTACTTTAGCTAAAAAAGAATTAGAAAGTAGAGTTTTGGGTTTAGCTAAGACTATGTATTACCATTTAAAAAACAAAATAACAAAAGATGACGCCTGATTACAAAGGTTAATAGCGAAAGAGAGAGAGCAGAGAGAAAGATACCTGGAAGCGTCTAATTGGCACGAAGAAATTAAAGTGGAGGAATAGGAACAAGGAACCTGACTTGGGACTCGCTGTGCACCCTTTAACCCTTACAACAACGAGGAACAGGGGTGGATGATGAAGTGCGTGGGTAAAGAATGTAAGGGCCTGTTTGGTTCAATAGGGGATAGGAGTGGAGATAATATCTAATTTACTATTTTACCCTTATATATTAATTTATATATATTTACTTATATAAATTATTTAAATTTGTTTATACCTCAATATAAATTATATAATTTATAAAAATTCACTCTCATCAATTCAACCATAATTTGTATCTCGTCTTCTAGCTACAGAGCATATTATATAAATTTATTTTTTTTGTCCAGTTGTTATATAAATTAATATAGTTTATAAAAATAAATGTGTATTCCATCATATGTTCATAACAGATTGAGGAAGGGAGTTGCCGGCCAGGTACAATCAAAAGGGTCTAGACTCCGTAAGATGAGAATAGTGAATGATGGATGGTTTATTTTTTTGGCATAAGTATAGATGAAATATTATGAAATACATGAGGATAAATTGGCCTAAAAGTTTGGCTCTCCTTCATAAAACCTCAATTTGGAAGGGACCAAAATGAGGGGATTGGGGGAAGAGGGTGTAATACCCAGAATTTTGGGATTAAAGGCTTGAGGTTAAGCTTGGATTAAGTGGACTGCTAGACCCCAGTTTAGCGAATGTCCAAGTGACGAATGATATTTATCTCAAAATTCCTCTATATTGTTGGGTATTAAAATGGAAATAAAAGGTAAGGGCAAAATGATAATTTTTCTAAAAGAGGAGAAATGATGGTTTTTCCCTAATATTTCCTATAATTTGAGTTAAATGGGAATTAAAAAAAGAGAAATGACTACTTGATAATTAATATGTCAAGCAGGTGAATAATTATCAAGTGAAGTCGATAAGTGGGAAAAGCATAAGGCTTTGGAGGACCACTTGAGGTGATGTAATGAGATAATTTGAGAGTGAATTATACTCTCTTATTCCTCATTAATATGACTGGAATGATGAAGGAAAATAGAAAAGAAACTTGCTATGCAAGAAATGAGATAGGTGGACTAATTGAGTAAATGCCACCTGGATAATTTTAATTAATCATCATCCTTCATCATTTATTCCCTTTCTTTCCTGCATTTGAATTAAAAGGGGAAAGAAGGAAAGAGAAATCAGAACAGATGAGAATGAGAAATGAAAGAACGAGAACGTGAATGGAGAGAACGAGAAGAGAGAGAGAGAAGAGAGGGAAAACTTGGAATCGCCGGAACTCGTCTGAAACGACGTTTTCTCTCAAAATGTCCAGTACAAATGTTGCTCTACTCATCTTGAGCTTCAATTCTATGGTTTTGGATTCTTTATTGGAGGCCTTTAGTGCCATCTCACCGGCCAGAGCGTCACCAGAATTCCGAACCGAATTCAGAAGCGGGTAGAGGTAAGTGTAGGCTTCCTTCCTACCATTTTGGTTTATCATTTGGATGAGTATTTTGGAAGTAGTGTATTGTTCATCTCTCATTCTATTTGTGTTTTGGGGGCCGAAATGATGTCCAATGGATGTCTAAATGGCTAATAATGTAATAAGGAGTAGAAAGGAGGGTATTAAGTCAAAGAAAGGGAGGAACCGACACAACTCTTCTGAGAACTCTATATTAGCTTTCTGAGGTGTGGCATAAGTATAGAGTTGGAATTTCATCAATTGGATGATTCCATTGAGTTCAAAAGAGCAAATTGTGTAGGGTTCATGTTGAAGGGAAAGTGAGAAAAGGCCTGGAGGGTGAAATGACCGAATTACCCTTTTAGCTCTACATAGGGGCTGTTCAAGGGTATTTCCATCATTCGGGCCTGAATTTAACTAATATGAGGTCATAAATGGATTCTACACGTGAAATTTTATAGGAGTGGCCCATGTTATGATTTCTGTAAAAGTACAGTTGGGCCGGGCTTCTAGGGGCATTTTGGTAATTTAGCATAATTGGGCTAAGTTATCAACTAATACGAGTCTAGAATGTTATATGGATGAGTAGTGACTCATTAAATGTATTTGGACATCTAGGACTAGATGGACGAATGTGCCCGAACCGGAGCAAAGACTAAGGATTGACGACGGACGTGAAGTCCGACAGGTAGTGGACTTACCTTTCTTGCATGTGTATGATATGTATGTCTTGCATTGAGTATGTGACTGCTATGCCTGTTTGTGTTGAACATGTTGATGTAGTGAAGCTCTGTTATTTTTATGCGATGGTCATTAGTATGTCATAACATTGAGCATGCAGTATATCATTATGTTGGTATCAGATAGTGTAGGCAAGCATATGTCATGCATTCATATATATCTTCCATGCATAGCGGTATAGTTCGCTACTGAGATTCTCTCAAATCTCACTCCTACCAAACAACCATTTCAGACAGGTTGAAGAGTGCGTGGAGAAGTGCACGGAGGAGATATGGAGACATGAAGTGAAGAGGAAGAAGTAGTGCGGGGCACTACTTATTGTATTTCATATATGTGTGTGTATATAGATGTATGTGTATGTATGAATATTATATAAGAAGAGAACTGCTCTTATGTGATTAATGAGAACGGCTTTTAGTTTATTGATATATTCGCTCGCTCACTCTGATTTAATGGAACTAAGAGCCGGTAAGGTAATGTAAGGAAGGGTGTCACGTTTGGTGGTATTAGAGCATAAGACGGATTTATGCTCATATGTGACGGTCCTTATATTTTATGGTATCAGAGCATAAGACGGATTTATGCTCATAGGGAAGGTCCTTACAGAGGGGCTCATTTTTCCTCCCTTCCCCTAAAAAATTTCTAACCAAATGAGGAATGAGCTTATTTTTCCTCCCCTCCCCTACCGTCCAACCAAACAGGCCCTAAAGCTCTACATGGTCGGAATGATTTTCAGGAGGAAAACGCTCCTGAATGGCATTTAATGTGATCTGTATCCAACGGCCAAGATTGCTTTGATGACATCTTCAAATATTAATTAACGGTGTTACAATCATTTTTTATTCAAATATTTTTTTGAATTTTTAAATTAAATTATTACCAACATCTATACATTCAATTAAATTATATAAAAAATGAAATTAAATAATAAAAATGAAAAATTAAGTATATATGGAAATCAATAATTATATCAAGTTCCTTACATCCATTATATCAACTTTTTCAATCACACATGATCATGCGTTATATTTTTTACATTTGGGTTTATAGTTAATGGATAAAAAATTAAAAATAAAACACAGGTCACATGTGATGGGAGAACTTGACGATATGGATATAAGAAATTTGATATAAGTATTTTCCTATATGGAATCAAAATGTTTAAATTATGTATAAAATAATAACTTTTTGGGAAAAAGATAAAAAAAATATTGTGAAAATTGATAAATGACAAATAAGTATGTTGAATTTCAATCATTTCAAAGGGACTGATTTATAATTTTAAAATGTTGCAAAATTTGAGAAATTACATAACTACCTTTTTTTTTAATTAAAAAAATCCTCATCCCCACTTACAAGATGGTGTACAAATACGCCTTCCGATGATAACATCCAAAAGTATATATATTATTCATCAATAAGTAAAATATTAAATTAAAGCATACATATAGTTTATATATCTGACTGATTGACAAATTTTTCTTCGCCTTTCTTTATAGTGCCCAAAGTAGCTGGACATGAGCAATGATTATGGGTATTGTGTGATACAATACATGAAAGACATAATTACATACCGTCATGAAAATATTGATATAAATAAGGTATATTATATGCTCAATTCGTTCATATATACACTCGACACTCGATCAGCTATATATTACAATATCTAACTTCAATTTATTATTTCCTTTTCGCATAGTATTTTAATGTCTTCTGTACAATGTTTAGCAACTCACAAATGGAAGAAGTGGCTAAAAAGATGGCGGCATCTGTGCAACGTCAATTGAGCGTAAATAATACATAGTATGATTGTAAATTTTTAGATACTGATGATTTATTTAATTTTCTTTTAAGTTTTTGTTTTAACACTACTACAAAAAATAGCATAAATGACGCTTGTTTTTACAAATATTATGACATTTGTAAAGCGGCATAGCTTTCAGCTCCATAAAAACAACCTACGGCGCTTATTGAATTTCTGAAAGTACTGGTACTTTTTATTTTATTTTTGTTTAAAAATAATTTCTTACGGTGCTCTTGCGGGGAAGCGTCATAGGAAGTATGAACATCCTATGACGCTTCCCCGAGAAAGTGTCATAGGAGGTGTTCACCTCATATGCCGTTTCCTAAGAGAAGTGACATAAGAGGTGATATTTTTTATTTTTTTATTTTTTTAGTTTGTTTTACATAAAATCCTTTCACCTGAATTCATGCCACATCAATTTACAGTATAAATTGATAATAAAAAAGCTAACCAAATCAGAATTAAATAACACGTAATTAGTTTATAAAATCAGTACTAAATGTATGTCATTACAATGTATGTACAACTAATTTTAAGAGACTACATAACACAGTACAAGCTAATATAGAAGACAAACAATCTAACATACATATGTGCCTAAATATTAGGTGATATTTACCTGACCATGTATTGACACCATTCCTCAATGATTTCTTCCACTTGTTGATAAGTCAATTGAGCACACAACATTGATCTTCATAATACTAAATAATTATCACGCACATAATGAATTATCACTCTAAATCAATTAAATTAGACACTTTCAATTAAATTCAAAACACAGTATAAATTTTAAGTAAAAGTACTTACATTCAAGGAAACATATTTTAGATTATGAGTAACTACATCTTTCATAAATTTCATGACATAATAACCGCAATCGTTATTATTTAGTTAGAATGGACACTGCAGCAATACAAAAAAAATAGTTAAGTTATTGTTTGAAGAAAAATTTGTGAATAACAAAATTTGAGTAAATTCATCATATACATTAATCTTCTTTTAGGCATAGGTCGTGGTGGAGTTAGTGTGTTTATTAGAATAGCTCAATCCAACATTGCTTTTATATGCGGTCAATGCATTAACAAAACAAGTAATGACTGATTAATTTTGGTTATTCAATAATCACACACAAATATTTACACATACACCCATACACTTACCTATTAATCATAACCACTATATCAAGCCAGTTCTTTGAATAACCAGCCCCTAGAGGATCCAAATAGAAAATGCGGGGGCGTCTAGCTATTACAGGTTGGATCACAAGCAAAATCCAATATTTCCTAAAATATTTTAAAAATTTTACTTTAACAATAATGTTATGGTAAAAGTGAGAGAATAAAACAACATATAATAATGTCGTAAATAACTTACCCCAGATTGTATGGTACAATAAATATGTTTGTAGGGGTTGCTCTCCACATGAACTGGTCCTTAAGATCATTGGTTTATACGTTATTCCCCACATGGTGGCCAATGAGGTGTAGGCTGATAAATACAAATCTATTTGTCATTTCTGTGCCCGCTACTAGATTGTGGTATAAGTGCCTTTATGGAAAACAAACAGTGTCATTAAAACCAAAAACTTGAATGATGAATAATAATAATAGTAATAGACGATAATGATAAAGTATCTAACCCATATGTTGATGGTTGTCGCACCAAGCCATCTACGATTAAGCACTTCATTCAGGACACCACTATCGACATGATCAGGTACATCTATATAATATATTTTGATATTGAAATGTATTTCCTGACCTCCTCGACGGATGATATCTAGTGCCATTAACACCAATTGTTGGTGATATGAGGCTATTTGTTGTCTATTGCTGGTTGAGGGTTGAGACTTCTGTTGTGTTGCTGAGCAGTCTGATTTCTTCCCTCACCCTTCAACTTGTTTTCCTCTAGGACGAGCAACCTACAAAAATCATGAAATTAAATCATGTAGCTTTAGATGAAAGTGCATAGAAAAAATAAAATCAATTATAAATTAACTACCTTTGTTATTGGCTCAATAAGACCTATTCGTCATGCAACATAGCCACCACCAACATCTTTAGCTATTGTCTCTTCATCTTGAGATGGGATTGGTAGGAGGGCATCGTCATTTGTGTATATGTCAACCCTGACTCAGAGTGTGTTCGGGGATAATGGTGAGTTATGCAGTATATCATTGTCGGTATTATAGATCATGCCTATAGCAACCACGTGCTTGAAAGAATCATCAACGTGCAACTTGCACGTCGATTCACCCTATGAAAAATAGAGTTAATATATTAAAGTTATAACGTAACAAAAAGTTAACTAGAGAATAAATTAATTATCAAAGGAATGGAGACTTTAGGTGTGGAGGGGTAACTATCTCTAGCACTAGTGCTATCTCACATTGGACTTAGTGCTGGCCTAGACTGCATCAAGGCGTCAATTTGAGCCCTCAACAACGCATTTTGCTCTTGCAGCAACCGCATATAATCATTAAATTGTTCGACTTGATGCTTGTAGTTACTAATATTTTATTCTACGTCATGCTTGTAGCCACTCATTTGCTAGTCTAGTTGCTACTTGTAGCCAGAAATCTCCACCTTTAGTTGAATAAAGTCATTCTTGTTGGGTCACTTTTGGGAGCTAAAGCACTTTGTTTGGGTGACTCCAAAACCAGTACCCCGAAGACGACCATCATACTTAAGAGCTCCAAGCGCTCTACTGAGTAAGTCGTCAGGCCCAACATAATTCCCCAACTCTGGTTGTTCTTGTATCATTGTGTGCTATCACCATGTCAGTTGTGCTCTTTTGTTATAAAATTTTCATTCCTATCACCATGTACCAATTGAAGAGCATCCTTGTGTTCTTCAACATACGGTTCAACCTCATTAGTGTTATGTAGCACATACAAGTAAGCTTGCTCTCATTCAGTCAATGATATCATGATTACATTCTTTCTACTTGTTCCTTTCCCTAATGTTCACCCATCGTAAAGAGACTTCAGGATCTCTACAAGGTCAACATGTGATAGAAAATTAGCACAGAAGTCACTTGCTTCTTCAACCATGTAACACTCAGCTATATAACCCTTTGGTTGATATCTACTTTTCACATACCCTTTTAAAAACTTCATAAATCGCTCATTCGGGTAAATCTATCTCAGGTACACTGGATCGCACAATTGAACCTATTTTACCAAGTGTACAATGAGATGGATCATAATGTCAAAAAATAAAGGTGAAAAATACATTTCAAGTTCACACAGAGTACAAATAATCAGCCTATGTAAATCTAGTAACTTCGTTGAATCAACCACTTTACTACAAATCAGCTTGAAGAACATGCAAAGTTTAGTGATGATATTCCTTACTTTTTTGGGTAAGATTGATCGTATACTAATGAGTATAAAATTCTACATGAGAACATGACAATCATGAGATTTAAGGTTCTTTAGCTTCAACTCTTTCACTAATACAAAATTCTTTATATTTGAAGAATAGCCCTCTGAAACTTTGATTCCCTCAAACAATTCACAAAATAACTTTTTCTCTTTCCTCGACAGAGCATAAGTCGCTGGAGGAAGATAAGTATGGTGTTCTTGCTCAACCGATGCCAACTCTTCTCTGATGCCCCAATTTAACCAAATCCAACCTTGCATTAACAATGTCTTTGCTTTTTCCTTGCATATTGAATAACGTGCCAATTAGACTATCACATATATTTTTTTCTATGTGCATCACATTAAGAAAATGTTTCACCATAAGTACTTCCAATATGGAAGTTCAAAGAAAATAGACTTCTTCCAGTCGCTTGTCCCGATTTGTTTTGCAAAAGGCTTGCCGAAATTTTTATCCAAGTGTTTGACCTTCTCAAATACCTGAGCACTGGTTAACATCTTTGGTGGGCTACCTTCTTCTGACTCACCATTGAACACCTTTTTCTATTTCCTCCAATGATGTTTCGATTGTAAGAATCTTCGATATCCTATGTAGACATTTTTTTATAGTGATCTAGTCGTGCTGAATGAGGGTCATCTTCACATATAGGGCACGCATAATATCCTTTGACGCTATATCCAGATAAATTACCATAAGCAGGGAAATCATTTATTGTGCCAAACATGTCTTTCAAAGTGAAACTTTCTTCCCTGTGCCCATCATACACATTGACGCCTTCCTCCCAAAGCAGCTTCAAGTCATCAATTAAAAGAGCCAAGTATACATCTATATCATTCTCAGGTTGCCTTGGACCAGAAATTAATATGGATAGCATCATAAACTTACTTTTCATGATCAAATGCAAAGGAAGGTTATAAATCATCAATATCATTGGCCACGTACCGTGTGTACTACTCTAAACCCCATAGGGATTGATTCCATCAGTTGAAAGTGCAAGACACAAGTCCCTTGCTTCATACGTGATGTCTGGATGGTCAT
This sequence comes from Albizia julibrissin, assembly GCA_037074505.1. Classification (NCBI taxonomy): domain Eukaryota; kingdom Viridiplantae; phylum Streptophyta; class Magnoliopsida; order Fabales; family Fabaceae; genus Albizia; species Albizia julibrissin. The sequence continues at coordinate 34,165,525 of CM073487.1, forward strand.
GATCAACTTTTTTCCATTGAGGCGTATATGCAGGGTGCCTAAGGTTTGTGTCTTCAATCCTTTCATCTACATGCCACATCAACAGCTTAGCAATCTCCACATTACTATACAGTCACAAGAATCTCGGAATAATGGGAAAATAGCATACAACCTTCAACGGAATTTTTCCTTTCTTCTTCTAATATCACGATGCATTGCATTTAGGGAACTTCTCTAACGTTGCATACTGATTACGAAATAATATGCAATCGTTACAACATGCAGTTGTAGAGCAAAGTATTCACTTTGCCTCGTTACTTACTAACTTAAAAATAATAAAGTAATAAATTTTTTTTAAATATGCATTTATTCCCTCTTTAGTAAAATCAGTTGTGCCTAGGCTGATCATATTGTAAATTTGCCTCAAAATATAAAGACCACATAAGTTGGACCCCGGTGGTTTCCTACAGCTCTGAAAAAGAACATGATATCATCAAAGCAAGTATAAAAGCATAGCTTATGGAACATATCTTAAAGAAAACAAATATGTACTAACCTTTAGCGTGATCTATCACTACAAAAAAAATACCGAATTAGCGACGGAATTTCATTCCATCGCTAAATCCGTCCCTAATCCCTCACAAATTCCGTCACTAAAATTAGTGACGGAATTTCGAGACGGAATTTTTCCGTCTCCAAATTAGCGACGGATTAGCGACAGAATATAATTCCGTCACTAATTTCCGTTGCTAAAAATTAGCGACAAAATTTAGAGATGGAATTTTTCCGTCGCTAATTAGAGACGGAATTTCCGTCACTAAATTCTGTCTCTAAATATTAGCGACGGAATTTAGAGACGGAATTTTTCCGTCACTAATTAAAGACGGATTAGCGATGGAATTACATTCCGTCACTAAATTCTGTCACTAATTTCCGTCACTAAAAATTAGCTACGAAATTTAAAGACAGAATTTTTTCATCTCTAATTAGCGACGGAATTTTCGTCGCTAATTCTGTCTCTAATAGTTAAATTTTTTAATAATTCGATTTTTTTCCAAAATTATAATTTTTTAAATAATTTAAATTTTAAATTATTTTAAATTTATAATATAATATTAAAATAAATAAATAAAAATTATTAATTCATATTTATTTTTGAAATTCAAATTATAATATAATACATTTGAATTTTTAATAATATATTATATACAAATAAAATGAAAATTTTATAAATACAAACAAAAATATAAAATATAAAATAAAATAAATAAAAAAGATATTAATAATAAAAATTTAGGTAGAATATTTACATAAAATAAAATAAGAAAACTAAATTAAAATATTCAATAATATATAAAATTTTGTATTTCTATTTTTGTTTGCAAGTGATATATATATATATATATATATATATATATATATATGTATGTATGTATGTATGTATGTATGTATGTATGTATGTGTGTGTGTGTGTGTGAATGTACGTGCCTGTGTCTATATTATATATATATATATATATATATATATATATATATTGCATTTAACTTTCACAGGTTCTTCTTAGTTCAACTGGAGGCACTAGCATACGCGTGAGAGGTCATGGCTTCGAATCCTAACTTGGTCACAAAATGCAACCAATTTGTGACTTATAACACATGGCGCGAGGTGGAGAGTGACACATAGCGCGCCGTGGAGGATGACATGTGGCGGCTTACCAGAACACGTGGCGACCGGAGGCAAGGTGGCGGTGGCTGATTGGTACACATGGCGGCCACCGGCGAGGGACATGTGGAGGCTCGTATTGTAGACATGTGGCAATTTAAATTATATATATATAAAATAATTAGTGACGGATTAGAGTCAGAAAATTCCGTCTCTAATTAGACAGGGAATTTTCCGTCGCTAATTAGTCAATTATGTCGCTAATTAGAGACGAAATTTTTCCGTCTCTAATTAGCGATGGAATTTCCGTCGCTAATTACGTCGCTAAATTCCGTCTCTAATTAGCGACGGAGTTGAAAATTCTGTCACTAATCAATTAGTAACGATCTTTTTAGCGACGGAACAAATTTCGTCGCTAATTCCATCGCTAATATTGTTCCGTCGCTAATTTCCGTCTCTAAGTTGATTAGTGACGGAAATTCCGTCGCTAATTCGCTATTTTTTTTGTAGTGTATATAGGGTCTTTTAAGTCACAAACATGCTTACCACACTTAGCGTGTAGGAATATCCGCATAACCCTATCATCAAAATCACAAAGATTACTTATTTTACACACAAACTTTGCACACAAAAGGTAATAAAGCAAGAAAACTTACGAGTTCACAGTCTTCTTTAAGTCACTCCCCGGTTTCAAGTGAAGGGAGCATAGGATGATGACTTTGTAACTAGCCTTACACAGAAGAACCAATTACCAATAATCCCTTAAAAAAAGAGATGAATGTTAAGAAAATATAAAGCATTATATGTGTTTTGGAATATAAATTTGTTTCTTACCCATGCACATACGGAGCCAAGAAACAGTCAATTTCTGTTTCACTAAGCCTCTCTGATAAGTATATATGTCTGATAGCAGAAATAGTCCCTTTCTCTTGGACTTGAACTAGGCACATGAATCCAAATTTATTACTCTTGCCAGAGGAGACCAACCTACGATTCATGTACCTACAATAATACAAGCACACAAATCAAAGTTAAACAGCGTAATTTTTAAAATATTTACTCCCAATTGAAGAAAATACTTACATTAAAAATAGTTGGACAATCCCAACCGTAAGATATTGTCTAGGAGCGACCAGGGACATTAAACCTTCCCTATCAAGATAACATATCTCCCCTGACTTGCCAACAGCTGAATCCATAGGCCAACTTCTTGTTTGGAAGGATGTATCATATGCCATCAGAATCACTTGTTGTATGACATTCAATGGAGGATGTGAAACTTCATGAGGGAAGAGAGCTGGACTCTGGGCTCTAATTAGGGATTCTGCAACTCAAACAGAAACAAGGTTCTTTGGCCATGATATGAAAGTACCCAGGACATCACTAACAATCTTAAACTTATCAGAAGGGATAAGGACATGTGCGTCTACAATGATAACCTCTTCAATTGACACTCTGACTTGATCATCTGTCATTCGTTAGTAGTGAACAGTTGATCCCAGGTTGTGAACACTTCTTTGTTCAACTAACCGTGTCAGAGGATCATCGATAAAAATGTCACAAGGCTCAGCAATTTCTTTTCCAGGACCCTCTGATGACTGCCCAATATTGCAACAACTCCCTTTCATGCTCTACTTTTTAGGATCAAGCGAATGTGCCTAGGGAGCACCGGTATCTTGTCTTGTCATGGCATACACTTTCTCCTTTATCTTGCTTAACTGGGCATCCAATAGTGCATCAAATGATGCTTTTGCCTCGGCCCTTGATTTCGCCCTCACAGTGGCCAACATACGCTCTAGTTCGTCTCTAGTCACCACGTTTGAGGAATAGTGTGAGGGGGCTCTAAAGTAATCCTTTATGCCCACCCCTCCTCCAACTCCCCTGACACAGCCTAGATGCTCATGTTTTCCAGTAGCAACCGTCAGGATATCATTCCTCCCTTTCGACTTAAAGGATCCCTCAGCTTGCTTTTCTTAAAGTTCCTCCTGTGAGATATACAAATAACACACATGACTAATGAAACATGTTTACTAAATAGTTAATAACAACAACGATACTTACAATTTTTTCACCGACTATATGAGACTGTTCACTCGTATAGGACCCACTACTCTTTCGGTGAGCATGCAACCACAGTTCTTCGCGTCGTATTAGAGATGGTGGAGAAAGAAGAACAAAAGGATCGGATAGAGATGCTTCTTCCAATCTCTTCCATTTGGCCACCAACAAGTCCTTTTCGGCCTTTGCTTATCCCCCATGAGACATTGTATGGGGGCAATCATCATTCCTACCACTCTCTTGTGCTTTTTGCCTTCTTGCCTGTGAATAAGAAATTGGGACAAAAAAAAGGTTACAATCAGTATAGACGATTGATAAGTAAAAAAAATACAAAATAAGTTAACTCACCAAAGCCTCTGGAGTAGTTCAAAGCCTAAAAAACTCTTTCCAGGTCGCTTCATTCATATATGAATACTTGTTGTATAGAGTAGGATGAGGCTTACCAGCTTCTACCTCGATATGCACGTAAAGATTCTTCTTGAACTCCTTTAGCTCTCACAACAATACATCATAGTCTTGTTGTACAAGATTTCACTCTGAGGAACATCGTAGGTGAGCTGTTATACATTTATTGACATAGTTAGTGACAAATTTGATAATTATTACATGCAGAAGAGAACTTTATTCCTGAATAGTATCCCAAATATGCTGCTTTACTTTTTTGTCGACATTTCTCTAATCCTCTATCAAGATACTAGGCTTATTGCGTGCTAGAAGGTCGACGAAACTCTTATATTGGCTTGCATTAAGCCTGATTGGTTTCTAATATTTATCAAACTCAATCGGTATCTTTTCACCAGCACTCTGACTAAGGGTAACGTGTCTCAACTGTGTGGCCCTCCTACCCCTCTGTACGGACTGGTTACTTGGCTCACTTTGATTCTAGCTTTGATTAATACTTACTGGCTCGCTTTGATGAGCACTAGGTGACTTCTGAGCCTCTGCACTAGGATGCCTCATATCCTTCATTGTCCTGTTAAGACAAATCATTAAGTTAGTAAGCTATAAAATAACTGTATATATAATCTGGATGTAACTCATATTGATAATTACTTTAGATAGATAGCTAACTTTTAAAGTAGATTTATAAAGAGATATCCTCCCATATCCCTTCACGATGATCATTTCTTATGCCATGTTCATTATTTGCTTCATCTTCTTCGTTCAATTCAGGAAGACCCCTGGAAAAAGAATGAGTCTCAAGAAGATCATAATTTAAACGACTTTCCTCATCAATACCAAAGACCCTTTTTCCTTGGAGAGCTACAGACCACATTTTATTTGCCTGATCAGTAATATAGAACACTTGTTTTGCCTGATCAGCCATAATGAAAGGTTCATCTCCAAAACTTCTACTATTCAGATCTACTAATGTAAATCCTAACTGATCAATCTTTATACCATTATTGACATCAACCCATTTGCATTTGAAAATGGGAAATTTAATTTTAACATAGTAAACCACCCAAATCTCGTCAATAACCCCATAATAAGGTATGACTGCCAATTTAGGGTTCTTATCTTTCTAACATAACACTACTATTATGGACGGTGGTCCTATCATCCAAGGATTTCGTGTAAAAGGTATAACTATTGATCACAAATAAGGTCCAACTTATGACATCAACCTCAGGACCACTTGCTAGCCATTTAATTGTAATAGAAACATATTCTTCTCCGTCAACCTTTTGTTTGAACCAATGTGCAAAAGTTCTAATATGCTCCATAATTAACATTTATTCAGTCATTCGACTGTTTGTTTTCTGTACAATTTCTTTATAAGCATTCATGTAATCTTGAACTGCATCAACATTATTCAAGATATACAGTGGACTTGTTGTAATTCATCAGGATCCACACTCTTTATTGTAGCCATGCGTCTAACCCCTTCTTCATTATGGCGTTTAGTAAGACCGATATGTCCTACATTTGACAAATAATATTGACAAAATTCCATGGCTTCTTCATAAACATATTTCTGAACAATAGATGCTTCAGGCCGGTTAGGGTTTTTCACATATCCTTTTAGGATTTTCATAGTTCTTTCAATTGGGTACATCCATCGGAAATAGATAGGGCTACACAACTTTATCTCCCTCACTAGATGAACAATTAGATGTACCATGATGTCAAAAAAAGAAGGAAGAAAAAGCTTTTCAAGCTAGCATAAGATCAGGTATCCTTCATTTTCCAATTCATCCAATCTTTCCGTCTCAATGACTACTACAAATTGCATTAAAGAAGAAACAAAGTCTAGTCAATATGTGTTGAAGATCATATTTGACAGTGCATCGAATAGCTACTGGGATTAGTTGTTACATTAATACATGAAAATCATGATATTTTAGCCCTACTAACTTCAAGTCTTTCATCGACACAAGCTTCTTAAAATTTGAAGAATACCCTGAGGGAACTTTGATTCCATGTAAACACTCACAAAAACTTCTTTTCTCATCCTTGGACAAAGTATGACAAGCTGGAGGACAAAAAGTTCTCTTACCATATGGTATCGGATGTAAGTCTTCTCATATTCCCATTTCTTGCAAATCTAAGCTTGCCTTCACGTCATCCTTAGAACTACCTTGTATCTTGAGCAGTGTCCCAACAATACTGTCACATACATTTTTCTTCACATACATGAAGTCAATATAGTATCTCACATTAAGATTGCACCAATATAGAAGATTGAAGAATACTGACATCTTTTTCCATATATTTTTCTCATTTCTACTCTTTGTAGCCTTACAGAAGATAACATTGATATTTTATACATTTTTATAAACTTTCTCCCTAATCAATGCCTCTAGAGCATCTTCAAACTCTTGGCCACCAAAAAAGGCTTTCTTTAATCTACGATATAGGTAGCCCCGTCTAAGGAATCTCCTATGGCCAAGATAAACGGTCTTTCTTCCATGTTGAAGTTAATGGTAGCATGTGCCTTCTTCACAAATCAGACATGCTTTATGGCCTTTAACGCTATATCCTGATAATGTTTCATATACAGGGAATTCATTTATAATACAAAAGATCATAGCTCACATTTTAAAAATATCCTTCTTGTTCGCGTAAAAAACATTGACACCTTCATCCCACAACTCTTTCAAGTCATCAATCAATGGTTCTAGGTAAATATTTATGTCATTTCTAGGTTGTTTTGGTCTCAAAATCAACATAGATAACATGATGTACTTTTGTTTCATCTATAACAAAGGAGATAAGTTGTAAATTACCAACAGAACAGGCCATGAACTATGTATACTACTTAGGCTACCATAAGGATTCATGCCATCCGTGCTAAGCCCAAGTCTAAGGTTTCTAGGTTCTTCACCGAATGTAGGAAATAATTGATCAATTTTCTTCCATTGAGAAGAATCAGCCGGATGTCGAAGCTTTCCATCAGAAATCCTCTAATTGGCATGCCATCTCAAATTTTTGGCATCAATTTCATTAGCAAACAGGCGTTTGAAAATCGGTATGATTGGAAGATACCACAACACTTTTGTAGGGGCCTTATTTGATTTATACCTGGGGGTTTCACATATTGAACACTACTTCTTCTCTTCATGCTCTTTTCTGTACAATATACAATCATTAGGGCATGCATGGATCTTTTTATACTTCATTATTAGTGGACACAGTATTTTGTTAGCATCATAGTATCGGCAAGGCATCACGTTATCATCTGGAAGCATGTCCTTAAAGGCCTTAAGTGTTTCTGAAAAACTTTTGTCGCTCTATCTATGTCGTGCTTTCAAACTTACCAATTTCAATGCTGCTTTCAACAATAGGCATTTTGTGCACCCTGGGTATAGTGGCTTCTCAGCATCACTGCACATATTACCGTATGCATATGATTGCTCAAAAGCCTCTTCTCCTACATCATGAATAATATCCTCTATCCGATCGTCCAGATCCATGTCATTATCATCAAAGGCTACACCCCCTTGTTGAGCTATGCTTGAAATTTCTAATTCTTCACTATGTCATAGCCATACTGTATAACTCTTACAAAATCCTTCATAAATTAAATGAGTATATATATCTGTAGCACTTAGTCGCTTCTCATTCAAACATTCTACACAAGGACAATAGAACATCCCACTATCATTACCGAAATTTCTTCTAGAAAATTCTAAAAAATTCCTCACCCCATTATCATATTCAACACTAGTCCGCTTAGCGTTTACCCAACTACGATCCATATATTTCAACACCTTTTTTTTCTTCTCTTCTGTATATTTTTCCCCCTGGAAAAGGCAGGAGTATGATGAGAGTATTAAATCATTACACTCATTAAGTTACCTAGTTTAATAGAATTCTTCATCAGATGTAATTGCAGTGTGTTCCATTTTCTTCATGTAATTTTTCCCCTTTTAAAGAGTTCTTATTTCTCTTCAAGGGACCACTGCAATTACATATGATTTTAAAAACATAAACAGTGAAATTGATAGACTTGAGAAAGAAAATGATTCAACAGATTCATAACATATTCAAGGGACCACTACAATTACATATGATTTTGAAGACATTAACAGAGAAATTGATAGACTCAAGAAAGAAAATGATTCAACAGATTCATAACATCTTCAAGGGACCACTGCAATTACATATGATTTTAAAGACAGAAACAACGAAATGGATAGACTCAAGAAAGAAAATGATTCAAAAGATTTATAACATCTTCAAGGGACCAGTTCAACAGATTCAAAAGAAGGAAATTGATAAACAGCGCAATTACATCTTCAAGGGACCACTGCAATTACAAAATGTGAAAGGCTAAGCACATGTGATTCAATAGATTCATAACATCTAAATTTGCAAATCAAAGACCCACAGCTTCAAACAATTGTTTGCTATCCAGTGGTAAAACTAGCAGCTAGCGACTATATTTAAACGAAGAACCGAGACAAGGACATTACTCTTACATGGAGGTAGTGACCTTGGATGATCAACTTACCGTGGCTTGAGGAGCAGGAGGAGGCAGTGGTTGTGGCAGCTGGAGCAGATGTAATATCCCGAATTTTAAGACTAGAGGCTTAAGATTTAGCTTGGATTAAAGGGAACTACTGGACCCCTGTTTGATAAATGTCATAGTAAGACATAGTATTATTTCCCAAAATTCTTTTATATCCTTGGATATTAAAAGGAATTATATTGGTAAGCTAAAGAGCTCGGGGAATAACAAAACGAAGTGATTGGAAGTCACACACAATATAATAAAATGGAACACAAAGTAATTTGCTACTGGTGAAATTTCTGGTATGGCAGTGATGCTTGTGTGACATGTTTCGAGGGGAAAATGATGTCTAAATATTATGAAACTTTCCAGAATAAAAGTAGACTTATAAAGCTTTAATTTTAAAGGTCATATGAGTCATTTAGAGCTGTACACAAAGAGAAATGAATTTTTGAAGTTAGCCCAGTGAAATTAACTATTTTCTGGGGCAGCATCCAAAGATTAAAATTATGGGAATAGTGAGATTCCAATTGGCTAAAGGTTATATTTTTTCTTAAAACTAGACTCAATAAGGGTCGCATAGACTTTGAAATCACCCCAATTAGAATTTTGTAAAATTAGATATGAATTTTCAAAATTTAATGAAAATTCTGTCAGTTTTGCAATTAAGTGCGAAAATTAATTATTTGGACCAATAGTGAGCTGACACGTGGCATGCACTTAATACCCGATTTAACCATTAATTCATCTGCTTCTTCAGCCATTCCTGCATACTGAACCAGACGAAGAGAGAGAGAATGAAGCAGCCAAAAATGGAGAAAGAAGAGACAGAAAATTTTGTGCGCCGAAACTCTACCATAACAGCATCCTCTCTCAAAGTACCCTTCAGGAAACTTCTTCTACTCATCGCAAGCTTCATTTCTATGTTTTTGGATTTTCAATTAGAGGTGTTTGGTGCCATCTCCCTTGCCAGAGTATTGCTAGAATTTTAAACCGTTTGCAGAAATGGGTAGAGGTAAGGGTAAGCTTCCTTTTTAACCGATCAGTTTGTTGTTTGGATGAGTTTTGGGAAGGTTTGATATTATTCATGGCTGATTTAAAATGGTGTTTTCAATGGCTAAATCATGTCTAATGAGTGTCTAAATAGCTAATCATTTGATTAGAAGTAGAAAGGAAGTTATTAAGCCAAATAAAATAAGAAACTGACAGAGTTTTTCTGAGAACCTTGAAATCTTCCCTGTACTATTTCATGTAGGAGGAGTTGGAATTTGATGATTTTAATGCTTCCATTGGCTTTAGGAGACAAAATTGTGTAGGTATACAAGTGTTCATGATTTTTGGATGCTTGTGTATGAATTTGGGAATTTATGAAATAGGGTTGTTCATGTTGTTGATTCTGCCTTGTTTGAACAGTGACGTTGTTCGAGCTGTTTCATATGGTAAATCTCGTCCAAAAATTATGAAATTTTTCAGGCTTAAATTATACATGTAGATCTTTGATTTGGTGGGTAGTTTGTAATTTTTAGACAAGTATGCTAGATATGAATTTTTGAAGTTATGCCCTGTTTCTGGAATGAATCTGGAACAATGCCTGTTTGCCGAATTTCTGAGAAAAGTATGACAATAATAGTCATAATAAAGTATTTTTATATAAATCTATACTTAAAGGGATTCAAATAAAGCTTTTAATCAACTCAATTGGAGTTCTATAGAATTAATTGTGATTTTTTAAAATTTGGTGAAAAATCTATCAGCTTTATGTCTTATGTGAATTTAAGACTTAATGTCATAAATATAATTGGAATGAACTCCAAGGGTGATAGTAAGCCTATAGGGCTAATGTGGGCCATTGGGTATTCATTTTTCATGGCTCTAATGATGTTATCACTTACCTAGGGCCATGACATGACAAAGAAGAAGCAATGGTTGGCGGATCAAGGGACAAGAAGAGAAGGACATAAAGTCTGAGAGGTAGTGAACTTACATTTTCTGTATGTATGTGATATGTATATCTTACATTGATTATGTGACTACTTTGCTTATTTGTATGGAACATGTATGATTGGTTGAAGCTCTGTTATATTTGTGCAATGGTCATATGTATGTCATAACATCGAGCATGTAGCATGTCATTATGTTGGCATGAAATAGTGTAGGCAAGCATGTCATGTATTCATATATATCTGACATGCATAGTGGTAATGTTCGCTACTGAGATTCTCTGGAATCTCACTCCTCCCAACCAACAATAGTAACAGTTGGAGATGCATGAAGATGCATGGAGGAGATATGAAGTTGAAGTGAAGCTTGAAGCGCAAGGCGCACTAGTGCAGAAAAGACTTTTTACATGTGACGAAATTGACGACGCACGACAGGTGTAGAAACAGCAGGTGTAAAAAGTCTGTATTTTCTACACGTGTTCTTAAACACGTGTAGAAAGTCCACTTTCTACACCTGACTTATCAAGTGAGGTGTAGAAAGTGGGACTTTCTACACCTGACGTGAGACGTCAGGTGTAGAAACTCATTTTTTGAAAAAAAATTATATATTCATTATGCTATAAACTCATTTACATGATAACAAATAACCAAACACCTGACAAATAAAAATAATTACAACAAAATTAATCTGAAATATCAAATTTATTATAAATTTGAATCCAAAATCTGAAATCAACAATTCTTTAACAATCACTTGAAGCTTTGTATTGCAATAACCCCTACCTCATACCACAAAATGTTTCTCTGGTCTAACTCCCACATCATCAAGCCTAGCAACCATTTTTTAAGCCTTGCATTTGAGAAATATGGCCGCAGGAAAAAAGACAAGCGAATATGAAGGTAGTCTCATGTAAGGTTTTTTTCCAGATCTCATATACTGCAGAAGTCAATATCTTATTTCAAAATGCAGATTCTCATGGCTTCTAGACTTGCATTATTAAGTTTGCCTACATTGTATCACATTCTGTAGTCCCAAATCTGTAGCAGATTACCTTATATGTCATGGCATAAAATGATAAATTTAAATCTAATCAGGCTATTTTATTTGATACCCAGTGACTAGCATATCCATGTCATAAACTCAGAAAATTAGAATGCTAAACATTAAAGAACAATGTTTCAGAAAGAAGCAGACTTAATTTCTGTATGCCATAATTTGTTATCCAAAGAGAAGAATATTTCACCTCTTCTGGTGCAGTACAAATCATGTAAAAACAATGGTAGTTTCTCTCAGGATCTGAAACTTGACAGACGCGGGATCGTTCCAGCAAATATGTTCTAATAGCAGCTCCTGAAATTCTCCCCCTATGATCAAACTGTAGCTCCACAAACTTCCCAAATCGACTGAAATAGCATTATGCTCAAGTCAGAACAAAATTCAAAGCAATCAAAACAAAGAAGAGCATAAGAACTGCAAAGATAGGAATAAAGAGGACCTTACTCAGCAGCTGAGTTAATACCTTGAATTATTGTTTCTAACTGTCTTTGCATTTCCAAATGCTTCTAAAACAGGATTGGACTGTGAAGTAAATAAAATGAAGGTCCAAATTCAGAATATAAGAGTCAGAATATTTAATTGCCATCCCAACCCCTCTCTGTTTTTCCCCAACTAGTGTAGGTCCCCGTGTTGTATAGAATATGAGAACTAAGCCACACTGGTTGAAGCTTGTTAGAGTTTTTATATTGTATACATAAATATATAGGGTTCCCCAAATAAGCAGGGTGAGAAAATTATTTTGTTTGTTACCTCTAGAACTTGCTGCTCCACTGATCGTCCCTCAGATTCCTTTCTCCCACCCATAAAGGCAAGATAATGCATAAGCATCTTTGTGCTCTCAGTTTTGCCGGCTCCACTTTCACCACTGACCAAAATTGCTTGGCTTGTTTCTTCGTTTAACATCATCCTGCAAATGTATTTTCTCCTAACTCTCATTTTCAAGGAATTCTGGAAATTAGAGAAGTTGTAGATAACGTAAATACCAAAGGCGATTGAGAAAAAAAGAAAAAGTCGTCCAAATTACTCATCATCTCAAAATTGCCAATAACTGAGAAACAAATTTAAACTGACACAAAAAATGTTGACAAGGGAAAAACTTGAAATGAGATTTCAAAAAGAGGAAAGAAGGCTGAAGTTGGCATTTTCTCGTGGGAATCTTTATCATATAGCATTTTAATTTTTCCAAACTGGTATTTTCACTATTTTCATTTTCTTATGAATTATTGATTTAGTTGTACCAACAAGATACCTACTGATACTTGAGCAACCAAGACACAAAAACTCAGAATAGATACCTATATGCAGAATCAGCAATTGCAAAAGGATGTGGGGTCAATTCACCAATCGCTGCACCTTTATACTTTTCCATCACATCGTGTCCATACAAATGAGGTAATCTTTGAAAAGGGTTCACATCAATCAATATATTCCATGTGTATGTCTGGAAACGCCATTAGGGAGTTAAACTTCATTTCCAAAGATGGTCAGTCCAGTGGACAATAAAGAAAGCCAATGGAACAGAAACCAATTTCTTGTATAATTGAAGAACAAAGATGAAATATTCTTAGTTCACAGACGGAAAGGATAATAGAACAATAAAGGTAGTATTCCGTGTAGGCGGAAAAATGAAATGAATAGCATACATGAGGGAAGGAGTTGGGTAGTTCGCTTATCATTCATCAAGGCCCAACTATAGGTTATAGATATTTTGTCGTAACATACATGCAAGGAGTTTCTTCCCAGGTCACATCTAACTGGCTACTGTAATATCTCATTTTCATTCGGGGTATTGGGGAGCACAGAAAACAAAGGGTAAGGTTAATCAGGTCAATGCTTACATATATTTCATTGTTGTCATATCGAATCTGCAAATTCTGGAGAACCCCTGGCTTATGCAGATATGCCAGCCTTGTCGTAACATACCAGCTTTGCGAATCGACTGCTCGACGGGGCGGCGCAACGGGCACGCCCCTCAGGCCTGTAGGTTACGGCTCAGAAGAACCCACCAGCACCCGCAGGCATGGTTTCGACAAACATGCCTTGATTCTTGTGTCCGCAGCCGATCGCGACCTTACGGATCAAGGTCCAACCGATGGTGAGGGGATCTTGGCGAGGGAGGAGGGCAGGGGATCGGGAAGGTAAGGGATCTTGGCGAGGGAGGAGGGCAGGGGATCTTGGTGAGGGAGACGACAGGGGGGTCTTGGCGGGGGACGAGGGAAAAAGATGAGGTGGGGGATGAGGGCAGAGATCTTGGCGGGGTAAAGGGAGGGTCTTGGCGGGGGAGGAAAAAAATTATTGATTTTCTACACTGGTTTGGTTGCAACCGGTGTAGAAAGTGTTTTCTACACCGGTTGATTCCCAACCGGTGTAGAAACTATGAATTTCTACATCGGTTGGCAACTAACCGGTGTTAAAAGAGACTTTTTACACCGGTTGGGAACCAATCGGTGTAGAAAGTATGATTTTCTACACCGGTTAGGATCCAACCGGTGTAGAAAGTTGCCATTTATTTTTTAAAAAATTAAAAATTAGATTAAATTCATTAATATTAAAGAAAAAATATTTTAAATTTATTTTCTACACGTGTTGTCTTTTTAACACATGTAGAAAGTATGATTTTCTACACCGACTGGGATCCAACCGGTGTAGAAAGTTGCCATTTATTTTTTAAAAAATTAAAAAATTAGATTAAATTCATTAATATTAAAGAAAAAATATTTTAAATTTATTTTCTACACGTGTTGTCTTTTTAACACATGTAGAAAGTTTCTTCATTTTTAAATATTTATGAAAATGCCACCGGTCATACTTTCTACACGTGTCCTATTTTGTCAAGTGTAAAAAATAGGTGCAAAATCTATATTTTGTACTAGTGGCGCTAGCTTGTATTTGGTTGTATTTATTAGGTGATTGTATTTATAAGAAGTGATACTCTGGTTATTGTATTTTATGAGAATGTATGAATGAATGTGTTTAGCAGAGAACGGCTCTAATGAATAGCTCTTAGTTTATTTCATGTAATCGTTGCACACTCTGATATGTGGTAACTAAGAGCCACTGAGGTAATAGTGACGTAGTGAATCTTGTGGGAATGATTGTGAAGTTTGCTACCCTTTTGAAAAACCCTCTCAACCTTAGGTTCAAATCCTGAGTTGAGAGCGAGGATTTATGAACGTTATTGAACCTTGGGTAGATCCTGGTCCCATGAATGATTTTACTACTCATTTATACTCATCTTGGGCTATTGAGAATGAGGTATTACAGCAGAGGCCGGAGAAGATGGTGAAATATGAAGTTGCGAACGAGCAGAGGCTCAAATTGAGCTTTCGTGGCAATGGCGAAATGAGTGGGAGGGAAAACAAAATGGAAAGGGAAAATGGGATTTTAGGTTGGAAAATAGAGTAGGAGCATGCGGCGGCGGTGGCTGGAGCAGAGGCCGGAGAAGATGGTGAAATATGAAGGTGCAAAGGTGTAAAGGCTGAGATGGAGCTTTCGTGGTAATGGCAATAAGCAGGAGGGAAACAAAATAGAGAGGAATTAGGTTTGAATTACCAGACTTTTAAGACCCGTTATCCAGATAACCGGTCTTAAAAGTATTTTTAAGACCGGTTATATATAACCGGTCTTAAAAAAAATAAATTTTTGTTTTCATTTTCTCTGTTAATATTTAGACCGGTTTTAAATAATAACTGGTCTAAAACTTTCTATATTTTAGATTGGTTATCATTTGCAACCAGTCTAAAAATTTTAAAAATATATTTCTTCTTTAAATAATTTTTATTTCTATTATTTTTAAGACTGGTTATTATATTTCTGTTATTTTTAAGACTGATTATTTATAAAACTGGTCTAAATAATTTTTTAAGATCGGGTTTTTAAATAACCGGTCTTACAAAATTGCCATAGCGTATTTCTTTTAGACCTTACCAACGATAACCGGTCTAAATGTGGCGATCTAAATATCCTTTTTTTGTACTAGTGTGGGGCGAGAAATCCAAAGTTGTCGCCATGATTTGGATAATAGGCTTATGGCGATTGCTTCTTTAGCTGGAAGATAAGAGAGAATAAGAAGATGTAATGAGTCTGGCAAGCCACTGATCTTGTCCCTTACTTCTTCTATTCCATACTTTTTGTTTGGGGACATTGATTTTTCCATAACCTTTATCTCAGGGTTTTGGCAACTGTTTCTTTGAATGAGCCTAAATGTTGAAACAAAGTTTATAGGCACTACAAAAGAAGATGAACCTTACGAATATTGATGAAGAAAAAGAAGGGTAAAGAACAAAGAGGGAGAAGAAATAATGGAGAGAAAATAAATGAGATTACATAGGAAATGGATCATTTGTACTTGTCTATCAAATGGCGAGCTCAATATGCCCTAGTAAGTATGGCTGAGTAATGGGTTATATGGTCCGCCCGCCGCCTGCCCATTTATTTCTTTAGCCCGTGCCTGTCAAAAGCCCACTCATGCCTATGACAAATGGGCTGGGCTAAAACCGTGTGGGGGCTGGAATGGGCAAGGGCTGCCCGTTGATGAATCTTTTCCAAAAACTGTATTTCTACTTTATTGTTTTGTTGTTACTAATTTCTGAATATAAATTACTAAAAACACTAATAATTATTAAAGCACCATAATCATCATCATTCCTCATGAGATAATTTATTTAATAATTTAATTAATCCTTAATTAATACTTGATAAAGTCTTTAGAGTAAGAGCAATTTATGATATTATATATAGAATTATAGCTTATATACAAAAGCTCTATATCATGATCATGATTTTGATTTATGAAACATGATCATAATCTATAATCATTGATTCACTAGATATATATAATTATATCATTTAACTCACTCAAAAATTTATGCTTTGGAATTATATTATCTCTTATACTTAAATAACTAATGAATATTATATTATATTTATTATAATATATATTATAATTTTTGGAAAAAAATATATTATATATTTATCCTTAAATAAATATTATATATATACATACATAAATAGGCAGGCATGGATAGCCCAAGGGTGTGCCCGTGGCCTATCCCATTTAGTGCACACGCCCCCCATTTAAGTCTACCAATTATAGGTCTTAATTGGGTGGGCCAAATTGGGCAATTTTTCATTGGGCCATGGCGACATGCTCTGGCCTACTAGTAAGGAAAAGAGAATGAGAATGGTGATGAGATTAGGGCTACAAAGTACTGCGTTAAAAAAAATACATATAATTTCTAATTCCAAATACTGAATCACAATTATTTTCACAAATGAAAAGATACGATATTTTTTCATTTAAATTATAAGTTTTGAGTTTTGACTATTCAAAAAAAAATTTTCAATTGACATAATTGACTAATCCAGATAATGGAAAGTTTTGAAGAACATAATCAATAAGCTAGATATTCTTGATCGTTCCCTGACCTTTATTTTATATATGTATATATGTGTGTATATATGTACATATGTGTACGTGTGTGTGTGTGTGTGTGTGTTATATTTTAAAATAGAGGGATTAAATTATAAACTGGTTGAAAGTACAGGGGCAAAGTTGTAGTGAGTCAAAGTTTAGGGACTGAATTACAACTATGTCAAAATCATAGGGACTGTGTTGCAGTAGATAGAAACATAGAATAATTAATTTTTTTACGTTTGAACAAAATGATATTTTATTATTTTTTAAATGCAAAAAAGCTAGTCTCATACTAATTTATAAGAGTTGACTCCGTTTTTTTTGGGCACAAAAGTAGTTGAATAGAAAACATGTCTTCAGTCGTTGCCTTATCAAATTTTCTCAAAGCGGGTGTGTTAGTATTCAATCAGGGAATTTACTGTTTCAATTTCAAAGCATTAATTAAGAATAATAATGTTAAATTTTAAATATATAATGAGTAAGCAACAATAGAAGTACACAATGATTATCATTTACATCTAGTGAAAATGGAGATTGTCATCAAAACTCTTGCATTTTTTCATCATGATGATGATGATGATAAAAACACTATGAAACTAACATTTCTCAATAGAAGAACAATCAAAGAAATAAGCACTATCTAGAGTCTTGAAGAACCATATGTTCCTCAAATACTATGAAGACATGAAGCTTTGCAAGATAGATAGAAGGGATGATATCTTCCCAAAAAAAAAAGGAGTGGAGAATTGTATTATTGTCACACTATGTGAAGTTAATGGTAAAGCCTACAATTCTTTGAGCTTATGGGAATTAGTGGTAACTATTTGAAGTTACTTTTACTAAAGAAGCCTTGGTAATTGAGATTTTCTCAAGACCCTTATTGTCAAACCCCTTAACAATTCGATATTCACAAAGTATTAAGCGCATAATTCATAAGCATACAGAAATAGCATGAATATACTGATAATAAGTGCTTGCTTACATTACAGGAAATTTCCTAGGATTTGGAAAATATATACAGAGTCCAAAAGAAATAAAATTTGGAACTAAAGATAACCAGCTGCAGTCTCATTTGAACCGGACCTCAGTCACCGGTAATTATAGTTTTGCCCTTAGAGCCACTACCTTCTGCTGAAATATTTTATATGTTGAAAAAGGGTGAGATTCGAATGAATCTCAGTAGTAACATACAATCAGTCATATAAAATATAATAAATAAATATACAATACACCATGATATGTAAAATACTAACTCGTATTGTATGCATACTGTACAAGACTAAACGACATGTTTAGATCCCTGGCTTAACTCGTGTCCATGGTCAAACGACATGTCTAGACCCTGGCTTATTCGCGTGTTGTACCCCAGGCACTGTAATGTTACAAAAAATGGCATACACAACATATAAATAATCACATAGTATATGAGAGAAAGAGTTACTACCTGGGTCCTTTTACGGTCCAACTATTTATTCAAAACTTTTTCTTCGACTCGGGCTATTACAAATCCAATAAATTAATAATTAATAATTAATAGTTATTACTTTTAGTACTACTACCTTTAATCATATTCTGTTGGTTATCTCAGTTTCAGTGGCTTCTACACAGTGTAATTTTTCTATTTTTCATAAAATTGGCAAATTGTTCAGTCAACTTTGAAAAATCATAACTAATTCTATAAAATTATAAATTGAATGGTTTCAAAGTATAAATGAAGCTCTTGAAACATATTGTCATGGAAAAATATCAAAATCTGCTCAATTTCACCATATTACTCTCAGAATTTCTCGAAATACCCCTATTCCAGATTACTCTCCAGAAACAGAGCACAAATTTGAAAATCCATATCTCCTAATGTACTTGTCCAAAAATTATGTTCTGCCCACAAAATTAAATCTCTAAATGTCTACTTTAAATATGGAAATTTTCAAAATTTTTGGTCATGGTTTGAGTTTCCAAAATTTCAACACAACCAATGTGTTTTCCAGAAACACTGTTTGAGAGCAACCAACTTTAAAAATTCATATCTCTTAGTATACTAATCAAATTAACACAAACTATATATAAAATTAAACCTTAGAATATATACTTAAATTATGGAAATTTTCATGGCCATTGGAAAATATTACATAATTTAAAAAACACCACGAAACCAACTATTAGAGTTTGGACTTCCAGGATTGCACTTGTTTCTAAACCCAACTTTCAAAAATCATAACGCCCTCTACAGATATCCAAATGCTTTATTATACCACTAATTTTAAATATTAGGATGTCTACTACCTCCCTGTAAATTTTAATAAATATTGAATATTATTTGGTTGATTATAAAGCTATACGAAACTTTACTGACTTTGAAAAACGTCAGTTTTGACAGTCTGACTTCAAAAATCAATAACTCATTCATTTTCAATCTAAATTGTGCTCTTCTTGATTCAATCTACTAAACATCCTAAAGTTTCCATAGAAAAAATAATCAGACCAAAACTCCATCTATAGCTTCCATTTAAGCTTCTGCAACTTCCCGGCAAAAACTCTGTTTTCCGGCGACCAAAACAGAGTTGATAAAACTGACATGTAGCCATGATTTTGGACTCCAATCTCAAAGATTTTGACTCTACATACTCCTAAAAATATTTCTTGTGTTTGGAGACATGATTACAGATGCTAAGAGAGCAAAAATCCCATGTAAAATGGACACACAATGACTGATTTTTATGACAAAAGCTTTCCGGCGAATTTTCTGAATTCCAGCAGAAAAACAACCCCAAAAAGGTACTGAAAATAGCCTCAAATCTACTAGAAAAATAAGATAAGGATGTATGGAACTTACCTATATTCGTTTATGGTGCCATACGTGGATCTTGGAGCTTCCTTGTTTCACTTCTCCACTAGTTTTCTTCCTCCGGTTCTCACCTTAACTCTCTCTTTTTCTCTTCTATATTTTTATTTTGCAAAACTCTCTCTCTTTCCTTTTGCAGATGGTTAGTCAATTAAATGAGATGAGAGAGTGTGGGTGTGTTTACTTAAATAATTAATTGGGTGATGGATGTGTGTGTTGTTTGAATGAGAAGAGAGAAATGAGTGTTGTGTAAAGGAGGATATAGGTGTTAATGGGTGTATGGGATGTATGGCTTGCATTATTTAAGTGATTTGCATGCTTCCAAAAGACAATGCGATCTGCCTATATGTGTGGGACTCTTAATGTCATGAGTGTGTGTGTTTACATAAAGGAGAGTGCATACATGTGCCAATGAGAGAGTGCAACATGGAAAGAAGAATGAGTATTTAGTATTTAGTATTTAGTGTGTGTCAGCAATTTTATATATATACATATAGGTATATTTTTATCCTATTAATTACACACACTAGATCCTAATTTTTCCCTTTGTTTAATTTAAGATTCCTTAAATTTTGTAGGTTCCATAATTTGCTTTATTATCTAGTTTCCATAAATTAATCATTGCATTAAATTTTTGGGATGTTACACTTATCTTGCATTCTTCATAATATATCTTGCAAGTCTGAATTCATTGCCGGCGATGTCTCTAAATAGAAGATAAAATTCCTTTAAGTTTGATTAAATACACTAAGGAACATCATCACCATCCCTCGGTTGGAAAAATTTTGTAACGCCAAACAATCCAAAACGTATGAAACAAAGTTAGGAAACTAACTAAAGAAATAATAATGAATATATACTAAACTAGTTGAAAATCAACAAACCCTATTAGCCCATTTGGTTCGATTACATAAGAGAGGATTACATGAAATCCTAATGTAATAGTGCAATTATAACATTTGGTTAGGCTTATATAATGTAAAGAGGATTACATTTTATAATTTTGACTACATCATTTATAGCCAGTTTGGTTCGATTACATGAGAGATGATTACATGTAATCCTGATGTAATAGCGCGATTACAGCGTTTGGTTAGGTTTATATAATATAAAGAGGATTACATTTTGTAATCCTGATTACATCATTTAATGTAATTAGGATTACATTGCTAGGACTAATGAATGAGGATGTAGGTCAATTTAAAAAATTAAAATGACACTATTGCCATTATAATTTTTTAAATTGACCAAAGTGCCCACCCATAAATGCAGTTAAATATTAAATAATTCTAATTACCACAATTAAATATTAAAAAAATAATTAATAATATATTAATTTAAGAAATATTCCCCCATTCAAAAATTTAAAAAATTATATTCCACCATTAAAAAATATTAAAATATCTCATTAAATAATATTCCCATCATTAAATATTAAAAAATTAACATGAATCCAATTTGTACATAGTATAATATTTTCATCATTAAATATTAAAAAATTATTATGAACCCACCACCATGTACACTGCACGGAATGAAAAAAATTATCATGAATCCAATGTGTATATTACTATATCTGTAAAAAGGGTAATTTTGTCACTTACTATATTATTCTCATATTCGATGTAATCCAACCAAACGTTTTTATGTATACGCATCATGTTTCCCTAATGACAAATCAAACAAATTATGTAATCATCATTACATTACATTACTTTCAATTCCATGAATCAAACAAGCACTTGATTACACTGTTAGGACTGATGAATGAGAATATAGACATCATGTAATCAAGAGAAAATGACACTATTGTCATTGTAATTTTTTAAATTGACCAAAGTGCTCACCCATAAATACAGTTAAATATTATATAACTTCAATTATCATCATTAAATATTAAAAAATAATTAATAATACAAAAATTTAAGAAATGTTCCCCCATTCAAAAATTTAAAAAAAATTATATTCCACCCCTAAAAAATATTAAATATCTCAATAAATAATATTCTCATAATTAAATATTAAAAAATTAACATGAATCCAACTTATACAATGTATAATATTTCCACCATTAAATATTAAAAAATTATTATAAAGCCAGGATGTGCACTGCATGGAATAAAAAAATTATCATGAATCCAACGTGTATATTATTATATGTGTAGAAATGGGTAATTTTGTCCCTTACTATATTATTTTCATATATTCTCATGTCTGATGTAATCCAACCAAATGTTTTTATTCATACGCATCATCTTTCCCTAATGAAGAACCAAACAAATTATGTAACCATTACATTATATTCCATTACATTCTATTACATTACTTCCAATTCCGAGAACCAAATGTGCACTATGAATCACAAAAATTTCAAGCTTGGAACTACTTTGCAGTAATTTCAATCTTTTTGACCAGTTGCAAGGATAATATTTGAATTCCAAATAGGTTAATTATAACATGTTGGAATATCAGCTACTAACGCAAATTGCAAGAGAAAATATGAAAACTCAACTACAAATTGAACTTCTAAAATATGAATTTATTAATTCACTAATATAATTAAAAATCACATTGTTGAACAAAACTTTTAAAGGACGTAGTAGAGATTGTGAAACTTTTGCAGTAAGCAAATGGCTAGGTCCACTACCAATGGAAAGGAGGACCAATGTGAAGTGGAGGGCAATAGCGTTCTCTGGGTGAACCTGGAAGTTTCAGTAGTAAGTCTCTAACCAAAGTACATGCACTACTACAGAAATCACAATATATAATGGTCACTACTACAAAAAAAATATAGTTGCGACACTTACTTTAATATTATCTGTGGTACTTGACGAGTGCCACATATCCCAACGTCACTAGAAGAAGCTGCGGCGCATGTGTGTGTGTGTTCATATTACACTTAGGGTGATGCTTTCTATATGAAGTGTTAGAAGAAGTCTGAACTTCCTGTGGTGCTTCCTCAAAGAAGCGCCACCCTAGACTTTCATCTTTTTTTTTAATTTAACCTAGAGTGGTGCTTCTTATAGAAAGTGCCATAGGATGACACTTCCTTGAGGAAGTGCCACCTTAAACACTTTTTTTAAAAAATAATTTTTTTTTCACATTTTTTTAAAACTCTATAATTATAGTTAATAACACACTTTTAATATATTTCCATATCTACAATAAAATAAAGAAAAGCAAACCACAATCAAATAACTCCATAATGATATAAATTAACAAATAAATAATTAACAAAATCACTACTAAGTAAAATACAAGTGTTAAAAATAAATAATTATTTTATTTATGCAACTCATCAATGTTAACAATTACTACAACAACTAAAAATTATAACTACTACATATCTTCATATACAACCTATATATGATAATATTTAATTTTATCTCATTTTTTAGCATATAAAAATGAGAATAATTTTTTCAGATCTCATAATAAATTAAATATAAAAGATATTGAGCAAATTAAACTATTAACTACTAATATAATTATATTTGTAAGCTTAACAATTAAAAAAACTTATTGTATATAAGAAGCTTGAATAGAGTGAGTTGAAACCTTAAGTACAACACTTGAAAAAAAATTAATAAAGGAAAAAGATAAAGATAAAGTTGCATGCATGCTTACAAATAAAAAAAGGTGGTTAAGAAGACAATATGTCGTAAGTAACTTTAAAATATATATAAAAAAAGGAAAAGTGAGTGGGTACGTACTTACAGAATGAAATGAAACTATAATGAGGATGAAATGTGATAAAAGGGAGGAGGAGTGAGGTTGATTTTGTGTAAGAAATAAGACCAAAGAAATGTGGAGAAAGTACTGAAAATGAAAAGAGGAGGAGGAAATGTGAGAAGTGATAGAACAAAGAAATGAAGAGGAAGTGTCGATCTAAGTGGGGACGGTGATGAGTGACAAAAAGAGGAAAAGAAGGAAATGTGGGGACTAAGAGGATAAGGAGTGATGACGTGTTGGATGAGAAGTGAAGACCAAGAGGATAAAAGTGATGGAAGCACATTACGGGAGAGAGAAAAGTTTGAAAAAAAATTAAAAAAAATTACTTTGTGTGGCACTTATCAAGCTAAATGCCATACAAAGTACGTAGCTACTATGGTACTTCATTGATCAAGCGCCACAATTGCTATTTTAGTTTTTTTTAAAAAAAGAAACACCTCAGGTGGCGCTTGTTTGAGCAAGCACCACCTAAGGCCCTTAAGCAGCTGTGGCGCTTCCTTAGTATGCCAATTTTTTTTTAAAAATAAAAATAAAATTTCAAAAGAAGCTAAAGAAGTGCCACAAAAAGTGCTCACTATTCCCTATTTTTATAGTAGTGATTATTATCAGCTATACATTATGGTTCTAAACTATCATATATGCGGGCACTATATATGCTCCACACAAATAAATTATAGTTCCTAACTGTTATTTATTCTTAACATATTATAAAGGTTATAAGATAACACTCGTTATGTGTGGAAGTTTGGTGAGGCTATGATATGCGCATTAATATCATAATAATTGAAGGACACATGTGAACAACTGTCATAATATATGGTAATGCTTACATGATACATAACAGTCTCATTTTGACAACAATAATTTATTCAGTAACATAAATAATGGTTCTTTTGTAAGAACCGCGAATTTTAATAACACTAAATAACAGTCTTACGTAGATAATCGTTATGTATTTAGTACATAAATAATGGGTCTGAAATAAGAACCGTGAACTTTTATAATATATAATGGTTATTATATAATAATTGTGATATATATGGTTGTGAGACTTTTCAAGTGATAGTTTATGAGCTAGTTAGATTAGACGGTGTATAATAGAATAGTACCTCCCATATCGAGTTTCTATGCAATATGGAATATATCACAAGAAAAAACTTTGGAAAGCAATAGAATAGTACCTCTCACAAGAAAGAACTCTGGAAAGCAATGGATTGGGGAAAAAAATCTAAGAATATATGTATTAGAAAGGCTACACAAGGTATTTGAACTATTAACCAAAGCAAGGGGTAAGCAAACCCTTGAGTTGCTTAAGGGTTTGCTTACCCCTTATGGCCATTCCTATATGCGAATATTTGTGTTTTTTTCACCAGTTTGTTACTTTCCTAGCTTAATTGTTGATAAGATACAAGGTATAGGTGATGAATACTAACATTATGAGATATATAGGTCAAGAGTGCGATTGATTCAATCGACAAAGCCTAGAAAATCTTGATCTATCCCATATTGTATAGCTACTTGATGTAGGAAGTACAACTCTATATAATAGAGTTGAGACCAAGTACCTCATAAACTCTCACATTAAAGAATCTAGGACTAATCATAATATTGAATTTATAGCTCTTAACTTGGTGTCACCTGCTTGATACAAAAATAGGAGAGAACCTTCTATTAGAGCAATAATGAGTTTTTAAAAAAAACATAACTTGACAAAAAAATTTAATATCACTTTGAATAATGTCACTTTGAATGCTTTATCGCATCGTAGTACAACTAAACTAGTTTATTCATCACATCCCTAGTGATCTTTTTGAAGTAACTTCTAAAGACATAGATACTTCCAAGAAAGGAGGCATTTGCTTAGGAATCCATATATATATCTCCTGAAGTGACTTTGAAAAATATCAACATAATAGGAACCGTGAATCAAAGCAATGTGCTGACAACTTCCTATAATGAGAAAGGAACCTTCAATCAGAGCAATATGACCGTTTCCAAAAAAAACATAACTTCATAAAAGTAATTTAATGTTACTTTGAATAATTTTTTAGATTTTGGTACAGCTGAACTAGTTTATTTATCACATCCATATTGACCTTTTAGAAGTAATTTCCAGAGATATAGATACTTCCAAAAAAGGAAAGGTATTTGCTTAGAGATCCATATGTCTGGAAATCACTTCAAAATGAACAATAAAGTATGAGTCATGAATCAAAGCAATAGGTTGACAACTTCCTATAACATGAAAGGAACCTTCTATTAGGGCAATACTAGAGTTCCCAAAAAGCATAACTTCACATAAGTTATTTAAGGAACCTTTGATCAGAGCAATAATAGGTTTTATAAAAAGACATAACTTCACAAAAGTAATTTAACATCACCTTGGATGATTTATTGCGTCGTGACTTTGTCAAACCCATTGACAATTCGATATTCATAGAGTATTAAGCGCATAATTCATAAGCATACAGAAATAACATATAAATATACTGATAATAAGTGTTTGTTTACATTTCAAGAAATCCCATAGGATTTAAAAAATATATACAAATTCTAAAATAAATAAAATTTATAACTAAAGATAACCAATTGCAGTCCCGCTTGAACCGGACCTCAGTCGCCGGTAATTACGGTTTTGCCCTTAGAGCCGCTACCTTCTGCTGGAATGTTTTTAAATATTGGAAAAGGGTGAGATTCGAATGAATCTTAGTAGTAACATAAAATTAGTCATATAAAATGTGATAAATAAATATGCAATGAACCATGATATACAAAATGCTAACTCGTGTTTTATACATACTGTCCAAGGCCAAACGACTGTTTGCAACCCCGGCTTAACTCGTGTCCATGGTCAAACGACATGTTTAGACCCTAGCTTATTCGAGTGTTGTGCCCCAGGAATTGTCATATTATAGAAAATGACATACACAACATATAAATAATCACATAATATATGAGAGAAAGAGTTACTACCTGGGTCCTTTTTCAATCCTACTGTTTGTCCAAAACTTTTTCTCTAGCTCGAGCTATTACCAATTCCTATAAATTAAAATTAACAAGTAATTGGTTATTACTTGCATTACTATTTCTTTTAATCATATTCTGCTAGTTATCTCAGTTTCAGTCACCATACAATTTTACATAGTGCAATTTTATTGTTTTTTAGCAAATTGACAGATTTTTCAGTTAACTTTGAAAAATCATAACTAATTCTAGAAAACTCTAATT
Organism: Albizia julibrissin; assembly: GCA_037074505.1. Lineage (NCBI taxonomy): Eukaryota > Viridiplantae > Streptophyta > Magnoliopsida > Fabales > Fabaceae > Albizia > Albizia julibrissin. The sequence continues at coordinate 34,192,396 of CM073487.1, forward strand.
TGACTAGTTCAAAAGCATAAATGAATATATTGAAATATATTTTCATGAAAAAATATCCAAATCTGGTTATTTTAAACTTATTGCTCCCAAACATTCATGAAATCCTACTGTTCTAGATTACACTCCAGAAACAGAGAACAATTTTGAAAATCCATATCTCCTAATGTACTTATTCAAAAATTATATTCTACCAATAAAATTAAAGCCCTGAATTTCTACTTTAAATATAAAATTTTTCATAATTTTTTGTCAAGGTTTGGGTTTCCAAAATTTTGACAAAATCAATCTAACTTCTAGAAACATATTCTAACAGCAACTAACTTCAAAAATTCATATCTCTCAATATATTGATCCAAATAACACAAACTATATATCAAATTAAATCTTAGCATGTATACTTTTTTTCAAGAAAGTTTTATGGCTATTGGGAAAGATTACATTACTCAAAACACCACAAAACCAATTGCCAGAATATAGACTTCCATAATTTCATATGTTTCTTGACCTATCTTTCAAAAATCATAACTCCCTCTACAGATATCTAAAGATGCATTCTATGACTAATTTTTAAGCTTGAGATGTCTAATATCTCCATGTAAAATTTCATAAATATTGGATATGATCAGGTTGATCAAAGATCAACACGAAATGGACTGTCTCCCAAAATGTCAGTTTTGACAGTCTGAGTTTAAAACTCAATAACTCACTCATTTTGACTTTAAATTATGCTCTTCTCAATTCTATACTAAACATCCTAAAATTTCTAGACCAAAAATAATCATACAAAAATCCATCTATAGCCACTGATAAAGCTTCTATAACATTCCAGCAGAAACTCTATTTTTCGGCAAGCAAAACATAGTTGAGAAAACTAACATGTAACCATGGTTTTGCACTCTAATCTCAAAGATTTAGACTCTACATACTCCTACACATATTTCTTATGTTTAGGGACTTGTTTACAGAAGCAAAGAGACTAAAAATCCAACGTAAAATGGACACACAATTACTAGTTTTTGTGATAGAAACTTTCCAGCGAATTTTATGACTTCCAGCAGCAAAACAACCCAGAAAAGCTTCTGAAAACAGCCTCAAATACAAATGTAAAAACAAGATAAGGATGAATGGAACTAACCTATAATAGAATATGTGGTTGCTTGTGGCTATCTAACCTTCCTTCTTGCTTGTTTCCGGTGAAAAATATTCAGTTCTCACTCACGTCTCTCTTTTTCTCTATTCTGTTTTTCTGGTTTTTGTTTTTCTATTTCAGCTCTTGCTAGCCAAATGAGAAGAGCTGAAAGGTGAAGTAAATGAAAAGGGAAGAGAGTATTGTATTTATTGATTAATTGAGTGATGAATGCGTTTGTGTGTTGTCCGAATAAGAAGAGAAAAATGAGGAGTAGGTAGTGAGTGTTTTAATGAGAGTGTATGTGTGAGTGTTTATATGGAACACGTCTTGCATGCATCAAAAGAGAGTGCCACCTGCTTATGTGTGTTTATCTCACATGACAGTGAGTTTTTTATATACATATATAGTTATTTTTTTATCCTATTAATTATATACACTAGGTCCTAATTTTTCCCTTTGTCTAATTTAAGATTCCTTAAATTTCATAGGTTCCATAATTTGGCTTGCTAACTATCTCCCATAATTTAATCCTTTTTATTAAATTTTTTGGATGTTACAATTCTCCCCCGTAAATAAATTTCATCATCGAAATTTGCTATATCTATGAAGACATAAATTCTGGGTAACATCTCTTCATGTCTTCTTCAGCTTCCCAAGTTGCTTCTCTAGGAGATAACCCCTTCTATACCACTTTGATGAATGGAATACTCATGTATCTCTATTGTTTTTCCTACCGATCAATGACTTGGTCAGGTGTGACCTCATATGTAAGATTATCCCGTACGTCTACCTCCTCATATTCAATCACATATTTTGGATCAGGTTGATACTTTTTTAGCTGTGAGATATGGAAGACATCATGTAGTCTGCTCAAACTTGGGGGCAAAGCTATTTGGTACACTACTGGCTTAATCTTTGATAAGATCTCAAAAGAACAAATGTACCTTGGGCTCAACTTCTTCACCTTTATCATCCTGCCAATGCCAGTAGTAGATGAAACCTTCATGAACACATGGTCTCCTATTTCAAACTCGATAGATTTTTGCCTCTTGTTGGCATAACTCTTTTGTTGGCTTTGTACAACTAGTAGCCTCTGCTTGATTAGCTTTATGTGCTCTATCTTTTGATCAACTACGTCCGGCCCGTATATCTGCCTCTCAGACAATGTTACGAGTGTATGATGGTGTATTTAGAAAGTGCAAGTGTACACTATCATAAACAAGTAATATAGAAATGAGTTAGAGTATCGTTCCCATGAGGATTGATCACTAAGTACCAAAATTGGTAATCTTAGTACTATCTAGTCAGTCAATTAGTTGTGATTGAGATTGCAAAATAAAAATAATGAAATATGAATACAAGTGATATGAAGACAAATATGAGAAAAATGCCCTAGGGATTATATTTCACTTAGCAAATTCAGGATTGAATCACATATCTATTCTAGTCTAATTTATTCCATATGATTGATAGTCGAGTTTTCCTAATTTAATTACTAGCCTCTTCCAAGGTCAAGTAATTCTATAATTAATTGCTAACCCAATATATTCATATATGAATATAAGCAATTAATCATGCATTAAGATTTATGGAACTCATTAAGACTACACAACCCATATGAATATTCCTATTTCATATGTAAAGTATGGTTTTAATTATAGGATCCACACACATACATATCCTTCCAATCTCAACATGCATATTAAATTCATCCAAAAGGTGGCCAATCAATTGAAAGCATTAAGAACAATAATTACAACTCAATCATGAAGGAAAAATTAAAACTAGATTTAATAAGTTTAGATTCAATCCGTCATTAGTAAGCTATGTCATTACCCTAGGAAAAGGAAAATTTAGCTCATAATGAAATTAAAAAAATCAAAATAAATTAAAGACATCATAAACATTACATAAAGGTTAATTATTAAAATCTAAAACATAAAGATACAACTACAAGATGCATAAAAATAGAAAATATAGCCCACTATATAGGAGGTAAAACCTTCCATGTAGGTGGAAACCTATATCATCCATAAAGGAGGGCTACCTAGGCCTTCCATATAGGAGGTAAGACCATCCATGTAGGAGGCATGTAAAAAGTAATAAAATACAAGAAATAAATTTTAAGATAAATACTCTCTCTAACTTGAAATTCTCTCTCTCTATCTCTCTCTTCCTACCTTCTCATTTTAGGATGCCAAGAAGCTCTATTTATAGACTTAATTTTAAGTTTGCTACAGTAAAAACCGTCAACTACAGTGCAAACAGTGTCATCTACAGTACCTTATACAGTATAAACCGTTAGCTACAGTACCACTACAGTGAAACCGTATTTTGCTACAGTGTCATCCCTTTAAATGCCTTTTCAATATTTTCTTACTATGGTACTGTATGGGGCTATCAGAAGAAAATCATTTATTTATCAATTACACCCAAATTCATTACATTAAGCTCAAATATCGTCCATAAAATCATCATATAAGGGAAAATAAATATACAAATATTTTACTTATCAGACAGCTCTGTCCAACATAAGGGCGATTGACATTTCCTTGCAAACAATGCTTCGTAGGGAGCCATTTGAATGCTCGAATGGTAGCTGTTGTATGTGAATTCTACCAAAAGAAGGAATTGGTCCCAATTGCCTTTGAAATCAATCACGCACATTCTGAGCATATCTTCTAGTGTTTGGATTGTTCTCTCAGTTTGCCCATCTGTCTGAGGATGATAGGTCGTACTGAATTAGAGCTTGGTACCCAAAGCCTCGTGTACCACCTTCTAAAACTTGGATGTGAATCAAGGATCTCTGTCAGATATGATGTTCTTTGGCGTACCATGGAGATGCATTATCTCCTTAATATAGATGTCTACAAGCCTATCAGGAAAGTAGTGTATACTGATCAGGAGAAAATAGGCTGTCTTTGTGAATCGATCTACTATTACCCATATGGCATCATGGTTCCGAACCTTTGGTAGTCCTGTCACAAAATCCATGGTAATTCTCTCCCATTTCCATTTAGGAATTGTAGGGTTTTTTAGTAGTCCTAAAAGTTGTTGATGCTCAGCTTTGACTTTCTGACACGTAAGGCAACGAGCAATGAGCAACGAATCTTGTCACATCCCTTTTCATGCCTGGCCACCAATATATGGACTTCAGATTGTAGTACATCTTGGTTGCTCCTAGATGCAGAGTATATTTACTCATGTATGCCTCTTTCAAGATTTGTCATCTCAACTCTATTTATGGTGGAACATATATTCACTTCTTTTATCTAACTAGCCCACTTGATGATAAGTCATGTTCCTGAGTTTCTCCCTTTGTAATCATGTTTCTAATAGATTACGCTTGTCTATCTTGCATCTAAGCTTCTTCTATATCAGCTATCAGATCGTTCTCTGCCCGACTGATATTGTTACCTTCAATCATAATTTGATTTGATAAATTAAGATCTCTAAAGTTCTTAATTAGCTTATGCTCATCAATCATCAAGGCTACCACCTATACTGTTTTGCGGCTCAATACATCTGCTACTATATTAGCCTTGCCTAAATGATACTTGATCTCTAGATTGTAGTCTTTAAGCAACTCCATCTACATGTGCTGCCGCATGTTGAGCTCTTTTTTATCGTATAAATACTTTAAGCTCTTGTGGTCGCAGTACAGCTTTATAGTCGTCTTATAGAGATAGTGTCTTCAAATTTTCAGTACAAATACAATCGATGCTAACTCAAGATTGTGTGTAGGATAGTTTTATTCATGAGGCTATAGCTGACGAGATGCATATGCCACTACTCGGCCTTGTTGCATCAAAACACATCCCAATACGTGCCCACAAGCATCTATGTAGACAACAAAGGTCAACAGTGGATTTGGGATTGTTAACACTGGTGCTATTGTTAATTTCTGTTTCAATTCTGTAAAGCTCCTCTCACAACTATTTTCCTACACAAAAGGTTGATTTTTCTGTGTTAACTTTGTCAACAACAAAGCTATTCTGGAGAAATTCTGTATAAATTGCCTGTAATAACTGGTAAGACCAAGAAAATTTCATATTTCAAATACTGTTTCTGGCCTTTTTGAGTTCAGTATTGCTTCCATCTTGTTTGGATCCACTGAGACCCCTTATTGTGAAATCACATAGCCCAGAAACTTAATTTTCGGTAATCATAATCTACACTTGCTCATCTTGACATTGAGTTGCTTACCCTTCAACGTGTTCAATATTGTTCTATATAGCACGAAGTTCTTGTTAGGAGGGACTCTACCCCATGCAAACATGCACCTTGGGTCTTATTGCCTTTGTTATTGCTTAACAATTTCTTAACCTGAAGACATACTAGTCCAACAAGTCTTTTGATCTCAAGACATATAGTTTGCTAATGATTCTAAGTCTCATTGCCTTATCGAGACGCTGCCCAGTATTTAGCCTTACGGCTTATGTCATTCTATTCTCACAACTCTGAATATTTCAGTATTGCTGCCTAGTACAAATGTGTACGTTGGGGCTTACTATTACTATGTATGTTTATACCCTTGTCTGTCTATAACCAGCTCTGTCTAGAAATATGTTCATCTGTTTAGGGTTCAGGGTCAAAGGACTATTTGACCGTTACTGCCCGTATGGTGTGCATTATTCAGGATCAAGGCAATGATTTTATTCCGGACCAAAATGATTTCTTTATCCCTACTTGTCACATCGTGGTATCTTTACTTGTCACATAAATATTTCAAAGCAGGCATCAACCTATCTATAATTGTATCATGTTCTCAAATCAAAATTAATTGTTTCTAGCTTTACCACATTAGTAGGGTAGTTGATTTTGGAATTGTTAACATCATACTTTTTGAGAGGTATTTGCCACCATTATACCATACTGTTCTAGGGCTCATCCCTATCTCTATTTACATGAGTCACCACAACCCATATAGATTGTATGACTATAAGCTACATAAGTGGTGTCACTGTATACTATACTAGTCATGTTCCTATAAACCACACAGGTTCACATGGGTAATATCACTGTATATCACGCAGGATGTAACATTATTGGCCACACCGCCTCAGCCGCATGTTTTACGCACCGCCTCTTGACCATATGGCTACTTGTGCTTTTCACCGATGTATCCAGAACTCTCATCTGGCCATGTCAATGGTGTATCCTGATCATGGGATTGAATAACATGCTCTGATAAGATTGCCTCATTGATGCATCATTGGGACCACATAGATCATATGATATACCACATGTATTGTGTCACTGCTGACCTCACAGATCATATTGTGATGTGGGATGATAATCACTGGTGCAACTGACAACCTCTCTTGCAACTTTTAAGAATTGTGAATAGATTCACTATACTTCTATTGTGCCACTCTGATGTTCTATTTTTTCATAACATTAGGGTATATCAGTCATTTCGCAACATATTGGGTACACAGGTACTCCTATAATAACATATAACAGAGGTTTACAGTAGACAGGGAAAACCTGTAATAATGTACAACCTCTGAACTACTGTACAACATGTTCTTGCTCCTTTGTGTTACATAACATAACATGTTCATGTAACTTCTTAAGGGGTCACCCATCTCGAGATTTCTCTAGGTTAAGCACGCCTAACTTTTGTTACTCGTGCAAAAAAATACAAATACCGACTCAAACTGGTTCCAGGCATCAAAGTATTATGTAGGTTGTGATACCTCATTTCCTATAGCCTCAGATGAGTACAAAAGAGTAGCAACATCATTTATAAAACTAGGATCAGGTCCCATATTAAGTAATTTCAAAAAAAATGTTCACAATTCCACAAATCTATCTCATGATTTGAACCTGGGATTAAGAGGCGTTTTTGGGAGTAATAAAACTTTTCTTAAACAATTTCACAAATATTCACTATCTCACTAAGTCTCACCAGTTTCTCTTCTTATTTTATTAGAGTCTGTGAGCGATTCTCTACTTAGCTTTCACGTTTCATACCTTGGTTAAGTTTTACAAGCGATCAGAAGTATTAAAACTATCAAACTATCATTCATCAACTGAGCTACTCGGATTACTAGAGATATTCTTGTACAATTGTCGCGTTTACATGGACATGTACATTATATACAATTCTAAAAATATCAAAATAGACAACCAACAAAAGACTAAAGTCTAGAATATTCGCAGCCTCTAGTTGTCTGTATTTACCTTCTTCTTGCCCCTCGAGTTGCACTACTAGAAAAAACACTTTTAACGTCCCTTATATGGGACTTTTAACGTCCTTTTATGAGGGGACGCGTATGCCAGCGACGTAGTAAATTTGGAGTTAAGACGTCCTTTGTAAAAAGACGCGTAAAGGGCTGGGTTTAGGCGTCCCTTTGACCAAAAGGGACGCCTAAAGTAATGAGTTTAGGCGTCCCTTTGGTCAAAAGGGACGCCTAAAGTCCCCGTTTAGAATTTTTTTATTTAAAAATTAGGGACTTTAGGCGTCCCTTTTGGCCAAAGGGACGCCTAAAGTCCTTACTTTAGGCGTCCCTTTGACCAAAAGGGACGCCTAAAGTAAGGACTTTAGGCGTCCCTTTGGCCAAAAGGGACGCCTAAAGTGTTTTTTTTTCAGAACCATTTTTATTGTTTCTGGCCATATCATTTTGAAAGCAAACAAAAACGTATACACAAAAAGGAAACATACAGCACGCAGTTTATAATTAACAAAACACAACATCCACCTCTAATGAAACATTATGCACTACATTGTTGACAGAAATGTTGTCCACTAATATAATAAACAACTACTAATAAGTAAATGTACAGGAAACGATAAACTTCTACAAATCAATGTGTTGAAGAATCCTCCCAGCCAACAAGTCTCTGATCAAATTAATGTCTTCATATAAGTAAGCAGCATCATTATCAAAGATCTACAAATTAGAAAATATGATTATATATACGAAATCAATGAAATTAAAGAATTGTTTAGCAATTCAATTAAAATACAACCAAAATATTATCATTTGATTACCTGTTGAAAATCATTTGTAAAGCCACTTTGAATGATATTATACATGTAAAGTAGAACATAATAGCCACATTCAGTACCACCTGGTTGTTGAGGGCACTATAAATCAAAAGCAATTGGTTAAAATCAATAACATACATCATTTATAAAACAACCGTAAATAAAATAACTTAAATTATATTGAAACCACATACTTTGGGATAGAACCACTTTGGCTTGCGAACAACTCTACCCTCACGTGACCCGCCAAGCATTCTATATGTTTGGGTCGCGCTACCATTAAAATGTAAAACATTTTAAGTTAGAACCATTAAAATGTAAAACATTTTAAGTTGGAACAATTTATTGAAATCAAGCATTTCTTTAATTAATAAAAAAGAAATAACTAACGTGTTGAAGACTGATTTTGTGTCTTTGTCTGGCTTTTTTGTCAAGGAATCAAACCAATAGATTTCATTGAGGCGTGGGCAAACAACACACAAGCTCCAATGGTAACTAAAACAATACACAGATTAAAATGAAGTTTAGATTAGAAGAAAATTATTTCTCAAACATCCAAAAATAAAATTTTTTACTACATACCCTTGAACAATTGGCGCTAGATAACATCGCAATTTGGTCGCTGCCATTGTGAAGCCCACATAATGCGTCCTTTGTGCGACATCATTTTTATCTGATGTCGTATTTGCCGGACACAAGAATCCATATAAATTTGATCTTTGCATATCAATGCACATGTGGTAGAAGGACCTAAAATATAAATAAAATGACCAATGAATTATTGAACTTATGAAATCTTGAACTTAGAAAAGAAAAACTAACCAAATGGCAAGTGTGACCCATCCTGCATCTATCTCCTCCAAATGCATAAACTCCTTAAGATCTTTATTGTCGATCGTGTAGGGATACGTCAATTGTGCACCCACAATCCCTGGAGGCATATTGAAGTTGACTTGGGGAATACCTTTGTACATCTGTTGGAGCCGTGCTAAAAAGGGCCATTTTTTCGCATGTTGCTCCTCCTATAAGCATAGAAAACAAAACCAATTATATTACAATGATGCCAATAAATGTCAAGTGATATGAATATAATTCCTACCATTGGTGGGGTTCCCAACGTGCCAATAAGATATTGAGGCCAAAGGATGAAACCTCCAATTGCCTGACCCAGCGTGGCAATCTCAACGTCAGGGATAGGGATGGCTGCACCTTCTTCCCCCTCATGAACACGTGTCACTGTCACCCTACGTAAATACTGTGGAATTTGATTATGATGGTGGGTGGTAGCTTTTGTGTAAACGAGAGCATCGGCTACAACACGAATCATGTCTGTGGTGTCCAAATAAAGGATACACGATTCACCCGACTCCGGAGTGGCAGAAGGCTGGCCCAGTGGTTCTGTTATGTGAGAAGGCTGGCCACAGGGTTCTGTACTATGGGAAGGCTGGACAAGACTATGGAAAGGAGCAGCAGCAAGTTCTGGAGTATGGGAAGGCTGGACAAGGGGTTCTGGATTGTGGAAAGCCTCGGCAACGAGTTGCGGAGTGTGGGAAGGCTGTACAAGGGATTCGTCCGGCGGGTTGTGACTTCCTTTAGTGCTGGGGAAGGCCGGGGATTCCTCGTTTCTAACCCTAGTAGCCTCCATGTGATGAAAATCAAACCACGATTTCATTTCACCACGTAGTTGTGTCATTAGCTCATCTCGGAGCTCCTCTCGGATTTGATCGCGAAGCTTATCCACAAACTCTTGACTGGGTTCAGCTTGTGAAGAATATAACGAGGCTTTACCAAAATACTTCGAAATACCAACTCCCCTTGGCTCCCCTCTAACACGGCCTGGGTATTCAGCCTTCCCAATCGCCGTGGCCAATATGTCCATCCGTCCACTTGGAGTGAACGAACCTTGGCTACTCTGCTCTTCGAGTTCGTCCTGTAGCATACAATTCGTTATGAATACCCATTTAAATGCTAGAAATGTGAAGAATTTTACAATTAATTACTTATGCTATTACTACTTACAATCCTCGAGGCAACCTCAGCAATAGTAGGATTTATATATTTCCCACCCTTAATCCTCCCTGCTTTCCATTTTTTGTGACGTGGAGGAGGAGCTGGCTCTTGCACAACAACGGAAGGATCCGATTTCGCAGCGTCCTTCATTTTTTCCAGCTCTTCTGCCATCATCATCCGCTCCAGCTTCCTGTAGCCACCCCGAGACATGCAATGCTGGTACTGATTTGCTTCTTGCCTCTGTGTGTTCGCCGCACTTAATTCCTGTTTAAGGGAAAAAGGGAAAAACAAGTCATTAGTGCATTAACTATATTGAAATTATAAATTTTCATACTGAAGACAGAAAATTTACCAAAAATTCAGGAGCTTGTCGTTTAGCTACAAACAACCTCCAGTCCTCTGGAGATAGATATGAATATTCCTGACAAGGATCAAGATGACTCTTGTCACCTCTAAGGTACTTCCTGGAGAGCTTATTTTTAAAATCCTTCCAGCGCAAACGAACCTCTCCCATCCAGTGGTTGTACATGTCTGTGGTGTCAGGAACATCGAACGTTTGCTGCAAAAACGGAGACAATTAAACTTGAATAGGAAGAAAGGTCTAAATACATAAAATGTATCGAAAGTTATGTACCAAAATCTGTTGCCATATCATGGCTTTCGTCTTTTTGGGAACCTGCCTCCAACTATCATAGATGATTCGGACTTTGCTTCGACCCAAAAAACCAAGATAACTAATGAAGTGATCTTCCTCAGGACCCATTGGATTCATGTTGGCATCAAACTCTATGTGAACCCTCTCCTGTTCATTGTAGTGGCGCTTCGCCAATACAGCCATCTTCGTGGCACCTCTTGTTCTTCTCGGAGCGGGTGGCTCTTCTTGCCTTCCATTATGCTGCTCGCTGTCGCTCCCTGAGTCACTGGAACTTGACATATTCCTAGACAAAAAAAATCATTGTCAGAGAGGTAAGAATCATGTCAGAGAGGTAAGTAGATTGCAGGTATCTGTATAAACTACATTAAGGGAAAAAAGCACATATGACATAATACAGTTTTATATAGTTAAAGGTCTTACTTCATATTGTTTCCCATATTCCTTCACAATGATCATTTCTTACAGAATAATCTTCATCATCTACTAACTCGACCTCACTTCCTATAGGTGGATTTGTTGTCAAAGGTGGTGTGTCGTCAAGGTTGAAGGTTGGATCACCATACTTTTGTTTTTTGCTTTGAAGTACAATGGACATATTTTTATTTGCAGGATCTGTGACATAAAACACTTGCTTCGCCTGGCTGGCTAGAATGAAGGGCTCATCTCTATAACCAACTCTTCGAAGATCGACTGAGACAAATCCAAATTGTGGATCTATTACCACAGCAGCATTGCTAACCCACGGAAGATCAAATAAAATTGACCTCTTCTTCCATATATTCTTCTCACCCTTAGTCCTTTGATTTTTACCAAAGGTCACATTGACACGTTCTACCCGACTATAAACTTCCTCCCCGGTTAAGGCCCTTGGTGCAACTCCATGTTCTGGTAAGCCATCAAAACGCTTTCTCAGCCTACGATATGGGTGGAATCGAGGAAGAAACCTCCTGTGGCCAAGGTACACTGTTTTTTTGCAATGCTTAAGTTGTCGAAAGTGTGTGTCTCCTTCACAGATTGGGCATGCTTTATGACCCTTCACACTATACCCTGACAAATTTCCGTATGCGGGGAAGTCGTTTATCGTGGTAAAAATCATTGCACGCAACTTGAAAGACTCTTTCTTATAAGCATCGAACACATCCACACCCTCCTCCCATAACTTCTTCAAGTCCTCAATCAAAGGAGCCAAATACACATCGATGTCATTCCCTGGCTGTTTTGGTCCAGAGATCATCATAGAAAGCATAACGTACTTGCGCTTCATACATAACCAGGGAGGTAAGTTGTATATTACAAGGAGAACTGGCCACGAACTATGTATACTAGTAAGAGTTCCATACGGATTTATTCCATCTGTACAAAGTCCAAGCCGAAGGTTTCTCGGCTCGCTGCCAAATTGAGGGAACATTTCATCTATCTTTTTCCACTGTAGAGAGTCGGCCGGGTGCCGAAGATATGTTCCGTCACAAATTCTCTCATCAGAATGCCATCTCAACTTCTTTACTTTTGTTGCGGTCGCAAACAAACGCTTAAACCGTGGAATTATTGGAAGATACCATAACACCTTCGAAGGTTGCCGTTTACTTGTTGTCCCTTCTCTACAACCACCATCTTTCTTCACTTTATATCGTGATGTTTTACAGTTAGGACACTCACTAAGACCTGCATACTCCTTTCTATACAATACACAGTCATTAGGGCAAGCATGTATCTTTTTGTACTCCATACCCATCGTAGACAAGATTTTCTTTGCCTCATACATACGGTTTGGAAGTACATTATCTTCTGGAAACATATCACACAATAATTCCAATAGTAATGTAAAACTACTATCGGTCCATCCACAAGTTGCCTTTAAGTTCACCAAATGCAATGTTCCCGTCAGTCGTGTGTACTTACTCCCAGGGTATAATGGTGTCCCCGTATCACTCCGCAAGCTGTCAAATTCATGTGCCTGGGCGAAGGATTCAACCTCGGCATCGTGAATCATTTTCTCCATTCTATCTTGTTCCATAACATCCACTCCTTCCTTCTTGTGCGACGGACAATCAGTAATTACTTCCTCACCATGCCATATCCACCTTGTGTATCGAAGATTTATTCCATCACAAAGTAGGTGATCCCTTATATCATCAACATCTCGTCGACTCTCGTTTAAACAATTCACACAAGGACAAAAATACTTCCCATTTTTAGTTGGAGCATTCCTTCTAGCAAATTCAATAAACTCTTCCACCCCATTCTCATATTCTTCACTAGTTCTCAAAGCATTCATCCAACTATGATCCATTGTTTTACCACCTAAACCATTCCCAATAACACTCAAGTTTATAACAATTGTTAACTATGAGATTGCCTTTTATCACTTTTTTCAAAAAACATTTCGGGATCATTTCCCATTAAGTGTAATATCCCACAATTGTAATAACAAACCATTTCACCTTAATTCAAACAAAAAATAAATAAATAAAGTAACTTAGGCAATTAAGGACAATATCAACAATTTAAAATATCAATTTTTCTTTAGAGAACTAATATGTTTAAATTAGTCAAGTTAAAAGTTCTATGCACCTACCTAATATATTAAAAGTTCTATACATGCATTATTTCAAACCAATAAAAGTTCTATAGCACTCAGAGCTTCCTACACATGTTTTATATAATCAAATAAATTATATACTTATTTAATCTAATAAAATTAGTTAACTAGCAAAACTCCCATATGTACTTATGGAATCTAGCATACATATGTACTTATGGCATATATGAGTGGCTTATAGTTTCTAGCAAAACTACTATTTTAAATTAAACTGTCGATCATGACATTAACTAAAGTGAAATAAAATAAATCAAAATAAAAAAAAAGCTTACAGGTTGGAAGAAATTAAAATGGCGTGATGATGAAGAGGTTGGGAGGGAGGAGGCGCGCTAGCCACCGTGAGAGAGGGAGCTCCGATGCTGCAAACAATGAAAAGATCAAGGAATATGAGGCTTTCACTGGTGGGGATAGCTGATTAGCTAGTTGGAAAAAAAGAAAGAAGAGATCGAACTGTACCGTAATACTTCTCAGCTGATCAGCTCGCTGGAACAAGTTAGTAAGGCGGCGGAAGAGAAAGATACAGGGGGTGAGTATTGAAGTGAGATGATAGAAGGAGGAGATGAGAGAAAATGAAGAAAGAGGGATTGAGCGGTGGAAGGGATATTCGGTGGAAGGAGGCTAAGTGTTTTTTATCAGAGAGGGAGGAAGTAGAGTGACGAAAGGAATGGAGGGAAATGATGAAAATGTGGAGGGAAATGATGTTTAGGCGTCCCTTCTGTAAGAAGGGACGCCTAAACATATAAATAGGCGTCCCTTCATAGAGAAGGGACGCCTAATGTCCCTACATTAGGCGTCCCTTCTCAAGAAGGGACGCCTAATGTGGGGTGCATGCCAGCCACGTGGCTGGCATGCACCCTTTAGGCGTCCCTTCTGAAGAAGGGACGCCTAATATTGGGTGCATGCCAGCCACGTGGCTGGCATGCACCCTTTAGGCGTCCCTTCTGAAGAAGGGACGCCTAATATTGGGTGCATGCCAGCCACGTGGCTGGCATGCACCCTTTAGGCGTCCCTTCTCAAAGAAGGGACGCCTAATGTCCCGACATTAGGCGTCCTTTCTCTAGAAGGGACGCCTAATGTCTCCTTTAGGCGTCCCTTCTTCAATAAGGGACGCCTAAAGGTTAATAAGTCTCTCTTTATTTACATAAATGCCACCGCGTACACTTTTTACTTCCCTTTTTAAAGAAGGGACGCCTAATTGTGACGTTAAATCCCTTTTCTGTAGTAGTGTTGTCTCCCTTTACTGTAGATGGTTTATGAAAAAGAGTGAGATTTAAAAGAATCTCAGTAGTAACGTAATGCCAATCATACATATATATCATCACAGAGGATGTTATATAGACATCATACAGCAAAACTATCCCAACAACATTCAGTACATCACATGCAGTTCATAATAAACAATTATAGCGCTAGGTATGTTAAAGGCCCCTAGGGATACCCGCGCAATAGGCCCTAGGATCCACTCGTGCATCATAGAACGTTATTGGCCCGAGCGTCCACCCGTGCAATAGGCCCCAGACAACCACTCCGCATAACCAGAATATGTTAGACATCTCATAATGATTCCACACAACACACAATTGTATATTATAAATGTGTGAAAGACAAGTTACTATCTGGTTGTTTCCCTCGAGAAATTTCGAATTGTTTGTTTAAGCTCGGGCAAGTTCTAGTTCCTATCAAAATTGGAGTTACAAGTAACTGGTTATTACTTGCACTACTACTGTCTTTAAATCAAAAGTAGTTGTAACAGTTTTTGCATAATAGAATTCTGTACAGTGCAATTTCACTCTTTTTCAGAAACTGGTAGATTTTTCACTCAACTTTGGGAATTCAGAATTAATTCTAAAAAAATCCAATTTGACATATTTCAAAGCCTAAATGAAGCTCTTTCAATTTAAATTTTAGAAAAAATAGTTAAGTATTCCCAATATAGACAATTTATTCCCAGAAATTCGTTGGAATCCACTATTCCAAATTCTTTCCCATAAATCAGGCATAACTTCAAAAATTCACCATTAATTCCAGGAAACTCTGAATTGAGTGGTTTTAAATTCTATGTAAGGATATTTCAATCTAGTTGCATATAAAAATACTCAATGTTAGCTATGAGAGCCAAAACATTCCCCGTATTTTGAAAAATTCACCCTGTTTCAGATTCCTTCCCAGAAACAGGGAAAATACTTCAAAACTTCATTCATAAATCCATAAAAATTCAATTAAGGTGGTTCCAATTCCCACATGACCAATATTAAGTAAATTCCCACATGCATAATCACTTCCTTGCTACTCCTAATTACATGATTAGCTATTTAAACACTCATTACACATGATTAGAAGTATATTTAAACAGCATGACACCTTAGGGATTCCACCATCCAATCTTCACAAGTCACCCAAAATCAAGCCAATAACAACTCTAATAGCATCAATCAAGCAAGAGGAACAAGTTTAGGAAGTTACCTCTTGATTTCTTACACTTTCTCTCTGCTGCATGTTTTTTGAATCTCACTCCTTAACTCTTGAATCAGCTGAAATTCCATAGATTCAAAGGAGTAGAGATGAGTAGGAGAAGTTATGGAGGGATTAGGAATAGGGGTGGAAATAGGCCAGGTGGCCTGTCAGGGGCCTGCGGTCTGTTCTGTTTCTGGCCTGATCAGGCCTGGCCTATCAGGTTAAAAGGCCAGGCCCAGGCCTGCTTCAAGGCCTATTTTTTAAAAAAGGTCAGGCTCAGGCTTACTAACAGGCCTATTAGGCCTGTCAAGTCGGCCTGAGCCTATAAAGTATTTAAAAAAAATTCCCACACACCTCACATCCTAACCCTAAATCGTATAATTACCATTCTCAAATCCCATCTCAAGTATATTATTAATTTATGTATTTGGATTATTAATTTATGTAATTTGGCATGTTTTTGGCCTATTTGAAATAGGCTTGTTTTCGGCCTGTTTTAAGCAGGCCTGTTGTGAAGCCTGTAGCCTATTAGCCTGTTTATTTTTTTTAATTACAGGCCTCCTTAACATGCCACAGGCCAGGCTTAGGCCGAAAAAAAGGCCTGTTACAAGCCACAGGCCAGGCTCAAGCCATCCAGTGTCTTAACAGGCCAGGCCTGTTAAGGCATAAGCTTGGCCTGGCCTGGCCTATTTCCACCTCAATTAGGAAGCTTAAGACACAAAGTACCAACTTCCTTACCTTGAATTTTGGTTGAACCCTAAGCCTTCTTGTTCTTTCTTATGTTTCTGTGTTTTCAACTCTCTCTCACGCTTACTGATCAGTTTTGCATGAAATGGGGGGTGAAGGGATGAATAAATGATGGTATAATACTGTTAAAAGGTTAATACATATGCTTCTTTTTTATTGGTCCACATTTCTTTGACTTTTCCTTAATGTTGCAACAATATTGATTCCCTTTTCCTTTCCTCATTTCAACGTGAATGGCATGAGAGATGGAGAGAAAAATATTAATCTTAAAGTATCACATGCCATCTTGCAACTTGTTGATCAAAGTCTCATGTCTTTGCTTTTTAACTTCTTTTCCAAGCTTTAATATTTTCCTTGACAATAATATGCCAAAAATGGATTTAATAATTATAAAGTGGCTATTTCCTATTTTTAATTCCCATTTAACTAAAATTATTTGGAAATATTAGGGAAAAATAATTATTTCTCATTCTATGAAAAAATTACCATGTTGCCCCTACGTGTTATGATTTATCGTAATAAATCATTTTTTGCTCTTTTCCTTTAGTTTGGACTAATTTTTGACACTTGCATAAAGCCATTATTGGTGTCATTTTATGCTCAAATTTTGGTTACAATATTAGGCCTTTAAGTAGACATTTATTGCTTCTCTATGTCCCAACTTGGCCAAATTATATGTACCCGACGATTGGAATATTTATGTAAATTTATCCACATTATAATTCACCATTTTATTCCACTAAATATCACAAATATATACAAGGAATATTAGTGGAAAAAAAGGGGTATTACATAGGTACTACATATCAGTGCCGGTACATGCACTCGGACACGTACCCTATGATTTGCTCTCTGAGATCCACTAAGTTGTATGTGGCTTATCTGTCTGACGCTGACCAGCCTATTGGTGATTCTGGTCTAGGTTGAGGCCCATACTCTAGCCTTATCGAATATATTCAGGTCATCCTTATACTACCCTCTAGGTATTTACCATTTCTTTAAGGCTTGACTGTGAACCAGCCGAAGTAATTCCCTTCACTATTCTTGTCACTCTATAATCAAGCATATCTGTATACTATCATGTTGCCAGAACTGTGCATATTGTGGCTAGAACCACTGCTCTGATACCAAACATGTCAAACCCCTTGACAATTCGATATTCACAGAGTATTAAGCGCATAATTCATAAGCATACAGAAATAGCATAAATATACTGATAATAAGTGTTTGTTTACATTTCAAGAAATCCCATAGGATTTGAAAAATATATACAAAGTTAAAAATAAATAAAATTTATAACTAAAGATAACCAATTGTAGTCCCGCTTGAACCGGACCTCAGTTGTTAGTAAATACGGTTTTGCCTTTAGAGCCGCTACCTTCTGCTGGAATGTTTTTAAATATTGAAAAAGGGTGAGATTCGAATGAATCTCAGTAGTAACATAAAATCAGTCATATAAAATATGATAAATAAATATGCAATGCACCATGATATGTAAAATGTTAACTCGTATTTTATGCATACTGTTCAAGGCCAAACGACTGTTTACAACCCCGGTTTAACTCGTGTCCATGGTCAAACGACATGTTTAGACCCTGGCTTATTCACGTGTTGTGCCCCAGGCACTGTCATGTTACATAAAATGGCATACACAACATATAAATAATCACATAGTATATGAGAGAAAGAGTTACTACCTATGTCCTTTTTAGTCCTACTATTTGTCCAAAACTTTTTCTCTAGCTCGAGCTATTACCAATTCCTATAAATTAAAATTAACAAATAATTGGTTATTACTTGCATTACTATTACTTTTAATCATATTCTGCTGGTTATTTCAGTTTCAATGGCTTCTACACAATACAATTTTGCATAGTGCAATTTTATTGTTTTTCAGTTAACTTTGAAAAATCATAACTAATTCTAGAAAACTCCAATTTGACTATTTCTAAAGCATAAATGAAGCTCTTGAAATAAATTTTCATGGAAAAATATCCAAATCTGGTTATTTCAAACATATTTCTCTCATAAATTCATGAAATCCAACTGTTCCAGATTACACTCCAGAAACATAGCACAACTTTGAAAATCCATATTTCCTAATGTACTTGTCCAAAAATTATGTTCTATCGATAAAATTAAATCTCTAAATGTATATTTTAAATCTAGAAAGCTTCATAATTTTTGGTCAAGGTTTGAGTTTCCAAAATTTCGACACAACCGATTTGACTTCTAGAAACATATTCTGATAGCAACTAAATTCAAAAATTCATATCTCTCAATATACTGATCCAAGTAAAACAAAATATATATCAAATTTAATCTTAGCATGTATAATTTTTTTTTTGGAAATTTTCATGGCTATTGGGAAATATTACATTACTCAAAAATACCATGAAACCAACTGCCAGGATCTGGACTTCCAGAATTTCATCTGTTTCTGGACCTATCTTTCAAAAATCATAACTCCCTCTACAGATATCCAAAGATGCATTCTATGAATCATTTTAAAGATTGAGATGTCTAATATCTCCATGTAAAATTTTATAAATATTGGATATGATTAGATTGCTCAAAGCTCAACACAAAATGGACTGTCTCCCAAAACATCAGTTTTGCCAGTCTAAGTTTAAAACTCAATAACTCACTCAATTTGACTCCAAATTGTGCTCTTCTTGATTCTATATCCTACTACACATCCTAAAAGTTCCATAACAAAAAGAATTAGACAAAAAATCCATCTATAGCCTTTGCTAAAGCTTCTGTAACATTCTAGCAGAAACTGTTTTTCGGCAAGCAAAACAGAGTTGAGAAAACTAACATGTAATCATGGTTTTGCACTCTAATCTCAAAGATTTTGACTCTACATACTCTTACACATGTTTCTTGTGTTTTCATACTTGTTTACAGAAGCAAAGAGACCAAAAATCCCATGTAAAATGGACACACAATTACTGGTATTTGTAACATAAACTTTCTAGCCAATTGTATGACTTCTAGCAGCAAAACAACCCAAAAAAGCTTCTGAAAATAGCCTCAAATACAATGGAAAAACAAGATAAGGATGAATAGAACTCACCTATACTAGAATATATAGTTTCTTTTGGCTATCTAACCTTCCTTCTTGCTTGTTTTCAGTGAAAAATATTCAGTTCTCACTCACGTCTCTCTCTTTCTCTATTCTGTTTTTTTTTTTTGTTTCAGCTCTTGCTAGCCAAATGAGAAGAGCTTAAAGGTAAAGTAAATGAAGAGGGAAGTGAGTGTTATATTTATTGATTAATTGAGTGATGAATGCATGTGTGTGCTGTCCGAATAAGAAGAGAGAAATGAGGAGTAGGTAGTGAGTGTTTTAATGAGAGTGTATGTGTGAGTGCTTATATGGAACACGTCTTGCATTCAACAAAAGAGAGTGTCACCTGCCTATGTGTGTTTGTCTCACATGACGATGAGTTTTTTATATACATATATATAGGTATTTTTTTATCTTGTTAATTATACACACTATGTAACACCTTATTTTCAATAGCCATATATACATCAAATGTTTAATTACCCATAACCATCACACTCTTACATCAAATATAAATAGTAGTGCCTTACACTACGATCTTTACTTCACCTTCATATCTCCTCCGATGCATATCTTCCTGCACTCTTCACCTATCTAAATGGTTGGTTGGGAGGAGTGAGATTCGAGAGAATCTCAGTAGCAAACATTACCACTATGTATGCCAGATATATATGAATGCATGACATGCTTGCCTACACTATTTCATGCCAACATAATGACATACTGCATGCTCGATGTTATGACAAACATATGGCCATTGCATAGATATAACAGAGCTTCAACCAATCATACATGTTCCACACAAATAGGCAAAGCAGTCACATAATCAATGCAAGACATACATATCACATACATGCAGAAAAGGTAAGTTCACTACCTCTCGGACTTTATGTTCTTCTCTTCTTGTCCCTTGATCCGCCAACCATTACTCCTTCTTTCTCACTTCATGGCCCTAGGCAAGTGATAACATCATTAGAGTCATAAAAAGTGAATACCCAATGGCCCACATTAGCCCTATAGGCTTACTTTCACCCTTGGAGTTCATTCCAATTATATTTGGCCAATTTCTTACTTAAATTCACATGGTACTCAATCTACCAGCATTTTTTACCAAACTTTGGAAAATCATAATTAATTCTATAGAACTCTAATTGAGGTAGTTCAAAGCTCTATTTGAATATATTTAAGTTTAGTTTTATATAAAAATACTTTGGTATGACTATTATTGTCATAATTTTCCAAGAAATTCGGCAAACAGGCACTGTTCCAGATTTCATGCTAGAAACAGGGCACAACTTCAAAAATTTATATCTCATAGAATACTTGTCCAATTAACTATTATGACCTATCAAATTAAAGTTCTATATCTATAATTTTATACTGGAAATTTTCATGGTCATTGGATAACATTTGATCACTCAAAAACTCGTTAAAATGACACTGCCTCCAGAAAACGAATTTCACAACATCTATTCCACAACTTTCAAAAATTCCAAATTCATATACAAGCATCCAAAAATCATGAACACTTGTATACTTACACAATTTCGCCTTCTAAATCCAATGGAAGCATCAAAATCATCAAATTCTCAGCCCATCACCACGTCTTACACATATCAGAAAACTGAAAAATCAGAGTTTCCGGAAAGAGTTTGTCGGTTTCTTGTTTTCTTTGGCTTAGTCACTTCCTTTCTACTTCTAATCAAATGATTAGCTATTTAAATACTCATTAGACATGATTTAGCCATTGAAAATACCATTTTAAAATCAGCCATGAACAGTACCCAACTTCCAATATACTCATCCAAACAATAAATCAATCGGTTCAAAAGGAAGCTTACGCTTACCTCTACCCGTTTCCGCAAACGGCTCAGAATTCCAGCATTACCCCGGTCGGTGAGACGGTTCAAACCACCTTCAAATGAAAATCCGAAACCATAGAAATGTGGCTCGCGATGAGTAGAAGAAGTTTCCTAAAGGGTACTTTGAGAGAGGACGCTAATTCGGCAGTGTTTTGGAGGTTGGAATTTTCTCTCTCCTCTCCCTCCATTTTTATCCTGCACTCTTTCTCTCTCTTCTTTCATATTTTTTCATGAAAATGGCTGAGGAATGAAGAAGGTGATGATTTAATTGAGGATTAAAGGTCTTTGCCATGTGTCACAAGCTCATTGGCCCAAATAATGAATTTTCATACAAAATACCAAATTCTGCAGATTTTTCATTAACTTTGAAAATTCATATCTAATTGTGTAGATATCCAATTGAGGTGGTTCTAAAATCTATGAGACCCTCATTGAGTCTAATTTTAAGGAAAAATATAAAATTTGGCCAATTGGAAGGTCACTCTTCCCAGAATTTTAATCTTTGAATGATGTCCCAGAAAATAATTAATTTCGCTGGGCTAACTTCAAAAACTCATTTCTCTTTGTGTACAACTCCAAATGACTTATATGACCTATAAAATTAAAACTTGATAAGTACAATTTCATTATGTAAAATTTTATAATTTATAGACATCATTTACCCATCGAAAAAGGTCACACAATCACCACTGCCATACCGGGAATTTCACCTGTGGCAAAATTACTTTGTGTTCCACTTTACTATATTATGTGTGACTTCCAATCACTTCATTTTGTTATTCCCCGAGCTCTTTAGTTCACCTATATAATTATTTTTAATATCCAAGGATATAAAGGAATTTTGGGAAATTTAAACATGCCTCATAGGGACATTTGCTAAACTATGGTCTAGCAGTCCACTTAATCCAGGCTTAATTAGGGACATTTGCTAAACTAGGGTCTAGCAGTCCACTTAATCCAGGCTTTAATCTTATGCCTCTAGTCCCAAAATTTGGGATATTACACACTAGGTCCTAATTTTTTCCTTTGTCTAATTTAAGATTCCTTAAATATCGTAAGTTCCTTAATTTGGCTTAATAACTATCTCCCATAATTTAATCATTTTTATTAAATTTTTGGGATGTTACAGACTTCACAAAGTCAACCTAATCGACTAGGGCTTATAAACTCTTGTGTGTCAGTCACTAAGATAAGGTCAAGTGCATTCACTAGTATGGTTGTTGCTGAAAAAGTCAAATGAATGCTTTTTATGGTGGGAATTCAATTGAAAATGACTCCTTACGGCTGGAAAAAACAATAGAAGTCATCGAGTTAAGATGTTGATGGGTTTCATTTGAATAGACTAATTGCCAAGTATATTATGTGTCAGACCTTTAAATAGAAGACGAATGGTAGGGTTTTTTGGGTTATTGTGCCTAAAACTTTACATCACGGTTCATCCAAAAGAACTGTTATTTATTTGATTATATTTATCATAGTATTTTGTTCATAACCGTTATGTAATTCAATATTTTTTTTTACATGGTATTCTAATAAGTGATTGATTTTACTTAATAACCGTTATGTATTTCACTTTTTTTTTTAAAAAACAAAGAAGTTTTGGTCATTGATTACACAACCACTTTTTTTACAAACAACTAAAGAAAAAACAAAAAGACAAATTTTACAAACCAACTAAAAATAAAAAGTTATGGAGATGTTTTAAGAATCTGATGTAGCATTAGTTCTTCCTTCTCTGGTAACTTATCCACCTTCTCACTCAAATAGTGAACAAGAGTATTAAGTTCCTTCAAGCACTGGTCCATGCATCCTTGCTCTTATAGGTAAACCTAAACCATATAATACAGCTCGTAGGTCGCTTGGATAGGCCCTTCAATGCTTGATGGTGGAGGGGGTTCATCTTTCTGTTTGTTCTCGGATGATGAAGGAGAAGTTCTCTTGCATTTATCCATAATTTTAGTGAAAAAGAAAAAAGCTTATAGTTGGCTATGAGAAGTTGAAATGGAAGTAGAGAAGTGGAGTTTGGTTTTCGGACGTTTATATAGAAAGGATTTTGTGGATTATTGAGTCATCACGTCTTTTAGATTTACTGACCATTATATTTTATAAATGGTGACAGTTGGCTTTTAATAACCATTATTAATTTATCTATGACTGATTGTTTATAAGTGTTACTGACGGTTTTTCTTTTATGACGATTTTAAGAATAAACAATATAAGAACTATTATTTATTTTATTTAATGACCTTTTTTTTAAGAACCATTGGATATATTCTTTTTTTTACAAAATATTTAAAAAGACAAAATGACTAAAAAAAAGAACAGTGGTGAGTAGCTTGATGAACTAATGAGATCACCAGGCTACTCGTTACTAAAGAATTAGTCACGATCATTGTTAAAATCATGTCCAATCCCATACTCATCATATATGAGATTAGCCTTCTGGTTATTATTGGAGAGGTATCCAAAAAGACTCTTCACATCATGTTCAGTCTATTATGCATGCCGCAACATTGTCTCCAATTGAGGAAGCATAGGATGTAGAGGCAGAGGAGGAGGGGGCAGAGGTGGCAGTGGAGGACTAAGGCAATTTAAATTTTGAGCTCATATAAAAGGCACTGGAGGGAGTATATTGATATTAAATAGGGTAATTAAATAAGGGCAAAATAAGAAAGTAAGAAGTAAAAAATAAAAAATTATCTAAATGTTTCTTATAAAAAGAAATAGAGTATGGGTGGCCGTTTGTTTCTTAAAAAAAAAAAAAGAACAAGAACGAAGGGAGTAATATTTAAACAAATCGATTAACTAAAAAACAGTAATAATGAAAACCTCATTGAAAATCTTGAAGCCATGTTACAATCGTTTTTTATTCAAATATATTTTTTTAAATTTTCAAATTAAATTACGAACTTCTATACATTAAATTATTTTATTTTATATTTTTATTAAGTTTAATAATTAACCTTAAAACTCGAGAATATAAACACATAAAAATATGAAATAAAAAAATGAAAAATTAAGTATATATGGAATCAAAATGTTTAAATTATGTATAAAACAATAATTTTTTTAAAAAAATTTAAAATTTTAAAAACAAAGCGGAACAACACAACTACTTTAGCCCACACCTTCGCTACCACCGTTGATAAACTTTGCATCTACTTGATTTCCAGCACCTATATGTATATGTAGATATATGTCTGACCTCCTGTCATTCTAAATGTAAGACTTAATTTGTAGTACAATTCACCCTATAAACTAAGTCTAACATTTAGGATTGCTAATTAATACGGTTGAAATAACCAGGCACATTTATACTTATATGCTGATGTAAACAATGTTTTCTTACCCTTAGCAACTGGGCCACGAGTGATGTTGTATTTTTTAAAAGAAAAGGGAAGATCATACTTCTTAATTTTACTAATATGTCCTTGCTTACGAAGGAATAGAGCACTAATAATTAGACTCTACTAATGACTAAGAAAATAAAAAATATAAACAACAAAAACCATACTGCTTCTAATTCTTGGGGGAACTCTCTTATCAGTATTGATAAGGAAAAAAGCTTATTCAAACCAAACAAAAACATTCGGGTAAAACTTAGAAAACAAAGCAGAGACATAATTGAAATGGTCATTCCATGAAGAGTAATTAAGGACAATAATGTTGTTACGAATGTGGTAGAGTCGTTGCTGGACATAAACAGATGGGAGATCAGCCCAAAACAATCAGAATTAACATGACTACAGAATAAATGAATAATGACTAAGATTAATATAATGCTGTAAATAACTTTCAAGGACAACGTTATCGGATGCGACTCATATCGTCTGACTCTTCTGTATTACCATCGCTTGCATGTAAGAAACTTTCTTGAAACAAGAGACGGCAATTCACTGAGGCTTTAGGGCAAAAGGATAACCTTTTGCCCACTTCTTCCTTCGAAATTGCTGGGGAAATAAAATTCAAGCCAATGGAAAAGGTCTTCAAGGAATTCGCATTCTTCATAATAAGTTTTGCAAATTGAAACTCACCCTCAGAGCCAAAAAAGTTGAGAACATAGACTTCCTTCAGGTGCGATATTGACAACACACATTCTGGAACATCAAGTAGCGTTGAACTTTCATCCTTAACCATATCAATCACAAGAATTTGAAGCTTGGGACACTTTTGGAGCCATTTTAGTATCATACCCAAAGGATAAACCATTGAAATTTCCAAACGGCTCAAATTGTTAAATGTCGGAATCTCATATGTAGTTAACCGCGATGGAACAACATGATCATCATCTAATGATGTCAAATTTTGAAGCATTTCAATGTTTTGATCATAATCGCCGCTAGAAATTCTGTTTAGTACCAAACTTTCAAGTTGCACACATCCGGATAAGATCTTGGAAACACATTTAAAACATGGAAACTGAACATCTTCCAAATGCAAGACTTTTAGGGAAGGCAAATTAACAGAATAAACATTACCCACTCTTATTGACCCATGCAACTTTAAAAGCCTAATGGTACTGCAAGCAAAAACGCTAGAAGGCAAGTTCACAACATACCAATCTGGAAAACATAGCTCCAGATGTTGAACTCCGAGATTTAACACTGCTTTAACCCAAACTTCAAACTTATTGGTAGGTCTTGTGAGTGAGTTTCCAGAGCATTTGATGCTAAAATTTGTGATGGGGTCTGATGAATCTTTTAAAATGTTAAGTACTGAGTTCACAAAGTGGGTGAAGGAGTGAAGGCTAGAGAAGTCTTCATCGTTGAAGTCAAGAGTGGGTTGTGAGAGCCAAAGTGAGTTCCATCTCTTGGACAAGAGGATTATGGAAGAAGCGTCTTTGGTTGAAAGAAAAGAGAGAATATAATGAATCAATGAATCTGGTAGGTCGCTAATCCCATCTCTCAATATAGCTTCTTCGTATTCGCTGTTTTGAGTTTTGGACGCTGATTTTGCCATACCCAACGAAAGCACGTTTATATTGTTTGCTGCTTCAACTTTTAGATTAAGAATCTGGACATGAGGAGAAGAAAGTGTGAATAAAATATAGAAACAGGAATTTAAGAGAGAGAAGAGGAAATGGACAGTTAGCATACATGACGGAGGCGAAGGAAATTGCAGATAGAGTCGTCTAGGGTTTTCAAAATTCGCGGGGACAAAAGGGATGTTAATGTTCGCACAATTTAAGGTATCATTGAAGGATCTTTTATCGTTCTAATATGGGATTTTTTTTTTCTAAAAGGAGTTTTTATTTATTAGATATGATATAGTTTTATTTATTTAAGAACGATATTAGTTTTTTTTTTTTTAAGATAATATGTGTATTTTCCTTGAAAACAATATAAAACGTTTCATATGAATTATTAGCCAACTAAAATTGTAAATATCAGTGTTTTCATTCTATAGATATACATACATATATATGTATGTATATATATAAACATACATAAAGCATTCTTAGAAATATAGGATAAGGAATATATATATATATATAATTAGAAAAAAAATGAAAATTTATTAAATAGTTAGTACTTTTTTTACTAAACATAAGTATCTTTCATTAAAAAACAATTCTATTCGAGATAGAGTCGGCTATTAAAATAAAAAGCGAAGGAGAGAAACCTATTGGTTGGGTTACCTGTAGCCTACCTGCAGGGAGAGATGGGATGGGGGAGTGATGGAGCTACGGAGCCCCAATATAAGGCAGGAGGGAGGAAATATCTATCCATTAATCCATAAATCAATTAATCTATTGACATCTCTACATTAAATCAATGTATAATATATGATATAGATTTAATCTCACTTAAATCTTTATCAATGATATCCCGATATCCGGTAATTGGATTAATTTCTGATTTGATCTATAAATATATTCGAAATTTTTTTGCAGTAAATATAATCGTAATTTCATTTATATTATATTTAATCCAAAAAGTCTCTTTATTATATATTCTGTCCCATCCACGGATCTAAAATCGAACGGTGACAAAACTAAGAAGTTCAAGAACATCTGACCATATAAATTACATTACTATTAATTTTACATCCCAAGAATCCTAAATAAAAACACTCACGTACTATTAATTTTATTTTTTTAATCAAAGTTCATTATTGTAAACATCTAAATAATTAATATTTTTTATTGAGGTTTATTCATGTATTTTGGCTAAATTATACAAAACCCCTGAATTTTAGGTCACTTGCATAAAACACCTTTGAAATTTTTTAAATTTTACATTTAACCCCTAATCTTTTGTATTTTTATTATGAACCCTTTACTGTTAAGATGAAATTCCTTTAAATTTGATGAAATACATTGAGGAACATCATCCTCATCCGTAGGTTTGCACAATTTTGTACCGCCAAACTATACAAAAACTATGAAACAGAGTTAGGAAACTAACTAAAGAAATGATATCACAATATTTTTAATGAAATCAAATATTTTTTTAAAAAATAATTTAAACTAAATATTATATTAGAATAATTAGATACAGTTTCATTGAACCATGAATCAAATTAGATACTACAAAATACTAACAAAATAATTAAATATGATTTGTTTCTCGTGCTATTTCTCCCGTCAGTGTTGGATCCTCTTTTTCAAAAGAGAATGACATGAATTTAACACCTGATCCTACTTTTTTTGGCCAATACACCTGACCCTGTTTATTATAGAAGGAACCAACAAGTCAAATAAACATCTCCAATTCTCAAAAGGCATTGCAAATGTCACAAATAATGCAGATGGTCTTCAAAGATTTTTTCATTTTTCATATATGATTGAACCATATTTTTGTATGTTTTTTTCATGATTAATTTTGGGAATTTAATGTATTTCATAGGCTATTATTGCATGATTAAGCACTAATTTGAGTTAGAAACATTTGTATTAAATTAAATCTAATTAGGGGTAAAATTATCATAATTTGTTAATTATTTATACAAATAATTTCTTAGACTTTTGATGTTATCTTGTGCTTAATCTTGCATTGTAGATAATTTAGAAGAAAATTAGAGAATGTGGAAAATGTCAATTCAGAGTTAATATTTTTGAGGATTAAGAAAAATTGTAGAGAAAAGGCCCCACAATTTCTGGAACTCTTCTTCTTCCTCTTTTCTGGCAAGATTTCACTCCCGGGCTCTCTCACTCTCCGTCTCTCTTTCTCGGCTTTTCTCTCTTTCTCTATTCTGTTTCCTGGCCGAAATGAAATGAGAGTGAGGGAGGCTGAGTGTTTTGTTGTTTAAGTGTGTGTGTGGATTGGATCTTTGCATGTGTCCAAATTGAGAGTGAGCTGAATGGTGAGTGTATGTGTGTATTGCTGAGGTGTGGGTGTTTAAAATGTGCCACATGTGTGTTCGAATCTGAGAGAGAGAGAGCTAAGTGTATAAGTAAGTGTGGGTTAATTTTTATCTTATTGGGCCCAATCATATGGCTTTAACTTTCTACCTTGTCTAATTTAAAGTTTTTTTTAGATTTTATAATTTAGTTTAACTTTAGCTCAATTTTGATTTTTGGGTATATATAATAAAGTTACTAATTTTTCCCTTTTTCTAAATCAATATTGGATCATCATAAAATTTCTATAAATTAATTCTTAATACTTTTTAAGGGTTTGCTTCCTTAATTAGCTCCTTTAAGCCTTAACATAATTTCCTAGAAATTTTTAAACTAAATTATGACCTCTAACTATTTTTTTTCAAATTTTTGGGAAAATATACATTTAAATCCCTAAAATTAACCTTAAAATTATTCAATTTAATTTTTGGGAAAAATAAGCCTTTTAATAATTTACATAATGTTACAATTTTCCCCCTGTAAAAATAAATTTCATTTTCAAAATTTGCTACATACCTTATGACATAAATTCCGGATATTGCTTCTTCATGTCTTTTTCTACTTCCCGGGTTGCTTCCCAAAGAGATAATCCTTTTCAGACACAAGATAGCATTAAAAATCTAAGAAACAATTGCCCAAAAATAATTAATAAATTATGACAATTATACCCCTAATTACAGTTAATTCAATACAATTGTCCATAACTAAAATTAATGCTTAATCATTCAATAATGTCCTAGAAAATACATTAAAAATCCCAATTTAGTTATAAAAAATTATATAAAAATTATGATTCAATCAATTCTCCTATACTAAGACTTTTGTACTCCTGAACAAAGGCAATTAAGTACAATTTACCAAGTTCAAATCATCAATGTATTTGAAAGACGCAAAATTTCATAATTGGAGAGCAATGTATGAATTAATCAAATTTCTCAAGCCAACACTAGCAATAGTTAAGATATGTAAAGAAATTAGCTAACTATACAATCCAAAATATTATAATGAAGCACCAAAGACTCTCAAAATATTAGTGTTTTACTCATCTCATCTTATTGGTATAATTTCACTTTAGTTCACTTAATCAACACCTTACCTTAGGCTTTTAATAGCTCTAACATCTCTACTACTAATAGCAATAAATGTAATGAATCAAGAGAACTTAAAGGCTGGTAATGATGGATGAAGGCTAAATGAAATGAATTAATTAAAAAAATGGTTGATATGCAAATCAAAGTTATTGAATAGGTTCATAGTAACTAAATACTTGATAAATTTTTGCCGAATTTGTTTTTCAAATTCATGAACAAATGCCTTCTTGATTTTTTTTTTTGCTTTCTTATTTTTTACTTTTTTTTTCAAACTATATAAATTCTTTTTTTTTTACTTTCTTTTTTTTTCCTTTTCTATGTACATGGAATTTTAATATTTACATTGTTCAACCTTCTATTGGCAAATCATTTTGATGTTAAATTACTATGAACACTATGAATAAATGATATGCATACACATAGGAACCGCTCAAAGGGGGTAAGTAGAACTGAGAATCAGGGCTGGCCCGGCCCTGGTTAGGGCCTAAAAGGGCCGGCCCTACAGGACTCAAGGTAAGAAAAATTGCTCTTTCTCAAAGCCCAGCACGAGAGCATGAGGGGCAGGGCCGGCCTGTAAGGCCAGAAGTTATTTTCACAAAATTTAACCACACGTCTACACGCCTTATGCAATAAAACAAATACAATTATTAATTCATAATCAAATGTAAAAAATAATGTTAACAAATAACTTACATTCTCGTACCAAGTATAAGATGACAAGAAGCTAAACACTCTAAATAATATGAGTATGATGACTATCATTTTCATCTTCTTCGCTACTATCATCAATTTCAAGAAAATTCAATTGTGCTTCACTTTGAATAGTAGAGTCTACTTGAGGGATAAAAATATGAAAAATTTCTTCTCCTACATCATGAATACATCAATAATCTTTATTTGTAACAAATAATAAACCAAAATGATAAATAACTCTAACAAATATAAAATATAAATAAATTAGTAAATTACCATCATATGTGAAACTTTGGAGTAAATAAGAAATATCTAATGTATTTTTCTTATAAAATAAAAAATATCTTTTATAAATTTTTAATTTTTAGGATTCTTAATATAAGATATTCTTATGAAATTTAATTCTAAAAAAGATAATAACAACTAAATATTTGCAATATCATCAATAAAACATAAAAAGTCAATAATATTATTATCATATAAATAATTTTGAAATATATATATATATATATATATAAGGGCCGGCCCTTTTAGGCCCTCAGCCTTACAGGGCTGGTCCTTTTAGGCCCGCTATAAGTTTTGAAGTTAAAATCTTAAGCCCAGCCTTTATAAATTCAAGGCCTAAAAAGGCCGTCCCGACGGACTCGACCCATTTTCTAGACTCCAGGGGTAAGCAAATTATGATGAATGACAAAAAAATCGTTACTTACCTAAACATAATTGACATGTGAAAGTCATAGTTAATGGTTATAGCAAACTCAGATTTCCAAATGAAGCTAAATGGCCTCTTCAGATAAAGACTTGAAAACGGATTGCATACACAAAATAAATAACATACAGAAGACCCATTAATTTCACCTTACACTCTTTTAGCACTTCTCTGTTGATCTATCTCACTAACTTAGTCTTTTGATCATTTGTTGAGGAATGGTGACCCATCTTTTTGTGGGAAATATCAAGTTTAACAAACTATTTACAAGCCAATCATCCTCAAACACAGATCCAAAATAGTTCTAACTGCCTTGGATGCATGACTAGGTAGCCCCTAAACATTACTACACATTAACCATACATAATAGTCCTATTACTGAAAATAAACAGAATAAAAACCATCCCAAAAAGAACAGAAGCATGCAGACTTCAACAATACCCAACTACATCTGAAGATTTTAGCTAAATAAAAGCCTGCAGTGCTCAGAGCCTCTAGGACACGAGGCTAAATCAATGAGACAGTTGTACTTGTCACTTGCATCAATATCACCACAGCGAATGGAAATGGTCCTCAGAACTCTAGCATTCTGCATAATGTATCTTGCAATTTCAAACTCGCATTCCCAGCCTTCGTATTCTCCAAGAGTGAATTCCTTTAGATGTGATGAAAGACATTGAGGAACATCCAGTTTTGGTTCCATCAACGCTCCCTCCCCATCAGGATCAACATAAATCTGAGCACAAATATGAAAGATAGAAATTAACCACAGAGAAGGTAATGTGCACACAATCAAGTTGAAATTAAGAAGTTAACCTCATCAATTACAAGAATTTCAAGCTTGGGGCAGCTTCGTAGACATTCCACTATCCAATTCAAGTGTTTGTCATCAAGACTTGAAATTTCTAAGTGGGTTAATTTGTCAAATTTAGGGGTATCACGTACAGGTGACTCGTCCTATATTAGGAAGACCAAGCTTAATTGGTTATAAAATTATAGAATGAAAAGCAATAATGTAAATCAGTATCATTCATACCACATTTAATTGTAGGCGTGTTACGTTGGTCAAAGCTTTTGAAGTAATTAGAAAGGAAGGAACGCTAGCTGAAACCAAATGTTCAAGCTTTTCAATATTCACAGTGAAACCTTCTTCCGCCGCCTCCTCTTCCTCCCCCTCCTCCTCCTCCTCCTCCTCCTCACCACCACCACCACCATCATCCCCCCTCAGATCTAATACCAATTCTTCAAGAAAAGCACATCCCGAGAGAAGATTTGCCAAACATTCATAATCTGGAAGTTTAACTTTCACCAAATGCATGACTTTAAGCGAAGGCAACCTAACAGAAGGAGGAATATTCACTCTAACCCCATCCAACTTCAAAACCCTAATTGTACTACTATTGAAAATGCTCGACGGCACTACAATGTACTCATTATAGTCAGAGCATAGCTCAAAATGCTCAACTTTGCGATATATAACCGTGCTAATCCAAACAATAATCCTAGTGGGGGAAACTCTTCTATACTTGAAGCTTTTACCTTTTTGTTGTACACAAAATCCCGGACACTTGAGCCGGAACTTTTCTATAGGTTTCGAATCTGCCATTAACAGGACTGCATCCACAAACTGAATGAAGTCAAGACTATAAATTCCTGTATCTTCAAAGTCAAAAGTGCGCATTGAATGCCAAAGTGGTCTCCACCTCTTGGACAAAAGGCTTGTGGCAACTACTTCTCTTGTTGGAAGAAAAGATAGGATATGGTGAAGTAGAGAGTCTGGTAAGCTACTAATCCTATCACTCACAATTACTTCACTTTCACTTTTTTCTCGCTCGGACATTGTTTTTAAATGTCTCCTCCCTATTTTTGTCATGATCTTAATTATGATGCAGTAACTCGGAGAAAGTAGGGATGGAAAAAGCTTTTAGATGAGGGTCACTAGGGATAATGACAATTTAATGTAGCCCACTACCACCAAAATATTGATTTATGCATTTGTTTCTTTCAATGAGCATATTTCCAGGTCCAAAATGCCCCATGAGACAAATAACTTCTGCTGTCCAAACATGAGCCCAAAAACGCCCCACATTATCAAGCTATTAAAATTGCATCTGTTTGAACTCAACCATAGCCGAATGTTTACCAAAGCCTTAAGACACGTTTAGAAACTCCTCTGCTGAAAAGTCTATCCATTGGAAAGTAAAAAACTTCAATAAGCAAAGTAAGATAGAAATAAGCCATTTTTCAACAAATATGATAACATTGTGATGTAAAACACTCACACTTGCACAACAACAACAACTGAAAACAGATTTGATTTAGAGAGAAAACATATATAAACAGTGAGGGAAAAGGGGGAGAACGAACAGAGGAAGGAGGAGGGGGATGAAGAAAAAATCAGAACTGGAGAGGGGAGTGAGAGACTGATGGGGAGGAACAGGATGGAGGGCGAACAATCAGAACGTGGGGTAAGAGAGAACTCACGTAGCAGCCATAATTTCTTTCATCCAAGTCTGTTTAATACAAGTGAATGCTTAGCTATATATGGAGGGAGCTTTCCTTCTCATGAAGAAAGCTTCTTCACTCCCTAAACAGTAACCTAAAATACAACTTGCAATAATAGCTATAAGAAGCAAAAGATGACTCACAAAAAGTTGATAAAAAGCAATGCTTGAGTTAGAAGAAACCCTAAGATATGATCAAAACGCAAAAGCTAAGTTATAATCAAACTGAAAAGGGGGGCAAAAAGCACATCTGCGACAAAAGCTTATCCAAAGAAATTCGAGGCAGCAAACATCAACAAACAAACCCACCGAGAGAAAATGTGTGTTAAGATCATTAAGCAAAAAAAAAAAAAAAAGCCGTACTAATAGGCACGAATTTAGGTAGTAAACCAGGCAATACGATGCCTAATCACAGAGATGAAAAGAAAAAATGAGATAGGGAAAAGATACCTGGAAGTGTCTCATAGGCACAAACAACTAATATCAGTCTCGCTGTGGATTGTCTAACCTTATACAGTGGAGAACGACGGCGGTTGAAGAGAGGATCTCCGAGTCGAAGGATTGTGCTTTCCAGAAGGTCGGTCTATTCTATAATTCTATGATTCTATCACAGCTAACAAGTTTTTTTTTTTTAAAAAAAACCTTTTCGAGGACTTATTTAAAATTAAATATTACCTAGCATATAGATAACTAATTTATAATATTAACAAAAAAATAAAAAATGGTTAAATTAGTTATTGACAACGAATAAGGGTAAGTTTCCTAAAATAACTTCTTTACTCGTATATATAGATGAAAAACACTTTAACATAAACTATCAATATAAATACTTTAAAAAATTATAAATTTAAAAAATAAAATTATTTGAAGGTGTATATTTACAATCAAATTCACCTTTAAGCTCTAACTAGTTTTTATATTAAGAATAAGAAGAAAAAGTTATACTCCCTCTTGTCATTAATGTAAAATATATATGGAGAGTTCGTCTTAGTCCTAAATATAAAAAATAGTTTTCATACTTGTTAATAATTTTTTGATTTATCTATATTGATGCTCTCCAACAATAATTAAAAAGAAGAATGAATGAGAGAATTAAGAAAGATGACTAGAGTATTTTAGTAAATAAATGTCATACTAACTAATTTAAATAACTTCTTTAATCTGATTAAATTAAATAAATATATTTTATATTTGAAAAAGAAGGGAGTGAGTTTTGTTGGACTATAATGAAACTATCCATAAAAAGAAAAGATTAGAACGTGATCAAGACCAAATGGATTAATTAGAAGGCATCACGGGGAAAATTTATCTGCCTTCCATTCTATGACATCATATATGCTCTTCTAACAAATTCCTCTGAAACGTTAATTGCTTCTCATAAAATAATAACGTCAATTACTCAACTTTCTGAGACGATCTCTTTTGATGAACTTCAGAAAATAGGAAAAGACTGAGATATACTCCCAATTTCAATAATCCTATGAAATGAAATGTGAGTTCCCAATATAACAAATTCAAAATTCATACAAAAAGACACAAATGCCCTCACATTATCTTTAAAGAAAAAGTAATAACCCCACCAATGTCGGAGCAACGGCAATAGCGTGAATAATTATTTGGTAAAGTGGTTGGAGTGAAATTTGATCCCAACCAATACTTTTTCAATATATAAAATGTAAAATAAATATATAAGTTAACTTTTTATCTTTGACTTAAATTCATTCACAAATTTTGTTAAAACATTCCTTACATTTAATTAGGTATTATCAATTTTCATTTATTAAGCAACAAATCTATATTATCATATCATTCACAACTATTATTAAGATATTTTTCATATTTTATTAAATTTTAACAACTTTTATTTATCAAATAACAAATTTACATTTTCAGTTCATTTACAAGTTTTATTAAGAGATTCCCCATTGTTCAATAAATATTAATAACTTTTATTTACTAAATAACAAATCTACACTATCAGGCCATTCACGAATTTTGTTATGACATCCTCTAATTTTATTAGATTTTACCAATTTTACCTTATCAAATAATAAATCCACCCTATTAAATTGTTCATAAATTTTATTAAGACATTCCATACATTTTATTAGGTATTACAACTTCCGTTCACTTTGAAAGTATGAATTTATTAGTTGATAAATAAAATATGTAGCAACTTAGAATGAAATATCAAAGTTCTTTAGAGGAGAAGAATTGAATAGGATAACATATGAAGATCGTCACTTAACTAAAAGTACTTGACAAGTAAAAGTCATAGTTAATGGTTATAGAACTCAAGTTATGTGCCCATTTCTTCCAACAAACACATCTAAAAAGTTTAATAATACATTGTTAACACTAATCAACAGAAACTGCATCTCTAATTCTATGCACATGTATCTATAAAACGAGTTTTTGTTACATAGCAGAAACAGAATCAAAGTACGCTCCATCAAGAGTCCTGCAGTGCATCATGACACATCCTACAATAACTTCCTACTCAAAATATTAATGATGATAAACAAAGGAAAAATGAACCTAAAAGGAACACTAACATGACTTCAACGACATGCTAGATCACATAAATTTAGCTAAACAAAAGCCTGCAATCGGCAGAGGCTCTCGGGCATGAGGATAATTTTTTAAGAATCTGGTGCTTCGTATCTTTGTGTATGTAATGAAGACAATTACGTAGATGCTCCTTAAAACTCTTGCATTCTTCATTATAAATGCTGCAACCTCAAGCTCACATCGCAAGCCTCTACATTTACCTAGACTAAATTTCTTCAGGTGTGAGACAAGACATTGAGGAATATCAAGTATTGGTTCCTTCATGATCACTTGTGTCACCTCATTAAAAGGAACATCAATCTGACAACAGCAATTAAAGTTAGAAACAAATTAAGGAAAAGGTAATGCAAACAAAAATCAAGTTGAAATCAACGAACCTCATGAACTAAAAGAGTTTCAAGTTTGGGGCACTTATGCAGACATTTCACTATCACAATCCAATCACTTCTAAAACATGAAATTTCCATGTGGGTCAAATTGTAAAATGTTGGAATATCGTCATGAAGAGGTGACCACCAATCATCATGACGACGTGACCAACTTTTCTGCATTAGGAAGACCAAATGTAAATTATCTTCATTCATATATAAGGTTCAAATATAAATTCAAATCAGTCTCCATTACCTTAATCAACCGAAGAACTGTAACATCAGAAAAATCTGCTGACCTAAGTAGGGAGGGTTCAACATCTACAGAGACCAAATGTTCAAGCCTTGCAATATTGAGTTTGGAACCAATATTAGGTACATCTAAATCATTTGGTAGCAATTCCTCAAGAACAGCACATCCAGAAAGGAGATTTGCCATGCAGTCCAAATCCTTAAATCGAACACTTGCCAAATGCAAGACTTTAAGTGAAGGCAACTTAACCGGAGAAGGAGTATTTATTGCAACTCACTAAACTTCAAAACCTTAATGATATTGCAGCTGAAAATTCAAGTGGGCAACTCAACATCAAATCTACCATATGGAAAACAGAGCTCAAGATGCTCAACTTCACGATTTAAAGCTGCATTTATCCAAAAATTAATCCTAATAGGGGGAACTTCTAATTTTAAATTCAAATCTTTCTGTTTCCTTCTCTTTTCATATACACGAAAACTCTCACACTCCAGATGAAACATTTGTTTGGGTTTCAAATCTGCCAAGCACAATACCGCATCCACAAACTGAGTAAAGGAATCAACACTAAAAAAATCAGTTCCATCAAAGTTAAGATAGGGCATTGATAGCCAAAGTGGTTTCCACCTCCTGGACAAGAGGCTTGTGGCAACAGCTTCTTCTATTGGAAGAAAAGAGAGAATGTGGTGAAGAAGAGAGTCTGGTAAGCTGCAAATCCTATCACTCCCTATCCGTTCACTTCCACTTTTTTTTTTTTTTTTTTTTTTCTGGGCACAGGTATCTTCCCTCGGGGTGCTGATCTTGCCATAATGTCAGTTATGTTGTAGCGATACTTTACACGGAGTAAGTGAGGATGAAAAGGAGGTTTTAGTTGAGAGTATCCAGGGATAAGGATACTTTTATACAACACCCCTCAACTGAGATAATGATTTATGTGGTGGTTTCTCTCAACGAGCACATTTTATGAGCTCATGTCCCTGCGCAGCAAATAATTTCTGACACCCACACAACAGGAGAATCCAAAATGCACCAAGTTACCAACCTATTAAAATTGCATTTGCACTATTTGTATGAACAAAATGACAGCCGATCATCTTGTGAAAGCATTAACATAGTTGAAGAAAACACCTGGTACAGAGACCATCGACCTCTTCTGTGAGTCTTGGAGGTTCTGTTGGCAAGGAAAAGCTTTGATAGGCAAAGTATATGATAGAAATGAGCCATTTTCAACAAATATGATCACTTTTTGCTATTTCCATATCGAAATTCAGACAAAATCTCCATACTAGGGATTTTTTAAACTCAAAACTTGTCCATGCAATGTAGAGTGGAGGTGGTTTTTACCATCATAACGCTTAGTAAAGATAGCTTTGTTTGTTGACTCTAAAAGGCATTCATTAAATTAGGCAGTCTGCATGAAACCAAAACAAAACGTAAACAGAACAATGATACAAATGCAAAAACGCAAAACCCTAGTGAAGGGGCAAATGTAGGACATCTTGAAAAGAAGGCCTGGTTACGTCAAATTTCTTATAATAAAAACGAAGGAGAAAACGTGAATCTAGGACAAAAGCCTACCCAAAGAAATTCATGGTAGCATACATAAAACAGGCCCGGTGACAGAAAGATATATATCAAGATCATTTAAAAGAACATAAAAGAAAAGCTCTACTTGAGCTAGAAGAGTATTAGAAAGTAGGGTTCTGGGTTTAGCTAAGACTATGTCCGACCAGTAAAAAAAATAAAACAAAAGACGACGCCTGATTATAAAGATTAACAGCGAAAGAGAGAGAGAGCAGCGAGAAAGATACCTGGAAGCGTCTAATTGGCACGAAGAAGGTGGAAAAATAGGAACAAGGAACCTGACTTGGGACTCGCTGTGGACCCTTTAACCCTTACAACGACGAGCAACAGGGTGGATGATGAAGTGCGTGGGTGAAGAATGTAAAGCGCTGCGTCGTCGGAATGATTTTCCGGAGGAAAACGCTCCTGAATGGCGTTTAATGTCACCTGTATCCAACGGCCAGGATTGCTTTGATGACGTTTTCAAATATTAATTAAGGGCGTTACAATCGTTTTTTATTCAATTTTTTTGAATTTTTAAATTAAATTACGAACGTTTATACATTAAATTAAATTATATAAAAAATGAAATTAAAGAATAAAAATGAAAAATTAAGTATATATGGAAGGATAATAATTATATCAAGTTCATTGCATCCATTACATCAACTTATTCAATCACATATGACCATGTGTCATATTTTTTATTTTTATGTTTATAGTTAATTGATAATAATTCAAAAATAAAACACATTATTACATGTCACTACTACAAAGAAATCATAAAATATGATTATTTTTAGAAATATTATGGCACTTGGAAAGCTCCAAAGCTTCTAATACTATAAAAACAACTTATGATACTTTTTAAATTTCTGAAAGCATTGTAGATTTGTTTTTTATTTTTTAGAAAATATATTTCCTACGGCCTTTCTTCACAAAATCGTTATAGATTTTTCTTAAAAAAATGTTATAACTTTCGATAACTAAAAATAAAAATAAAAAAGCAATGACCTTTAGTAACGCTTGAACACCAAACACCGTTAAAAACAAATAAATATTCATTGTCTTCAACTTAGTCACCAAGCACCACCATAGAAAGCAATATTATATTGCCTAGGTTTTTGAAGGCCTTGAACGAGCACCTTTAAGACAATATAATATTATCTTACAAAAGGCAATATTATATTACCTTTAAAGCCTTGAATGATCGGCAATATTATATTAAAGCACTGTTGAAGGCTTTTTAAAATTGCCCTTTTAATACTTGTCTTCAAAAATATTTAGGGTCTGTTTGGCAGGAGGGAAATGGAGGGGAAGGAAGGGGAGGGAAAATTTTTATGAGTTAGATTTTAAAAAATTGGAGAAGTGGGGTTATAAAATTTTAATAAAGATAAGATGTAAAATAAAAAAGTAAGAAAAATTAAATAAAAACTTACAACCCCACTTCTTCAATTTTTTTAAATTCAAGTCATAAAAATTTTCCCTCCCCTCCCCTCCCCTCCAATCCCTCATACCAAACAGTCCCTTAGTGTCCCAGCATTGTTAAAAGGCTTTCTATAATGCTTTAGAGATTTTTAATGGATGGTTTAATATGGCGTTTGATTAGGTAAACGCTATATAAGACTTATATTTTTTTTAAAAAAAAATAAGGTTAGTTATGACGCTTATTCGGATAAGTGCCATATAAGGGGTCTAATTTTTTTTTTTAAAAAATAACCTCTTGTATGGCGCTTCCCCAGACAAGCGTCATACAATGTATTAGGCAGCTACGACGTTTTCCTGGTCAAACCCCATAACTACCACATCTATTTTTTTTTAAAAAAAAAAACAGTTACCTCCAGCTCTTGTTTGAAGAAGTGCTATAAGATTAACACCACTAAATCTATATTTTGTAGTAGTGTGTGATTAGAGAACTTAACGAAATAAATATAAGAAATTTGATATAAGTATTTTTCTATATAGAATCAAAATGTTTAAATTATGTATAAAATAATAAATTTTTGGGAAAAAGACAAAAAAATTGTGAAAATTGATAAATCACAAATAAGTATGTTGAATTTCAATCATTTCAAATGGACTAATTTATAATTTTGAAATGCTACAAAATTTAAGAAATTACTTAACTACTTTAATTTTTTTCGTTAAAAAAATCCTCTATCGCACTTGCGAAACGGTGTACAGATATGCCTTCCAATGATAGCATCCAAAAGTATATATATTATTCATCAACAAGTATAATATTAAATTAAAGCATACATATAGTTTATATATCTAACTCTTGACAAATTTTTCTTCTCATTTTTTTATAGTGTCCAAAGCAACTGGACATAAGCAATAATTGTGGGTACTGTGTGATATAGTACATGAAAGACATAATTACGCATTGTCACAAAAATATTGATATAAATAAAGTATATTATATGCTCAATTCGTTCATATATACACTCGACACTCGGTCAGCTATATATTACAATATCTAACTTCCATTTATTATTTTCTTTTCACACATTATTTTAATGCCTCATGTACGATATTTAACAACTCACAAATAAAAGAAGTAGCTAAAAAGTTGGTGCCATATGTGCAACGTCCGTAAATAATATATAGTATGATTGTAAATTTCTAGATATTGATGATTTATTTAATTTATTTTAGAGTTTTGGTTTTAATAATGTATACATGTACATGACTGTAAATATATATTATAATTTGTTGTATTATTCTATATATGAATGAAAAATATAAATGTATATTATGATTTGTTCTGTAGATGTATATGCAGGAGATCTTAAAAGCAGAAACTCCCCATTTTTTTTTTAAAAAAATGAGTAAAATACATCAACCTTCCCTTTATCTACTCTAAATTACAAAGATATCATCTCTATTTTGAAAACCTACAAGACCTCCCTTAAAACAAAATATATGTGACATAAACTTTCCTTTTAAGTTTGATATTTAACTTCTATCCAACCCAACTGTTAGTTGACCGTTAAATCATAGTATTGACCTATCATTTTGACTAAAATGTCCCTCCTTAACATAAATAATACTTAATAATCATTTAATTAAAGAATTCATCCAAAATTTTAAAAATTATTTTAATATATACTTTTAATTTTTCAAATAAAAACTACTTATTTTTTTTAAATTTAGTAAAAATATTAAATAGATCATTAATAAATATTAATATTAAAAGATAAATTTGGGATTCAGCACAATGAGGGGTAAATTAGTAAAATATATTTATTCAAATATAGTTTTTAATTTTAAAAATAAACTTTAAGAATATTTTTAGAATATTCTTTAACGGTGTTAATGATTTGAACTAAAGTGTATGTTTTTAAAATAAAGAGGAGGCTTGTGTAATTGAGGAAAAATAAAAAGGTGATTAGAGTATTTTACTCAGAAAAAAAAAAGCTTCGATAAATCACAATTATTACCTAACAATTATTATTTATGTCAACTATATATAATGGATGTTTGGAAAGAACTGTTATATATGTTACTATACAATTGTTTTTGTTACCTAACAACTATTATTTATGTTGACTATATATGTTAGTAGATATACAATAGTTGTTAAATCATAATTGTTATATATTATGTAAGCATTATCATATATTATGACGGTTGTTTATGTGTGTCTGTTAATTATTATCATAGAAATATGTATATTATAGCCTTATCGAGCCTTAATATATAAAGGGTGTTATATTATAACCGTTATAATATATCTATAATAAATAATGTTTCATATTAAGATGTTTATTTTTTTTAAAATAAATTAAAATACGAATTTTTTCAGATGAGTCGCTCGCTAAATTCAAAACAAATTAAAATATAACACTTCTAAAGTATGTAAGTATTTATTCTTTTATCAATATCTACACTTCCATAAATCTCACCATCAATAATGACAGTTCGAAATCTAATTTTCTAAACTTGAAGAAAGAAGCTAGTACCAAACGGGAGGAGGAGGGAAGAGAGAGGCAACCTAAATAATTTACCAAACCCTAAACATTTTTAATGTTTTAAATTATAAAATATTGAAAGATAGTTGACTGACACGGGAGAATAACACCATATGAGATGGAGTATTCTAATTGGGTAGTGTACGGATGAGCTGGTATTTTGGGAGTACCATATAGGTGTAGTTACTCATGACAAATCAAGATTAGAATTAATATTAATATATTATTAAATACTGTTCAGGTGAGTTCACTGTTCACAGGCCAACCCAGTTAATATTGGCTCCGTTGAAGCCGAATATGACCCACACGTACCTCTGGCTTCGTGCCATTACAACTCACGAATGCTAACCCTTTAAGGGTGTGTTTGGTATGAGGGGAGGGGAATGGAGGGATTTTGCTCCCCTTCCCTTGTTTGGATAACTAAAAATTTTAAGAGGGGAGGGATAATTTTCTAAAATTCTCCCTCCCCTCCCCTCCTAACCCTCCCCTCCAAAATTGAGGGGATTTGGAGGGAAAGGTTAATATTTGAGCTTAAATTGACTAATATGTCCATACTATTTTAAAATATTCTCACAATACCCTTCTCATTATTTAATTACAAAATTATAATTTTATATAGTAAATGCCTTTTATAATTATATTTATTTCATTTTTATAATTATAAAATTATAATTTTATGTATTAAATTCCTTATATAATTATATTTTATTAAATATGTTAGAAATTTATTAATTACAAATTAAATGAAATAAGAAAAAAAATTGTCCATATAAAAATTTTCTCCTCTCCTCCCCTCCTATACCAAACATAATACTATTAAAATCACTCTCCTCCCCTCTCTTTTTATCAACCCAAATAAGGTAAAAGAAAATCCCTCTCAAACCCTCCCCTCCCCTCCATTTAAATCCCTCTACTCCCCTCCCCTCCATCGAGCCAAACATAACCTAAAAAGTATGGGCAAGTTTCACTGTGTAGACATGCATTAAAAGAAGTGACGTGCATGGAAAGGAGGGGACCTTGCAGGATTAGTGTTTGGCACACTTAATAAAACGATGAACATATTAGAAGATGCTCATCAGAATTACACATGGAAAAGGAATATATTGGTAACAACAAATAAGAAGAAAGTCCCATAAGTTTATTGTGAAAATTATTTGATGCCCATGCTTTTCTGACATTTAATTTACTGCTTTCTTCAAGTTTCACATCAATTTTTTGCCATGCTTCCATATTTGCCATAATAAGATGGATCCCTCTAATATTATTATATTCATTACTCCCTCCATTGAAATTTAATCCATTCCATTGATAGAAAAAATTGGTTAAAATTAACTAGATAATAAACATTTAAAAAATATAATTTTTTAGATAAAAAATATCACTTAAACTTTAAAATTCTATATTAATTTTATTAATTATAAAAATAATAGAATTGATAGTGTTAAGAAAAATCTAATAACATTTTTTTTAAACAACTATGTCTCTTATTC
Organism: Albizia julibrissin; assembly: GCA_037074505.1. Classification (NCBI taxonomy): domain Eukaryota; kingdom Viridiplantae; phylum Streptophyta; class Magnoliopsida; order Fabales; family Fabaceae; genus Albizia; species Albizia julibrissin. The sequence continues at coordinate 34,236,477 of CM073487.1, forward strand.
CCACATTGTCTATTTGTTATGCCCATACTTTTCTGACATTCACTGCTTTCTTCAAGTTTCACATTTTTTTTTTGGCCATACTCCTATATTTGCCATAGTGAAAGTCAAGGCACGATATCCCAAAATAAAAAAACATGAAACGTGGGAAAGGTAGCAGAAAACAACAAAATAGAATGTTGTTATTGTTATATATACAAAATAAAAAATACAAATTCAAAATAGAATATGAGGTTATTGTTATATACTCTCTTTTCAATTAATTTATTATTTTGGTACCTTAACAAAGACATGCTCTTATTCTCACGTTGCCTATTTGTTATGCACATGCTTTTCTAACATTCATTGCTTTCTTCAAGTTTTACATCTTTTTTTTGCCATGCTTCTATATTTGCCCATGCTTCTATGTTTTCCATAGTGAATGTCAAGGCACGATATCCAACAAAATAAAAAAACAGGAAACGTGGGAAAGGTAGCAGAAAACAACAAAATATAATATTGTTATTGTTATATACAAAATAAAAATTCAAAATAAAATATGAAGTTATTGTTATATACTCTTTTTTCAATTAATTTATTATTTTGGTACCTTAATACTTCATGAAGGGAATATTTTTGAATTTGAAAATTTTGTTGTCTCATCACACAATTTTAAATACATACCAACAACTCATCCATGTAAGCTCACTTTCACAACTTATGCATCTATAATAGTAAAACATGTTATCCTGACACTCTTCTCTTATTCATTTAAATTTATAGCTGAAATTTTGAGTCTTCCAGATGATGAACAGCTTACTTATCTATTTGGTAATGAATTTCCCAACAATTTTTTCAATATCAGCACATATTTACTTTTATTTCACTTAGCTTAATTTGCATGTTGTAAGTTTGAATTCACTCAAATATACCATTGCTCTTTGCTGGGTTGTATTTGCTATTTTGCATATGTATTTAGCAATAAAAGTTATAGGACATATGTGTGCAGATGTCCTTGCATATGTTAAGTGTATTGTTTCTCTTGAAGAGCAACATAAGGATAATCAGACAAAACACTGGCTCAAGATGATATTGTCTGATGTTGAGTAATGCATATATATCCTTATAGTCTCATATTTGTTTCATTCTTATTAGTGTTCCACTCTCAGTGATTACACATGTTCCTTTTGAGCGAAAATGAGATAGAGTGTGCTTTGTCAATACTAGTGTTTCATTCTTATTATTTTTTTAATGGTAGAATAATAGTCAGCTTTTTCAATACTTAGATTTCTAATTCATGAATTATCCTGTTCTCAGAGTTGTGATGTCACATAGGAGTTATGATGACTGAAGATTTAGTCTTGATCTCCCCCATTTTGTTGGTGTCAATTCTGTCTGCCATGGAGTATTGGCTGACATTTCTCCTCTTTAACCAGAATTGCTCATGGCCTAATTCTATACTGTGATGTCTTTTTTTGCAGCAGTGTTTTATCTCGGAGCATCTTTTTATTGGTTACATCGTTGTATCTCTAACTATACATATCTCTTTTAGTGCTAATCTTTTTTAGTTTTTCTTAATACTTATATAGTTATGTGACATGAAGTTAAATCATTGCTATTAATACATGGTAATTGAACGTGAATGTATATAAGTTGAATCAGTGCATGAAATTATTGTGCAGGGGAAGTAATTTCTTATAATATATTTTCTTCAAGAATTTGATTGTAAATGCTACAAATTTTATTAGTGTCTTATTACCAAACATATTGTAGTCAATTATAGTGGGGCTTATTTTTTGCTTAATAATACACGTGCATGTTCACATACTTTTTGCACAACTTTGAGAAAGTTATCTTATTTTTGGGCTTAAGAAAACAAATTCTGGAGTTCATTATCAATGTAAGCAAGTAGGGAAGAATTTGTAACCATATTAGTAGAGCTATATGTTTATCATAATAAAGTGTAAAAATAACAGTTGTTATATTATGCATAGATTAATGTTTTAAATGCACGGTTGTAATAAACAATATTATTCAATATGATGTAACTGTAATTATTTATGCCTCAAATAAAATAGTATAACTGATTAAGTGTGAAATAAAGAGAATGTGTCAGTATGTAAAAGTAGTCCGTGCAACGCACATGTAGCACATGCTCATTTGCTCAAAATAAACAGAAAAAAAAACCCATTCATATGGATACCATTAAACATGGGGTAGGGATGTGAATTTAACAATACACACTAATAAATCTTAATTAGGAATTTCACTCGAATAAAAGCTTGCAATTCGCTGAGCGTATGAAACAAGAAGATAATCTTTGGAGCATTATTTCTTTTTCTGAATTTTCTGCTGACCAAATGTGTGTGCGAACTGAGATGATCTCCAAGAATCTTGCATGCCCCATAATAAATCTTGCCAGTTCAAACTCACGTTCGAGGCCTCTGTAGTTTCTAAGATGGAATTCCTTCAACTGTGATGCAACACATTGAGGAACGCGGCGTTCCAACGGATCTATACAATTAAACTGTGCCAAAGGTATATAACAGTTAGAAAACTAACTAATCAATATGCAATGCACACATGAATTAAAGTTTGAAAATAACTCCAAGGAAGCCAAAGTTATCGTCAAACCCAATGGCCAAAATGTTGAAAATGAGCGGTCTATGCTGGATGGACGTGAGGAGGAAAGTGATAGCCAACGTATGATGGTGGATGGAGGAACGTCAAGTTTGGCCAAAGTGGAGGGAGAGCCTCCTGACAGGTAAGTACCATCCCCTGTTTTTCCTTCTTTTTATTTGCTTTTTTCCATGATTATTGCTTCTTGGAATTATCGTGGAGCGGGAGGTAAGTCGTTTCCGCATATTATTAAAGAAATTGTGAATAATTATGCCATTAATATTATGGGTTTGCTTGAAACTAGAATTAGTGGTGATAGAGCTGAGCAGGTGGTTCATCAGCTTGGTTTTATGTTGACATCATGATTTTCCTGTCAAAATGGCATATTTCCAATGCATTTGTCACACTTTCAGGTGTTTAATGAACAATAAATGTTGTAAATGCAAGGGAAATGTGTTTGATGCATGACTGATATAAAAAGAGCATAATTGTGTTGTTTAACATGGATAAATAATCATGTCTTGTTTCAATGGTTAGGTTTTACGTGTTTGTTCATGTTGAATAGGATTGATTCACCACATGAGAAGCTAAAGAAAGAAATCATCAAGAAGAAGGAAAGCAAAATGAAAATCAAGAAAGTATTACTGCCAAAGGAAAAGCAAGGAAAAGTGAAAAAGGCTGCAGAAAAAGTGCAAAGCTTCCTCCTAGAAGTTTGGCCGTGGCCAAGCTCTTCAGAGATCTTTGGCCGTGGCCAACTAACTGACAGAAACATTTTGACCACGGCCAACTACTCTGTTAACTGTTTCACGCGTTTTCAGATCTTGGAACTATAAAAGCCATAATGTGGGTTCAGACATGGAGGACGCTGTGCGAGGCAACCCTAGAAGGCAGTTGCAATACAACCCAGAGCCCAGAAGTGAAGAAAATCACAGAGAATCAAGTGGTTATTGAAGATTTGAAGAGATTAAAGCTCATTTTCTTTGGTTTTATTGATTTTCCCTCTTCGCTTACTCATTTTCACTGATATGGTTGTATTGATTCTGCAACGTTGTGACTGTTTCTTGATAATGAGTAACTAAACTTCTTCTCTAGGATTATTTTGAACCTTTGTATGGATTAACACTTGGATATTCCTCTCTTTTCTGTATGAATGATATATATGTTGATTTTATCCTGTGCTTAAAGCTTTTGAATGTTTGGCCACCATTTAAATTGCCTTGTTTACTCTATTTTAGCTTGAGAGAGCAGAATGTAGGTAGAGAACTTGGTAAAAATCATGCTTGCCTTGAGATTTACTTTGTAAATAGATAGATTGTTAGTGACATAGAGATATAGTCATTAACTTAGCATTGTTAAATGAAGGTTGATACTTAATGCTTACTTCTAATTGAATGTTACAAGATATTGCACATATTAATTGAATGTATTAATTTGGTTCTGACTTGAGAGAGCTTAATCAAATATTCTCGAACTTGTGACTAGCATATATTATCATTATAATTACTTAAAGAAAGGAACTACATCAAGTTGTCTTGAAATACAAATGGGATAAATAATCCTATACCTATATTCTCATTTGAACTTGAACAAAATCAGTTTTCATAGTTCTTTAGAACATATTTTTGTAATTGCATTACTCAAACCAACAACATGTGTTGGCTCAACTTTATTGAACACACTAAGTTTATTGCTTAATTTATTTGTTAAACCAAATCCTCATGGGAACGATACTTTACTTATCACTTTATTATTTGGCGCGACCCGTGCACTTGCGGAGTTCATACTGTTGCGAACATTTTACTAATTGGATTAGAGCATAAGCCTTAGGGTTTGCGAGAGGTATATGGATAATGTGGAATGAATCTGAGGCCAATATTGAATATATAATGTAATCTACTCAATTTGTACACTGTAAGATTACTTACCTACATCTAGAGAAGTGACTTATGCAACCTTTATTTATGGGGATACCACAATTATGAGACGAAGACCTTTGTGGACATATTTATGTGACCTAGCTTTGATTATACAGGGGCCGTGGCTCATATTAGGCGATTTTAATGCCGTTATGAGTGAGGCAGATAAGATGGGAGGGATCTGTCCTACAAACCATTTGGTGTTACCTTTTAAGCAATGTATTATATTAACCAATGTGATCTGATAGAGATTCCAATTGTTGGGGAATGGTTTACATGGGAAAAAATGGAGTGAAGGAGCGGTTAGATTGGGCTTTCTGTAACATGGATTGGGAACAAACTTATCAACAATTTAAGGCCTACCATTTCTTACGCTTTAAATCAGATCATCGTGTGGTTGTCATATCCGATGGAGAACATTGTCGAAGGACCAGGTCCTCAACAAAATTTAAGTACCAATTAGTAGCTTGGTCTTTTGAATATGAATTTCCCCATATTGTTAAAGAGGTGTAGGATGGGAAGCAGTGGGTTGAGGGTTGTAAAACCTTTAAGGAGACTGTTTCAAAGTGGAATACTAAGGTAGTTGGGAATATTCCCTAAGGAAACGGGTAATCTTGAAAAGACTTGAGGGAATTGATAGAGCTAAACAATGTAATCTTCAAAATGGTCTTTTCAGATTGGAAAAATCTCTTTGGTTGGACTATGTGAAATTAAGTAACTAGGAGGAGCTCTTATGGTACCAAAAGGCAAGATGTAAATGGATACAATTTGGGCATAAAAACTCCAAGTTTTTCCACGCCACAACGATCATGAAGAGGAAAAGGAATTATGTTGATGCTCTACGGGACGCAAGTGCCAATTAGGTATATGATCAACAGTCATTAGGGAGCATAGCGTTTGAGTTTTTCAAACAACTATACACTAGGGATCCTAGTATGATAAACACTATGGGCTGGCCAAGAGCTTTTCCTACTCTTAATGATAGCCAGATAGCTTCAATACAAAGAGACGTGACTGATATTGAGATAAAAAATGCAACATTTGAGATGGGCGCATTCAAGGCTCCTGGCCCGGAAAGTCTTCAGGCACATCTCTTTCAAACCCAGTAGGATGTGGTTGGCTCTAAAATATGTGATTTGGTTCATGGAATCTTTGAAGACCCATCCAAGTTATCAGATATAAATCATAAGAATATTACATTGATCCCGAAGGTGGACCACCCTGAGATGCTTAGCGATTTCCATCCTATTACTTTGTGTAATGTAAGCTACAAAATTTTTAGTAAAGTCATAACAAATTGATTCAAACCCATGATGGATTATTTGATTTTACCTAATCAATATAGCTTTATTAAGGGATGCCAAGGCACCGAGAACATAATTATCGCTCAGGAGGCCATACACATGATGCGAACCAAAAGAAAATGGCAAGGATATGTGGCTTTAAAGGTTGATATGGAAAAAGCCTAGGACCGCCTAGATTGGGGTTTTCTTCTTTTCACCATTCGAAGTTTGGGATTATCAGAGGAATTTGTGAATCTTATTATGAGATGTGTTTCATTCACTTTGATGAGGGTATCCTAGACGGCTCTCTCTCATAACCTTTTTTTTTCCGTTGAGGGGTGTTTGGCAAGGGGACCCTTTGAGCCCTTTTTTATTTATTCTTACTATGGAAAGGCTAAGTCAACTTATTCAGTTTGAAGTGGAGGAAGGAAGGTGGAAACCCCTACAACTTATTACCAGTAGACCGTTGATTTCTCATTTGTTTTTTGCTGATGATTTGGTTCTATTCAGTGAGGCCTCGTACAATCAAATAGATAAAATTAGAAGTATCATGATTTTTTTTGTCGGGTTTGAGGTCATCGTGTGAATCTCCAGAAATCAAAGATGTTTGTATCCCGCAACGTCCATTCGAGTAGAGCTATTGCATATAGTCAAACTATGGGTATATCGTTAACCGCTGATTTGGGCAAATATCTTGGGGTTCCCCTTCTGCACTATAGAGCCACCAAGGTGACTTTTGTGCCGCTCATCCAAAAAATTCATAAGAAATTAGCCGGATAGAAGAGGAACTATCTTAGTATGGCTGGGCGCACAGTTTTAATTAAGTCGGTAATTTCAGCAATTCCTACCTACTAAATGCAAACCTTGCTCATACCAAAAAGAGTCCTTCAGGAAATTGAAAAAATTTGTAGATATTTCTTTTGGTGCCAAAAGTATGATAAAAGGAAAATGCATTTACTTGCTTGAGAGGTCCTTAAAGAAGAGAAAAAGCATGGTGGGTTAGGATTTAAGGATCTTCACTGTCATAATACGACCTTCATTATGAAATTATGTTAGTATCGTTTAAACCGCCCGGATGCCCTTTGGGTTAAATGTTTAAGAATGAAATATGGTTGTGGTAATGGAAAATACCCCAAGGGTGAGAAAAAGCATTAACAATTTGTAGTGTGGCAAGCGATCATATCGGTTTGGGATAAATTCATGAAGGGTGTTAGATGCAAGATAGGTACTGGAACCAATATAAATGTTTGGACTGAGAAATTGTTACCTCTTGATCGACCTCTTCTTGACACTAGTACAAAATATAGGATTTACACCTATTTCTTACACGTGACAAAACCGGTAACGTGTAGAAAGTATGACCGGTGACATTTTCGTAAATATATTAAGATAAAATGACTTTTTACACGTGTTGAAAAGATAACACGTGTAGAAAGTAAATTTAAAACATTTTTCATAAAAAATAAATGAAATGAAATTTATTTTAAAATTATCTAAATTTTTTCAGCAAAAAAAAAAAAACTCTGCACAACTTTCTACATCGGTTAAAAATGAACAGGTGTAGAAAGTGAACAGAAATGATGATAATTTAATTTTTTTAATTAAATAAGCATATTCTACACCGGTTGGAAAAGAACCGATGTAGAAAGAATACACTTTCTACACCGGTTGGACTTCAACCGGTGTAGAAAGTTAAGAAATCTGACATTCTACACCGGTTGACTTGGGACCGGTGTAGAAAACATATTCTACACCGGTTAGGCCTCAACCGGTATAGAAAGTCAGAGTTTCTACACCAGTTAATGCTCAACCGGTGTAGAAACACTTAAAACACTTACATTCTACACCGTTGGGCCTCAACCGGTGTAGAAACTCTGACTTTCTACACCGGTTGAGGCCCAACCGGTGTAGAATATGAAAAAAAAATTATTAAGTCTTCCCTCCCTCCCTCCTTTTCATTTTGCCGCTACTTAAGCTCTCATCCCTCCCTCCCTCTCACGCTCAGCCGCGCGCCAATCCTTGCCCTACTTGAGTTCAGAGTCCTCTCTCCGTCACCACCGCCAGCTGCGTCGCGCTCACCGGGTTTCTTTGGACGCTGCTGTCAATTACTGTTGTGGCCATCTCTCCCTCACTGCTGTGATACCTCTCTCACTCGCTGCCGCTGGCGCTTACTGGGATTTTAGGAACAAAAGGTTGTTGTTTCGGGCAAAAGTGGGCACTGGAGTAAAAGTAAGCATTTGTTTCTTATGTTAGATCTTGCCAAAGTAGAATTTTTTTTTGTTAATCAACTAACAAATGGGGATGATACTTCTGGCACCACACTATCACCCCATACATATGCCTGGCAAAATCACATGGCTTCTGTGATGGAATATGGGAATTGACAAGAAATATGGAAGATATTATTATTCGTGAAAAAGATGACTTTGCTTTTGGTTCTTAATTATACTTATAACTTTACTTTTTGTATTTGCTTTTGGAAATCTTCTTTTACATTTAGTGCTTGTTGCTTTGAGTTGCAAGTTGCATTAAAGAAGATATTTGTGGATATCTGTGGTCCTATTCCTCAGAAATCTCTCTGGCTCTTCTCTTTTTCTTGCTTCTATATCTTATGGTTATTTCCCTTTTGTGCATCTGATGATTCTGCATTTAGGTGCTGATTTATTGCTATGCTTAAATGTTTATGATTGTATGTAACTTATGACGAATTAATATAAATATACCCAAAGCTTCATACTTTTTCATTGCGGCTGCAATTGCATTATTTTTCTGAGTTTATTACCCAATGCTTAAATATTTATGATTTTGACACTGTTTGTGTCCCATGTCATTCATAAGGTGGCATGTTTTATAAACAGAATAGTTTATGTAACAAGGACTAGCTTATACCTTTTATGAAGTCTTCAATATAACAAATTACTATGGAAGAAGCCATAGTAATTAACACTGACCTTATTAATTAGCACTGCAATTCCATTGACCTTACTGTTCTTATGTGTTTGGATGACATTTCTGTTGAACTTTGGTTGGATTTGGAACTTGTTAGCCTTGACTGGAAAAAGTATAAGCATTTAATTGACCATTAGTAAAGTGCCAAAATTGAGAGAAATTTAGCCTTCTTATGCATCTTATTATGTGACACATTATCTCTTGAGTAATACACCTAGTAGAAACATAAAGCAAGTTGGAACTTAATTAATTGTTGAGTTGAATAGAGGAGTATTATTAGTGTATGGACATGTTATTATTTCCTATATTAGATCTTGTTATTATATATTGTTTACTTGCTTGCTGGTTGGACACAAACACACAAGTGATTTCACTATGCATGTGCTTTGCTTCCTCTTTTGTTTCTCCGAACTAGAGAGACCCTTTTGTTCTTATCGCAATTTTATTCCTCCTTTATTCCATGTCCTTCAATAGTTCTCCTATAATTTGAACACAAAATTTTAAACAATTTCATTTTCTGTTGAAGTTTGTTTGCACATATGGATCGTAGCTGGATCTATGCTAGACGAACTAGTGATGAGTACGATAATGGGGTGAATAATTTTTTAGAATTTTCTATAAGAAATGCTGGTGGTGATAAATTTGGGAAGTTTTATTGTCCTTGTGTAAATTGCTAAAATTTGAGGCGACTATGTGTTGAAGAAATAAGAGAGAATTTGATTTGTGATGAGTTCTTGAAGAGTTATATACGATGGGTATGGCATGGTGAATTAGTAGAAGACCTGAGTGCATCTAAAGAGGTGGAAGTTGATGTGGACATGGATGATCGACTAGAGGACATGATTCGTGATATTGGCGAAGAGGCCTTTGAGCGATCACATGCATATGATAATTTGTCTAGTCATACAGAAAAGCCTTTATACCCGGGATGTACAAAATTCACGTTGTTGTCTACTGTGGTGAGATTGGTCTACTTGAAAGCAAGGAATGGGTGGAGGGATAAGAGTTTTACAGAATTGCTTGAGTTGTTGACAGACATGCTTCCAGAAGGTAATAAATTACCCAACCGTAACTATGAGGCAAAGAAAATGTTGTGTCCCTTGGGTCTACAGTACAAAAAGATTCATGCATGTCCTAACAATTGTATATTATATAGAGAAGAGTTCGAAGGGGAGCATAAGTGTCCAAAATGTGGTGCTTCACTGTACAAATTGAAAGGGAATTGCGATACAGACTTTGATGAGACTACTAAGGGCCCTCTTGCGAAGGTGTTATGGTATCTTCCAGTGAAACCAAGGTTCAAGCGATTATTTGCTAATGTGAATGATGCAAAGAACTTAAGATGGCATCCAGATGAGAGAATATCGGATGGGAAGCTTCGCCATCCAGCCGATTCTCCTTAATGGAAGAAAATTGATGAGATGTTTCCTGAGTTTGGAAAGGAGCCAAGAAACCTCAGGCTTGGGATGTTTACTGATGGCATGAATCCTTATGGCAATCTTAGCAGTACTCATAGTTTATGGCCTGTTCTCTTAGTGATTTACAACTTGTCTCCTCGTCTGTGCATGAAACGCAAGTATATTATGTTGTCTATGGTGATTTCGGGTCCAAAGTAGCTAGGAAATGACATTGATGTTTACCTAGCCCCTTTGATCAAAGACTTGAAAGAGTTGTGGGAGATAGGTATGGATGTGTTTGACGCGAATCGAAAAGAGGTGTTCAACATGCGTGCCATGATCTTCTATACCATAAACGACTTCCCTGCATATGGAAACCTATCTGGGTATAGTGTTAAGGGACATAAAGCATGTCCAATTTGTGAAGCAGGCACATGCCACCATCAACTTAAACATGGAAAGAAGACAGTCTATCTTGGCCACCGGAGATTTCTCAGCCAAAATCACCCTTATCGTAGATTAAAGAAAGCTTTTTATGGCCATCAAGAGTATGGAGATGCTCCAGTGCCATTGACTAGAGAGCAAGTTTATGAATGGGTGAAAGACATCAATGTTATCTTTGGAAAGACGCAGAAGAGTGCAGCTATTAAAAATATATGGAAAAAGAAGTCTATATTTTTGGATCTTCCATATTGGCAAAGTCTTGATGTGAGGCATTGTATTGATGTTATGCATGTCGAGAAAAATTATGTGATAGTATTATTGGGATACTTCTCAATATAAAGGGCAAGACTAAGGATGGTGTCAATGCAAGATTAAACTTGATTAAAATGGGAATACGAGATGAGTTACATCTACAGCCACAAGGTGAGCGGACTTATCTACCTCCAGCCTCTCATACCTTGTCTAAGCTTGAGAGAAGAAGCTTTTGTGATTGTTTACATGGTGTCAAAGTGCCTCAATGGTATCCTTCAAATGTTAAAAAGCTTGTGTCGATGAAAGATTTAAAATTAGTGGGCTTAAAGTCTCATGATTGCTACATCTTGATGCAACAACTACTTCCGGTGGCTATTCGAGGCATATTTCCAGATGATTTGAGACACACTATAACTAGACTATGCTTCTTCTTTCATGCCATATGCAACAAAGTGATTGACCCTGATAAATTGGATGAACTAGAAAAGGATGCTGCTATTATCTTGTGCCAACTTGAGATGCTCTTCCTTCCTTCATTTTTTGATATCATGACACATCTGATTGTTCATTTAGTGAAGGAGATCAGGTTGTGTGGCCCTATTTATCTATGATGGATGTACCCAGTTGAGAGATACATGAAAATCCTTAAAGGGTATGTGAAGAATCCATACAAGCCTGAAGCTTCCATGGTTGAAAGATATATTGCCAAAGAAGCTATTGAGTTCTGTTCTGACTACTTGTCAAACGAAGAAGTTATTGGGCTTCCTAAATCTCATCATGAGGAGAGATTATTAGGTAAGGGTACACGTGGGGTAACAGTGAAAACTAATATGGATCATGATGCAGTGTTACAAGCACACTTATACATTTTGAATAACACCGATGAAGTTCAAGATTATATATCTATTCACAAAGAAATTATAAGGGCACAACATGGTCGCATGACTGAGCAAAGGTTATTGCTTGAGCATAACAAGACTTTCCCACAATGGTTCAAAAAACAAGTAGCCAATGATAATAGTGTTTCTCAAACTATAAAATGGTTGGCACTGGGTCCTAACTTCAATGTCATATGTTGGAGTGGATACGATGTCAATGGGTATTCCTTCTATACGAAATCCCTGGATGACAAGAGTACTATTCAAAACAGTGGAGTTATGGTTGTGGCTGAATCCATGTATTTTTCCAGTTCAAAAGACAAAAAGCCAAAGTTAGTAGCTATGCCTTATTTTGGGGTTATTGAAGAGATTTGGGAGGTTGACTATACTAAATTTAGAGTTCCAGTTTTCAAATGCAAGTGGATTGATAATAATAGTGTTCAAGTGGATAAGTATGGATTTATATTAGTTGATTTTAAAAAATTAAAGTACAGTGAGGAGCCCTTTATTTTAGCAGCCCACGCAAAACAAGTGTTTTATATAATCGATTCAGCAAATAATAGTCGCTCCGTTGTTCTCCAAGGAAAAACCGTAGTTCACAGTGATGATAATAAGGAATTAAACTCTAATGTTTCTGAGACTCCATGTTTCTCGTTAGGGTTGCCTGAATTAAATGAAGATGAAGTAGATGACATACATGCCACAAGAACTGACTACCATGAAGGGATATGGGAGAATATATTTACTCCTATTTGATAGACTTTAATTAAAAGTAAGAAAAGAAGAGTTCGTTGATTATGTATCTTGGATTTTCATTTACTTACCTTATTTCATTGTTAAATAGGAACATGGAGAAGGATCCCCCCAACATTGATGATACTCATTCCGGGGATAGCAGCCAATTTGCTTAGGGAAAAAGAAAGGGTAGACGTGGCACGACACTAAAAGAGTTGACCAAGAGTCGAACGAATGACCAGAAGATACCGATTCATTTTGACGGGCAATGGAGACCAATCGGGCCTACCAAGAGCAAGTTTATTAGCTTTGTTGCCCTCCAAGCACGTAGCAAGCCTAGCATAACGATTAACGAGTGGAATGAAGTGGATCAATCTATCAAGGATCAGATTTGGAACACTATACACCTATGAACTTTTGTAACTATTACATTTATTCATGTTACTAACTAATATAATGACTTCACAGCTTACTTACGACGTTCCTCCCAGTTAAGTCTTAAAGGATAAATTGTTATCATATTGCGCGGAGCGTTGAACGGCCTTCAAGACCTCTCTAACTAAAAGATTTGTGCATGTCGAGGTAGCAGAGGGTAAGAATCCTCCTAATCCTTATAAGGAGTATACATTTCTTGACGAAGCTACATGGAAAGAATTTTACAGGATAAAGACTGCACCAGAAGCCTTGGTTAGTTTTTATTCACTTTAATTAGTTACTTACTTTATTCTCATTTAATTTTATTGATTAATGATTTGTTGGTTTCTTATTAAAAGATAAAAAGGGATAAAGCTATAGCGAATGGTAGAAAGAATGATTGCCCCCACAGATTGTCTCGTGGGGGTTATGAAAAGCTTGAAGAAGTAATGATGAAGGAGAAGCAGAAGAGGCGACAAGAAGAGGCTCAGTCTGATCCATCTACCATTATATCTCCACCATCTCCAATATCTCGTGAAGAAAAATGGAGGGCCGCACGTCGAAGGAAGACTTGAGAGTATACGAGCGAGAAGGCACGCGTGATTGGTGAAAGGATTGTAAGTAATTTAACATCAATCCTTATTATTTTCTTTGTTGTATAGTAACATATTAATTATGTTTGTTATTTATATATTACATGATCAACTTCAACTAGAACGTGCCCAAGGAGCCTTCACTTCACAGGGAAGGGATGATATCTTGACGGTTGCCACGGGGACTCCAGACCATGGTGGTTGTGTTAGGGGCGTTGGACGAGGAGTAGGCATAAGAGACTACTTTAGAGCACATACACGTTATGCCTCCCCAGGAATGGTCACTAAGCAAGAGATGGAATTGATGCTAGAGAATGAAAGGAAGCAGATGCAAGTGATATTAGAGAATGAAAGGAAGCAAACGGCCGCCCAGATGTTACAACTGAAGGAAGAAATGATGAGCATCCTAAGCTCACGACAGGACACAACTATCCATGAGACAAGTTCTCCTGCAGTTCAAAGTACAAATGGGAGTTGTGTTCTTGGGCGTAAACCTGAGGAATCTAGAGTCCAAAAAAATAGTGAACCTTGTGAGTTATATTTAGAGGACCTTGATAGATGCTTAGTAGCACTTGGCGCAATACAAAATTTGGGGCCAATCGTCCACCACGAGCAAATGCAAGATGACGAAGTGAGAGTAGTGATTGGAGAGGTAAAAATTCCAGATGCGCCTGTTCCATTTCCTAATGATGAGGTGAAGATTATGGGTGAAGTCCTCAAAACATTCCTTAGGTGGCCAAAGAGACTTGTCCGGGTTGTTCCAGCTGCAGTTCATCCTGAAGTATGGAAATATTTGTCTTCTTGATATGTTTCAATTTTTTCATATTAGAAATTTATAACTTTCAATTATTACTAACTCTTATTAATTTTTGTTTATTTAGAAAATTACCCCATCTAATGAAGTAGTTCCATAACGCCAGCCCCAACCGCAGACCCACAACTAGGTGAAGCCGCTTCAACGTTTGTGTATGCTGGCGTTTGATGGATCCTTCTCAACTGAAGTATTGACGATAGATCCAGACGTTGTGGGTAAGAGGGACATGTTTGTGCATATCGAGCAGGAGGATGTAGTGCGGATGTTAATGAAGGATCAGATTACCATACCGCACGTCCACTTGTTTATGATGTGGGTATATTTTTAACAATATTACTAAGTATTCAACTTTTGATTCTGACATGCTTTAACTATTGTAGGTACCTCCATCGCCTTTATACTTTATCAGGGAACGGTGACAAGTTTTGATTCCTTTTCCCGATTCACATCCAGAAAAAAGGGAACACTTCCGCCATAAGAGAGTTATACCTTCGGCAGAGGCTCTGTGAAGATGGAAAAAAGTGCTACCTAGCGCCATATGTTCACGAGTAAGAAAAAGTTTGTAATTGATACCTTATTTTTATGAATATATATAATTCATACATCTTTTTGTAGCACTCATTGGCAGTTAGTGGTTCTATGTCCAAAGCAAAATGTCGTCGTTCTTTTATGTTCATTACATTATAATCCGGGAAAGGATTTGAAGAAAACGATGGACACGTAAGTATACTTTGACAATGACATTTTATTTGCAATATGTAAGTTTTTTAGATAACCGACCCTCTTTTATATATTTTTCTACAGGGCAATGGAAACGTACCAAAGAGTGGTTAAGAAAAAGTATACACATGAGCTTAGGGAGACTATCTGGATACAACCAAAGGTAAACAGTTTCAATCCTTCTATGAACATAGTTATTGTGTTCACATATATAATTAATATAATATAATGCATGTTCAACTATAGTGCCATCATCAAAAGGGGAATAAGGCTTGTGGATATTATGTGATGAGGCACATGTTAAACATCATCATCTTGGGTAGTACAGAATTTACCGAAGAGGTAATTGTATTTAATTATATTTGTTTTATTAAGTTCATTTCGTAGTTATTAAATTGATGTGATTTTTTATTTTAAAATCTGTAGATGTTTGACATTACGGATGCATTTTCCAAAGAGGACATTGATGACGTTCGCACACGTTGGGCAACTTATTTTTTAGAGATCACAAAGTTGTGAGTGTAACGTTAAATATGTAAAGTTAATAACTATTTGGTATTAGAGATGTTGAATTTTATTGTCACTGTTTGGTATTGGGTTTGACTTTAATTGTATAAATTTCGTTGTAAAAATGAGGTAAAGTTTGTGTACCTTTATATGGCTTTGTTAATATTTTGGATAGACTTTGATATTTCACATTAGTTTTGTTGCAAATTATTTTTTTATCAGGTGTTTTGTTGTTTATTATTATGTAAATGAGTTTATATAAAAATAACTTTTTTTTCTAACAATGAGTTTCTACACCTGACATAATAGATCAGGTATAGAAAGTGGGACTTTCTACACGTGACCCCTGAAGTCAAGTGTAGAAAGTTCCAATATACCACTTTCTACACCTGACGTGAGGGGTCACGTGTAGAAAGTCCACACTTTCTACACATGACCACTCACGTCAGGTGTAGAAAGTTGACTTTTTACACCTGATTAGGAAAGTCACGTGTAGAAAGTGTGGACTTTCTACACGTGACCCCTCAAGTCAGGTGTAGAAAGTACCATTTTCAAACTTTCTACACTTGATGTAAGAAGTCACGTGTAGAAAGTGAGACTTTCTAAACCTGACATTTTACGTCAGGTGTAGAAAGTTGGACTTTCTACACGTGGTTTACGACACATGTAGAAAGTTTCGATTTTCTACACCTATTGTTTCTACATGTGTTTTATGTCAAGTGTAAAAAATCCATTTCGTCACATGTAAAAAGTTTTTTATGCACTAGTGTGAGTATGTGGATAAAAATATTCATCAGATTGTTCCTGAGGCAAAGGTGATTCAATTTCTAACTCCTATGAGTTTCATGGGATATTGAGGGATTTTCTTCTTGCATGGGTCATTCACAAGATTCAAGTAGTTTAGCCTCCGAGAGGGTTGTGTAATTATGGTTTTTATTGGAAGGCATCGACTAATGATGATTTTAATGTGAAATCTGCTTAAGGGCTTGCACGTAATTACTTGAATCATATATCTGATCCCGTATGGCATAATATTTGGCGATGGGATATACCAGAAAGGGCTAAATTCTTCATGTGGCAGGTTTTTCATCAGAGAGTCTTAACAAACTCCCTGAGAGCAAAACGTATTCATTCTACTTCTCCTAATTGCCCTTTTGAATGTATGAGTGAGGAGTCTATCATTCATACTTTGAGAGATTGTGAGATAGCGAGAAGAACGTGGCTGCATTTAATTAACCCTTTATATATATCATTTTTTTAGTTGTGATTTGTAGGTATGGTTGAGATGGAACTTGAAAAAGATCATGCTTCTCGGTGATTTGCAAGATGACTGTGGAGTAGGGTTTTTAGACTAGTGTGCTGGGCGTTGTGGAAGAACCGATGTAGGAAGGTGTTTGACGGTATCAGCGACTCTCCTTAAACCTTGGTGAACCGCTGCATTTTTCAACTCCTGAAGGGGGTGGAGAATGGCAAGTACAAACATCACATCTTCCAGATCCAAGATAGAACGAACGGTACATGGTCCAAACAGCCAACAGGTTCTGTTCGTGTAGATGTAGATGGTTTGGTGTTAAACCAACATCAAACAGTAACAGGAGGATTAATTCGTGATGAAAGAGGAGACTGGGTGATGGGATTCATGCATGAAGCTATCAAGAATAAAATTATTCTCTGACTCTATTGAGGCCATACAACTCATGCTAACCGACTGTGATCATGATCATCCTCTCAGAGAGGAAATAGGTAACATTAGGTCTCTTATCTCCTCAGATTGGGACCTTGAGATTATACATGTTAAGCATGAAACATTAAGGAGTGTCGATTGCCTTGATCGTATTGCCCATGGAATGTAGTCAGATTTTACTGTATTACATGAATCACCTATGTAGTGCTGGGTCTAGATGAATCAAGATAAAAGAGACGCGGGACTGGGGCCTTCGCCCAACCTTGTCATTGATGTTGTTGAGATGTAATTTACAAGTGTAATGCTTGCCTTTCTATTCAAATAAATAAATAAATTAATCAAACCTCGTCAATTTTAAGAGTTTCAAGGTTGGGCAGTTTTGCAAGCATTGCACTAATGTTATGTTCCACTTACTTGAAAAACATCTTAGTTCCAAGCGGATTAAATTATGAAATATTGGAATATCATAGCCAATAGGATAACCAATTTGTAAGAGGGAGATGTTGAAATTTAAATATAAATGTGGGTGTCAAATGGAACAAGTCTCACATTACTTGGAAGTATGAGAGTCCAAGTTTATGTATTTATATATGAACTTGGATAAGTAAATAAGTCAAGAGGAGGAATGAACTTGCACAACAATAAGCCACATAGAAATCCGGCAATTTCCCCTCTGCGCGAGTTATATAGACTGGACACCTTTTAGTGAAGGCATTTTGCAGATATACAAAAATATATTTTGGAACAAAATTCTTACCATTAAATGTCACAATCGCTTAGCCTTTAATTGTGAAATATAGCCGTTGCAATGGTCAAATTCATGGTTGTCCACCTTTATTGTGGATTGTGCACGTTGGAGCATTAAATCAGCTTTATTGTTGTAGTTTTGTGAACAAATTTTATTGCTTTAATCTCTCATATTAATGGCTTTAAATTCTTTGATGGGGTTTTATTGCTTTAACGTGTGAGCATTATGTTAATATTGGGATTTAGTGACCAATGTTTGAAAATGTCAAAAGTTAGTTTCTGCAAGTTTGAAACCCATGAAACCGTGAATTTAATCACTTTAATGTGATTATTTTGTGACTATAATGAAATGGTTGGTTGCCTATATAAGGTGCTTCCAGTTAGAAGTTTGGCAAAGGCTTTTGAGCTTTTGACACTTCTCTCCTCCTCTGATTTTTATCTACTGAGTTATATTATATTTTGTTGTTCTGTTCACCCTATTTTTGTAGGAAGGATTTATTTTATCCTGGGGAGTGCTGCTTCCTTTTAGCCGGTGGTTGCGGAATAGCTCTCAAGGACAACATCCCTAGATGTAACTCATATGATTCATTTTCTTTGTAGGTGCTACCACCGATAGGATCTACAGATTAGGTGCTAACATCAACAGGAGACAACAACAAGATTAAATAAAATTAAATGCCAAAAGTAAGAATGAAACGCAAAAATATGAATTTACTTAAATATCCACGTACAGTATCAATCCGCAGTGTTGTAGTGTTAGACAAAGATTGCAAAGTAAATGGATAGTTATAAACATAGGCTGACATCAAATTTTTAAGCCTTTCTTCCAAAGTAAATGGATACTGAGAAGCATAAGCATACATCAATTCTCTAAGACTTTCATAATTTATTGGTACAGTCCAACGCCCATTAGCAATACGTGTGTAGCAATATTTTAGCGACAAGTCTTGAAGCGAAGGGCAAGAGTAAAGAAGATCGTAAACGAATTTGAGATTCGGGAACATAACGCTGCTCAAATGCAAGACTTTAAGTGAAGGCAGATCAACAAAAGAAGGATTCGTTGCCTTGGCCACTTAACACCTCTCAGCTTTAATTAAAATGGTGATGGTGTTGCACTTGAAAATGCAAGAGGGAATTTCGGTGTTGCAAGAGTAAAGAAGATCGTAAACGAATTTGAGATTCGGGAACATAACGCTGCTCAAATGCAAGACTTTAAGTGAAAGCAGATCAACAAAAGAAGGATTCGTTGCCTTGGCCACTTTAACACCTCTCAGCTTTAAAATGGTGATGGTGTTGCACTTGAAAATGCAAGAGGGAATTTCAGTGTTGCAGGCTTTGTGATCGTATATCTCAACATGTTCAGGTTTCGAATCTAAAGCTGTGTTAATCTGTGTATGTAACATCCAAAATTTAATAAAAATGATTAATTTATGGGAGATAGTTAGTAAGCCAAATTATGAAAATATATGAAATTTAAGAAACCTTAAATTAGACAAAAGGGAAAAATTAAGGTTTAGTATGTGTAATTAATAGGATAAAAATATATCTACATGTGTATATAAAACACTCAACTCCTTACCCCACTTCTATTTAACTCATAACTCACGCACACACTTAGTCATTTAAATAAGTACATACACCTACCATATGACCCACATATACATTAAAATAGCCACTCACCTCCCACAGTCATTACTCCAACACTCCCACAATCATTACTCCACCACTTAGCATATGGCAACCTAACGCACAAACCAGTAATAATTAACAATACCCTACCATTTGGTCAAATACAAGACAACACACACACACACTCTTCACATAATTCTCATTTCATTTGGCCACACACTCCACCATGTGATGTGCATGACAACCTAATTCCACTAATGCTTAATAAATTAAACACACCACACTTTCTCATCTCACTTAATCGGCCAAGACACACAGAAGAGTTAGAGAAAAAAAAAACATAGAGAAATAGAGAGGGACGTGAGAGAGAGGGACTTGAGTAGTGAAGGAAGACGAAGGTGTTGTTGGAGAAGAGGAAGGAGTTATCAAACACCATAAGCAAGCCTTGAATATTGTTTAGGTAAGTCTTTTCTATCTCTTTCCATTGTTGTCCGGGTGGTTTCAGTTATTCATGAGGATTTATAACTACTTGGAGTTGTGTGATTTTGAAAATAAGTTGATATTATTTTTGGTTAGAATGAGGTGTGTGTGTGTGTGTATAAGGAGTGAGAATTTGATAAATTTGATGTCACCAATAGATTCAACATGAAAAATACTGTGGGAATACATGTGGTTATAATTTTTGGATGATTGTGTATAAATCTGAAATTTGTAGAAATTAAGAGGAGATGCTGTTTGGTTAGTTTCTCTGAAATCAGTTTTGTTGTAAAATAAATTTCTTTGGGGAAATCTGGTCAAAAAATTATGAAAATTTACAGGAATAAAGTAGATGAGTGAGATGATCTTACGTGTATGAGGTCACACCTGACTAAGTCATTGATTGGCAGGAAAAACAACTAAGATACATGAGTATTCCATTCATCAAAGTAGTTTGGAAAATGTTATCGGATAGAGAAGCAACTTGGGAAGTTGAAGAAGACATAAAGAGATGTTACCCATAATTTATGTCTTCATAGATGTAACAAAATTTCGAGGATGAAGTTTATTTTACGAGGGGAGAATTGTAACATCCCAAAATTTAATAAAAATGATTAATTTATGGGAGATAGTTAGTAAGCCAAATTATGAAAACCTATGAAATTTAAGAAACCTTAAATTAGATAAAAGGGAAAAAATTAGAGCTTAGTATGTGTAATTAATAAGATAAAAATATATCTACATGTATATATAAAACACTCAACACCTCACCCCACTTCTATTTAACTCATAACTCACGCACACACTTAGTCAGTTAAATAAGTACATACACCTACCATATGACCCACATATACATTAAAAATTAGCCACTCACCTCCCACAATCATTACTCCACCACTTAGCATATGGCAACCTAACGCACAAACCATTAATAATTAACAATACCCTACCATTTGGTCAAATAGAATTATGTGAAGAGTGTGTGTGTGTTGTTGTGTATTTGACCAAATGGTAGGTTGCCATATGCTAAGTGGTGGAGTAATGATTGTGGGAGGTGAGTGGCTAATTTTTAATGTATATGTGGGTCATATGGTAGGTGTATGTACTTATTTAAATGACTAAGTGTGTGCGTGAGTTATGATTTAAATAGAAGTGAGGTGAGGTGTTGAATGTTTTATATACATATGTATATATATTTTTATCCTATTAATTACATATATTAAGCCCTAATTTTTTTTTCTTTTTGTCTAATTTAAGGTTCCTTAAATTTCGTAAGTTTTCATAATTTGGTTTATTAACTATCTCTCATAAATTAATCCTTTTTATTAAATTTTGGGATGTTACAGTGGATATATTAATCTTTAGGGTTTCTGAGTCGTCTCTTATTCTCACGACTGTATCTACGTACTGAAGAAAACAGTGGACGCACCTAAAGTTGGATTTCGTCAAAGTCACGACTGGGCAGTGACATCCGAATATGGCTCCATCCCTTGGACAAGAGGCCTGTGGTAATGGCTTGTTTGACTGGAAGAAGCGAGAGAATATCTTCAAACATCGAGTCAGGTAAGTCACTAGTTTAATGACTTGCCATTACTTCCAATCCACTTTTTTTCTTTTTCCTGGACAAGTCTTCCGATCTACTTTGATGACGTTTAGGCATAACCTTAGCATCCCCTAAGGAAAAAGAGACAGAAATAACGAAGATTAGATTAGGGTTACGAGGTACAAGAACAAATATATACAGAATTTCATATACTGAATCATAAAATAAAGTCAAATGATCAGACTCATCAGAGTAAATGTACAAAGACATAATGGTCAAAGAAAATCTCAGCAGTGGAGGCTTATTTTGCGTTTGAGCTCCACAGGATACGAAAAATACAGTACAAGGAACTTAAATAAAGAGCGAAAGAGAGAAACTTATCGGTTGGGTTACCCGTAAGGTACCTGCAGGGAGAGATGGGGTGGGTAAGTGATGGAGCTAGGGAGCCCCTATTCCTATATATAGCCTGGGAGGGTGGAGATATCTATGCATTAATCCATAAATCAATTAATCTATTGCCATCTCTCCATTGAATCAATGTATAATATTATATTATATGAATTTAATCTCATTTAAATCTTTATCAAAGATATCCTGATATCCGATAATTGGATTAATTGCTGATTTTAATCTATAAATATAATCGTTTTTTTTTTCAGAAAAAGTATAATTGTAATTTTATTGACAAAAATAAATCGTCATTTAAACATATTAAATTTAAATATCAGAATCGTCGGTAGATATTCATGGAATGGTGGCATTGGTTTGCCTCCTCGTGGCTACGTTTTCTAAGGACCCGTTTGGTACGTTGTAATTGATTTTGATGGATATAAATATGGATATGAAATTGGAAATAGGGTTTAAAAGTGTGTTTGGTATGTACATGAAATTCAGACATTATTTTTATTTAATATTTATATTTTAAATATGAAATTATTAATATGCCCTTATTTAAAAAAAACCTAACAAGTACCTCAAACATCCAAACTATTTTATTATTATTATTATAATTAATTTTTTTAATAATAATTTTTTCTAATTTTTTAATATATTTTAACCAGATCCCCCTTTTCTTTTTATTTCAAAAATTACCTACTAATTTCATTTTTTTCATTTGTTATAAATAATTAATTCCAAATTATAATTATATCCTAGAAATAAAAATAAGGATGTTACAGTTGTCGCTAGAGTGAAGAGAGTTTGCCGTTGTTACCGAAGGGATGAGGGTAATTGATAGAATTGTGGAGGTGGAATTACATCTTAGCTTTTGGGATGGAATTCATTTTGGTGGGATTGGCTTATTTGGCTTCTACATGGAATTGGAATTGAGAGCCAATTCCATTGTATCAAACAAACCCTCTGATGGAATTGAAACCCAATTCCATTTTCATTATCTCCAATTCCAATGTACCAAACGGGCCCTAAAGGAAATTATCAATCCTCGCTGTTGTGGTTTCTCTTTCAGCAGCTCCTCGATCTCTTTGTGTGTGTGTGTGTTCTTTTAATTTCAGGAGTTCAACGGGCTAACAGGGTTTAACAAGGGTTAATTGCTAAGATGGACAATTAAAACATGTAGCAGAGGTTGATTGGCTACGTGGAATTACTTGACATAATTAACTTGGCATAAGTGTAGCCCTATATATATATTTGATATTTTTTTGCCAACATATATATCTTATATATATTTAAATTATTTGAATAAATTAATTTGAATTTATCATTTAATTCATATTATAGTTAATCCAGAAAGTCACTTTATTAAATATTCAGCCTCATCGAAGGATCTAAAATCAAACAGTGACACTACACAAAGAAGTTCAAGAACATCTAACCATATATATTACATTACTACTAATTTTATATCCCAAGAATCCTAAATAAAAATACTCACGTACTATTAATTTTATTTTTAATCAACTTTCATTATTGTAAACATCTAAATCCAGAGAAAAAAAAAGGTGAACATTTAAATCAATTTTTTTATTAACGTTTATTAATGTATTTGGCTAAATTAGACAAAATACCGCTAAATTTTAAGTCAACTGCATATAACACCATTGAAATTTCAAAGTTTATATTTAACCTTATAATCTTTTTGTATTTTATTATGAACCCTTTACTGTTAATTTGTGGTTATATTTTTTTAACATAATTTGCCATGTCTAATTGACATGATACATATGACATCGTATATAATCTAATAAATTTATAACAATTATATATTTTTACATAAGGGTTAAATTGTCATTTTAACATTAAAAAAAGCCGCTCATCCTCCATCAAATTTAACACCATTTGAAGGACTTCTCAAGTGGCTGGACTGAAAAGGAAGTCAGATCCTGAAAGTGCTTAGAAACATATAGTGACAGTTTGGTTTAGCAATGGGAGCTTAGATTAGCCCACTTGAGCCTATTTTAGTCGTTATAAAACACATTTATCATATTGGGTAAATTTTGTAAAGTCTCAATCAACCGTGATTCCATTCTCCCACCGCAGGTTGAGCATAAGTGATAAGGGAATTGATTTTGATCTCCCTTCTCCAATATCCTCTCTCCAAATATTCTCTACACATATTTTTCCTATTATTTCTCAACAAATGTAGTTCAAATAAGATTATTTTAATTATTTTAAATACTATATTTCCCATTACTTAACATGAATTTTTAACCTTTTTTAAATAATAACAATTTTAAAATAAAAATAATATTTAAATATTCATGACGTTTATTAAATCATATTTGATAATTATTATTAAATATAATCATGAAAAGGTACACAAATTTATTGAATTCATACCCTTTTTGGTAATTATACATGTATAAGAGATTTAACTAAATAAAATCTAAATATATTCAAAATTATCAAGCTCACTTATAAAAAATATCCAAACAGAAATCATTATTGACCTACGGCACTCTTAACACTGTCACTTATAAAAAATCACAATTATCTAAAATCAACAAATAGCAGAGGGTAAAAAGAGAGCAAACATAGGCAGAGAGGGGAATCGAAACTAGCAGAGAACGTTGGGAAAAATCCAGCACCATTCAGCTGACAAAACCACAAATATTAAATTATATCAAATGATGCCATGTGTCTTATCATAGGAATCTAACGTGGTAAATTCCGTTAAAAAAATAATGGTGAATTAACAGTAAGGGGATCATGGTAAAAAGATTAAAGATTATGTAGTTTAAATTTAAACTTTGAAAAGTCAGAAGAGCTATGTGCAACTAACCCAAAATTTAGGGAAGTTTTGTATAATTTAACCATTTATTCTTGAAGTTATTTGTATTACAAATTTGAATCACCTGGCCCACACTTTTTTTTGGGTAATGACCTGACGCAAACTTGTTAACGAGTCTGGTATGTGGCTAATATGGTCACTTGCCATTACTTCCAATCTACTTTCATCACGTGTGGACATTGGTTTTGTACCTTAGGTTTTTTGCCCCTGAGAAAAGAGAATGAAATTGAAGACTAGATTAGCTTAGGTTACAAGTGTACACATTTTTTGAACAAAAGAACGAATTTACATGAACAAATATATAAAATTTTTAATACTGAATCACAATGACATTCAAAAACGAAAAATAAAGTTTAAAGCACACTTTTGATCGTTTAACTTCATATAAAGTTTCAATATCAGTAGTAGCTACCTGATCAGTATAAGGAGAGGGTATGCTTTGACAAAATTGGAAGCTCCACGTCAAACTAAAGCCATGAGTCTGGTTAATGAGTTTTGGGAGGGCAATGAAGGGAGTATAGGTGTGATATTAAGAAACAATGAAGGTATAATATAGTGCAGATCAAGTGTGTGTTTTGGCTTCGGCTATTGGTGTTTGTAATAAAATCCTTTACGTACGCTAATGGCAATTGGCATATTGAAGATAAGGTAAGAAGAATATTAACAATATCACTTCTGGTGAAGCTTCGGTTTCCTCTCTCTCTTTGCTTCTCAATTTCTCATTCTTATAACAGGTGATTCCGTTTTTCCTTGGACAAAAGTAATAGAAAATATGTAATCTTCAGTCCTTGCCTTACCTAACTGTCTCAACGAGTGTGTTACAATTTACTAACAATGTACTCAATTTCAAATTAATTATAATAATGTTAAATTTTAAATAGATAATGATTTAGTAACAATAGAAGTACACAATTATTATTTAGACAGATTGGAGAAACACCTAGTGAAAATGGAGATTGTCATCAAAACTCTTGGCATTTGTTTAATTTATAATGAATTAATGATGACGATAAAAAATAAGCTCTATCAAGAGTCTTGAAGAACTTATATATATCTGGAAATTTAACATATCTCAAATGCTGTACTTCAAGTAAAGCAAATTAACATGAGAAAGTGTGCCTACCGTTACTGCACCTATCAAATTTATAACCTTAATGCTGAGGGCAAGTCAAAGTAATCATCCTTCTCTCAAGGCAAAAAAAGAAAAAAAATCATCCTTCTCTCGGCACAATCATAGCTTTGGCGAAAAACGTAGCTCCAGATGTTCAACTTTATTACTTATCACAGTATATTAGTCCACTTTCTAATCTTCCAATTGTGGGATTTATAATAGTCGCATCGGAGAACAAACTTTTTAATTTGACAGACTTCAAATCCACTAATCTGAGTGGTTTGTCTACAAAATGATGGAAGAACGTAGCCTTCTTAAAGCCTCTACGGTCAAGGTAGTGGGAAGGGAAATCCAAAGTTGTCGCCATGATTTGGATAATAGGCTTATGGCGACTGCTTCTTTAGCTGGAAGATAAGAGAGAATAAGAAGAAGCAATGAGTCTGGAAAACCACTGATCCTATCCCTTACTTCTTCTGTTCCGCGCTTTTGGTTTGGGGACACTGATTTTTCCATAACCTTTAGCTCAGGCTTTCGGCAACTGTTTCTTTGAATGAACCTAAATGTTGAAACAAAGTTTATAGGCACTGCAAAAGAAGATGAACCTTACGAATATTGATGAAGAAAAACAAGGGCGAAGAACAAAGAGGGAGAAGAAATAATGGAGAGAAAATAAATGAGATTACATAGGAAAAGGATCGTTTGTATCCGTCTGTCAAATGGCGAGCTCAGTGTGCCCTAGTAAGTATGGCTAAGCAATGGGTTATATGGTCCGCCCGCCACCCGCCCCATTTATTTTTTTAGCCCATGCTTGTCAAAAGCCCACTCATGCCTATGACAAATGGGCTGGGCTAAAACTGTGTGGGGGCTAGAATGGGCAAAGGCTGCCCGTTGATGAATCTTTTCCAAAAATTGTATTTCTACTTTATTGTTACTAATTTATCAATATAAATTACTAAAAACATTAATAATTATTAAAGCACTATAATTATCATCATTCCTCGTGAGATAATTTATTTAATATTTTAATTAATAATTTAATTAATCCTTAATTAATAGTTGATAAAGTCTTTAGAGTAAGAGCAATTTATAATATTATATATAGAATTATAGCTTATATACAAAAGCTCTATATCATCATCATGATTCTTATTTATGAAACATGATCATAATCTATAATCATTGATTCATGAGATATATATAATTATATCATTTAACTCACACAGAAATTTGTGCCATTGAATTATATTATCTCTTATACTTGAATAAGTAATGTATATAATATAATATTATAATATATATTATAATTTTTGGAAAAAAATATATTATATATTTATCCTTAAATAAATATTATATATATATACACATAAATGGGTGGGCATGGATAGTCTAAGGGTGTGCTTGTGGCCTGTCTCATTTAGTGCACACGCCCCCATTTAAGTCTACCAGTTATAGGTCTTAATTGGGTGGGCCAAATTAGGCAATTTTTTATTGGGCCATGGCGACATGCTCAGGCCTACTAGTAAGGAAAAGAGAATGAGAATGGTGATGAGATTAGGGTTGCAAAGTACTGCGTTAAAAAAAAAAACATAGAATTTCTAATTCCAAATACTGATCACAATGATTTTCACAAACGAAAAGATACAATATTTTTTCATTTAAATTATAAGTTTTGAGTTTTGACTATTCAAAAAAAAATCAATTGACATAATCGACTAATCCAGACAATGGAAAGTTTTGAAGAACATCATCAATAAGCTAGATATTCTTGATCGTTCCCTGACCTTTATTTTATATATGTATATATATGTGTATATATGTACATATGTGTATATGTGTGTGTGTGTATTATATTTTACAATAGAGGGATTAAATTATAAACTGGTTGAAAGTATAGGGGTAAAGTTGTAGTGAATCAAAGTTTAGGGATTGAATTACAACTATGTCAAAATTATAGGGACTGTGTTGCAATAGAAAGAAACATAGAATAATTAATTTTTTTACGTTTGAACAAAATGATATTTTATTATTTTTTAAATGCAAAAAAGCTAGTCTCATACTAATTTATAAGAGTTGACTCCGTTTTTTTTTTTTGGCACAAAAGTAGTTGAATAGAAAACATGTCTTTAGTCGTTGCCTTATCAAATTTTCTCAAAGCGGGTGTGTTAGCATTCAATCAGGGAATTTACTATTTCAATTTCAAAGGATTAATTAAGTATAATAATGTTAAATTTTAAATAGATAATGAGTAAGTAACAATAGAAGTACACAATTATTATCATTTACATCTAGTGAAAATGGAGATTGTCATAAAAACTCTTGCATTTTTTTCATGATGATAAAAACACTATGAAACTAACATTTCTCAATAGAAGAACAATCGAATAAATAAGCTCTATCTAGAGTCTTGAAGAACCATATGTTCCTCAAATAGTATGAAGACATTAAGCTTTGCAAGATAGATAGAAGGGATGATATCTTCCAAAAAAAGGAGAAGAGAATTGAAATATTGTCACACTAAATTTTGGAAATTCACTTTGACAAAAGCCTACAATTCTTTGAGCTTATGGGAATTAGTGGTAACTATTTGAAGTTACTTTCACTAAAGAAGCCTTGGTAGTTGAGATATTCTCAAGACCGTTATCTTGCATTCTTCATAATATATCTTGCAAGTCTGAATTCATCGCCGGCGATGTCTCTGAATAGAAGATAAAATTTCTTCAAGTTTGATTAAATACACTAAGGAACATCATCACCATCCCTCGGTTGGAAAAATTTTGTACCGCCAAACAATCCAAAACGTATGAAACAAAGTTAGGAAACTAACTAAAGAAATAATAATGAATATATACTCAAGTAGTTGAAAATCAACAAACCCTATTAACCCGTTTGGTTCGATTACATAAGAGAGGATTACATGTAATCCTAATATAATAGTACAATTATAATGTTTGGTTAGGCTTATGTAATGTAAAGATGATTACATTTTGTAAT
This sequence comes from Albizia julibrissin, assembly GCA_037074505.1. Lineage (NCBI taxonomy): Eukaryota > Viridiplantae > Streptophyta > Magnoliopsida > Fabales > Fabaceae > Albizia > Albizia julibrissin. Next base: position 34,265,403 of record CM073487.1, read on the forward strand.
TTTGATTACATCATTTATAGCTTGTTTGGTTCGATTACATGAGAGAGAATTATATGTAATCCTGATGTAATAGCGCGATTACAATGTTTGGTTATGTTTATGTAATATAAAGAGGATTACATTTTGTAATCTTGATTACATCATTTAATGTAATCAGGATTATATTGCTAGGACTAATAAATGAGGATGCATACATCTTGTAATCCAATGAAAATGACACTATTGCCATTATAATTTTTTAAATTGACCAAAGTGTCCACCCATAAATGTAGTTAAATATTAAATAATTCTAATTACCACAATTAAATATTAAAAAAATAATTAACGACTTTGTCAACGGGATTTTGAAGTTTAAAAGGTATTTTTTTGAAAATTTCCCTAAAAATAAATAATTATTATATTTATGCAACTCATCAATGTTAACAATTACTACAACAACTAAAAATTATAACTACTACATATCTTCATATACAACCTATATATAATAATATTTAATTTTATCTCATTTGTTTTTTAGCATATAAAAATGAGAATAATTTTTTCAGATCTCATAATAAATTAAATATAAAAGATATTGAGCAAATTAAACTATTAACTACTAATGTAATTATATTTGTAAGCTCAACAATTTAAAAAAACTTACAATATATAGGAAGTTTGAATAGAGTGAGTTGAAACCTCAAATACAACACCTGAAAAAAAAATTAATAAAGGAAAAAGAGAAAGATAAAGTTGCATGCATGCTTACAAATAAAAAAAAGGTGGTTAAGAAGACAATATGCTGTAAGTAGCTTTAAAATATATATATATAAAAGGAAAAGTGAGTGCGTACGTACTTATAGAATAAAATGAAACTATAATGAGGATGAAATTGGACTAAAAGGGAGGAGGAGTGAGATTGGTTTGGTGTAAGACATATGACCAAAGGAATGTGGAGGAAGTGCTGAAAATAAAAAGAGGAGGAGGAAATTTGAGAAGTGATAGAATAAAGAAATAAAGAGGAAGTGTCGATCTAAGTGCGGATGGTGATGAGTGACAAAAAGAGGAGAAGGAGGAAATTAAATGCGGGGACTAAGAGGATAAGGAGTGATGGCACGTGTTGGATGAGGAGTGAAGACCAAGAGGATGAAGGTGATGGAAGCATATTGCGGGAGAGAGAAAAGTTTGAAAAAAAATAAAAAAAATTACTTTGTGTGGCACTTATCAAGCCAAATGCTATACAAAGTGTGTAGCAACTGTGACACTTCCTTGAGCAGGCGCCACAGCTGCTACCTTAGTTTTTCTTTTAAAAAAAAGAAACACCTCAGGTGGCGCTTGTTTGAGCAAGTGCCACCTAAGGCCCCCAAGCAGTTGTGGCGCTTCCTTAGTATGCCAATTTTTTTTTTGAAATAAAAATAAAATTTCAAAAGAAGCTAAAGAAGTGCCACAAAAAGTGCTTACTACTCCCTTATTTTTAGTAGTGGTTATTATCTGCTATACATTATGGTTCCGAACTATCATATATGCAGGCGCTATATATGCTCCGCACAAATAAATCACAGCTCCTAACCATTATTTATTCTTAACCTATTATAATGGTTATAAGATAACACTCGTTATGTATGAAAGTTTGGAGAGGTTATGACATGCGCATTATGTCAAACCCTTTAACAATTCGATATTTGCATAATAATAAATGCATAGTTCAAACAACGTACATAAATAGCGAAAATATACTGATTATAAGAACTTGTTTACGTTATAGGAATCTTCATTGGATTTGAAAAATATATACAGAGTCCAAAAGAAATAAAATTTGAAACTAAAGATAATTAGCTGCAGTCTCACTTGAACCGGACCTCAGTCACCGGTAATTACAGTTTTTCCCTTAGAGCCGTTACCTTCTGCTGGAATATTTTTATACATTGAAAAAGGGTGAGATTTGAATGAATCTCATTAGTAACATATAATATGACATATAGAATGTGAAAATAAATATGCAATGCCATATCATGTAAGATGATAAAAAATATATGTGTACTTGTCTAAGGCCAAACGACATATTTGCACCCTGGTCTACTCGGCGCCCCTGTTGGGTCCCTGACCATAACTTGGAAAATTGACGTGTCCAAAACACTAGCTCATGTTACAAAAATGAAGTATTCAACATATAGATAATCACATAATACATGCAAGAAAGAATTACTACTTGTGTCCTTTTTCAGTCCGGCTGTTTATCTAAAACTTTTTCTTCTGCTCAGGCTATTACCAATTCCTATAAATTAAAGTTAACAAGTAATTTGTTATTACTTGTATTACTAGTTCCTTTAATCATATTATGATGGTTATTTCAATTTCAGTGGCTTTTACACAATACAATTTTGCACAGTGCAATTTTACTATTCTTCAACAAATTGACAGATTTTTCAGTTAACTTTGAAAAATCATAACTAATTCTAAAAAATTAAAAATTAACTATGTTTAAATCCTAAATTAAGCTCTTGAAATATATTTTCATGGAAAAATATCAAAATCTACCCAGTTTTACCATATTGCTCCCAGAAGTTCACGAAATACAACTATTCCAGATTACTTTCCAGAAATAGAGTACAACTTTAAAAATACATAACTCCTAATGTACTCGTCCAAAAATTGTGATCCACATATCAAATTAAATATCTGAATGTCTTATTTAGATCTAGAAAGTTTCATAATTTTTGGTGAATTTTTGGTTTTCAAAAATCACGTGAAAACCAATCTGACTTCTAGAAACATAGTCTGGTAGCAGCTAACTTCAAAAATTAATATCTCTAAGTATACTAATCCAAATATTACAAATTACATATCATATTAAATCTTAGAATATGTAATTTATTTTTGAAAATTTTCATGGCCATTGGAAAAGATTTTATTGCTCAAAAACACCACGAAACCAACTGCCAGAATCTGAACTTCTAGATTGCACCTGTTTCTAAACCAAACTTTCGAAAATCATAACTCCCTCTATAGATATTCAAATGATGCGTTCTATCACTTTTAAATCTTGAGATGTCTACTACCTCCCTGTAAAGTTTCATAAATATTAGATATGGTTTGTTTATTCGTAATGCTACATGAAACTGACTGACTCTGAAAAATATCAGTTTTGACAGTCTAACTTCAAAAATTAATAATGCATTCATTTTGACTCCAAATTGTACTCTTCTTGATTCTATTTATACTAAATATCCTAAAATTTCTATAGGAAAAAAACCAGACAAAAACTGCATCTATAGCCTCCATTTAAGCTTCTGGAGCTTTCCGGCAGAAACTCTGTTTTCCGGCTAGTAAAACAGAGTTGAGAAAACTCACATGCAACCATGTTTTTTCACTCCAATCTCAAAGATTTTGACTCTACATACTCTTAAACATGTTTCTTTTGTTTGGGGATGTGATTACAGAAGCAAAGAGGCTAAAAATCCCACATAAAATGGACACACAATCACTGGTTTTGGTATTTTACGGTGACAAAACGTTTTCGGTGACTTCTCTTTATTCCAGCAGCAAAACAACCCAACAAAACTACTGAAATCCTATAGAAATCCAAGGTAAGAGGAGACTTACCTAAACACGTTTATGATGCTATATGGGAAGTTTGAAGCTTCCTTGTTTCTCTTCTTCCTTCGTCTCTCTCTCTCTCTATTTTTCTATTTCGTTTCTTTGTTTCTCTGTTTTCTTTCTCTATTTCTCCAGCTATTTGGTTGAACGAAGAACTGATGATGAAGTGAATGGAAAAGGAAGAGAGTGTTTTATTTATTGGTTAATTAGGTGTTTGACATATATGTGTGTTGGCCAAATGAGAAGAGAGAAATGATGAGGGTGTAGGTGTGAGTATGTGTGTGGTACATGTGTTTGTTAATGATGGAAATGAGTCATAATGCAAGGGTGGGGGTTGTACGTGTGTGTGCTGTCAAATAAAGATTGAAAAATAAAGAATAGGTAGGTGTGTACATGTATGGTTTTGCTTCCAAAGGTGATATGCATGGAGAGGTGAGTGTATGTGTGATTGTATGTATGAGACGTGTGTTTGCTAATGATGAGAGGGAATTGTAATGCAAGGTGAAGCTGTATATGTGCTGCCTGTTAGATGTGATTAGTTTTAATGATGACAAATATAGATATCAAATATTATGAGAGCAAAAGTTTGCATAATATACTTATCTCTTATATTGACTAACTACTATATTTAATGATGTATATTTTATAGATTAGTCAAAGAGATTGGAGAAAGAAGAGCTTCAAGGAACTAATGAGAATATCAAGATTCAAGTTCCCAGAACAAATACTGATCAGAAGGGAATTTTGAAGTCACTGTAGCAATTGACACTGTTTGGAACTGTTTGGCACTGTAGCATCGAGTGATTTAATAATCACTCGAGTGATTTTCAGAATCACTCGAGTGATTATGGAGAAAGTAAAAATCACTCGAGTGATTCACTAATTCACTCGAGTGATGTTCAGCGTTTCATGCTCTGTTGTTCGTCCAGCTGAGCGAGGTCTGATTATTTGATCATATCTCCTAAAATACAACTCTGATTGAGACGAAAACAGTTGCATATGAAAATAGACTCCCAATGCGTCATTCTGACACCAGAAGTAATATCAAAAGAGCTCATATGTTGGAGATATAATTGTTCTAATTTGGCATTCATATCAGCGTCACTTTCTGGAACAGGTTTGGTATTTTGGCTATAACTCTCAAACCACTGATCCTATTGAGCTGAAACCGAGCCATATGAAGCTAGACTTCAAGAGCTTTCCATTGATATATAATACAGAAATTTTGGAGCCATATTCGAAGAGTTATGTCATCTGGAAGTTTACCCCTGCTTGCTGAAGAATTGGAAACGCAACAACGAAGTAAAAGTGATATGAAGAACAGATCACTAGAGTGATTCCAGAATTCACTCGAGTGATATGGCAAATCACTTCCAGTGGCGCCAGAATCACTGTAGGAATTTTCCACTGTTCCGGATTTCACTTCCAGTGATGCCAAAATCACTCGAGTGATATGAGATTTTTCAGAATCACTTCCAGTGAATCAAAAATCACTGCAAGAAAAATTCACTGTTTGCAAAATCACTTGAGTAATTATGTTGTTTTTGAAGATCACTTCCAGTGGATGCTGAATAACTTCCAGTGAATTTCACTCTTTCTCAAATAACTTCCAGTGAATCAAAAATCACTGCAAGAAAAATTCACTGTTCTCATTTTCACTCCCAGTGCAGTTGAATTCACTCGAGTGATTAGTCATTTCTGCAGATCACTTCCAGTGCAAGGCGAAATCACTTCAGGAATATTTTACTGTTTTGAAAATTACTTCCGGTGACATGAATTCCACTCGAGCGATCGTCCATTTCAGCTGATCACCTCCAACCCCGTTCTTGATCACTTCCAGTGAATATCAGTATGCCTCAGTTCACTTTCTGTTAGATAATATCCAAGCAAGTGATTATGTTGATCACTTCTAGAGACGTGCCAAGATCAACTGATATGAAGTTTTGTCAGTGTCAGCATCTATGATCACTCAGTGCACTCTTCACTGAGTCGGAATCACTTCCAATGACAGTCACATCCAGAAATCAAGATTACTGCCGGTGAAATGCTTCTGCAGTCAAGTGTTAATTGTTTTATCAAAATCACCTCTAGTGAAGTTACACCGTACTCAAATGATTCTCATGTTTCAGAATATCACTGCCAGTGAATTAGATGTTAAAGTGATTCACTGTTCTCATCATAATTACTTCCAGAAACTTGACAGAAACAAGGAAACAACTCAAATGATTTCATGGTACACTCGAGGGATGCTGATCATTGCCAGTGGAATATTGCTTTGTCAAGATCACTGCCAATGGAATATTATTTTATCAAAATCACTTTCAGAAGATGTCTGAACATTCCAAGTGACGTACATCAAGTTGAAGAATTTACTCGAAAGATTTCATGGTATACTCGGCTGTTGTAGATCACTTCCGGTGAAGTAGTTATCCACTCGAGTGATATTTAAAATATTCTCTAACGGCTATTTTCTGTCAGCGCATTACATGTATTCCACTACAGTTTACATGGGAAGCAACCGACAAATATTTAACGATGACGAATCATGGGCAATATCAATATTCAACAGACGAGTCAACGAAACGTGCAAAGAACTGAAGCATTTGTCAGAGCACGATCATGGGCAATGGTTGAATTACTTATCAGAGAGCACGATCAGATTTCAACGGGAAGATGTATTTGAATGCTCCCAACGGCTCTCAACATTTTCTATATAAACTAAAGCATTCGAAAAGAAGAACACACATGACAATGACCAAACAGAAATGATGAAGTAGCGAGAACCCAACTGCCAATATGCTGCTGTCATGAATCTTCGTCTCTTACATACTCTCTGTTAATATCTGTTTTTCCTTGTCATGTATAATTGACAGTGAGAATATTTACATTGTACTTCAGTGAGCATTTTACCCACTCTGTGAGAGAGCTTGTAAACACTTCATCTGTATTTCAGAAGTGTTCTCAAGGTAGAGGGACCTTGAGAGGATTGATCACCTTACGGGGGAAGTTGTAGAGCGAATTGTCAGTAAGACTTTCTGCTCGTAAGACTTACAAGGTGCAAGCAGTAGAGAACGTTGCTGCTCGTAAGACTTACAGTGGTGTAAGCAGGAGAGAACGTTGCTGCTCATAAGACTTGCACGAGTAAGCAGGAGAGAAAGGTCTTCGGATTGCTTTGCTCGACTTGCTGTAAGAAGGAGTAAACCTTACAGTGTGTAAGGGGGAGTTACTCTTGTGAATTTGTAGAGGCTTATCTTGTGCCCATTTAAACAAGAACATAGTGGATTGGAAATCTCAGGAGGAGCCTGGGGACTGGACGTAGGTCATCGTGGATTGGACCGAACCAGGATAAATCACAGTTTGCACATTCTCTTCCCTATGCTTTTACATTTCCAGCATATATGATTTACATATATGCTTATGTTTCTATACTTCCGCATGTATTGATTTGATAAGTTGCGAAAAGATTTTAAAAGATCATACTTTCTTATCGCACACCCAATTCACCCCCCTCTTGGGTGTCAAACAGTTCTAACATTTGGTGTCAGGGCTTGGGCTCTTGTTTAAAGGACTTAACCGTCTCAAGAGTTATAATGGCTGACTTTAGGTATTTTACGCTTCCAGAAGGTTTTGATTATATATTCCTAGCTCTTTTGAAAGATGTTGATTTTTGGTTCTAGAAAGCTAGAATGATTTGTTTTATAAAAGCATATGATTTTGATATGTGGAATGTTTTTACAAATGCTTTTGATCATAAACCAAGAAAGGATTGGACAGATAAAGAAAAGAAAATGTTTTCGCTGAATATTAGAGCAATGCAGTTTCTGTATAATGCCGTGACCGAAAATGATTTTGAGAAAATTAGATTTTGCTCTAATGCTAAAGATATCTGGGATACTCTTGATTCTATATATACTTCTAACAAGTGTGTTGAAGTTGAAAGTGTTGACAGTTCATGTGAATTTACAAGTTACGTATCTACGGTGCATGAACGATTGGAAGTTAATGATGAAGATGGAGATATCACACAACACTTCCACATAGTTAACATGAATAGACAAGGAGATGATGATTCCCATAAAAAGCTCATTATAGACAATCGTGACAAATCACCCTCTAGAGCTCAAGATAAACCTGAGGTAACAAGTTCCAATTCTTCCTGTGACCTTTGTAAAATTGAGTTTCAAATCTTACATAAAATTGTTTTTACACCAATTGTTGATTCTACTGTGAAAAGAAAAAATGTCTTCAAATATGCTGGAAACTTATATGTGAAGAAAGATTGTAGGCAAACTGAATATTTTAAATTGTCTTCCCTCAAACAACCCAATGCTTGCATAAAACCTCATATGGCATATCATTATAGAATATGCAATTATTGTGGTAAGACTTGTCATATTTCTCACGCATGCTATATCAGAAGAAATTCTAATGTGAGAAGTAAATATGTTTGGGTTCCGAAAGAACATGTAAATTCAAATGCTAACAATCAAGGACCCAAGTATATGTGGGTACCAAAATGTCCATCTAGCACTTTATGTATGCAGGATAATCAAAAAAGAAATGGACATAAGGGTACAGAGAAAATGAAGAGAAAGGAAAGAGTTTCTCATGCACCAATTAAGAGGTTTGTATAATTGCAAAAGATAACTCTTAAAGCATCCGTTGCTAGAGCTGCAAAGCATAACCACCAAAAGAAGCAATGGAGAAAAGGCGTTTGTTCTACCTCAAGAATGAACTATCATAGAGTGCCATTCAACTATCTTGAACAGAACAAGAAAAAGAAAATCTCTCAGAAAGTGACAGTGGGTAAGCAAAGCCAATCCTCCAAGTACTTAAGGTAATTGTACACAATGATAAAACCTCCTATGTCATTATCTGCAATATTTATTGAGGTTTTGTAATTTAGAACCTTAGAAATGAGAATTGCAAACTATCTTAGAAATATGTTTTCAAATCCTTTGAAAAACTCATCTTGTAAACTTATTTACAAAGGGATTGCAATGTTCAATAGTTTAGTTCTTTTTGCATACACGCATGTTTCAAAACTCTTCTTATACATAAAGTCATCAATTTATTATATTTAATTGTTATGATAATTCTGTTATGATTCCTATGAGCTAACCATATGTGGATCCAAGTAAAACTGGATACCTTAGGAAGAAAAAGGGTTATATGGTTTCGTAGGAAGAAGAAAGGAATGTCATGCTCTCGGTCAGTAAAACAAGGATGAATAGAGCATACATGAATTTTGAGGAGAACATACAGTAAAGCTTGAATCAAATGCATGGGTTACTCAAGTGATCTTGGAGGACTTGAGTACAAAGAAACTAGGAATTGGAAACTAACTTGAGTGTCTACGAGTCACACTCAAGCCAGGTACGCCAAGTTAGTATGGGGAGTTTATTTCAGTTTCCTAAGCTTAATGTTGCACCTATTCTTCCCAACTCAATTTGATTGATAAATTCTTGCTCTTTACTGCATACCATTAGCAATCAATCATTTATGATTCTTAAAATATTTCAGATTGCTAAATGGACTGAAAATGAAATTGTGCATAATCTTTCTATGAATTTGAGTTTGAAATGCATATTTTAAAATTCTACTTGAATCTCAATCCATTTTTGTTTATAAAAGTGCATACACATGACTTGAAAATTATTCATATCACATTTGCATTCAAATCATTTTCAAAAATTGGAAGTTAATATTTTTGTATACTAAATGACATAATTGCTTCAAATACATCTAGAGTATTTCCCTATCATCGATATATTGATCATTGATCTTGAATGTGCTATCCAATATTTAAACTCCTTAGGCCTTATTTTCTAATTTGTTAGACCTCACGTCTAATTAGTTAAGCATCTATATGAGGTTCAATCTTGAAGAACCTTGTTCCTAATGCATAAACCCTTTTTGCTTAAGTTATTCCAAGCATTATGAATGTTCATTAATGTATTAAATGTGAATGCTTTAATCATTATAGTGGAATAACATATTAGGATGATGTTTTGGAACTTTAGTCATTTGGACTAATGAGTACGTGCTTTATCTTCTATAAATCCATTATACTCATCTTGTTACTTATTTACATCAACATTTGTCTTCATATATTTTCGAGTAACTAGAACCTTGTATTCAAAATCTTGCCATGAGTACTCATATATTTCATGACACAATTCTAAAAGGCAAGATTATCTCTTAGTCAATAGCAAAGTCATTGTACTCATATATGCCTATTGAGTTGATCCTTTTTGGCCAATTCATTTTACATTTGACTTTTGCTCTTAGAAACATTCTCGAACATGCTATCTTAATTGTTCTTTAAGAAGGAAGCTTTTTGGTACATGTATACACTTAAACTATTGACTTCCACCATTTTTAGCATGAGCATTGATATTTAACAAATTTCATAAATGTTGGTCATTATAGATAGATTTTCTACTCTTTTGATCCAACTTACATAGATTGCATGAAAACCTTATCAATGACATATTTTCAACATAAAATGTATTTACAAGCTGTCATTGATCATTAGAAAACATCATTTTTAATTGATATCATTTGCTCATTACCCTTTATGATTCAATTGCATGAATTTACTTATTGGGTAAAATTATACGTTTCTCATTGTTGGTTAATGATACTCTTAGCTCCATTATCATATGATTCACTTGTATAAGCAGCATAAGAGTAATTCTATAGAACCAAGAAGAGTTGGGTACCAAAGTATCTAAAGAGTGCTATTGAAGAAATACGGGTGGATCAAGCAAACGGAGCAGACACATCAATGAATTCAATTACATTGCTTGATATTGACATCAAAGAAAGAAGTAACTTGTGACATCACTTAATCAGAGAATCATATTCAAAAAGAAAGATGTCAAAGTGATATTCATTCTGAATCATCTTCATGTTCATCTTCAAGTAGCATCAGACACCTTCACAACTCCTTGCGAAAGATCAATTGGGAATGATTAATCCCAATAAGTTGAGAGAATATTTTGTTACTTATAATTTTTTTTATGTTTATGTGCTTGATGATTACTGTACTAACTTAAGCATCAAGGTATGAGGAAATTTATACTCAAATGAAAGATGTTATCACTTGAGTGATAATGATGCTACAGGTAGGTAACTCAAGTGTTCTTAGTCAAGCACTCGAATGAGGTAAGTGATTGGAGTAAGTTGTAAAGTAACGCTGGACATTAGTGATTTTCTGCAACTTCACTCGAGTGAATTGTTGCTATCACTCGAGTGATTCTGGTTCAGAAGGAAATCACTCGAGTGAATGGCAAAACCACTAGAGTGAATGGCAAAATCACAGATTATATCAATTGTTCTTCCTGCAACCTTTCATTTTCAAAATTATCATCATCTTCCTTTAGCTGAAAATTTATGAAACTCAATTTTCTTTATTCTGAACTTCTTTTCCTCTGAGAAATTCATGCATCATTATCGAAACCTGATCTCTTACTGTATTTTCAAAATTTCATGGTTTTTTTTCAAGTCCACAAGAGTTCTTAACTATTCCTCATAATATATTTTTAAGGCCATGCACTCATTAAGGGGAGCTTCATATTCACATGTGTTTTATATCTTAAAAGCTTATCTCCTTTATTTTAAAAAAAATCATTATAGTATACTCACTTGCATTTACCCTCAATTGATTAGTTTTGATGATGAGATACTTATACAGTTTATTTTCTTGATCTTAATTTGAATATATCCTTTAGAAAGGAAATTTTTTATACTTGATTGCACTAACCAGTCTCCTTGCAAGAATGATTTTAATTTAAGACAGGAGAATTAGCTCTATACATGCTCACTCCTCAACATACTAAAATCGATCTTGAGGACATATGCTTTAATGATGAATTAAGGGAACTATATTGGCTACAACATTCAAAGCAACAAATTATTATGCCAATACAAAGTAGCATCAAGCATACTCTGAATAGAAGTCCGACACAATAAGAGCTTCCTAGAGACAATATGAATACACATCAGAGTTGCACAGTGAAAGTGTGATGGACTGGACTTCATGGATCTATCATCAACTGGCCAAATTCAAATGAGCATTTCTAAACCCTCTCTCTCTTTATGTTTTATGAATACCTTGCATATCTTTTATCATGAAAGCTTTCTTGAAAAATATTTTTCATTTGTATCACATTCAAATAGCATTACTTACAAAAAGGGGAGAGAAAATTGTTTATTTTGATTAATGGAGAAAATGACATTTCAAATATATTTTCATAATTTCTTCTCTATGAAACTTTCTTCTTTATACTTCAAACTTTTAGCTAATGTCCAATAGGGGGAGAGAAATGGAAAAATATGTTGCATTCAATTTGTCCATTCACATTCAAGCATATTTTTCTTTAAGGATTTGCCATCATCAAAAAGGGGGAGAATGTTAGATGTGATTAGTTTTGATGATGACAAATATAGATATCAAATATTATAAGAGCAAAAGTTTGCATAATATACTTATCTCTTATATTGACTAACTACTATATTTAATTATGTATATTTTATAGATTAGTCAAAGAGATTGGAGAAAGAAGAGCTTCAAGGAACTAATGGGAATATCAAGATTCAAGTTCCCAGAAGAAATACTGATCAGAAGGGAATTCAGAAGTCACTGTAGCAATTGGCACTGTTTGGAACTGTTTGGCACTGTAGCATCGAATGATTTAATAATACTCGAGTGATTTTCAGAATCACTCGAGTGATTATGGAGAAAGTAAAAATCACTTGAGTGATTCACTAATTCACTCGAGTGATGTTCAGCGTTTCATGCTCTGTTGTTCGTCCAGCTGAGCGAGGTCTGATTATTTGATCATATCTCCTAAAATACAACTCTGATTGAGACGAAAACAGTTGCATATGAAAATAGACTCCCAATGCGTCATTCTAACACCAGAAGTAATATCAAAAGAGCTCATATGTTGGAGATATAATTGTTCTAATTTGGCATTCATATCAGCGTCACTTTCTGGAACAGGTTTGGTATTTTGGCTATAACTCTCAAACCACTGATCCTATTGAGCTGAAACCGAGCCATATGAAGCTAGACTTCAAGAGCTTTCCATTGATATATAATACAGAAATTTTGGAGCCATATTCGAAGAGTTATGTCATCTGGAAGTTTACCCCTGCTTGCTGAAGAATTGGAAACACAACAACGAAGTAAAAGTGATATGAAGAACAGATCACTAGAGTGATTCCAGAATTCACTCGAGTGATATGGCAAATCACTTCCAGTGGCGCCAGAATCACTGTAGGAATTTTCCACTGTTCCGGATTTCACTTCCAGTGATGCCAAAATCACTCGAGTGATATGAGATTTTTCAGAATCACTTCCAGTGAATCAAAAATCACTGCAAGAAAAATTCACTGTTTGCAAAATCACTTGAGTGATTATGTTGTTTTTGAAGATCACTTCCAGTGGATGCTGAATAACTTCCAGTGAATTTCACTCTTTCTCAAATAACTTCCAGTGAATCAAAAATCACTGCAAGAAAAATTCACTGTTCTCATTTTCACTCCCAGTGCAGTTGAATTCACTCGAGTGATTAGTCATTTCTGCAGATCACTTCCAGTGCAAGGCGAAATCACTTCAGGAATATTTTACTGTTTTGAAAATTACTTCCGGTGACATGAATTCCACTCGAGTGATCGTCCATTTCAGCTGATCACCTCCAACCCCGTTCTTGATCACTTCCAGTGAATATCAGTATGCCTCAGTTCACTTTCATGTTTCAGAATATCACTTCCAGTGAATTAGATGTTAAAGTGATTCACTGTTCTCATCATAATTACTTCCAGAAACTTGACAGAAACAAGGAAACAACTCAAATGATTTCATGGTACACTCGAGGGATGCTGATCATTGCCAGTGGAATATTGCTTTGTCAAGATCACTGCCAATGGAATATTATTTTATCAAAATCACTTTCAGAAGATGTCTGAACATTCCAAGTGACGTACATCAAGTTGAAGAATTTACTCGAAAGATTTCATGGTATACTCGGCTGTTGTAGATCACTTCCGGTGAAGTAGTTATCCACTCGAGTGATATTTAAAATATTCTCTAACGGCTATTTTCTGTCAGCGCATTACATGTATTCCACTACAGTTTACATGGGAAGCAACCGACAAATATTTAACGATGACGAATCATGGGCAATATCAATATTCAACAGACGAGTCAACGAAACGTGCAAACAACTGAAGCATTTGTCAGAGCACGATCATGGGCAACGGTTGAATTACTTATCAGAGAGCACGATCAGATTTCAACGGGAAGATGTATTTGAATGCTCCCAACGGCTCTCAACATTTTCTATATAAACTAAAGCATTCGAAAAGAAGAACACACATGACAATGACCAAACAGAAATGATGAAGTAGCGAGAACCCAACTGCCAATATGCTGCTGTCATGAATCTTCGTCTCTTACATACTCTCTGTTAATATCTGTTTTTCCTTGTCATGTATAATTGACAGTGAGAATATTTACATTGTACTTCAGTGAGCATTTTACCCACTCTGTGAGAGAGCTTGTAAACACTTCATCTGTATTTCAGAAGTGTTCTCAAGGTAGAGGGACCTTGAGAGGATTGATCACCTTACGGGGGAAGTTGTAGAGCGAATTGTCAGTAAGACTTTCTGCTCGTAAGACTTACAAGGTGCAAGCAGTAGAGAACGTTGCTGCTCGTAAGACTTACAGTGGTGTAAGCAGGAGAGAACGTTGCTGCTCATAAGACTTGCACGAGTAAGCAGGAGAGAAAGGTCTTCGGATTGCTTTGCTCGACTTGCTGTAAGAAGGAGTAAACCTTACAGTGTGTAAGGGGGAGTTACTCTTGTGAATTTGTAGAGGCTTATCTTGTGCCCATTTAAACAAGAACATAGTGGATTGGAAATCTCAGGAGGAGCCTGGGGACTGGACGTAGGTCATCGTGGATTGGACCGAACCAGGATAAATCACAGTTTGCACATTCTCTTCCCTATGCTTTTACATTTCCAGCATATATGATTTACATATATGCTTATGTTTCTATACTTCCGCATGTATTGATTTGATAAGTTGCGAAAAGATTTTAAAAGATCATACTTTCTTATCGCACACCCAATTCACCCCACTCTTGGGTGTCAACCAGTTCTAACACTGCCAAGTGTGGGTGTGTGTGTTTTTATATACATATAGGTATATTTTTATCCTATTAATTATACACACTAGGCCTTAATTTTTTCCCTTTGTCAAATTCAAAATTCCTTAAATTTCGTAGGTTTCTAATTTGGCTTATTATCTAGTTTCTATAAATTAAATTTGTAGGATGTTACACATTACTATCATAATAATTGAAGGGCACACGTGCAAAACTGTCATAATATATGTTAATACTTACATGATACATAACGGTTTCATTTTGACAACAGTAATTTATTCAGTAACTTAAATAATGGTTCTTTTGTAAGAACTGCGACTTTTAATAACACTAATTAACAGTCTTATGTAGACAGCCGTTATGTATTTAGTACATGAATAACGGGTCTGAAATAAGAACTGTGAACTTTTATAATACATAATGGTTATTATATAATAATTGTGATATATATGGTTGAGACTTTTCAAGTGAGAGTTTATGAGCTAGTTGGATTAGACGGTGTATAATAGAATAGTACCTCCCATATCGAGTTTCTATGCAATATGGAATATATCACAAGAAAGAACTTTGGAAAGCAATGGATTGGGGAAAAAATCTAAGATTATATGTATTAGAAAGGCCGCACAAGGTATTCGAACTGTTGACCAAAGCAAGGGGTAAGCAAACCCTTGAGTTGCTCAAGGGTTTGCTTACCCCTTGTGCCCATTCCTATATACGGATATTTGTGTTTTTTTCACCAGTTTGTTACTTTCCTAGCTTAATTGCTGATAAGAAACAAGGTATAGGTAATGACCACTAACATTATGAGATATATAGGTCAAGAGTGCGATTGATTCAATCGACAAAGCCTAGAAAATCTTGATATATCCCATATTGCATAGCTACTTGATGTGGGAAGTACAACTCTATTAGATAGAGTTGAGACCAAGTACCTCATAAACTCTCACATTAAGGAATCTAGGACTAATCACAATATTGAATTTTAGAGCTCTTAACTTGGTGCCACTTGCTCAATACAAAAATAGGAGAGAACATTCGCGTCTTAGTACAATTTAATGTTACTTTGAATAATGTCACTTTGAATGCTTTATCGCGTCTTAGTACAACTAAACTAGTTTATTCATCACATCCCTAGTGATCTTTTTGAAGTAACTTTCAGAGACATGGATACTTCCAAGAAAGGAGGTATTTGCTTAGGAATCCATATATATCTCCTGAAGTGACTTCGAAAAACATAAACATAATAGGAACTGTGAATCAAAGCAATGTGCTGACAACTTCCTATAATGAGAAAAGAACCTTCGATCAGAGCAATATGAAGGTTTCCAAACAAAAAAAAACATAACTTCCCAAAAGTAATTTAATGTCACTTTCAATACTTTATTGGATTTTGGTACAGCTGAATTAGTTTATTTATCACATCCCTATTGACCTTTTAGAAGTAATTTCTAGAGATATAGATACTTTCAAAAAAGGAAAGGTATTTGCTTAGAGATCCATATCTCTAGAAATCACTTCAAAAAAGAACAATAAAGTATGACTAATGAATCAAAGCAATAGGTTGACAACTTCCTATAACATGAAAGGAACCTTCGATTAGAGCAATACTAGGGTTTCCAAAAAAGCATAACTTCACATACACAATTTAAGGAACCTTTGATCAGAGCAATAATGGGTTTTCTAAAAAGACATAACTTCACAAAAGCAATTTAGCATCACCTTGGATGATTTATTGCGTCGTGACTTCATAAAGTCAACCTAATTGACTAGGGCTTATAAACTAAAATAACTTGTGTGCCAGTCACTGAGATAAGGGTCAAGTGCATTCACTAGTGTGGTTGTCGCTGGAAAAGTCAAATGAATGCTTTTTTATGGTGGGAATTCAATTGAAAACAACTCCTCACGGCTAGAAAAAACAATAGAAGTCATCGAGTTAAGATGTTGATGGGTTTCATTTGAATAGACTAATTGCCAAGTATATTTTGTGTCAGACCTTTAAATAGAAAACGAATGGTAGGGTTTTTTGGGTTATCGTGCTTAAGACTTTACATCACGGTTCGCCTGAAAGAATTGTTATTTATTTGATTATATTTATCATAGTATTTTGTTAATAACTGTTATGTAATTCAATATTTTTTTTACATGGTATTCTAATAAGTGATTATTTTACTTAATAACCGTTATGTATTTCACTTTTTTTAAAAAAAAATTTGGTCATTGATTACACAACCAATTTTTTTACAAACAACTAAAGAAAAAACAAAAAGACAAATTTTACAAACCAACTAAAAATAAAAAGTTATGGAAATGTTTTAAGAATCTGATGTAGCATCAGTTCTTCCTTCTCTAGTAACTTGTCCACCTTCTCACTCAAATAGCGAACAAGAGTGTTAAGTTTCTTCAAGCACTGGTCTATGCATCCTTGCTCTTATAGGTAAATCTGAACCATATGATAGAGCTCGTAGGTCGCTTGGATGGGCCCTTCAATGCTTGTTGGTGGAGGGAGTTCATCTTTCTATTTGTTCATGGATGATGAAGGAGAAGTTCTCTTGCTTTTATCCATAATTTTAGTGAAAAAGAACAAAAGCTTATAGTTGGCTATGAGAAGTTGAAATGGAAGTGGAGAAGTGGAGTTTGGTTTTTAGACATTTATATAGAGGGGATTTTGTGGATTATTGAGCCATCATGTCTTTTAGATTTACTAAGCATTATAATTTATAAATGGTGATAGTTGGCTTTTAATAACCATTATTAATTTATCTATGACTGATTGTTTATAAGTGTTACTGACGGTTGTTCTTTTATGATGATTTTAAGAATAAACAATATAAGAACTATTATTTATTTTATTTCATGATGATTTTTTTTGTAAGAACTGTTGGATATATTTTTTTTTACAAAATATTTAAAAAGACAAAATGACTAAAAAAAGAACAGTGGCGAGTAGCTTGATGAACTAATGAGATCACCAGGCTACTCGTTACTAAAGGATTGGTCATAATCATTGTTAAAATCATGTCCAATCCCATACTCATCATATATGAGATTGGCCTTCTGGTTCATATTGGAGAGGTATCCAAAAAGCCTCTTCACAGCATGTTCATTCTATTATGCATGCCACAACATTGCCTCCAGTTGAGGAAACATAGGATGTAGAGGCGGAGGAGGAGGGGGCAGAGGTGGCGGTGGAGGACTAAGGCAATTCAAATTTTGAGCTCATATAAAAAGGACTGAAGGGAGTATATTGATATTAAATAGGGTAATTAAATAAGGGAAAAATAAGAAAGTAAGAAGTAAAAAATAAAAAATTATCTGAATGTTTCTTATAAAAAGAAATGGAGTATATGTGGCCGTTTGTTTCTTACCAAAAAGAAAAGAAAAGAAAAGAACAAAGGCAGTAATATTTAAACAAATCGATTAACCAAAAAGAAAAACTAATGTTGACTTCAAAACAGTAATAATGAAAACCTCATTAAAAATCTTGAAGCCATGTTACAAGGACCCGGTTTTCCTGCTCATCATTTTGATGAGCAAGGAGAGCTACTATGATCTGGACCGTCCAGATTTAATTTTTTTAAATTGGTGATTTTTAAATAAAAAATATTTTTTTAAAAATGTTAGTTAAGAGATTATCTTTATTTTAGATTCTCTACTTATTAAAATAATTTTTTTAAAAAAATGAAAAATAAAAAAAAATTAAATCTAGACCGTTCAGATGTGAGTAACTCTCCCTGCTCATCCAAAGGATAAGGAGGGGAGCTGGTTCCATGTTATAATCATTTTGTATTCAAATATATTTTTTTTAATTTTCAAATTAAATTACGAACTTCTATACATTAAATTAAATTATTTTTTATTTTTATTAATTTTAATAATTAACCTTAAAACTCGAGACTATAAACACATAAAAATATGAAATAATAAAAAATGAAAAATTAAGTATATATGGAATTAAAATGTTTAAATTATGTATAAAACAATAATTTTTTAAAAAAAATTTAAAAATTTAATAACAAAGCGGAACAACACAACTACTTTAGCCCACACCTTCGCTACCACCGTTGATAAACTTTGCATCTACTTGATTTCCAGCACCTATATGTGTATGTAGCTATATGTCTGACCTGTCATTCTAAATGTAAGACTTAATTTGTAGTACAATTCACCCTATAAACTAAGCCTAACATTTAGGATTGCTAATTAACACGGTTGAAATAACCAGGCACATTTATACTTATATGCTGATGTAAACAATGTTTTCTTACCCTTAGCAACTGGGCCACGAGTGATGTTGTATTTTTTAAAAGAAAAGGGAAGATCATACTTCTTAATTTTACTAATATGTCCTTGCTTACAAAGGAATAGAACACTAATAATTAGACTCTACTAATGACTAAGAAAATAAAAAATATAAACAACAAAAACAATACTGCTTCTAATTCTTGGGGGAACTCTCTTATCAGTATTGATAAGGAAAAAAGCTTATTCAAACCAAACAAAAACATTCTGGTAAAACTTAGAAAACAAAGCAGAGACATAATTGAAATGGTCATTCCATGAAGAGTAATTAAGGACAATAATGTTGTTACGAATGTGGTAGAGTCATTTCTGGACATAAACAGATGGGAGATCAGCCCAAAACAATCAGAATTAACATGACTACAGAATAAATGAATAATGACTCGACTCATATCGTCTGACTCTTCTGTATTACCATCGCTTGCATGTAAGATGTAACGACCATCCTCATATATCCCTTATTACTGATCTTACTCAGAGTAGCAATGCGTAGTTCAATGGGCACACAGGAATAGTATGAATATACTGATAATATTAATACAATATTGCTTGATTATAATACAAAATTTTCCCCACCAGGGGTTTACACGATATTTACAGACCTTCAAACAACCAGCAACAGTCCTTTTCGTGCATACCTCTTTTCTGATCTCAGCACGTTTCCAATGCTCACCTGTCTGGATGGTTGCTTGGGAGGAGTAAGATTTGAGAGAATCTCAGTAGCAAACATTACCACTATGCATGCCAAATATATATGAATGCATGACATGCTTGCCTACACTATTTTATGCCAACATAATGACATGCTGCATGCTCGATGTTATGGTATACATATGGCCATTGCACAAATATAACAGAGCTTCAACCAATCATACATGTTCCACACAAATAGGCAAAGCAGTCACATAATCAATGCAAGACATACATATCACATACATACAGAAAATGTAAGTTCACTACCTCTTGGACTTTATGTCCTTCTCTTCTTGTCCCTTAATCCGCCAACCATTGCTCCTTCTTTATCACTTCATGACCCTAGGCAAGTGATAACATATTAGAGCAATGAAAAGTGAATACCCAATGGACCACATTAGCCCTATAGGCTTACTTTCACCCTTGGAGTTCATTCCAATTATATTTGGCCAATTTCTTACTTAAATTCACATGGTAATCAAACTACCAGCATTTTTGACCAAACTTTGGAAAATCATAATTAATCCTATAGAACTCCAATTGAGGTGTTTCAAAGCTCTATTTTAATCCCTTTAAGTATAGTTTTATAAAAACATACTCAATTTTAAACGCCACCAAAACACCATTCCCAGAATGTTTCCAAACACCAACTATTTCAGATGTTCTTCCAGAAAACAGGGCAAACATTCAAAAATTCATATCTCCCAACATAGTTGTCCAAAAATTACAAACTACCCATAAAATTAAAGCTATATGTCTCTAATGTAATTATAAAAAGTTATAGAATTTTTGGATAAGTTTTTCCCTATGAAAAATTTCGCACAACATCACTGTTTCAGCTTCTTTCCAGAAAACATGGCATATCTTCAACAATTCATATCTCCTACTATACTTATCCAAAAATTACAAAATGCCTACCAAATTCAAGCTCCACATGTATAATTTAAGAAAGAAAAATTTCATAATTATTGGATAATATTTGATTCCTCAAAAATGCGTTACAATGACACTACCTCCAGAAAACGAAATTCACAACATTTACTCTTCAACTTCTAAAAATTCTCAATTCATATACAAGCGTCCAAAAATCATGATCACTTGTATACCTATATAATTTTTCCTCCTAAAGCCATTAGAAGTATCAAAATTATCGAATTCCCACTCTTTCTCCATGTCATAGTACAAGGCAGAAAATCAAATTCTCCGAAAAAGTTTGTTGTTTCTTCGTTTTCTCTTACCTAATCACTTCCTTGCTACTCCTAATCAAGTGATTACCTATTTAAACACTCGTTGGACATCATTTAGCCATTAAAACACCATTAAAACCAGAATTAACAGTACCAAACCTTCTCAAAACTCATCCAAACAACAAATCAATCAGTTAAAAAGGAAGCTTACGCTTACCTCTACCCGTTTTCACAAACGGTTCGGAATTCCGGCAATACTCCGGCAAGGGAGATGGCACCAAACACCTCCAAATGAAAATATGAAACCGTAGAAATGAAGATCTCGATGAGTAGAGGAAGTTTCCTGAAGGGTACTTTGAGAAAGCATGCCGCTTCGGCAGTGTTTCGGAGGAAAGAACTTCCTCTCTCATCTTTCTCCATTTTATCCGATCACTCTCTCCCTCTCTCTTCTGGTTCTTTTCTCCGTGAAAATGAGGAGGAAGATGATGATTTAATGGATATATGAATCAGATATTTCATCTGCCACGTGTCACAAGCTCATTGGCCCAAATAATAAATTTTCGCACAAAATACCAAATTCTGCAGAATTTTCATTAATTTAAAAAATTCATATCTAATTGTACAAATGTCCAATTGGAGTGATTACAAAGGCTATGCGACCCTTATTGAGTCTAATTTTAAGAAAAATATAACCTTTGGCCAATTGGAATATCAAGCTTTCCAGAATTTTAATCTTTGAATGTTGTCCCAGAAAATAATTAATTTCGCTGGGCTAACTTCAAAAATTCATTTCTCTTTGTGTACAACTCCAAATGACTTATACGACCTATCAAATTAAATCTTGACAAGTCTACTTTCATTCTGGAAAGTTTCATAATTTTTCACCATCATTTACCTATCGAAAAATGTCATACAATCATCACTGCCATACCAAAAATTTCACC
Organism: Albizia julibrissin; assembly: GCA_037074505.1. NCBI lineage: Eukaryota > Viridiplantae > Streptophyta > Magnoliopsida > Fabales > Fabaceae > Albizia > Albizia julibrissin. The sequence continues at coordinate 34,287,279 of CM073487.1, forward strand.
GGTAGCAAAATTACTTTTTGTTCCACTTTACTATATTGTGTGTGACTTCCAATCATTTCTTTTGTTATTCCCCGAGCTATTTAGCTCACCAATATAATTCCTTTTAATATCCAATGATATAAAGGAATTTTGGGGAATTTAAATATACCTCATAGGGACATTTGCTAAACCGGGTCTAGCAGTCCACTTAATCCAGGCTTAATCTTATGCCTCTAGTCCCAAAATTCGGGATATTACATAAGAAACTTTCTTGAAACAAGAGACGGCAATTCACTGAGGCTTTAGGGAAAAAGGATAACCTTTTGCCCACTTCTTCCTTCGAAATTGCTGGGGAAATAAAATTCAAGCCAATGGAAAAGGTCTTCAAGGAATTCGCATTCTTCATAACAAGTTTTGCAAATTGAAACTCACCCTCAGAGCCAAAAAAGTTGCGAACATAGACTTCCTTCAGGTGCGATATTGACAACACACATTCTGGAACATCAAGTAGCGTTGAACTTTCATCCTTAACCGTATCAATCACAAGAATTTGAAGCTTGGGACACTTTTGGAGCCATTTTAGTATCATCCCCAAAGGATGAACCATTGAAATTTCCAAACGGCTCAAATTGTTAAATGTCGGAATCTCATATGTAGTTAACCGCGATGGAACAACATGATCATCATCTAATGATGTCAAATTTTGAAGCATTTCAATGTTTTGATCATAATCACCGCTAGAAATTCTGTAGTACCAAACTTTCAAGTTGCACACATCCGGATAAGATCTTGGAAACACATTTAAAACATGGAAAATGAACATCTTCCAAATGCAAGACTTTTAGGGAAGGCAAATTAACAGAATAAACATTACCCACTCTTATTGACCCATGCAACTTTAACAGCCTAATGGTACTGCAAGCAAAAACGCTAGAAGGCAAGTTCACAACATACCAATCTGGAAAACATAGCTCCAGATGTTGAACTCCGAGATTTAACACTGCTTTAACCCAAACTTCAAACTTATTGGTAGGTCTTGTGAGTGAGTTTCCAGAGCATTTGATGCGAAAATTTGTGATGGGGTGTGATGAATCTTTTAAAATGTTAAGTACTGAGTTCACAAAGTGGGTGAAGGAGTGAAGGCTAGAGAAGTCTTCATCGTTGAAGTCAAGAGTGGGTTGTGAGAGCCAAAGTGAGTTCCATCTCTTGGACAAGAGGATTATGGAAGAAGCGTCTTTGGTTGAAAGAAAAGAGAGAATATAATGAATCAATGAATCTGGTAGGTCGCTAATCCCATCTCTCAATATAGCTTCTTCGTATTCGCTGTTTTGAGTTTTGGACGCTGATTTTGCCATACCCAACGAAAGCACGTTTATATTGTTTGCTGCTTCACCTTTTAGATTAAGAATCTGGACATGAGGAGAAGAAAGTGTGAATAAAATATAGAAACAGGAATTTAAGAGAGAGAAGACGAAATGGACAGTTAGCATACATGACGGAGGCGAAGGAAATTGCAGATAGAGTCGTCTAGGGTTTTCAAAATTCGCGGGACAAAAGGGATGTTAATGTTCGCACAATTTAAGGTATCATTGAAGGATCTTTTATCGTTCTAATATGGGATTTTTTTTTTCTAAAAGGAGTTTTTATTTATTAGATATGATATAGTTTTATTTATTTAAGAACGATATTAGTTTATTATTTTGTTTTTTTAAGATAATATGTTTATTTTCCTTGAAAACAATATAAAACGTTTCATATGAATTATTAGCCAACTAAAATTGTAAATATCAGAGTTGTGTTTTCATTCTATAGATATACATACATATATATATATGTATATATATATATAAACATACATAAAGCATTCTTAGAAATATAGGATAAGGAATATATATATATAATTAGAAAAGAAATGAAAATTTATTAAATAGTTGGTACTTTTTTTACTAAACATAAGTATCTTTCATTAAAAAATAATTCTATTCGAGATACAGTCAGCTATTAAAATAAAAAGCGAAGGAGAGAAACCTATTGGTTGGGTTACCTGTAGCCTACCTGCAGGGAGAGATGGGATGGGTGAGTGATGGAGCTACGGAGCCCCAATATAAGGCAGGAGGGAGGAGATATCTATCCATTAATCCATTAATCCATAAATCAGTTAATCTATTGCCATCTCTACATTAAATCAATGTATAATATATGATATGGATTTAATCTCACTTAAATCTTTGTCAAAGATATCCCGATATCCGGTAATTGGATTAATTTATGATTTGATGTATAAATATATTCGTAATTTTTTTGCAGTAAATATAATCATAATTTAATTTATATTATATTTAATCCAAAAAGTCTCTTTATTAAATAGGCTAAAGTATACATTTGATCCTTTATGTTTGTAAAAAGATTCATTTTTGTCCTTTATGTTTAATAAGTACATTTTTAGTCCTTTAAACTTAACACCATTAGCTTCACTTAACAGAAATTGCTGACTCATTAAAAGTGAGGACTATGTACATCAAAAAATAAAAAAATGCTGATGAAACATGGTTACATATTAATCTTTTTTTAATATAATACTTTTATATTTTAAACCATGTAAATTAAAAAAAATCAGAATGAAAACTATATCCTTTAGGTTTAATTTTTTTGACTCACCCCTGCGACCGGCGACAAACCCCTGCGACGGCGAATTCTGTAAGTCTCTGTTCTTTTACACACACACACACTATCGATGATCAATTATTTTCTCCCTGCTATCATTGTGAGCATCAATATGTTGTTGTTGTTGTTTTTGTTTTTTTCTTTTTTGCCTTGAATGTGCTGATATATTTTGGCTAGAGACTCTCATATAAAGATGGACCAATTCATTCTTCTATGTGATGTGCCACCAGATTGCAAAGATCAAGTCCATTTGGATCTAATCCCGATACTTAGTTGACACTGAACCAAACAAAAAGTTACCCATACACTATGTAGAATTATATGTCGTCGAATAACCTATATAAAATCCTACTTGAACAATACTTGCCAAAATTAAAGTAGCAAATAAATAAGACAACATCCTAATATTATATATGGAGTCAAAACCTCTGAGTGCAATCTTAGAACAGTGAAACTAGGCTTTAGATTGAACCACCATGACCTCTAGAAAATCTTTTTAAAGAGGATGAGTGTCATAAGAATCTTTTCATATGAGCTTTGTATGAAGGTAGTAGTTTTCTACAATGCTTACTACCCTTTGCTCCATCAAAAACCTGTGTCATTAAAGCAATGAATAAATAGAAGCCCAAAAACAAAGCAAAAAACATAACATGGTAGAAACATTCTCTCCGGTATGGTGCAATGAGAAAATTAACAAATGAAAAATATTGCATTGCATCCCCATGAAACTTTACAGTCACACTTGCATGGTGGAAACCTAACATAGTAAATGGGCTTATGTCTATTGTTCACTGTTTATTTCCCCTGCTTGACATTCACACATATAATTAAATTTACTATCCATTGTTCTAAATTCTTGTTTTCTTATGCAATTTGAACTTATGTATAGATTTAAAGGTTTGCATCAAATATGGGGAACAATTCTGATGAAGATAGTGCCTTGGATACTGACTTTAATGATAGTAAAGAAGAAGTGGATGAATATTTTCTCGGTGATATTGAGGAGGACAATATAGAAGGTAGAGAATGTATAAATGAAGAACATGAGAGTGCAGATTCAGAAAGCCTTGACGATGAGGATGAAGTTGGAGATGAAAATGGAGGCAGAGATGAAAGCATTAGGAATAGGTTTCCATTGCATAAGTTGTTAAAAAATATGAGTGAATACAAGTGGGAGCTAGGAGCCCTTTACAACAGTGGAGAGGATTTTAAAGAAGCTATAGTTTCATATGCTGTGCATGCTGGTAAAGGGCTTAAGTTTGTTAAAAATGACAAGGAAAGGATTAGAGTAAAGTGCAAGATGGGCTGTGATTGGAAGGCATATTGTGCAAAGTTAAATGTAATATCCCAAATTTTGAGACTAAAGGCATAAGATTAAGCCTAGATCAAGTGGACTGTTAAGCCTCGGTTTAGCAAATGTCCCTATGATGTATGTTTAAATTCCTTTATATCCTTGGATATTAAAAGGAATTATATTAGTGAGCTAAAGAGCTCGGGGAATAACAAAAAGAAGTGATTGGAAGTCACACACAATATAGTAAAGTGGAACACAAAGTAATTTTGCTACCGGTGAAATTTCCGGTATGACAGTGATGATTGTGTGACATGTTTCGATGGGTAAATGATGGTGAACAATTATGAAAATTTACAGAATGAAATTAGACTTATCAAGATTTAATTTGATAGATTATATAAGTCATTTGGAATTGTACACAAAGAGAAATGAATTTTTGAAGTTAGCCCAGTGAAATTAATTATTTTCTGGGACAGCATTCAAAGATTAAAATTCTGGGAAGAGTGAGCTTTCAATTGGCCAAAGTTTATATTTTTCCTTAAAACTAGACTTAATAAGGGTTGCATAGCCTTTGGAACCACCCCAATTGAATATTTACACAATTAGATATGAATTTTCAAAGTTTAATAAAAATTCTGCCAGATTGGATATTATATGCGAAAATTCAATTTTTGGGCGAATCAAAGGGTGACACGTGGCAAAACTAATTAACACCCCATTTAATCATTAAATCATCATCTTCCTCGGTATTTTCACACAAAAAATCAGACCAGAAGAGAGAGAGAGAAGCAGAACGAAAATGGAGAAAGGAAGAGAGAGAAACTTTGAGGCGTCAAAACACTACCGAAACGGCGTCCTCTCTCAAAGTACCCCTCAGGAAACTTCTTCTACTCATCGCAAGCTTTATTTCTACAGTTTTAGATTTTCGTTTGGAGGTGGTTGGCACCGTCTCACTGGCTGGAGTGTTGCGGTAATTCCGAACCGTTTGTGGAAACAGGTAGAGGTAAGCGTAAGCTTCCTTTTTAACTGATTGGTTTGTCGTTTGGATGAGTATAGAGGAAGTTGGGTACTATTCATTGATGGTTTAAAATGGTATTTTAAATGGCTAAATCATGTCTAATGAGTGTTTAAATAGATAATCATTTGATTAGAAGTAGAAAGGAAGTGATTAAGCCAAAGAAAACAAGAAACCGACAAACTCTTTCCGGAAACTCTGATTTTTCAGTTTTCTGATCTGTGTAAGACGTGGTAATGGGCTGAGAATTTGATGATTTTGATGATTCCATTGGATTTATAAGGTGAAATTGTGTAGATATACAAATGTTCATAATTTTTAGATTCTTGTATATGAATTTTGAATTTTTGAAAGTTGTGGAGTAGATGCTGTGAAATTCGTTTTCTGGAGGCAGTGTCACTTTAACGAGTTTTTGAGTGATCAAATGTTATCCAATGATCATGAAACTTTCCAGTGTAAAATTATAGACATAGACCTTTAATTTGATAGGTCATAATGGCTAATTGGACAAGTATGCTATGAGATATAAATTTTTGAAGTTGTGCCCTATTTCTAGAATGAAATCTGTAACAGTGCCTATTTGCCGAATTTCTGGGAAAATTATGACAATAATAGTCATACCAAATTATTTTTATATAAAACTAAACTTAAAGGGATTCAAATAGAGCTTTGAACCACTTCAATTGCAGTTCTATAGAATTAATTATGATTTTCTAAAGTTTGGTAAAAAATGATGGTAGATTGAGTACCATGCGAATTTAAGTAAAAAATTGGTCAAATATAATTGGAATGAACTCCAAGGGTGAAAGTAAGCCTGTAGGGCTAATGTGGCCCATTGGAAATTCACTTTTCATGGCTCTAATGATATTATCACTTGCCTAGGGCCATGAAGTGATAAAGAAGAAGCAATGGTTGGCAGATCAAGGGACAAGAAGAGAAGGACATAGAGTCCGAGAGGTAGTGAACTTACCTTTTCTGCATGTATGTAATATGTATGTCTTGCATTGATTATGTGACTGTTTTGCCTATTTGTGTGAAATATGTATGATTGGTTGAAGCTCTGTTATATTTGTGCAATGATCATATGTATGTCATAATATCGAGCATGCAGTATGTCATTATGTTGGCATGAAATAGTGTAGGCAAACATGTCATGCATTCTTATATATCTGGCATGCATAGTGGTAATGTTTGCTACTAAGATTCTCTCGAATCTCACTCCTCCCAACCAACCATTTAAACAGGTGAAGAGTGCAGGAAGATATGCATTGGAGGAGATATGAAGGTGAAGTGAAGATCGTAGTGTAATGCACTACTATTCGTATTTAATGTAAGAGTGTGGTGGTTATGTGTAATTATATATTTGATGTATACGTGGTTATTGAAAATAAGGTATTACATTAAAGGAAAAAGAGACATGGCAGTGAAGGACGATATATGACAAGCATACATGCAGCAGGGATGTGAATAATAAATTATTGAAATCCAAATGGCTAAGTAGGAGTATTCAGAAAACTGTGAAAGAAAATCCAAAGTATAAATTGAAAGATATTATTGATAGATCTAAGAGAAAGTGGAATGTAAATGTCTCAAAGGCAATGGCTTTGAGAGCAAAGAAAGAAGCATTAAATCAACTTCATGGGTCTTTTGAGGAACAAGTTCGAAGGTTATATGACTATTGTCATGAGATTAAAAGGTCTAATCCTAACTCTACAGTGTTATTAAAAGTAAATAGGCCACCTGACTATGATGCAGAACTTGATACTTAAGTGCCATCTAGAAACATGCTCCCCAAATTTGAAAGGTTGTATATATGCTTTGAGGCTTGTAAGAAGAGTTTCTTCACCTGTAGACCAATTATTGGGCTAGATGGATGCTTTCTCAAGGGACAATATAGATGTCAATTACTAGCTGCAATTGGGAGAGATCCTAATGAGCAAATGCTTCCTATTGCTATTGATATTGTCGAGGCAGAGACTAAAGATTCTTGGACATGGTTTCTATCTAATTTAATTGAAGACCTTGGGGGGACAAATAAGTGCAAATCCTATACCTTTATTTCTGACCAACAAAAGGTAAATTTAACTTCTTGTCTACTTATTTAATTTCACATATTTTATATAAACCTAATCTAGTAGTTATCCTACAGGGTCTTTTACCTACCTTTGATGAGCTCTTACCTGGAGTAGATCATCGATTTTGTGTTTGCTACCTATACAACAGCTTTAGAAAGCGATTCCCAGGAAAAAAATTGAAAGAGAAGATATGGAAGGCATTCAAAGGTACCTATCCACAAGCATGGGAAAGAGTAATGAAGGATATTCAAAAAGTTAATGAGGATGCGTATAAGTATCTTATCAAAATTCCCCCTAGATTCTGGAGTAAGTCTCGATTTTCATTTGAACCAAAGTGTGATGTATTGGTAAATAATATGAGTGAAGCGTTTAATAGTGTCATTCTTGATGCAAGAGAAAAACCAATTGATTAGAGGATATTAGGACTTATTTCTTGAATAGGTAGGCAGCAAATAGAACTAAGATGAATAGCTTTCAAGGTTCTGTTCTTCCAAATATTAAAAAGAGATTAGAAAGGGAGGCTAATGATAGTGGCAGATGGTTACCTACTTGGGTAGGGGAAGAAAAATTTGAGGTTCACGATGGAAATGAGAGATTTGCAATTGATCTAAAAGCTAAAAAGTGTGATTGTAGAAAGTAGTCATTAGCTGGGATCCCTTGTACTCATGCTATAAGTTGCATCTATTGGTGGGCAAAGAACCCAGAATATTATGTACCTGTTTATTATAGGAAAGAGGATTATTAAGCATGTTATGAATATATCATTTATCCAATAAATGGCGCTAACTTATGGATAAGGACAAAATATCCAGACGTACTTCCACCTCCATATAGAAAGCCTATTGGCATACCACCAAAAGCAAGAAAAAAGGATCCAAATGAAGAAAAGAAAGGGAAATCTAAGATGAGTAGGACTAATTTTGCAGCAAAATGTACAAATTGTGGAACTATTGGCCACAAAAAAAGAAGTTGCAAGGACTCAAGCAATATTGGAAGTCATGATATTCAAACCAGTGCAAGCATCACTCAACCTATTGTATTGAGTGCCTCAAAGAATACACAAACAAGTGTACAGCCAAGTGATGTAAAATCTATTAGTTCAAATTTATAAACTTTGATTACTTATGAACATTTATTTAGTAGTAACACAAGTTTTGATAGGGCACATCATATGAACCATCAACTCATGAATCAATGACTTGGCTGGATATGCAGATGAGACAGGTAAAATATTTGTAAATTGTAGAATGAACTTTAATAATGTAGAAAACATAAAACATATAGTGACTTGGCCAAATGTTTTAATGTGGGAGACTTTAAATCAGCCTTCTATACAAGCATCTTGGCAAAATGTGCCACCATGGCGCACTCCTAGTTCTCATCTTGTCCAAAGGGTAAACAAGAAAAGCAAAACGACAATGGCAAGCAAAAACCAAGCAACAATGCCTAGCCAGCCAATTGATGCATCATCAAGTCAACCAAATGCAAGCACCTAAAGCATTTGTTCTTGCTTTTGTCCCAAAAGATCATCATGTTTTAGTTTGAATTTATTTTACATTTACACTTTAGTTTTCTGCTTTATGACTATTGCTTTTAATGTTTCCCAGCTCTCTTTTTATCATTTGAGAAGTGAAAGTGTTCAGCGAGAAATTCATGGATTCTCATATTGATTATCAATTATATTGAACTTTCTATTTAGATGACCCAAATTTATTATGATCATTTTGCAAAATAGAAGACAACAATCATATTCTTTGTTCCAGTAAAATATACTGACAGCTGGAAGACTGAAAGAAAGGAAGACTGACAGATGTGCCTGAAGGCTAAGTTGCATATGAGTTTTAAGAACTTCACATATTCAAATCTAATAGAAAACATCATTGAATATTGATGGTTTATAAAATATCACCATTTCATTTGATTTAGAAAAAGAGTTGAACTAATCATTCACACTAGTAATTGAAAAACCCCAAGTGAGCATAAGAAAAAATGTGTTAGGTTAATAAGACAATCAGAAGTTAATGAAAATATACCTAAAAATGTAAGACAGCACAATCAAAATGACAATGGCAACATGATGACCCATTGACACTCTAAAGTCAGAACGCCTTGTTTCTTAAAATATCAAAGCAAATATGGTGTAGGTATAAGATCCAGCAGCAAACATGTACAGTACTTTTAATTTCAACCTGAAATGTTAGAAGGTTACAACTCTGGTAAGCAAAAGTTCAATAAAAAGAATGCAATAAAGCAAATAGCTCCAAAATTAAATTATACACAGGAATTGAATAAACACACTAATTAGGAAGAAAAAAAATAGTACTTAATCTTTTGATCCGGTTAGACTTGATCACCTGGCCCCACCCAAAAATTTCTTGTGTTAGTAAACCAAGGCTCATTCTAATCTTCTTCCTTCTTTCATCAGTCTCAAAATCCAACATCTCATGTCCCTTTCCAAAAATCAACGGCTTGCCCACTTTCTGTAAATAGAATTTACTTAACCTTGACTAAACAAAATTGAAATGTTCAAAACATTGACAAGCATGAGACATTACAATTGGCATATAAAGGGGTATGAGCATATAAAAATAAGAATATACAAGAACCATAAGAAAAGGGAATACAAGGATATCAGCCATAAGATAAATAAACATCAACTTGAAAGGGGAAAAACTCAGTTCTCTACCATGCTAAGATCTAGGAACACGTAAAGTATGTGGCTTCTTTTTCTTAGCTAATCATGTCTCCTCAAGCTTTGCCTATAGTTTCTTTCTAGTATAAGACATATCCAAAAGAAAAGAAAAAAAAAATCAGATCCAACAAAACATTTAACACCAACGGAAAAAATTACAACATTTCCTACACATACCTAACAAATAATTTCAAACATCTGGTTTAATATAATATAAATCTCACCTTAATCTTAAGCCTTCACTCTGTCAATGGTGACCCTATCTTCTGCAATTGTTCTCCCATAGATGCCTTATCTGGGTCTACCATCACAATGGTGGCTTTTCGATCTTAACGATGCCTTCACTCAGTGGCGGAACCTCAAGAAGTATAAGAAGTCTAAGAGAAGGATTTTCTCAGCCATCAATCCTACACTCAGCGACCTCCAAAAACAAGTACCAGAAGCTTCTTCAAGCTCAGCTGAACCGAGCCAACCGAATTTGCTACTGTTGTTGGATTGGCATACACGCCATGAACCCCATCCAATTACTTCAATTAAGGACGAGGATTCCGATGAAAATGAAAGGCAGGTGATTGATTGGGTCAATGACTTCAAGGCAGTTAGGACTTATGGGACGGGTAGTTCAGGAAAGATGAAGTTTGTTAAGAATGTTGTGAAACAAAAAAATTGTGACAAGTTCAAGTGCATCATATGGGCTTACTTGTTGCAGTTAAACTGCACAGAAGAGATAGATGACTGGATTATTAAATATTTGCTCTATCGTTTGGGTTTAGATACTGATAACCTGGTGGGAAATCTCTGCGATGTTGAGGGATAAAGAATCCATATCGCAACCAGTTAACCTTCTCCCAGACGACTCGATTGCCTACTCCTGCTAGAAGCTTGATGAGCAACCTTGGTGATGGATGCTAAGTCTTCCACCTCGGAGATGGAGTTCACAAAGAAACCAGAGAATGCTTTTTAACTTGTAGGTTGACGAAAGGTCCAGATGCTAAAGAAATGGAAGGATGTGGATAAGTTACAGCCTTACAGGTGTTTGGAGGAGTTGGTGGGTTGTCGAATAAGGAAAAAGACACGTATTTTTGTCTTTTTCTTACTTATTTATTTTTATTTTCAAATATAAATAAAAATTAAAAAGATTAAAAATGTAAGTACATGTCAGCATTTAATTACACAGTCGTCATCTAAATTTGATGAGTTAGCAATTTCTATTAAGTGAAACTAACGACGTTAAATTTGAAAGACTAAAAATACATTTTTTAAACATAAAAGACTAAAATGAACCCTAAAACAAACATGAAGGATCAAATATATACTTTAGCCTATTAAATATTCTGTCCCATCCGCGGATCTAAAATCGAATGGTGACATCACTAAGAAGTTCAAGAACATCTGACCATAGAGCTTGTTTGTTATCACTTATCTGAATCGGGTTTATATAATAAGCCCGATTCACGTAAATTGTCAAACCCCTTAATATTATGATATTCGCTATATAATAAATGCGTAGTTCAGATGGTATACAGAAATAGTGAAACTATACTGATAATAAGTACTTACTGATATTACAGAAAATCCTCATATATGTTGAAAAATATATACAGAGTACAAAAGAAATAAATTCCACAACTAAAGATAATAAGATGTAACTCTTGGCTAGGACCGGACCTTCAATCACCAGTAATTACGGTTTTGCCCTTAGAGCCGCTGTCCTTTGCTGGAATATTTTTAGATGTTGAAAAAGGGTGAGATTTGAATGAATCTCAGTAGTAATGTACAATCAGTCATATAAAATGCGATAAATAAATATGCAATGCACCATGATATGTAAAATGCTAACTCGTGTTGTATGCATACTGTCCAAGGCCAAACGATTGTTTGCAACCCCAGCTAAACTCGTGTCCATGGTCAAACGATATGTTTAGACCCTGGCTTATTCGCGTGTTGTGCCACAGACACTGTCATGTTACAGAAAATGGAATACACAACATATAAATAATCACATAGTGGATGAATGAAAGAATTACTACTTGGGTCCTTTTTCAGTCCAACTGTTTATCCAAAACTTTTTCTTCGGCTCGGGCTTTTCCCAGTTGCTATGAATTAAAATTAACAAGTAATTGGTTATTACTTATATTACTACTATCTTTAATCATAATCTGCTGATTATCTCAGTTTCAGTAGCTTATACACTATATAATTTTGCATAGTGCAATTTTACTATTCTTCAACAAATTGACAGATTTTTCAGTTAACTTTGAAAAATCATAACTAATTCTAGAAAAATCTAAATTGACTGGGTTCAAAGCCTACATGAAGCTCTTGAAATATAATTTCATAGAAAAATATCAAAATCTACCCAGTTTTACCATATTACTCCCAGAATTTCCCGAAATACCCCTATTCCAGATTAGTCTCCAGAAACATAGCATGACTTTGAAAATCTATATCTCCTAATATACTTATCCAAAAATTATGTTCTATCCGTCAAATTAAAGATATGAATATCTACTTTAAATCTGGAAAGTTTCATAATTGTTTGTCAAGGTTTAATTTTCCAAACGTTCGACACAAACAATCTGTTTTCCAGAAACACAGTTTGAGAGCAACTGACTTCAAAAATTCATATCTCTTAGTATACTAATCCAATTAACACAAACTATATATCAAATTAAATCTAAGACTATGTAATTCAATTCTGAAAATTTTCATGGCCATTGGAAAATATTACATTGCTCAAAAACATGATGCAACCGACGACCAAAATCTGGACTTCTAGGATTGCACCTGTTTCTAAACTTAGATTTCAAAAATCATAACTCTCTCTAAAGATATCCAAATGATGCATTCGACCACTCATTTTAAAGATTGTTATGTCTACTACCTCTCTGTAAATTTTAGTAAATAATGGATGTGATTTGGTTAGTCATAAAGCCACACGAAACTGACTGACTCTGAAAAACGTCAGTTTTAATAGTCTAACTTCAAAAATTAATAACTTATTCGTTTTGACACTAAATTAAGCTCTTCTTGATTTTATTTCATACTAAACATCTTAAAATTGTCATATAAAAAAGAACCAGATGAAAAATCCATCTGTAGCCATCGTTTGAGCTTCTGAAAGTTTCCGGTAGAAGCTCTGTTTTTTGACGACCAAAACAGAGTTGATAAAACTTACAAACAACCATGGTTTTTCACTCCAATCTCAAATATTTCGACTCTACATACTCCTAAACATGTTCATGGGGTTTGGGGACGTGATTACAGAATCAAAAACATCAGAAATATCACCCAAAATTGTCATAAAATCACTAGTTTCGGTGACAGCAACTTTCCGATGAGTTTTCTGAATTCCAGCAGAAAAACAACCCCAAAAAGCTACTGAAAACACCTCAAATCTACTGGAAAAGGAAGATAAAGATGTATGAAACTCACCTATGTTAGCTTATGGTGCTGCATGTGAGTTTTGAAGCTTCGTCTTTCTTCCTCCGATCAACTCTCTCACTCACGTCTCTCTTTGTTCTGCTGTGTTTTCTTTTTTTTTTTCTCTATTCTGTTTTGTCTTTCTTTTCATTTTTCTCCAGATGATAGATGAAGATGAAGAGATAAAGAAGTGGGGAGTTTGACTAAATAAAGAGTGAATGTGATGGTGTTGGGTTCGGTGGTTTCCAAATGTCATATGTGTGTGTGTTTTATTTGTTCAATATGCATGTGGTGTCTAATTCTAAGTGCATGTGAGTGTGCGTCCATGAAACCTCCAAGTGTCCAAATGAAGAGAAGGATGAGTGTTTAGTTAACAAGTTTATATATATACGTATAGGTATATTTTTATCCTATTAATTACATACACTAGGTCCTAATTTTTCCCTTTGTCAAATTTAAGTTTCCTTAAATTTTGTAGGTTCAATAATTGAGCTTACTATATAGTTTCCATAATTTAATCCTTACATTAAATTTTGGGATGTTACATAAATCGAGACAAATCTCCTCCACATATTTATCTTATAGACAGTGAAAGCACTTCGTAGACCGTAAATTATAATTCATAAGCACTTATGAAATTTTCATAAGCTATTCCAAACAGCCTCTAATTACATTACTATTAGTTTTATATCCCAAGAATACTAAATAAAAACACTCACGTACTATTGATTTTATTTTTTTAATCAAAGTTCATTATTGTGAACATCTAAATAATCAATATTTTTATTGAGGTTTATTAATGTATTTTGGTTAAATTATACAAAACCCCCTGAATTTTAGGTCACTTGCATTTAACACCTTTGACATTTTTTAAATTTTACATTTAACCCCTAATCTTTTGTTTTTTATTATGAACCCTTTACTGTTAAGATGAAATTCCTTTAAATTTGATGAAATACATTGAGGAACATCATCCTCATCCGTAGGTTTGAACAATTCTGTACCGCCAAACTATACAAAAATTATGAAACAGAGTTAGGAAACTAACTAAAGAAATGATATCACAATATTTTTAATGAAATCAAATATGTTTTTAAGAATAATTTAAAGTAAATATTAGATTAGAATAATTAAATACAGTTTCCTTGAACCATGAAACAAATTAGATACTACAAAATACTAAAAAATGTAACGAAATAATTAAATATGATTTGTTTCTCGTTCTATTTCCCCCGTCAGTGTTGGATCCTCTTTTTCAAAAGAGAATGACATGAATTTAACACCTGATCCTACTTTTTTTGGCCAATACACCTGACCCTATTTATTATATAAGGAACCAACAAGTCAAATAAACATCTCCAATTCTCAAAAGGCATTGCAACTGTCACAAATAATGGAGATGGTCTTCAAATATTTTTCATTTTTCATATATGATTGAACCATATTTTTGTATGTTTTTTCATGATTAATTTGGGGAATTTAATGTATTTCATAGGCCATTATTGTATGATTAAGCACTAGTTTGAGTTAAGAACATTTGTATTGAATTAAGTTTAATTAGGGGCAAAATGATCATAATTTGTTAATTATTTATGCAAATAATTTCTTGGACTTTTGATGTTACCTTATGCTTAATCTTACATTGTAGGAGTTTTAGAAGAAAATTGGAGAATGTGGAAAATGTCAATTGAGGCCAGAGTTAATATTTTTGAGGACTAAGAAAAATTATAGAAAAGGCCTAACAATCTCTGGAACTCTTCTTCTTCCTCTTTTCTGGCAAGATTTCACTCCCGGGCTCTCTCACTCTCCGTCTCTCTTTCTCAGCTTTTCTCTCTTTCTCTATTCTGTTTTCTGGCCGAAATGAAATGAGAGTGAGGGAGGCTGAGTGTTTTGTTGTTTAAGTGTGTGTGTGGATCGGATCTTTGCATGTGTCTAAATTGAGAGTGAGCTGAATGCTGAGTGTATGTGTGTATTGCTGAGGGTGTTTAAAATGTCCCATGTGTGTGTTCGAATCTAAGAGAAAGAGAACTAAGTGTATATGTAAGTGTGGGTTAATTTTTATCCTATTGGGCCTACTCATATGGCTTTAACTTTCTACCTTGTCTAATTTAAAATTCCTGAAATATTTTAGTTTCCATGATTTGGCTTAACTTTAGCTCAATTCCGATTTTCGGGTCCGTATAATAAAGTTACTAATTGTTCCCCCTTTTCTAAATCAGTATTGGCTCACCATAAAATTTCTATAAATTAATTCTTAATAATTTTTAAGGATTTTCTTCCTTAATTAGCTCCTTTAAGCCTTAACATAATTTCCTAGCAATTTTTAAAATAAATTATGACCTCTAACTATTTTTCCTTGAATTTTTGGGAAAATATGCCTTTAAATCCCCAAAATTAACTTTAACATTATTCAATTTACTTTTTGAGAAAACAAGCATTTTAATAATTTTCGGGATATTACAATTTTCCCCCTGTAAAAATAAATTTCGTCCTCAAAATTTGATACATACCTTATGACATAAATTCCGGATATTGCTTCTTTATGTCTTCTTCCCCTTTCTAGGTTGCTTCCCAAAGAGATAATCCTTTCTAGACACTTCTATAAATGGTATGCTTTTGTGTCTGAGCTGTCTTTCCTGACAATCAATAATTAATTCTAACTCAACTTCATACATGAGATTATCTTGCACACCAATATCTCGTGCTCAATGATATGTACAAGGTTTGGCTGATTTTCTTTAATTGCGAGACATCAAAGACATTATGAAGCCTTCTCTTTAGGCTCAATATTTCACTGGTCCAATCCTCATCAATATTTCAAAAGGACCAATATACTTAGGGTTCAGCTTCTTCATTTTCATTGACCTATTGATACCTGTGACTAGTGAAACCTTTAGAAACACATGTTCACCAACCTCAAATTCTAGAGGTTTTCTCCTCTTATCGGTAGAAATTTTTTGTCTGCTCTACAACAAGGAGCCTCTTTGTAATAGTCTTTATTTGCTCTATGGTTTGATCAACCAAGTCTGGCCCATACAATCTCCTCCTTAGTCAATTTAGTCCAGCAAAGAGGTGACTGTCACTTCCTTCCATATAGTGGTTTATACAAAGCCATCTGAATACTCACGTGTTAACTGTTATTGTAAGAAAACTCGGTGAGTGGAAGGAAATGATCCCAACTTTGATTGAAATCCAATACGCATGCTCTCAGCATATCTTCTAGCGTTTGTATGGTTCTCTCTATTTGTCCATTAGTTTGAAGATAATAGGTCGTACTGAACTTTAATTTAGTACCTAGAGCTTCATGCAGAGATCTCTAAAACTTTAAAGTGAAATGAGGTCTCTGTCAAATATAATGCTTCTTGGCATACCATGGAGTCTAATTATATCCTTTATATATATCTTTGCTAGTTTGTTAGGAGAATAGCTGACATTGATCAGAATAAAATGAGATGACTTTGTTAGTCGATCAGCGATTAGTCATATTGCATCGTAGTTCTTCGTCCTGCCTTATCAGAGGACTAAGGCAGAGAAGAGGAAGAAAAGAATGGACTTGACTCGTGCAAGGTGACATCTGTAGACACAAGATAACAATGAAGAGTGTAATACCCGTTCCTTATGCTCTTTTATTAAGCATTGGAAGCATTAACTTTATTATTATGGCTCAGGAGAATCAATAAATAAAGCTCCTAGCCAAAACTTATACAATTTTTCTTGGGGTACTATTTATTCGGTAAAGCCATATTTTCTAGATTAATTAACTTTATTCACGGGGTTACTAATTTCTCTCCATTCCTTATTATCAGAGTTCTACTCTACTTATTTAACTAATGGGCTCGTACCGTGCGATTAACCATTTCTAGTTCAATTATCACATTTTGAAAAACATCCATCCATCATGCAGGTTATACAATTAACCATTTCAAATTATTAATTATACATAATGGATTAGCGCATAAGTAATTCTTCTCTTTTCCATTGCAACTTCTTCTGGTGCATTGTCCTGAACTCCTTTCTTGTGCTCACCAGCCTTAATGGTTGGTTGGGGGAGAGTAAAATTCTGGAAATCTCAGTAGTAAACAATACCACTATGCATGCAAGATATATATTTAATTATGACATGCTTGCCTTACATAATTTCATGTCAACATAATGACATATCTGCATGCTCAATATTGCAACATACTAATGACCATATCATAATTATAACAAAGCTTCAATCAAACAAATATGCTCAACATAATTAGAAAAAGCAGTCACATAAATCAATGCATAAATATACATATCAAATACATGCACATTATATAAGTTTACTACCTTTTGTCTTCAAGTCCCCTTTTTGTACCTTTTCTTCCAACCATTGAAGTTGCTTGAAGAACCTTACATTCTTCTTCCTTGTCATCTCATAGCCCTAGGTACATAACCATACATTAGAGCTGATAAGTAAAATATTTGCATATTTATTTTCCCTTATATGATGATTTTGTGGATGATATTTGAGCATAATGTAATCAATTTGGGTGTAATTCATAAATAAATAATGATTTTCTTGCAGTCACAGACAGTACCGTATTAAGAAGAATTAACGAAGGCATTTAAGAAAAGCTATTCATGTTGTACTATTCACTGTTCACTATAGCAAAATACGGATGGTGGATATGGTCACTGTAGCAGCACTGTAGCGTGCGGTTGGTGAAACGCGGCACTGTAGCAGCCGACGTTCACTGTAGCAGTTGGCTTTCACTGTAGCAGCTACTGTAGCACCCGGAATGAAGCCTATAAATAGAGCTTCTTGGCATGAAAAGAAAGAGGATGAAGGAAGAGAGAGAGAGAGAGAGCTTCTATTTTAGAGAGAGTTGTTATTTTAGAATTTATTTCTTGCATTTTCTTACTTCTTGCATGCCTCCTGGATGGATGGTTTTACCTCCTACATGGAAGGCCATATAGTCATTTCTTGCATTGTATTACTTTTTGTATGCCTCCTGCATGGAAGGTTTTACCTCCTACATGGTAGACTAGATTTTCCATTTTCATGCATCTTGTAGTTGTATTTTTATGTTTTTGTAATTAATTTTTATGCAATATTTATGATGTTTATAATTTATTTTGGTTTTATTTTTAATTTTATCATGAGCTAAATTTTCCTTTTCCTAGGATGATGACGTAGCTTACTAATGACGGATTGAATCTTAACTTATTAAATCTAGTTTTAATTTTTCCTTCATGATTGAGTTTTAATTATTGCTCTTAATGCATACAATTGATTGGCCACCTTTTGGATGATTTCAATATGCATGTTGAGACCGGAAGGAGATACATGTGTTTGGATCCTATAATTAAAACCATAATTTGCATATGAAATAGGAATATATTCATATGGGTTGTGTAGTCTTAATTGAGTTCCATAAATCTTAATGCATGATTGATTGCTTAAATTCATATAGGAATATATTGGGTTAGCAATTAATTATAGAATTACTTGACCTTGGAAGATGCTAGTAATTAAAATAAGGAAACTCGACTATCAATCATGTGGAATAAATTAGACTAGAATAGATAAGTGATTCAATCCGGAATTTGTTAAGTGAAATCTAATCCCTAGGGCATTTTCTCATATTTGTCTTTATATCACTTATATTCATATTTCATCATTTTTATCTTGCAATCTCAATCACAACTAATCAACCGACTAAATAGAATTAAAATTACAAATTTTGGTACTTAGTGATCAATCCTCGTGGGAACGATACTCTACTCACTTCTATATTACTTGATTACGACAGTGTATACTTGCACTTTCTAAATACACCATTCTACACTCGTAACAAGAGCCATGATAAATGAATGATGAATGTGGTTACATGGGCCTTCAACAACTTTAAAGGCCTAATCCTAACCCTTGAAGTTTCTAATTATTATATTTTACCCTTTTTGCTTTAAATTCGTATGGAATTAAAAAGCTGACAGATTTTTCACTTATCTTTGAAAAATCATAACTTTGTTTAGAAAACTCCAATTGGGGTGGTTCAAAGTCCTATGTGACCATCTTTAAAGTTTACTTTAAGGGAAAAATATCCATTATTTCCAATTACATGCACACAATTTCAGAATTCACAATTACTCCCTTCTACCATAAAAGTCTTCACAGAATTAATGTCCAAATTCAATAAATCATAAATTTTTATGTACTTATCCAATTAGTACAAACTACCCATAAATTTAAATATTATTGGGTCTATTTTATTTCTGAAAAATTTCATGGACATTGGAATTCATTTGGCCAGACAGAAACATGTTACCATTAGTCTGCCATAGAACAACTTCCAGGTTCAATGCCCAATTTTCAAAAATCATAATTAATTCTAGAAAACTCTAAATTGAGTGATTCTATTTACATTGTAAACATCTTTAAGTTTAATTTCAGATAAAAATATCATTTTTTGGAAAATATAGCCACACAATTGCCAAAAAATTGTCAAACCTTAACTATTCCAAAATTAGTTCTAGAAACAGGGTCCAACTTTGAAAAATCATAACTTGAAATCCACTAGTCCAAAAATTACATTCTACCTATGAAAATGAACCTCAAGATGTCTAATTTTATTTTAGAATGTTTCATATCATTTGGACCAGGTTTAAGCAATTAAAAACATGCCACAACATCATTGCCTTCCAAAAAATAAAATATGGCAGCACTACTTTTAAGTTCCAAATTTGTGATTTCTGATTTCTAAACCTTATTTAACACCATTTACATGACCAAACCACCATAAAATATAAGAATAACTAGATAACTAAAAATTAGGGCAAAAATACCAATTTCACAAAGCTCCACCAAACCACACAATATATGATTCATAAGAAAACTCTTACTCACCTCTTACTTCTTCTAGGCTTTATTCTTTGATTGAACGACTTTGGGTCTTGATAAATGCCCCAAAATGCATCCTCTTGAAAAAATAAAACCATAAAAATAAAGCTTAGGCTAAGAGGAACAATGTTCATGAAGACATTTTTGGCTAGAAAGGTGAGTAAGAAGGTGAAAATTTAGAGAGAAGCTTACCTTCGCTTCTTGAAATTCAATATCCACTTTCTCTCTCTTGCTCTTGTTTTGGCCGTACAAAATGATGTAAATAGAGAGGAATGAAGTGTTTTTAAGTCATGATCTCACTATCCTTGGTGGCTGGCAAAAATTCATGAGTTGGAGGGCCAAGATTAAATCACAATTTGGCTTGTCTTGCTCACAAGGTGACATGTGTTTTATGATTAGCTCTTTGGATTATAGGTATCTTGTCGACATCTTTTCTTTTTCCTCTCTCTTAGGTTCTACCTTTTTGGTAAAAAAAAAGGAGAGGCCTGGCAATTTCTCAGGACTCCCGGGTTTAGTGTTCGAGAAGTCAAGTACTCGACCTGACTGAAGGCCGATGGATTCCCTGGACTTAGGTGCTAGGTGGCGCGTCCCAGAGATGCCAGCTCAAAAAGAAAAAAAGCAAGTATCATTATGAGGGACACATGTCACAATATCATTCATCCAACACAAAAGTGCTCTTGTACTTTGTCATGATGAGGGGACACTTGTCACTCTCTTGTAGTGCCACCACAAAATTTATGTCATCATTAGCTATCATGACTTACTTTATTAAAGATACTTTAAAAAAGTTACTTTATGAGTGCTTACTCAGTTTCACTCAGGACTTACTTGCGATTGCGTCATGTATACTGAGTCCCACCAAATGATGCCAAGTCAAAGCGTATGTGTGTAGGCCCCACATGGCACCATATAGGGTGTCTTTACAAAAAACGCAGGGTACACATGCCTACTTTGACAATGCTATGTGCATACCTATACTGACATATTTTACTTGACCAATCAGTTTCGTTCCTCATGACATAGTTGGGTGGCATCTTTCTACCAACCCAATGGCATCGTATATGTGCCTTGTGCACATCGGCACTGACACTTTTCTTCTACTGCTTACGCATACTAGGCCCTCTACTTGATAGGTTGAATCACATAGTCCCTTAGAGTCTTTCTATCTCTCGACATTCCTAGGACTCTTCTCAAACTGGGCTTAGTCATTTTCCTGATACAAGCTTATCCTTAAGGCTCTAGGCCCAAAATTTGGGATATTACAAAGGGTGGGAGGAAACATTGATAAACCTTTTGAACCCTAGAATACCCAAAAAAGACACACTTGAGAGACTTGGGATCAAGTTTTGTAATAGTGGGGCGAACATCTCAAACGAACAGACACACCCAAAGATTTTTGGTTTAATAAGAAACAAGGGGTTGGAAGGAAACAGAGTCGTTTACGGAGTGTCACCATTGAGGATAAGGGAGGGGCTTACAATTGAAAAGAAAACACGTAGTAGACACGGCATTAGCCCAAAAAGGGTTGGGGACATTCATTTGAAACATTAGAGCCCAAGTGACTTCTAGTAAGTACCAATTCTTATGTTCTACAATGACATTTTGAGCCAATGTATTTGCACAGGAGGGCTAATGAAGCATGCTATGTGTAATATCCTAAAATTTGGGACTAGAGGTATAAGATTAAGCCTGGATCAAGTGGACTGCTAAGCCCCGGTTTAGCAAATGTCCCTATGAGGCATGTTTAAATTCCCCAAAAAATTCTTTTATATCCTTGGGTATTATAATAAATTATATTGGCAAGCTAAAGAGCTCAGGGAATAACAAAACGAAGTGATTGGAAGTCACACACAACATAGTGGAGTGGAACACAAAGTAATTTTGCTACCGGTGAAATTTTCGGTATGGCAGTGATGATTGTGTGATGTGTTTTGATGGGTAAATGATGATGAAAAATTGTGAAACTTTACAGAATGAAAGTAGAATTATCAAGCTTCAATTTTATAGGTCATATGAGTCATTTGGAGTTGTACACAAAAATAAATAAATTTTTGAAGTTAGCCCATCAAAATTGACTATTTTCTTAGGCAACATTAAACGATTATAATTATGGGAAGAGTGACCTTCTAATTGGCAAAATTTTATATTGTTTCTTAAAACTAGACTCAATGAGGGTCTCATAGCCTTTAGAACCACCCCAATTGGACATTTTTACAATTAGATATGAATTTTCAAAGTTTAATAAAAATTCTGCCAGATTAAGCATTTTGAGCGAAAATTGGATTTTTGGACCAATTATAGGCTGACACGTGGCAAGTTGCTTTAACCCTTCATTTATCCATTAAATCATCTTCATCATAGTCTATTTTCCTCGAGAAACAGCCAAGAGAGAGAGAGAGAGTGAAGCAGAGCAAAAATGGAGGAAGAGGAGAGAGAAAATTCTTTTCTCCGAAACACTACCGAAACGGCGTCCTCTCTCAAAGTACCCTTCAGGAAACTTCTTCTACTCATCGAGAGCTTTATTTCTACGGTTTCAGATTCTTATTTGGAGGTTTTTTTTTGCCATATCCCTTACAAGATTATTGTCAGAATTCTGAACCGTTTGTAGAAATAGGTAGAGGTAAGCGTAAGCTTCCTTTTTAACAGATTGATTTGTCGTTTGGATGAGTATAGAGGAAGTTGGATACTATTCATGGCTGGTTTAAAATGGTATTTTTAATGGCTAAATCATGACTAATGAGTTTTTAAATAGCTAATCATTTGATTAGGAGTAGCAATGAAGTGATAAAGCAAAGAAAATGAGAAACCGACAAACTCTTTCTGAGAATTATAAATTCCTGTTTCTGTTCTGGATTTTTCATGGAGAAGGAGTATAAATTTGTTAATTTTGATACTTCTATTGTCTTTAGAAGGAAAAATTGTATATTTATACAAGTGTTCATGATTTTTGGATGCTTGTATATAAATTTAGGAATTTATAAAGCATATGTGTTCATAGTGTTGATTTGCCTTGTCTGAAGCACTGTTACTGTGTGTGATAATTCAAGGAACAAACCTTGTCTAAAAATTCCGAAAATTTCCAGATGAAAATTAGACACAAATAAATTTAATTTTATAGGTCATAATGCTCAATTGGATTTGTGTGCTAGAAGTTCTACATTTTTGAAGTTTTGTCATGTAAAACTAGAATTTTCTAGAATAGTATGTTTGTGCGTGATGTTTCAGGGACCAAACCTTTTCAAAAATTCTCAAAATTTCCAAAATTAAATTAGAGACATAGATATTTAATTTCATATGTATTTTGTAATTTTTGGACAAGTATGTTGGGAGATATGAATTGTTGAATTTTGGCCCTGTTTTCTGGAAATTTCTGGAATAGTTGATGTTTGGAAAATTTCTGGGGATTTTGTGTTGGTATTTTCCTAAAAATAATATTTTTACTTGAAATTATACTTAAATATGATCTAATAGATTTTTGAACCACCTCAATTCGAGTTCTATAGAATTAATTTTGATTTTTCAAAGTTTGGTGAAAAATCTGTCAGCTTTAAGTCTTATGCGAAATTTAAGACTTAATGGCATAAATGTAATTGGTATGAACTCTAAGGGTGAAAGTAAGCCTTTAAGGCTAATGTGAGTAATTGGGCATTCACTTTTCATGACTCTAATGATGTTATCACTAACCTAGGGCCATGAAGTGACAAAGAAGTAGCAATGGTTGGCGGATCAAGCGACGAGAAGAAAAGGACATAAAGTCCGAGAGGTAGTGAACTTACATTTTCTGCATGTATGTGATATGTATGTTTTGCATTGATTATGTGACTGATTTGCCTATTTGTGTGAAATATGTATGGTTGGTTGAAGCTCTGTTATATTTGTGCAATGGCCATATGTATGTCATAACATCGAGCATGCACCATGTCATTATGTTGGCATGAAATAGTGTAGGCAAGCATGTCATGCATTCATATATATCTGGCATACATAGTGGTAATGTTTGCTACTGAGATTCTCTCGAATCTCACTCCTCCTAACCAACCATTCAGACAGGTGAGCATTGGAAACGTGCTACGATCAGAAAAGAGGTATGCACAAAGAGGAATGTTGCTGGTTGTTTGAAGGCCTTTTAGTTATTAAGGTCTGTAAATATTGTGTAAACCCCTGGTGGGGAAAATTTTGTATTATAATCAAGCAATGTTGTATTAATATTATCAATATATTCATGCTATTCCTGTGTGCCCACTGAACTACGCATTGCTACTCTGAGTAAGATCAGTAATAAGGGATATATGAGGCGGGTCTTTACACTATGTTGTAGCATATAGTTTTGAAATTGTGTAGAGAAATATTCTTTAGCATTGTAACTCCTTAAGGCTTTCACAGATACATCAAATTGAGTTTGAATTTCAGCACAAAAGTTACAAAAGTGAGAGAATAACTTAGAATGATTTTTCATTTAATAAAGCCAGGTGGTACGAGAGAAATCATCAACAAAAGTAACAAAGTACTTAAAACTAGGCTTATACTCAACATGACATGGTCCCCAAACATCATAATAGACTAAATTAGTGGGAGATGCAGCCCTTTTGTTGACTTGAGGTGCCAAATGAACGTGATGATGTTTAGTAAACTAACACGACTCACTTTTTAAAGATGATAAATGATGAAACTAAGAATACATCCTCTTCAAAGAAGACAAAGACACATGACCAACAAATGGATTTACCTAGGTCAAGAGACCAATAAATGATTTTTTTATTCAAAACCCATTAGAAAAGAAGGGACAATTAATGCGAAATTAAATTATATATAAATGATAAAATAAAGAAAAGAAGGACTCTGAAAATACCAAATAAACACAATGATGTTTAGTAAACTGACACGACTCACTTTCTAAAGACGATAAATGATGAAATTGAGAATACATCCTCTTCAAAGAAGACAAGGACACGTGACCCAAACAATAATGAACATCAAAAGGGGATGAACCACTAAAGCAAGCAATTGAACACAACAACCTATCATCAAGGGAGTAATGGCCACTAGATTCATAGCCCCTACCAATAACTTGCTTCGTCGTGAGATCTCGAATCAAACAGTGGTCAGGAAAGAGTGTGGTAAAACAATTTAATTGTCGAGTAAGCTTGCTAGGAGACAGAAGATTAAATACAAGGTCAGGGATACTAAGAACAGAGGATAAGCAAACAGACAGAGTAGGGTGAACAGTACCAGATCCAAAACCTGAGAATAAGATCCATTGGCAATTGTTATACTATATGTAATGGCATAAGACCTGTATAAGGTGAACAAATGATGGTTACCTGTTGTATGATCAGTAGCACCAGAATCGATAATCTACTTCAAGGAAGAGGTGGCAAGACTAAAGGTAATGTTACCAGTAGCAAGAGCACTTGAAGAAGTAGAATTGGAAGCAACTATTGATACTCACCAGAAGCTGATGGAGTTCCACAATGAACAGTAGAATAAGTCTCTAAAATACCTAAGCAACAAGACACTTTACAAATAATAAGCAAGAAAAATGCCAAACAGTAAACAACCAAAGTTATAGCCACAACAAACTCTTCGAGTAAAAACAGGAGAATCACACAAGACCACCAGCCACAAGAGAGCAGAAAACTCATAAGAGACAGCACACTCGAAGCACAAACGACCACACAAAGTCCAAATAACCAGCAAAGGAGCCCAAAGAAAATGGTCACAACTAGCAAACAAGGTACCAATAAGATCTTAAACATAGTAGAATAATCTCACCTGAGATTAAAACAGCCAAATAGTTCCCAAAATCCCAGAAAAATGACCAATGAAAAGGAAGTCCAGAGACCCAAACCACATACCAGCCAATGCTCAAACAAAGAGCCAGAAAACTTACAAACCATTAGAACCCAATCACTAAACATGAGTTTCAAAGTACGAATCCACCATAAACAAACAAAAAATAAAGAGACGAGATCAACCAAAGTGAACGCCATAGGAAACAGGCTAGGACGCACCGCCACACGCCGTCAGAAGGTTGTTGGCAGTAAAGCATGTGACTGTTATACGTCGATCACGCATTGCCGGTATGAGATCAGACCACTTGGGTTTGGCCTATCAAAGGGAGGAGAATCTTCCTGAGTGGTGCATGTAACCAAAAAAGCACCATGGAATGCCCGAAATAAAATGCTCTTACCCTTTCTCTTTCTCTCTACCTACAGTACCAACAAGCCAGAAAAAAATTCCTTAGGAACAGGAAGAGATAAAAAAACCAGACTCTAGTACCATGTTAACAGATAATGAGAAATATAATTTGAAAGTTGTATCTATTCATGTACAGACGGGGTATATTTATACAAGAGGGGATAGCCTCAGTGATAATGGCTCTTAATGATGATTTCCTAATCATAATCCCTTATTGATAGGGATACTAATTGATTCCAATATATTCCCTATAATCCCTGATTGATGGGGATACTAATTGATTTTATATTAGTTATAATATATTTCCAAACATAGATTTCCCAACAATTTAAAAGAGAAAAAAGCTCTTTTCCAGAACTAACAATGGTTTAATTGTGGCTCTTGGGTTAAGTGCTTATGTGTTACACTAAGACCGATATCAGTATCTAATAGGTTACCTGGATTTGATGGACCTACTTAACTTGAACTAAGTTTGGTCTCATAGTAAATATGCATAAATTATATAATTTTGAAGGGTTAAGGTTGATTAAGACTTTTTTCATGCGTTAGCCTTAGGGTCTATAATAAAAAATAAACTAAGGATTGCGTATAGATAAACCTAGGATCATTCTCTCTTTTCGAGAAGCCTTTTATTGAATTCTAAGTAATCTAAATTCCATTCAAATGCAATAAAATAAGGGCAAATCAGTTTTTGTTTTTCAAAATACAATTTAATTAAATGCTAAACTATTATTTTTGGTTTGTTTTAATAAAAAATGGGATGGTTAATGAAATATGAATAAAGTGAATTCTCTTGAGGAATTGGTTCAATGGCTATCCTAGTTCACTAAATAATATGGGAGATTGAATACACAAACGTGAAACTCAAATTAACTCAAATCAATTACAAAAACAAGTAACCACATAGCAAGCATAATCTCATGAATTAATAGGAAATACATAATTATAAATCTTCCAATCCAAAAACAATGTAAGCAATCTTAGTTCAACAATATGGAGTTCGAATAGCTCACAACAAAATCCTACTGCAACTACCTTAGAACATAGATAGGAATTACAATAACAATAAGAAATTCATAAAGGAACTAAGAAAAACTCCCCTTTGAAACTCTTTGAACTCAAGACAAATCCACAATCCTCAACGGTTGAAAGCTTAGCTACTGCTATTGGAGTTTCAGTAGCATTGATAGCAACTTGTTGGGAACTCTGAAAATCCATGAAATTGAGCTCACCGGAATCTGGAAAATGGGTCACCGAAAACTCAAAGGCTATCACCGGAATCAGAAAAATGTCATTGGAGGTAATAGACGGTGGTGATGTTGACAGTTTAAGCTCCCTCCGGTTTGATTCTGAGCTCCGAAGTTGCAGAAACTCCAAGGCCTAACTCTCTCTCGGCCTAACAGTGCTTCTCTGGCACTGGAAGCCACCGGAAATGGAAGTATGGTGCTGGTGAAGACAATGGAAGGTGGTGGAGTGTGAGAGTGAAGGTGTAGTCTCGTCCCTCTTCCTCTGACTTTCAAATCTACTTCTCTCTCGCCACTGTGTCTCACCGCTCATGCTCTAGAGTGTCACTAGCGTTGTGTCTCTATTTTTTCTAGGTTGCAGGAGAGAAAAGAAGAAGAAGGCGAAGGTGATGAAGGAGGTGAGGTGATCCGTTCTCAGCTATGAAATTCTGTGTCTCTGAAGCTCCCCCGGCGATAAAGGTCCAAGCACCTACACTCGCCCGTAGCAACTTCGAGCTCCCTCACCGGTAATGGAGATGGTGATTTGTATTAGATACAAGGACAACGGATGAGGATCGCTAGTAGCTTTGGTTTAGGAGGTCTTTGTCTCTCCTCCGATCGTCTCTCTCTCTCTATGGTTTAAGGAGGTTGTGGCGGCAATGGTGAATAGAAGAAGCTCACTGCCAGTGACACAAGAAGAGGAAGGAAGGAAGAAGGTCAAGGTGATTCGATGATGCCCTCCGCGGCGCTATGCTGTCAAAACACAAGTTTTGAGAAAAGACCCTTCTGAAACTTCTAAAAGTTTTATGGAGGGACTATAAGGTAAATTTTCAAAATGTTTTGGGGCTTAACTACAATTGAAAAGATTTTGGGCCTTTTCTTCTAGTTTGCTTGGCCATCTTTCTCTACTAATTTGTAATTTCCATAAAATATGGGGCCCCTTTTTGTAATTTTCCCAAATCATCAAAATATTTATTATAACCGTCCTGAATTTCTAATTTTCTTCCAAAACACCTACAATGCAAGATTAAGTATAAGGTAACATTAAAAGTTCAAAAAACAATTGCATCCATCACTTGAAGTATTTTCTCAAATGCACCTAATTAATGTCTTTAAAATTTATTTATGGTGAAATTTTATCTATAACATTGTTAAATCGGTGCAAGTTAGTATGACAGTTAAGTTGATAGTAAGTTAAAGTTTGACTAAATTATTATTAGGTGTAGTACTGGGAAAACGGGCTAGCCCGAGCCCGAACGGGCTGAATAGTGAAATAGGTTAGGCTAATTTAGCCTGACCAACTAACGGGCTGCCAAATGGCAACCCAAGCCCGAATACCCGTCATCCCGTTTATTTTTTTTTTACTTTTTTTGGGCTAAATGTTACCAAAAAAATGCTTCCTCACTCCTTAGTACAACAACGATCACTCCCCACTCCCTAGTAAACGATCGCTCCCACTCCCCTGTAACCGTACAAACTGATTAGGGAAAACTTGTTTTAAATACCACTAAATTAGGCAAAACCAAAGATATACCAGAAAGATCATAATGAATAATCATCACACATACCCACCTATTTTGGAAATCAAAAGAACCTCACAACTCTGAACTCAAAACTCAAAACTAAGAACGGAGCAAATCAGAAATTTGGAAATACTTGGGAACGAAGAAGCAAAGCAAATCAGAGAACCTTAAAACTCACAAGCAGAGCAAATCAGAGCTGGGATTTTGGAAATAGGATGATGAAGCAACGGTTTTCGTTTCAAATGGGGGGACGGTCGGAGGAGATGATGCAAGCTGAGTTGATCGCGACTGGGGAGACGCCCTTGGCCGGACGCTGCATGCTAGGTCGTTCATCGGCTCGTCGTTGGAACGCTGAGAGGCAAGAGCTTGAGTGATAGTGTGAGACTCTATGTAAAGACCCACCTCATATATCCCTTATTACTGACCTTACTCAGAGTAGCAATGCGTAGTTCAGTGGGCACACATGAATAGCATGAATATACTGATAATATTAATACAATATTACTTGATTATAATACAAAAGTTTCCCCACTAGAGGTTTACACAATATTTACAGACCTTAATAACCAAAAGGTCTTCAAACAACCAGCAATATTCCTCTTCGTGCATACATCTTTTCTGATCTCAGCACGTTTCCAATGCTCACCTGTCTGAATGGTTGTTTGGGAGGAGTGAGATTCGAGAGAATCTCAGTAGCAAATATTACCACTATGCATGCCAGATATATATGAATGCATGATATGCTTGCTTACACTATTTCATGCCAACATAATGACATGCTGCATGCTCGATGTTATGACATACATATGGCCATTGCACAAATATAACAAAGCTTCAACCAATCATACATGTTCCATACAAATAGGCAAAGCAGTCACATAATCAATGCAAGACATGCATATCACATA
The DNA here is from genome assembly GCA_037074505.1 of Albizia julibrissin. Taxonomy (NCBI): domain Eukaryota; kingdom Viridiplantae; phylum Streptophyta; class Magnoliopsida; order Fabales; family Fabaceae; genus Albizia; species Albizia julibrissin. The sequence goes on from CM073487.1 coordinate 34,317,144, forward strand.
CATGCAGAAAAGGTAAGTTCACTACCTCTCGGACTTTATGTCTTTCTCTTCTTGTCCCTTGATCCGCCAACCATTGCTTCTTCTTTAACACTTCATGACCCTAGATAAGAATGACATCATTAGAGCCATGAAGGGTGAATGTCCAATAGCTACATTAGCCTCAAAGGCTTACTTTTACCCTTGGAGTTCTAATCAATTACATTTGGCCAATTTCTTACTCAAATTCACATGGTAATCAAACTACCATCATTTTGACCAAACTTTGGAAAATCATAATTAATTCTATAGAACTCCAATTGAGGTGGTTCAAAGCTCCATTGGATCCTATTTAAGTATAATTTCAAGGAAAAATATCATTTTCAGGAAAATACCAACAAGAAGTCCCCAGAAATTTTCCAAACATCAACTATTCCAGAAATTTCCAGAAAACAGGGCCAAAATTCAAAAATTCATATCTCCCAACATACTTGTCCAAAAATTACAAAATACCCATAAAATTAAAGATTTATGTCTCTAATTTAATTCTGGAAATTTTGAGAATTTGTGGATAAGTTTTGGTCCCTGTAATATCATGCACAAACATACTATTCCAGAAAATTCCAGTTTTGCATGACCTAAATTCAAAAACGTAGAACTTCTAGCACACAAATCCAATTGAGCATTATGACCTATAAAATTAAAGGTCTTTGTGTCTACTTTGCATCTGGAAAGTTTCGGAATTTTCAGACAAGTTTTGTTCCTTGAATTATCACGCACAGTAACAGTGCTTCAGACAAGGCAAATCAACACTATGAACACAAATGCTTTATAAATTCCCAAATTTATATACAAGCATCCAAAAATCATGAAAACTTGTATACCCACACAATTTTTCCTTCTAAAGCCAATGAAAGCATCAAAATCATCAAATTCTTACTCCTTCTCCACGTCAAAATGGGGCAGAAAATCAGATTCTCAGGTGCAATATGTTGTTTTCTTGTTTTCTCTTACCTAATCACTTCCTTGCTACTCCTAATCAAGTGATTAGCTATTTAAACACTCATTAGAAATGATTTAGCCATTGAAAACACTAATTTAAACCATCCATGAACAATACCCAACTTCCTTTATACTCATCCAAACGATAAATCAATCGGTTAAAAAGGAAGATTACGCTTACCTCTACCCGTTTCCACAAACGGTTTGGAATTCCGGCAACACTCCTGTAAGGGAGACGGCACCAAACACCTCCAAATGAAAATTCAAAACCGTAGGAATGAAGATCTTGATGAGTAGAGGAAGTTTCCTAAAGGGTACTTTGAGAGAGAATGCCGTTTCGACAGTGTTTCGGAGGAAAAGATTTCCTCTCTCTTCTTTCTCCATTTCCTTCTGATCGATCTCTCTCTCTTCTGGTTCTTTTTCCGTGAGGAATGGCTGAACATGATGATGAATTAATGGTTAAGTCAGGTGTTAAAAGATTGCTACGTGTCAGCACCTGATTGGCCCAAATATTGAATTTTCGCATAAAATACCAAATTCTGCAGATTTTTCATTAACTTCAAAAATTCATATCTAATTGTAAAAATGTCCAATTGGAGTGATTCCAAAGGCTATGCGACCATTATTGAGTCTAGTTTTAAGAAAAAATATAAACTTTGGCCAATTGGAAGCTTACTCTTCCCAGAATTTTAATATTTGAATGCTGTCCCAGAAAATAATTAATTTCGCTGGGCTAACTTCAAAAATTCATTTCTCTTTGTGTACAACTCCAAATGACTTATATGACCTATCAAATTAAATCTTGATAAGTCTACTTTCATTCTGGAAAGTTTCATAATTTTTCACCATCATTTACCCATCAAAATATGTCACACAATCACCACTGCCACACCTGGAATTTTACCGGTGGCAAAATTACTTTGTGTTCCACTTTACTATATTATGTGTGACTTCTAATCGCTTTATTTTGTTATTCTCCGAGCTCACTACAAAAAAATATAGGATTAGCGACGGAATTTAGCGACGGAATTTTATTCCGTCCCTAATCCCTCACAAATTCTGTCACTAAAATTAGCGACGGAATTTTTCCGTCGCTAATTAGAGACGGAATTTCTGTCACTAAATTCCGTCTCTAAATATTAGCGACGGAATTTAGAGACGGAATTTTTCCGTCGCTAATTAGAGACGGATTAGCGACGGAATTACATTCTGTGGCTAAATTCCGTCACTAAAAATTAGCGACGGAATTTAGAGACGGAATTTTTCCGTCTCTAATTAGCGACGGAATTTCCGTCGCTAATTCTGTCTCTAATAGTTAAATTTTTTAATAATTTGATTTTTTTTTCAAAATTATAATTTTTAAAATAATTTAAATTTTAAATTATTTTAAATTTATAATATAATATTAAAATAAATAAATAAAAATTATTAATTCATATTTATTTTTGAAATTAAAATTATAATATAATATATTTGAATTTTTAATAATATATTATATACAAATAAAATGAAAATTTTATAAATACAAACAAAAAGATAAAATATAAAATAAAATAAATAAAAAAAGATATTAATAATAAAAATGTAGGTAGAATATTTACATAAAATAAAATAAGAAAACTAAATTAAAATATTCAATAATATATAAAATTATGTATTTCTATTTTTGTTTGCAAGTGATATATATATATATATATATATATATATATATATATATATGTGTGTGTGTGTATGTGTGTGTGTGTGTGTGTATGTGTGAATGTGTGTGTCTATGTTTATATATATATATATGATTTTACATTTAACTTTCACAGGTTCTTCTTAGCTCAACTGGCAAAGGCACTAGCATACGCGTGAGAGGTCTTTGCTTCGAATCCTAACTTGGTCACAAAATGCAACCAATTTGTGACTTGTGACACGTGGCGCGCGGTGGAGGGTGACACGTGGCGCGCGGTGGAGGATGGCAAGGTGGCGGTGGCTGATTGGTACACGCGACGGCCGCCGGCGAGGAACATGTGGAGGCTCGTGTTGTAGACATGTGGCAAATTAAATTATATAACAAAAAAATAATTAGCGATGGATTAGAGACGGAAAATTCCGTCGCTAATTAGAGACGGAATGCAAAATTCCGTCACTAATCAATTAGTAACGGCCTTTTTAGCGACGGAACAAATTCCGTCGCTAATTCCGTCGCTAATATTGTTCCGTCTCTAATCCGTCACTAATTTCCGTCTCTAAGTTGATTAGTGACGGAAATTCCGTCGCTAATTCGCGATTTTTTTGTAGTGGCTCTTTAGCTCACCAATATAATTCCTTTTAATATCCAATGATATAAAGGAATTTTGGGGAATTTAAACATGTCTCATAAGGACATTTGCTAAACCAAGGTCTAGCAGTCCACTTAATCCAGGCTTAATCTTATGCCTCTAGTCCCAAAATTCGGGATATTACACTCTAGATCTTCTAAAGAGAGGACAAACCAAGAGAGCCATAGAGGAGAGACGAGACACGAGAGAGAGAGACTTATGAGTTATGAGAGAGGACATACCGAGAGGAGAGGATAGATCTAGTGACAGTGTGCGAAATTTTTTTAAAAAAATAAAATATAATCGGGCTGGCCTATTTAACCCGCAGGTTAAATGGGTCCAGCCTGTTTAACCCGTTTACAAACGGGCCGTTATTTTTCCAACCCGAGCTCGTTAATCCTTTAGCTCGACCTAAATTACCAGCTCTAATTAGGTGGCATAGGTCATGGCAATTTAGATTAAACTTAGGGTTAAATGCCATTTTTCCCTGGAAGTATTGGCTCAGAGATAATTTTACCTAAAAGTTTCATTTGCGTTTAATTGTCCGGCTATAAATTCTACAAGAATATTAGGGTGTCCATAAGGGTTCACAATTTTTGCCCTGGAAGTTTCAAATTTGGGGCAATTTCGCCTTGACTATTATCCCAGTTAAGTTTGATCATTAGTTGACCAAATTGAGGGGCAAATTTGCTATCAAGTGAAAACTTTCAGGGAAAATTTATACCTTAACAAAAATAATATGAAAGACAAACTTGCCTTGGAATTGTATAGCTGGGAAAAAGTGCTGGCCCTTTTAGAACCGACCAAAGAAAAATAGTCATTTTTCGAAGCCTGGCCGGATCAAGGCCAGTCCTGTAGGCGAAGCTATGTATCTAGTTTTAAAGTTTTTTAAAAAAATTATAAAAATGAAAACCCTAATTTAAAATATAAATGTTGTCAAAATTAGGGTGTAAACAGTACGCATCATGCAATAAACAACCACAGTAACTAAGTCATAATCAAAGGTAAACTATTGTCCACATAACACAATTATAAATAATTAATGAGAAAACTTGACAAAATTAAAAATATTTCTTATAAATATGTCTTTAAAAATGTAAGTAGTCAACAAAATAAACATCACAAGATATAAACAAAACAATAGCTAGAAAATAAGTAAAAAAATACAAAATTGGTAAAAATATTTGTGAAATAAGAAATATCTTTTATAAGTTTTTAATTTTTAAAGTTCTTAATGGAAAATATTCTTATAAAATTTAATTCTGAAAAAAATAATAACAACTAAATATTTACAATATCATTAACAAATTATAAAAAATCAATAATATTATTATCATATAAATAATTTTAAAAAATAAAAAATATATATATACAGGGCTAAAAGGGTCAGCTCTTTTAGCCGTCTGCCCTACATGGTTGGTTCTTTTAGGCTCGCTTTAACTTTTGAGACAAAAATCTTAAACCCAACCCTTATAAATTCAGGGCATAAACGGGTCAGCCCGACAGACTCGGCCCATTTTTTCGGCTCTACCTGGAAGTTTCAACTTATGAGCAAATTTGCCCTGAAATTTTTCACTTTGGAGCAAGTTTGCCCTCAATTTAGTCAACTAACGGTCAAATTTAACTGGGATAATGGTCAGGGCGAAATTGTGCCACATTTGAAACTTCTAGGGCAAAATTCCCCTTGAGTCAATACTTCCAGGGTAAAAATAACATTTATCCCTTAAACTTATATCAAGTTATTTAGATCCAGTACAACCAACTACCCAATCAGAACGTGCCATGTGTATTAATGGTTTCTATGTCAGCAGTTAACCCCCTAACAGCAACTTAACCACAGTTAACCCTAAAAATTGCTAAAAAAAGGTTTTTTATAAAAACAACAATAGAGAACCCTGGGCAATCGTCGTTTCATCAATCATCGTTGGTGTTCCTTGACGTTGTGATCTGGAAAAAGTTTCATTTTTATACAAATTGCCCATTGAGCAACATCGAGATCCATACATGCCTGAGCCTGATGCCTCCTAAGACTACAGTATATTGCAACTTCTAAGCAATCCTGCGACTCTTCCTCACCTACCACAATTTACAACATCTACTGATTTTAGAAACCATTAATTTCCATTTTTTCCATCCGTACTTCACCTGTCTTTACAATCCTTTATTTTATACGTATATCAGAAGTTCTTAAAGTTATATTCTGCGTTCATCAAAGAATTGCATTGTATTTGCCAGTTTTTCTTCGACTACGAATTTTCCAGAATCACTCAGGAACCAAAATCAAAGAAGCCCAAAAAACCAAAACAAAAGAATACCACAATAATAAATCACGCACCAGAATCAACGATTGCCCAGGGTTCTCTATTAATTTTTTTTTAAAAGAAACTTTTTTCTGCAATTTTTTAGGTTAATTGTGGTTAAGTTGCTGTTAGGGGTTAACTGCTGACATGGAAACCACTAATACACGTGCTCTGATTAGGTACTTGGTTGTACTTGATCTAAGTCACTTGATATAAGTTTGGTCCTCTTTTAAAGATGGAAAAAAATCCACGTCAGAAACTGTAGGTTTTGTTAATCCCCATCAGCAAAGAGAATATCTGCCGTAAGAATTCACCGGAAAGGAAGCATGAGATGGCTGCCAAAATATTTGCTCTCCCTCAACTCCAGCCACAAAATAAATAAGTCAAATTCAGAATAAAATTCAGAATAAAAGCGGTGAAGTTTTGAAAATAGAGAGAGATATCGAGAGAGAATAAATGGGTTTTGAAGCAGGTATTAATGGCGTCGAAATTGGGTGTGCCCAATTTTGGTGAATGGGGTGTGAGAATTTGAATCCATTCAATTGTGAAGAGGTGAACCCAAACTCTTCAACCACACTGATCCTTGACGACGTCTTGTTTTTGGGCAACATAGATTAAATTCTTCACCCATTCACTCTGTGCACCTTAACTCAATTTCTTTCTTTCTTTCTTTCTTTCTTTTTTCTCTTTTTATGGCTACCGTAACCCAATTTCAAATACTCAAATCCAATGGTTTTCTTCAAAATCTTCAAGAAAATATTTTTGCAATTTTCATTATAAATTTATGACTAAGAAGATATTTTTGTAACCATTCAAGGAAACATATCTTGACCAAAATATGTTTTTTCCTTCCACAAATATAATTGGGAGTAGTTTGGAAATATACGAATAGGACACCATCATGATTAAATGAAATTATCTTAAATTAGGATAACTTGATACTACCAGTATCTTTTAAAACACTCTGATATTTAGAAACCAACAAGCGTTTTCTATCCGCCGGTTGCACAAGATGAATATAGTTTAATGATGGTGGTAAAATTGAAAGAATATTTTATAATCCTTCATTTACCTAAAGAAAAATCACATAAAGAAAGTAATGAAGTCTAAGATAGAAATAAATCACATCGCCCTAAGTTGAGGGCTATGCTGCTAGAAGAAAATATGATATTTAATCAGTGAATTATGGTAAATTGTATTTATGATCTAAACCGACTCGTTTTCTTATAAACCAGGTGTTACAAGTTCTTAAGAACAAAGTTGATGATTTATTGAACTTCAACCTATTTAGAAAATCATCAAGTTGTAACTCAAGTGATAAGTTTTATTCTTTCTAAAAAAAAAAGCCGCAAATGTAACACCCTATTTTCAATAGCCACATATACATCAAATGTTTAATTACCCATAACCATCACACTCTTACATCAAATAAAAATAGTAGTGCCTTACACTACGATCTTCACTTCACCTTCATATCTCCTCCGATGCATATCTTCATGCACTCTTCACCTGTCTAAATGGTTGGTTGGGAGGAGTGAGATTCAAGAGAATCTCAGTAGCAAACATTACCACTATGCATACCAGATATATATGAATGCATGACATGCTTGCCTACACTATTTTATGCCAACATAATGACATACTGCATGCTCGATGTTATGACATACATATGGCCATTGCACAGATATAACAGAGCTTCAACCAATCATACATGTTCCACACAAATAGGCAAAGCAGTCACATAATCAATGCAAGACATACATATCACATACATGCAGAAAATGTAAGTTCACTACCTCTCGGACTTTATGTCCTTCTCTTCTTGTCCCTTGATCCACCAACCATTGCTCCTTCTTTATCACTTCATGGCCCTAGGCAAGTGATAACATCATTAGAGCCATGAAAAGTGAATATCCAATGGCCCACATTAGCCCTATAGGCTTACTTTCACCCTTGGAGTTCATTCCAATCATATTTGGCCAATTTCTTACTTAAATTCGCATGGTACTCAATCTACCAGCATTTTTGACCAAACTTTGGAAAATCATAATTAATTCTATAGAACTCCAATTAAGGTGGTTCAAGGCTCTATTTGAAGCCCTTTAAGTGTATCTTTATATAAAAATAATTTGGTATGACTATTATTATCATAATTTTCCCAGAAATTCGGCAAACAGGCACTGTTTCAGATTTCATTCTAGAAACATGGCACAACTTCAAAAATTTATATCTCATAGCATACTTGTCCAATTAACCATTATGACCTATCAAATTAAAGGTCTATGTCTCTAAGTTTATACTGGAAATTTTCATGGTTATTGGATAACATTTGTTCACTCAAAAACTCGTTAAAATGACACTGCCTCCAGAAAACAAATTTCACAGCATCTATTCCACAACTTTCAAAAATTCCAAATTCATATACAAGCAATCAAAAATCATGAACACTTGTATACCTACACGATTTCGCCTTATAAATCTAATGGAAGCATCAAAATCATCAAATTCTCAGCCCATCACCACGTCTTACACAGATCAGAAAACTGAAAAATTAGAGTTTCCGGAAAGAGTTTGTTAGTTTCTTATTTTCTTTGGCTTAGTCACTTCCTTTCTACTTCTAATCAAATTATCAGCTATTTAAGCACTCATTAGACATGATTTAGCCATTGAAAATACTATTTTAAAATCAGCCATGAACAGTACCCAACTTCCAATATACTCATCCAAACAACAAATCAATCGGTTCAAAGGGAAGCTTACGCTTACCTCTACCCGTTTCAGCAAACGGTTCGGAATTCCGGCAACACCCCGGCGGGTGAGACGGCGCCAACCACCTCCAAATGAAAATCCAAAACCGTAGAAATGTGGCTCGCGATGAGTAGAAGAAGTTTCCTGAAGGATACTTTGAGAGAGGACGCCGATTCGGCAGTGCTTCGGAGGTTGGAATTTTCTCTCTCCTTTGCCTCCATTTTTATCCTGCACTATTTCTCTCTCTTCTTTCAGATTTTTCAGTGAAAATGGCTGAGGAATGAAGAAGATGATGATTTAATTGAGGATTAAAGGTCTTTGCCACGTGTCACAAGCTCATTGGCTCAAATAATGAATTTTCGCACAAAATACCAAATTCGGCAGATTTTTCATTAACTTTGAAAATTCATATCTAATTGTGTAGATATCCAATTGGGGTGATTCCAAAGTCTATGCGACCCTCATTGAGTCTAGTTCTATGAAAAAATATAAAATTTGGCCAATTGGAAGGTCAATCTTCCCAGAATTTTAATCTTTGAATGCTGTCTCAGAAAATAATTAATTTTGTTGGGCTAACTTCAAAAATTCATCTCTCTTTGTGTACAACTCCAAATGACTTATATGACCTATAAAATTAAAGCTTGATAAGTATAATTTCATTCTGTAAAATTTTATAATTTATAGACACCATTTACCCATCGAAAAAGGTCACACAATCACCACTACCATACTAGGAATTTCACCAGTGGCAAAATTACTTTGTGTTCCACTTTACTATATTATGTGTGACTTCCAATCACTTCATTTTGTTATTCCCCAAGCTCTTTAGCTCACCCATATAATTCTTTTTAATATCCAAGGATATAAAAGAATTTTGGGGAATTTAAATATGCCTCATAGGAACATTTGCTAAACTAGGGTCTAACTGTCCACTTAATCCAGACTTAATCTTATGCCTCTAGTCCCAAATTCAGGATACTACAGCAAAACTTCTTTTTTTTTTTATAACCGGAATCACCGATTTAGCTTTCTTTTGTATGTCTAAAGAAGCATTATAAACCCGTACAATTTGTCGGTTCATCATTAACTGGTAAAGGCAAAAACATGAAAGCGCAGTAGGTTACTCATATTATAATAAATTAAGACTTGAATTTGCTCAAAATAAACAGAAATAAAATCCATACATATGGATACCATTAAAAAAGGAATTGAGATATGAATTTAACAGTGATAAATCTTAGGAATTTCACTCGAATAAAAGCTTGCAATTCGCACAGCGTATGAAACAAGATGATAATCTTTGGAGCATTATTTCTTTTTGTTCTGAATTTACTGCTGACGTGCGAATTGAGATGATCTCCAAGAACCTTGCATGGTTCATAATAAATCTTGCAAGTTCAAACTCATTTTCGAGGCCTCTGTAGTTTCCAAGATGGAATTCTTTCAAGTGTGATGAAAGACATTGGGGAACGTGGCGTTCCAACGGACCTCGAAGATCAAACTGAGCCAAAAGTATATAACAGTTAGAAAACAAACCAGCCAAAAGTATATAACAGTTAAAAACTAACTTATTAAAATGGCAATGCACACATAGATTTTAAGTTTGAAAATAACAAATTAATCAAACCTCATCAATTTTAAGAGTTTGGAGCTTGGGGCAGTTTTGCAAGCATTGCAATATTGATATGTCCGAAATATGTGAATAATATCTTAGTTCCAAGTGGATTAAATTATAAAATATTGGAAAATCATAGCCAGTTATATAGCCAATCTGCAAGGAGACAACAACTAAGATTAAGAAAAATTAATTGCCAAATCTAAGAATGAAAAGCAATAATATGAGTTTACATAAACATACCGTATCAATTCGTAATGTCCTAGCATTAGACAAAGATTGCAAAGTAAATGGATAGTTATAAACATCAGATGACACCAAATTTTTAAGCCTTTCTCCCAAAGTAAATGGATACTGAGAAGCATAAGCAGGCACCAATTTTGTAAGTATTTCTTCGTTTATTGGTACAGTCCAGCCCCCATCAGTGTGATTTATGTAGCAATATTTTAGCGACAAGTCTTGAAGCGTAGGGCAAGAGTAAAGAAGATTGTAAACAAATGCGAGATTAGAGAATATAACGTTGCTCAAATGCAAGACTTTGAGTGAAGGCAAATCAATAAAAGAAGGAATCGTGGTCGTTACTTTAACACCTCTCAGCTTTAAAACGGTGATGGTGTTGCACTTGAAGATGCAAGAGGGAATTTCGGTGTTGCAGGCTTTGTGATCGTATATCTCAACATGTTCAGGTTTCGAATCTAAAGCTGTGTTAATCTGTGTCTTAATCTTTTCAAGGTTCTCGCTGCTACATTTAGACCTGAGAATGAGATGAAACTCTTTTAGGATTTCTGAGTCATCTCTTATTCTCATGACTGTATCTACGTACTGAAGAAAACAGTGAACGCTACTAAAGTTGGATTCGTCAAAGTCAAGACTGGGCAGTGACATTCGAATATGGGTCCACTGCTTGGAGGAGAGGCACGTGGCAACGGCTTGTTTGAGTGGAAGAAGAGAGAGAATATCTTCAAACACTGAGTCAGGTAAGTCACTAATTGTATGACTTGCCATTACTTCCAATCTAATTTTTTTCTGGACAAGTCTTCCAATCTACTTTGATGACGTTTAGGCATAAACTTGGCTTCCTCTTATAAGGAAAAGATAACGAAATAATGAAGATTAGATTAAGGTTACAAGGTACAATAACAAACATATATATATACATTTAGAATTTCAAATACCGAACTATAAAGATTTTGAAGAACTAAAGAAGAATAATAATAAATTTTCACTCGTCTCAATTAACGAACCTAAATAGGTCTAACGGTCAGAGTAAATCCACGAATACAATCTTTGATATAATGATGAAAGAGGATTATTTTGCGTTTGATCTACACAGGACGATCCGACACGAATATGATGATAAAAACAGAAATAATGCAAGTCTTGAAAATATAGTACGAGGAAATATATATAATAATAATAATAAGAATAATTAAATAATAAAGAGCGAAGGAGTAGAGGAACTTATCGGTTGCGTTACCTGTAACCCACGTGCAGGGAGAGAGAGTTGTAAGCTGCCAGGAAGAGAGAGGTAACCGTAAAACTATATATAAGGTTGTTGTATGGAGGAGATATCTATCTATCCATCAATCAATAAATTAATTAATCTATCGCCATCTCTACATTAAATCAATGTATAATATATATGATATGGATTTAATCTCATTTAAATCTTTATCAAAGATATTCCGATATCCGATAATTGGATCAAAAGAGAATGAGATGTACTGAAAGGCCGAAGTTAGTGTAAGGGCCCGCCTAAAGGGGGAAAAAACAAAACAATTCCAAGTGAAATAATACATACTACAGTAAAACCTTGAATATTTTCCGCTTCACTCCTTATTTCCCTTAATTCCTCCAAATCAAGCCAACACGCAGAGAAAGAACTGTCTGGAATCTTTGAGGATTGGAACCCATCCAATCATATTCAATTTTCATTATTATAAATTTTGACTAAGGTAAATTTTGAGGAGAATTACATTCAGGTCCCGTTTAAGAGAAGAAATGAAAGATCACACCTTTAAACTTGTCAATCGTGCCTCTGGATTTACCAATTCAAGATATTGGAGTTGTCAATAGGACCATTTTTTTATTTTTTTTTCTTGGGGCGGTACCAGAATGTAATTCTCCCTAAATTTTCCCTCGACTTAATTAATTTACCTCATATTACGGAAATTTGATTTTTTTTAAACCATTCAAGGAAACAAATCGTGACCAAAATATTTTTTTTACATTGGTAGTTTGGAAATACCAGACACCATCATAATTGAATGCAATTATCTTAAATTAGAATAACTTGATGCTACCAGCACTACAAAAAAATAGGGAATTAGAGACGGAAAAAATTCCGTCGCTATTCCGTCTCTAATTCGTTTCTAATTCCGTCACTAACTTTAGAGACGGAATTAGAGACGGAATTAGCGACAGAAATTAGCGACGGAATTTTTCCGTCTCTAATTTCCGTGGCTAAATGAATTTAGGGACAATTTAGCGACGGAATAAATTCCATCACTAATTTCCGTCTCTAATCCGTCTCTAAATTCCGTCACTAATTTTAGAGACGGAATTAGAGACGGAATTAGCGACGGAAATTAGAGACGGAATTTTTCCGTCGCTAAATGAATTTAGGGACTATTTAGAGACGGACTACATTCCGTCACTAATTTCCGTCTCTAATTCCGTCTCTAAATTCCGTCACTAACTTTAGTGAGTAATAAATTTTAAAAAGAAAAAAATCTTCAAATTAATATGTGTGTGTGTGTGTTTCTAAATATATAACAATTCATTACGCTGAAAATACAACTAGATAGTAGTGGTAGTACTAATTTCTTGAACTTTATTAGACTGCCAATCAATTTATTTGTACACTCAGTTATTAGTATTACTAATATGATTTCTTTACCAAAATAAAAATACAACAGTTGTTTTAGAAGCTATATATAGTTATGAAATCCTTAAATAAATAAAAATTAAGCAAAAATACAAACAAAGAACACTAATATATAAAAGTTAAAAGTCATAACAGCTCATGACACAATTTACAAAGTATAAAAACACAACTTGTTTCTTGAGTTTTATGTAAAGCACATGATTTTCTTGTTAAAATATAAAATTTATAACAAATTGTAATAATGCATTCTACGATTTCAAACAATACATAAAAAACACATAAATGAATACTACTATATATATTATATGAATGTACAATTAAATACTCATTTGATTTATGGTATAAGTTCAATGTTGTAATTTAAAAGTTAAAAGTTCAATCTTGCAGCTTATCTAATTATTAACTGTGAGTATGGTATCCGATACATCAGTGTAACCTGGCAAAGCAGAGTCCTAAAATTAACCAGCCCGCTCAAGCATTTCCGTCATTCCCACTCAAACGCTCGCAAGGATTTTGCCATTCGCGCTCAAAGCTCACAAGTATTTCGCCCAGGCTTGTTTGCCCTAGTTGACAGCCGCTGATCCGCCATTATTCTCAAACTCTCAAGCTTCCTCACTTTTCTCCCTCTTCCCTACCCTTTCTATACAACGAAATTACACAAAATTCTCCTTTGTTTTGTTAAAATCATAAAGATTTCAATAAAAATAAAGAGTATAAAATTGACTTCCCCTTGATTTTGGGTAATATTGTTGGGAAACTCCATTTTCATGCATAAATTTGTTGATTATTGTTGAGAGAGCATAAATAGGGTGAAATTAGAAAAATATTGATAAATACAAAAAATATATCTTACATTTATAATCAAAATTAACTTTTTAAATATGTCCTATATTAAGGACAAAAGATAATATTTCCAAATCTAAAAATATTATTCTGCATAATTGTTCTAATAACATGAAAATAAAAAATAGGATCAACATATTTTTCCAACTCTCAATGATTTACTCTAACAGCATGACATATAACATTAGCAGTACCCTACTCTTAAATCTATGAAAAATGGAGAGTTAGATGTTAAATCCCTATTCTATTTTTTTAAGGTATTCTGTCAAATTTTAACCCGAAATATTTTGAATTTAGCTCCAAATGATCTACCAAAATATTTGGCTCCTAGATCCAAATGTTCCCCCCCCCCAAATTGCTCTATTCTCTCGCCGTCTCACTTCATTGTCTCTCACTCTCATCTCATCTCATCTCTGCCGCTCCTCATTGAGTCTCTCTCATTCTTGCCCTCCTCTGTCTTTCACTCTCTCGTCTCGTCTCCGCCTCTCCGGTCTCTCGCCTTCTCTTGTCTCTCATTGAGTCACTCACTCTCGCCCTCCTCTGTCTCTCACTCTCACTCTCGCCCTCTCTCGTGAACCCTAATTTCAGACTTCAGCCATCTTCTCCTCTGCTCTCTCCGTCTTCTCAGTAACCGATGTCTGCTCTCCGGCTTTGGTAAGTAACCGATGTCTACTCTTGCCATCTCTCGTGAACCCTAATTTCAGACTTTGGCTATTTTCTACGTCAATGAATTATAGGTTTTTGAAGTTTTTATTGTGGGAGCAAGTATTTGGACAATTATTAATCGTTTCTATAGCGTCATTGCTTCTGTCATTTTTGTCTTGAGTAATATGTAGCTACTTTAATTTGAATGAGAAGTCTGCTAGAGTTTTTGGTTGTTCATTGAGAGTTTAGAGAAGACTACTAGACATTTTGGTTGTTTACTGAGTGGTATGTTATCTATGATTTTGATTTTACATTTATTGGTTCAAAGGAAATCCCATGATGTTTTAAAGTATTCACTGGGATGTTTGGTTCCTATTAATCTGTGATTAATTGAATTATGGTACCCTATTAAACTATTTTTCTGGGATGTACTACCTTTTACTCATGCTTAGTGTAGTTTGCTAACGAGTATTAGAAGGATTTTTTTTCAATTACACTTGCCTGATTTGTGAGGCCGCAGCACCATGTTTTTTCGGCTTAAAGCTTGGTTTGAAGTGTATCACTTGATGGGTATCTTAACACCATTAGAAGTAGCTGTTGGATATGGTTGGCTAGATTCTTTGGTGGAATATAATTTTGGGCCTTCTATGTATTAGCCTCCTTAGAAGAATTCTGAAGGGACAATTCTAACCACTTGATTTAGGTGCCATTGCTAGATCTGTAATTAGGATTGGATTAGTTTTATAATTTAAATTCTTCCGCTATATACCTTCCAATCCCAACAAACTTTGCTTAAAACCTCCTTTGACTAATGCAAGTGTAACTTTAGCATTCCGTTGCCTTGACACTTGCTTTAACCTATACAAAGATTTGGTTAGCTTGCATACTTTCCCTTTTCATACATCCTTAAACCCATGAGGAATTACCATGTATACCTCTTCATGAAGATCTCCCTATAGGAATGCATTATGCACATCCATTTGAACCTTTAATAATTGATACTGTATACATTTAGTCATAAGCAAAAATAACAAATATCATTTTCAATGAATAGCTTTTAATTTATATGGGAAAGAATGAATCTTTTTTTTCTTCCAAGATAATCCAATCTGATTTTCTTCTTGCATACTTCAAAAACAGTTTATCTAACCTAATCTTCAATTTCTTACAGAAAATGAA
The DNA here is from genome assembly GCA_037074505.1 of Albizia julibrissin. Lineage (NCBI taxonomy): Eukaryota > Viridiplantae > Streptophyta > Magnoliopsida > Fabales > Fabaceae > Albizia > Albizia julibrissin. The sequence goes on from CM073487.1 coordinate 34,332,645, forward strand.
AGGCTTATTTGCCTACTATGTTGATAATTGCCCTATTATAGATTGTTGTCATAATCTGAATTTGCTATCATAGATTGTTTTTTGAAGTGCATTTGAGTGCTTCTAACTATACTTTAGTTGTGAATATTCATGGATTTTGTAGCTGTTCTGTAAATTCCTGAAATGTTGTTCTTGCTTTATGGCATACAATTCTTATTGGCAATTATTTAGTGGCAAATGAATTGATTTCTCTGGTCAATTTTGTAAATATTTAGCTTACAACTAACATGTGAGCATGACTAGTGTCAAATCTGAAATCTCATTCCCTAATGTTGCATTTCTCTTCTCTCTCTATGTTCTGCATTTTTCTATATTGGGAGATGGGAGGTATTGCATGTAGAGCACTCATAATTAAGTTTCTGAAACTAGTTTTGCTAAATGAGTAAAAGTATTATTGTTATATATGGTTCATGAACTTTGAAAATTTTTTCTGCCATTTGATTTTTTTTTTTTTGTGATTAAAATGTCAAATTTCTCAATGTCAAATGGTAGCAGACGTACTTGTTGCGATTTTGGTGAGACCATGATTACCAATTGACAAATTTGGAGTAGAGTGGTATCAATATTGCTAGGGAATTAACAGAAAAGCGACAATGATGGGGCTGACCAAAAGCTATATTAAAGCTGATGGACACAGAGGGGCTGACCATCTTCCATGTAAAGAGTCATTTGCAGGTTTGACATTTTCCTGAGTTTTGAGATTCTTCATTATGATGGTTGGTATTCTCTTTCTTCAGACATCCTAAAAACATGTTTGTTTCCCTCACCTGTCTTGCAGAAATACAGAATTGCAAAATACATGCCAGACCCAGTTCAAGGTAAATTCTCAACAAAATTGCACTCTAGTTTCCTTTTTCTCTTTCTTTTTTTAATGTCAAGTACACCTTTTTGTGTTTGATTTTTCATAAATCTTGAGCAAATAATTTTGTTTGGTGGAAAAAAGCGTAAACTGACAATAATCACATAATACTAATGTTGTTCTCTTACCATCCTCCATCTTGCTGTGATGTGGAGGAGGATAGTAAAGGAATAACATCCCAGAAACACATGTCTCCGTCTGTGGCTTTTGTAAACTCTTTTCTTACATTAAAAAAAATGAAAGATAGATTAATAAAAGTAATGAATGATCTTTGATGTACACATTGTTCTTAGTTATGTCCATTTGGCAGGTTTACACCCCATATACCGGATCTAACACTTTGTTTCCTGATGCAGGGAAGTCTGACAACAAAGCCCATATAGACGATGTGCATCATATTGATGTCAAAACGTAATTCTTCTTTTGCCTGATATCCTTTGTTATGGTTTTAAACTCCCATTATTTCCATCAAGATGCTTGGTTCCTCGTATATAGGCACCAGCTTCTGTCACTCTATATAATCTTGTGGATTTACTTCTGTTGAATTGTAGTGGCATGCAAATCAGGGAGGCGCTTAAGCTACAGCTAGATGTTCAGAGGCGTCTCCATGAACAACTAGAGGTAAATGCTCACTATATCCTCCATTTGTATGAGAACAAGACTTCTATTTTGAACAGTTTCTCCATGTTGTTCAGAGCATTCAGATTGTGTAATAATGTGTTTAGAGTGGTTTAATTAATTTACTTGCTGCACCCAGATTCAGAGAAGATTACAGCTTCGGATAGAAGAGCAGGGAAAGCAGCTGAAGATGATGTTTGACCAGCAGCAGAAAACATGTAATGGCTCCTCGGATTTGGGCAATACTGAAAATAATGATGCATCTGTTAGTCACCAAGAGGCTGAAGGGTCTGGAAATTCCTCCATAAGCTGATTACACTCATGTTAGCTGATTACACTCATGTTAGCACACCATAAGCTATGTGGTTATTAGGTTGTTTGACTACATTAAACATCTTTGATTTGTTTGACACATTATCTACATTTTCACCTTACTACTTTTGTTGCTTTGTGGTTGTTAACTTATTATGATTTTATAACTTGGTTTGAATTTGTTTTTATTTATACTCCATCTAATTCAACTTTTAGCTTTTTTAAACCATTATTGAGGTTGACTTATAGTTAAATTTAAATTAATAGAAAATATTTAATGGAAAGAAAAAATTAAAAAAGATTAGAGATGGATTTATGAACGAAATTACATCACGACGTTATTTTTTCAAAAAAACTGAAAATTAAGATTAGCCACGGAAATTCCGTCGCTAAGCCATGAGAAACTAGCAATGGAAATTCCGTCCCTAATCAGTGAAAAATCAGTCTCTAAAATTAGTAACGGAATTTCCGTCGTTAATCCGTGGTAAAAAAAGGAATAGGCATATCCACCAATTAGTGACGGAATTATTATTAGCGACGGAATTTCCGTCGCTAATCCGTCACAAATTTGTAAAGTCTCTTCAGACAATTAGTGACGGAATCAGTTCTTAGAGACGGAAATTAGCGACGGAAATTCCGTCGCTAATCCGTATGTAAATTAGCGACGGAATTTCCGTCGCTAATCCGTCTGTAAATTAACGACGGAAGTTCCGTAGCTAAATCCGTCTGTAAATTAGCAACGGAATCACTGATTAGTGACGGAATTTCCGTCGCTAATTAGCGACGGAAATTCCGTCTCTAATTTAGCGACGGAATTTCATAATCCGTCGCTAATTGAATTAGTAACGCCATTTTTAGCAACGGAACTTTTTCCGTCTCTAGTCCGTCGCTAAAAAATTAGAGACGGAATTAGCGACGGATTCCGTCGCTAAATTCCGTCTCTGATCCCTGTTTTTTTTGTAGTGCAGTATCTTTTAAAATCCTTCATGATATTTAAAAACGAATTTATTGAACTTCGTACCTATTTAGAAAATCATCAAATGATAACTCGATCGAATTGTAAGTTTTAATATTTTTAAAAGAAAAACAAGGCATAAAACTATTTTTTTAAAAAAAAAACTGGAATCACCGAATAGCTTTTTTATTTGGAATATAAAAATAAGCTCTGGCAAAGAAAAAAAAGAATATCTAAATAAGCATTATAAACTGGTACAATTTACTGGTTTATGAAAAAAAAAACGAGAAGTACTTGGGTCATCTCATCCAATTTGAGAAATACTTATATATTTCAGGAGTTTATTTTTCAAATTAAGAAGTTTATTTTTCTTTAAAACAAAATAAAATGTGAACTTTTTCAGATAAATCGCTTGCTAAATTGAAAACAAATTAAAACATAGTACTTCTAAAGTATATAAGTATTTCTCCTTTTATCAATGTCTACACTTCCATAAATCTCACCATCAATAATGATAGTTCGAAATAATCTAATTTTCTGAACTTGAAGAAAGAAGCTAGTCTTGTACCAAACAGGAGGAGGAGGGAAGAGAGATGCAGCCTAAATAATTTATCAAACCCTAAACATTTTTATTGTTTAAAATTATAAAATATTGAAAGATAGTTGACTACACGAGATTAACACCATATGAGATGGAGTATTCTAATTGGGTAGTGTACGGATGAACTAGTACTTTGAGAGTACCATATAGGTGTAATTACTCATATTGTAACAAATCAAGATTAGCATTGCTCAAAATAAACAGAAAAAAAAATTCCATACATATGGATACCATTAAAAATGGAATAGGGATGTGAATTTAACAATGCACACTAATAAATCTTAATGAGGAATTTCACTCGAATAAAAGCCTGCAATTCGCAGAGCGTACGAAACAAGAAGATAATCTTTGGAGCATTATTTCTTTTTCTGAATTTTCTGCTGACCAAATGTGTGTGCGAACTGAGATGATCTCCAAGAACCTTGCATGCCCCATAATAAATCTTGCCAGTTCAAACTCATCATGTTCGAGGCCTCTGTAGTTTCTAATATGGAATTCCTTCAACTGTGATGAAACACATTGAGGAACGCGGCGTTCCAACGGATCTATACAATTAAACTGTGCCAAAGGTATATAACAGTTAGAAAACTAACTAATCAATATGGCAATGCACACATAAATTAAAGTTTGAAAATAATAAATTAATCAAACCTCATCAATTTTAAGAGTTTCAAGGTTAGGGCAGTTTTGCAAGCATTGCAATAATGTTATGTTCCACTTACTTGAAAAACATCTTAGTTCCAAGCGGATTAAATTATGAAATATTGGAATACCATAGCCAGTAGGATAACCAATCTGCAAGAGGGAGACGCCAACAAGATTAAATAAAATTAAGTGCCAAAACTAAGAATGAGACACAAAAATATGAATTTACTTAAATATTCACGTACAGTATCAATCCACAGTGTTGTAGAGTTTGACAAAGATTATGATAGGAACCAGCGGACTAAATTCCAACTAGATGCTGAATAATGCGATATTTGATTAAGAAACAATGTTCTTCCGGCTCAGTGGAGAAGGAAGTTACAACAAAATGAAAAAAACTCACTCAACAGATCCTGACCTAGCAATTCGAGAGGCTAGCACTCTCCTACTTACTCTCTTCCTATTCCATGATCCCTTTCTCCTCTCACAATAGCAGCTAAATAGACAGACAAATTGGTCAACATAGGACCCAAAAAGAAATAACCTTGTAGAATGATAAAGTCTATCCTAGTAAAGGATGCTAGGTCTACTTAACACAAAAATAGTGATAGGCCTGTAAGTCAACGACTAGACACTCAGAAGTCATTTATGTCTTTAGTTTGACTCTACTTCTATTTCCTTTTGTAAGTATTCTTGACTAATTCAAACCTATCATTACCCTCCCCTAAAAGTTTCACCTTGTCCTCAAGGGGAAAATTAGGAAATTGTTGAGCAATTGTGGCTGCCTCTTCCCATGAATTGTCAATTGATGGCAGATCCTTCCACTTGACCAATATTTCCAGCTAGCCGTTCAGTATTTTGCGTACCCTGCAAATATCTTGGGGCTCTACTTGCAATTCCATTTGTTCTGTTAGTGCAGTTGGAAATGTAGGAGTCACCAATGCCGACTGAGCCAATTTTTTTAAGTTGGAGACATGAAAAACTGAGTGTCCCAATTTTTTCCAATATCTTAAATGGCCCATAAAAATGAGGACTCATCTTCTCATTGATTCTTTTGGCCAATGTTCGCAAACGATAGGGTTTGATTTTGACATATACTAAGTCACCTACTTCCAATTGCACGTCTCATCAGGGTTTGTTGGCCTGCTTCTTTATCTAATCCTGAGCCTTGGCCAAATTTTCTTTAAATGTATCAATAATGGCATTTCTTACATGGATATGCCTGTCCACTACATCCATGGCTGAAGGTTCATCTTGCAGCTTCAGAAATGTAGGTAGGTCCCTACCATAAACTGCCTTGAAGGTTGTCATACTGGCTTTACCCTAAAATGAAGTATTATACCAGTATTCTGCCCAAGAGAGCCACCGAGCCCACTGATTTGGCTTATTGCTAGTGAAACACTGCATGTAGGTCTCTAGCCCCCTGTTCAAAACTTCTGTCTGGCCATTTGACTCAGGATGATAGGCCGAGCTAAGGCACAGTTGAGTTCCTGAATGCCTGAACAATTCCTTCCAAAAATTGCTCATAAATACTCGATCTAATACAATGGTTTTTGGAAACCATGTAGTCGTACCACTTCTCTTACAAACAAATCTGCCACATCCTTGGTCATAAAAGGGTGAGTTAGTGGTAAGAAATGTGTATATTTGGTGAGTCGGTCAACTGTCATCAGGATGGTGTCATACGATTTTGATTTCGGAAGCCCGATGATAAAATTCATGCTAATGTCTTCCCATACTCCTTGGGGAATTGGAAGAGGCTGTAACATGATGGCTGATATAAGTACTTGATACTTGTTTCTTTAGCAAACCTCACATCTTGCTACATACTGCTGGGTATCTTTCTTCATTCCTTCCCAATAGACCACATTGGCAAGTCGTTTGTAGGTCCGTAGATAACCTGAATGGCCCCCTATGGGCGAGTCGTGGTAGTCTCAGAGTAAAAGCGGTATCCTGGCAGATTGTTTTGGTAGTACTAATCGGTCCTTGTAGTGCAAGCACCCCTTTAACTAAGTTATATCCTTCAACCCCACCTTTATTTATGATAAGTTGATGCATAATGTTGCTTAGTTTGGAGTCTGCTTGAATTTCTCTATCCAACTCCTCCAAGTCTACATACTGCCATAGGGAAAATCCCATCATTTCCAATGAGTCTTATTGTCTTGATAGTGCGTTGGCAGCTATATTCTCCCTCCCAAGCTTGTATAAGATCTCAAAATTGAACCCCTAACAGCTTTGACACCTACTTTTGCTAACTTTCCTCTAAAATTTGCTGCTCCAACGGAAACTTAAGCGCCTTATGATCTGTCTGAATCACAAATTTTAGCCCCCACAGATAGTGCCTCTACTTTCTCACTGCCATAACAATGGCTATGAGCTCTCTCTCATAGATCGAGCATTGTTGGGCTCTATCTGAGAGCTTTTGGCTGTAATAGGTGATGGGTTGGCCCCGTTGCATCAGCACTACCCTAATTCCAGTACCAGAGGCATCTGTTTCTAATTCAAATGGAATTGCAAAATCAGGCATGGCCAGTACTGACACTTAGCTTGTGTCATTGTCATTTTGAGTTGTTCAAAAGTTGCGGTTGCCTCTTGTGACCATTTGAAGCCATACTTCTTAAGCAAATATGTTAAGGGCCACGCTATCTTGCCATAATTTTGGATGAATCTTTGATAGTATCCGATCAGCCCCAGGAACCCTCTTAGTGACTTGATATTTGTAGGTAAGGGTCATTTCACCATGCTCTCAATTCGTGGTTGTGCGAAGCTACATTTTTTTAAGTTGATCACTAGCTGGTGTTTGTAATATCCCGAATTTTAAGACTAAAGGCATAAGATTAAGCCTAGATCAAGTGGACTGCTAAGCCCTGTTTTAGCAAATGTCCCTATGAGGTATGTTTAAATTCCCCAAAATTCCTTTATATTTTTGGATATTAAAAGGAATTATATTGGTGAGCTAAAGAGCTTGGGGAGTAAGAAAACAAAGTGATTGGAAGTCACACACAATATAGTAAAGTGGAACACAAAGTAATTTTGCTACCAGTGAAATTTCTGGTATGACAGTAATGATTGTGTGACATGTTTTGATAGGTAAATGATGGTGAAAAATTATAAAAATTTCCAGAATGAAAGTAGACTTATCAAGATTTAATTTGATAGGTCATATAAGTCATTTGGAGCTGTACACAAAGAGAAATGAATTTTTGAAGTTAGCCCAGCGAAATTAACTATTTTCTAGGGTAGTATCTAAAGATTAAAATTCTGGGAAGTGTGAGCTTCCAATTGGCCAAATTTTATATTTTTATTTAAAACTAGACTTAATGAGGGTCTCATAGCCTTTGGAATCACTCTAATTGGACACTTTTATAATTAGATATGAATTTTCAAAGTTAATGAAAAATCTGCAGAATTTGGTATTTTGTGCGAAAATTCAATTTCTGGGCCAATAAGATTGTGACATGTGGTAGATGAGTTGGCTGATGCATTTATCCATTAATTCATCATCATCTTCAGCCATTTTCTGCGTGAAAAAAATAGAGGAGAGAGAGAGTGAAGGTTCAGATGAGAAATGGAGAGAGAAGAGAGAGAAAATTATATTCGTCGAAACGGCGTCCTCTCTCAAAGTATCATTCAGGAAACTTCTTCTACTCATCGAGATCTTCATTTCTACGGTTTTGGATTCTCATTTGGAGGTATTTGGCGCTGTCTCACTAGTCGGAGTGTTGTCGAAATTTCAAACCGTTTGTGGAAACGGGTAGAGGTAAGTGTAAGCTTCCTTTTTAACCGATTGATTTGTCGTTTGGATGAGTATAGAGGAAGTTGGGTACTATTCATTGATGGTTTAAAGTGGTATTTTCAATGGCTAAATCATGTCTAGTGAGTGTTTAAATAGCTAATCACTTGACTAGAAGTAGAAAGAAAGAGATTAAGCCAAAGAAAACAAGAAAACAACATATTGCACCTAAGAATATGATTTTCTGCCCTATTTTGACGTGGAGAAGGAGTAAGAATTTGATGATTTTGATACTTCCATTGGCTTTAGGAGGAAAAATTGTGTAGATATGCAATTGTTCATGATTTTTGGATGCTTGTATATGAATTGAGAATTTTTGGAAATTGATGCATAAATGCTGTGTAATTCATTGTCTGGAAGAAGTGTTGTTGTACGCGTGTTTTCAATGGGAAAACCTTGTCTGAAAATTCTGAAACTTTCCAGATGAAAATTAGACACAAAGAACTTTAATTTGATAGGTCATAATGGTTAATTGGACAAGTATGCTATGAGATATAAATTTTTAAAGTTGTGCCTTGTTTCTATAATGAAATCTGGTACAGTGCCTGTTTTCCGAATTTCTGGGAAGCTTATGACAATAATAGTCATACCAAAGTATTTTTATATAAATCTAAACTTAAATAGATTCAAATAGAGCTTTGAACCACCTCAATTAGAGTTCTATAGAATTAATTATGATTTTTCAAAGTTTGGTCAAAAATGCTGGTAGATTGAGTACCATGCAAATTTAAGTAAGAAATTGGCCAAATATAATTGGAATGAACTCCAAGGGTGAAAGTAAGCCTATAGGGCTAATGTGGGCCATTGGGTATTCACTTTTCATGGTTCTAATGATGTTATCACTTGCCTAGGGCCATGAAGTGATAAAGAAGGAGCAATGGTTGGCGGATCAAGGGACAAGAAGAGAATGACATAAAGTCCGAGAGGTAGTAAACTTACATTTTCTGCATGTATGTGATATGTATGTTTTGCATTGATTATGTGACTGCTTTGCCTATTTGTGTGAAACATGTATGGTTGGTTGAAGCTCTGTTATATTTGTGCAATGGCCATATGTATGTCATAACATCGAGCATGCAGCATGTCATTATGTTGGCATGAAATAGTGTAGGCAAGCATGTCATGCATTCATATATGTCTGGCATGCATAGTGGTAATGTTTGCTACTGAGATTCTCTCGAATCTCACTCCTCCCAACCAACCATTCAAACAGGTGAGCATTGGAAACGTGCTGAAATCAGAAAAGAAGTATGCACGAAGAGGAATGTTGCGGTTGTTTGAAGGCATTTTAGTTATTAAGGCTTGTAAATATTATGTAAACCCCTGGTGGGGGAACTTTTGTATTATAATCAAGCAATATTGTATTAATATTATTAGTATATTCATGTTATTCCTGTGTGGCCACTGAACTACGCATTGCTACTCTGAGTAAGGTCAGTAATAAGGGATATATGAGGCGGGTCTTTACAGTTGGTATCAGAGCAAGCGGTTCTGGCAACAGGATAGTATACTGATATGCTTGATTATAACATGACAAGAACAACGAAGTGGATTACTTTAGCTAGTTCACAATTAAGCCCGGTTGGCAGTATAAGATTGTCCTGGATCCGTTGGGTAAGGCCAAAGTGTGAGCCTCATTCAGAGTAGGATCACCAATGAGCTGACCAGAGTCGGACAGATAAGTCACAGACAACCTTATGGATTTTTGGGAGCATATTACAGGGTATGTGTCTAAGTACATCTACCAATACTAATATGTGGCCCAAACATAGTATTTTGATGCCCGGAGGCGGTAGGCATAATGGTTGGGATAAGGGCAGCCATGGGGTACCGGTAGTCAAAAGCAGCTCAAGCCGGTATCTTTATATTTGCATGAGTACACAAAAGTTAAGCGTGCTCAACCCAGGAAAATCTCGGGATGGGTGACCCCCTGGGAAGTACCTTGAAAATTTCAAATCTTTTGATTAAAGGTTTGGAATTGTGATTTGAGGTTTTTAAATGACCTAAGGAATGACTATAGGTATAAAGATGATGAAATAAGTGTTGATCCTTAATCTGAACCATTTCTATTGCAGAGATTACTGCCATAAAAGTTCATCTAATAAGGTTACGAGAACTCAAGGCATAGTGATTGTTTTGAGGTTTCTCCATATTAAGTAATGATCCTCAGTAATCCGTGGGGTTAAAGTCATATAGGCATGATATACGGTGATGCATGATGAGTGGTGATTATGCCGTATGTCTATCCTAGAGGATCTGAATTGATGATACTGAAGGTTGAGGATATGATTGAATCATATATAAGCTTAAATAATGCTTAGGTCAGAATGTGAATAAGGTTACACTAGGGTTCTATTCCATGATGGGAGTCTAAGCTTAAACATGTATGGTTGGTTGAAGCTCTGTTATATTTGTGCAATGACCATATGTATGTCATAACATCGAGCATGCAGCATGTCATTATGTTGGCATGAAATAGTGTAGGCAAGCATGTCATGCATTCATATATATCTGGCATGTATAGTGGTAATGTTTGCTACTTAAATTCTCTCGAATCTCACTCCTCCCAACCAACCATTTAGACAGGTGAGCATTGGAAACGTGCTGAGATTAGAAAAGAAGTATGCACGAAGAGGAATGTTGCTGGTTGTTTGAAGGCCTTTTAGTTATTAAGGTCTGTAAATATTATGTAAACCCCTGGTGGGGGAACTTTTGTATTATAATCAATCAATATTGTATTAATATTATCAGTATATTCATGCTATTCCTGTGTGCCCACTGAACTATGCATTGCTACTCTGAGTAAGGTTAGTAATAAGGGATATATGAGGCTGGTCTTTTCAGTGTTACTTTAAAATAGATAGCACTTGCTCTAGATGTTGCATGTGGGTGTTAATATCGTTGCTATATATAATTATATCGTCAAAGAAAACCAGCACAAATTTTTGCAAGTATTCCCTAAATATATCGTTCATTAGATATTGGAAAGTAGAAAGCTAGGGCATTAGTAAGGCCAAAGGGCATCACCTTGAACTCATAATGGCCTTCATGAGTTCTAAATGTAGTTTTGTACTTATCCCCGGCCCTGATTCAGATTTGGTGGTATCCAGACTTCAAATCCAGCCTTGAGTATACTGTGGATGCCTTCAATTCATCAAGTAACTCCTTGATAGATGGAATGAGAAATCTATCGGGTACGGTGACCTTATTCAAGGCTCTATAGTCTACACAGAAACGCCAACTTCCATCCTTCTTCTTGACTAATAACACTGGGCTTGAGTAGGGGTTGTTACTTGGTTGAATAATTCCTTCCAAAAGCGTGTCCCTGACCATAACTTCTATCTCATTCTTCTGGTTATGGGGGTACTGATAGGGGCGGATATTAGGGGGCTGCTCCCCTAGTTTAATAATTATTACGTGATCTTATGGTCTGCATGGTAATAATGAGTATGAGCTCGAGCAGACGATGGTGTATTCAGCCAATAATGCCTAGATGTCAATAGGCAATTGTAGTTTGTCCCTATGCTTTGTGGTAATTCCAATGTATTCGATTAGATACCCGTCCCCTTGTTTCTTGACTGAACGGAGCAATGCTTTCAAGGACACTTGAGTACGGGAAAGCGAAGGTTCCCCTCGCAGACACACGCAACTTCCCTTCTTCCTGATCTTCATTGTTAATTGCCCCCAATTCACCTTAATCTCGCCTAGAGATTTCATCCACTCAACTCTGAGAACCATATCAACACCGCTCAAAGGGAAAGGATAGAAAGTCTGAGTCACTTCCAAATCTTAAATTGAAAATTGCACATCTTTGCACTGCTGCTTGCGTCACACAAAGTACATGTCACCGACGGTGACCAAGTACTTAACAATTTCCTCCATTTCCAAGGGTGAATTATTCTGCAGATTCTCAGATTTTAAGTTGTGGGTAGCGCCGCTATTGATCAAGACTATCACCTATTGACCTCTCAATCGTCCCCTCGCCTTCATCGTGTGGTTATTTCCAAACCCAACAATCAAGTTGAGCGATAATCTCATCCCAGCAGCTGTTTCTTCATCCCCATCATGTTCCCCTTCAGTTGGGCTGACCTCTAATCCTTCCCCATCCTCACGCTCGGTCTCCATCTCTAATACTATGAGGTGCATATTTCTATTCTTGCACATATGACTAGGGCTATACTTATCTCCGCACTTGAAGTAGAGACCCAGCTCCTTTCGCCGGGCAATTTTTGTATAGGACAATCGGCAAGAGCCTCTTGTTTGACTAAACATTGAAGATCCAATCGAGTTGTTGGATGCTTTTGATTTATTTTTCTGGTTCTCGTCTTTTCGCATTCACTCTATACTGATTAGCATTGTAGTGGGTATGAATCCCCAGGCAGGTTCGGGTACGAGTGTGACACGAGAGTATAGCTATTAAGCTGACCCGGTTTTAGAGCCCAAATGCGTACAAGGGGCCTGTGTCACCCATATATTCTTCCCTTCTTCTAGTATATACATTTTCTCATTAGCGTACAGAGCCTTCTTGATCAGGTCGTCGATCGTCTTGATCTTGGTCAGCTTGAGCTCGACCTATATCTCCAATTTCAGCCCCTGGAGAAAAGCTCCAATCAAACATCCTTCTGAGGCATCCTTCAGCGGAGTTGTAACGACCCGCCTTATATATCCCTTATTACTGATCTTACTCAGAGTAGCAATGCGTAGTTCAGTGGGTACACAGAAATAACATGAATATACTGATAATATTAATACAATATTGCTTGATTATAATACAAAATTTTCCCCACCAGGGTTTACACAATATTTACAGACCTTCAAACAACCAGCAACAGTCCTCGTCATGCATACCTCTTTTCTGAACTCAGCACGTTTCCAATGCTCACCTGTCTGAATGGTTGTTTGGGAGGAGTGAGATTCGAGAGAATCTCAGTAGCAAACATTACCACTATGCATGCCAGATATATATGAATGCATGACATGCTTGCCTACACTATTTCATGCTAACATAATGACATGCTGCATGCTCGATGTTATGACATACATATGGCCATTGCACAACTATAACAGAGCTTCAACCAATCATACATGTTCCACATAAATAGGCAAAGCAGTCACATAATCAATGCAAGACATACATATCACATACATGCAGAAAATGTAAGTTCACTACCTCTCGAACTTTATGTCCTTCTCTTCTTGTCCCTTGATCCGCCAACCATTGCTTCTTATTTGTCACTTCATGGCCCTAGGCAAGTGATAACATCATTAGAGCCATGAAAAGTAAATAACCAATGGCCCACATTAGCCTTATAGGCTTACTTTCACCGTTGGAGTTCATTCCAATGATATTTGGACAATTTCTTACTTAAATTCGCATGGTACTCAATCTACCAGCATTTTTGACCAAACTTTGGAAAATCATAATTAATTCTATAGAACTCCAATTGAGGTGTTTAGAAGCTCTATTTGAATATTTTTAAGTCTAGTTTTATATAAAAATACTATATTTTAAACGCCACCACTACACCATTCCAATAATATTTCCAAACACCAACTGTTTCAGATGTTCTTCCAGAAAACAGGGCAGACATTCAAAAATTCATATCTAAATCCAAAAAAATCCAATTGAGCTGGTTATAAATCCTAATTGACCCTTGTTAAGTCTAGGTTAAAGGAAAAATATATACATTAGCTATATATACACGAATTAGTACATTATATTAACTTTCTACACATTATTCCAGAAACTTCCAGTTTTGCATTCTCAAATTTTGAGAATGTAGAAATTCTAGCACATAAATCCAATTGATCATTATGACCTATAAAATTAAATTTCTATGTGTCTAATTTTCATCTGGAAAGTTTCAGAATTTTCAGACAAGGTTTGCCTGTTGAAAACACGCGCACAACAACACTGCTTTCAGACAAAGAATTACACAACATTTATTCATCAATTTCTAAAAATTTCCAATTTATATACAAGCATCCAAAAATCATGACCACTTATATACCTATACAATTTTGCCTCCTAAAGCCAATGGAAGCATCAAAATTATCAAATTCTTACTCCTTCTCCATGTCAAAACAGGGCAGAAAATCGGATTCTCCGAAAAAGTTTGTTGTTTCTTTGTTTTCTCTTACCTAATCACTTCCTTGCTACTCTTAATCAAGTGATTAGCTATTTAAACATTCGTTGGACATCATTTAGCCATTGAAAACACTAATTTAAACTAGAATGAACAGTACCCAACCTTCCCAAAACTCATCCAAACAACAAATCAATCGGTTAAAAAGGAAGCTTACGCTTACCTCTACCCATTTCCACAAACGGTTCAGAATTCCGGCAATACTCTGGCAAGGGAGATGGCACCAAACACCTCCAAATAAAAATCTGAAACTGTAGAAATAAAGATCTCGATGAGTAGAAGAAGTTTCCTGGAGGGTACTTTGAGAGAGGATACCGTTTTGACAGTGTTTCGGAGGTTGGAATTTTCTCTCTCCTCTTCCTCCATTTCTCTGCAGCTTCTCTCTCTCTCTTCTCTGCAAGTCCACCGTGAAAATAAGCTGGGGAAGATGATAATTGATGGTTAAAGGAGGTGTTAATTAGCATTGCCACGTGTCAGCACCTGATTGCCCCAAATATTGAATTTTCGCACAAAATACCTAATTCTGCAGATTTTTCATTAACTTCAAAAATTCATATCTAATTGTAAAAATGTCCAATTGGAGTGATTCTAAAGGCTATTCAACCCTTATTGAGTCTATTTTGACGTAAAAATATACAATTTGGCCAATTGAAAGTTCACTATTTCCAGAATTTTAATCTTTGGATGCTGCCCCAGAAAATAATTAATTTCGCTGGGCTAACTTCAAAAATTCATTTCTCTTTGTGTACAACTCCAAATGACTTATATGACCTATCTAATTAAATCTTGATAAGTATACTTATATTCTGGAAAGTTTCATAACTTTTTACCATCATTTACATATCGAAAAAGGTCACACAATCACCACTGCCACACCGGGAATTTCACCAGTGGCAAAATTATTGTGTTCCACTTTAGTATATTATGTGTGACTTCTAATCGCTTTATTTTGTAATTCCCTGAGCTCTTTAGCTCACCAATATAATTCCTTTTAATATCCAATGATATAAAGGAATTTTGAGGAATTTAAACATACCTCATAGGGACATTTGCTAAATCAGGGTGTAGCAGTCCACTTAATCCAGGCTTAATCTTATGCCTCTAGTCCCAAAATTCGGGATATTACAGTTCTCCCCCCGTTTAATAAATTTTGTCCTCAAAATTTCAAAATCAAATGGTACTACCTGTACCTCGGAGAACCATTTCTAGACATTTAGTCTATCTTTCTCCCATTCTAATTCTTTCATTCTGTACTCACTATGTAGTACTTTCATTCATTTTGTACCCAGTATGTAGCACTTACACAGGACTCACTAGTCTGACCTCATAGCGCTTGGTTTCTTAGGCCTCACTGCCCCTTTGAGACTATCATGAATCATCTTTTATGCATATTAGGCTTTACGGCCTCTTTGGGATTCACCCATATCATGCTATATGCACATCAAGCCTTACAGCTTATTCAACTTCCAAGACGCTCGATATTCTGGCTTTACAGCCTAGGGATTCACCCTCTATGCCATAGGCATCTTAGGCTTACTGCCTCTGCTACAATCTAGTACAATCTATATACTCTGTCAATCTCAATATATTTTTCTGGACACATTGATCCATGTCACCGTGCTCGGTAACAACCATAGCACTTAGACATATAGGTCTTATAGCCCCGAACATTTGTCAAATGCAAACTTACATCTCGGGTCTTATTGCCTCAAGCCTATACTCGGCTTCATTCTCAACACATATCATATTTTACCAGCCTAAGGATTTAATAACCCATTAGGTTTTATGGCCACTACTAGAAAAAATACTTTTAACGTCCCTTATTTGGGACTTTTAACGTCCTTTTATGGGAGGACGCGTATGTCAGCGACGTAATAAATTTGAACTTTATACGTCCTTTGTAAAGGGACGATTGAAGCTCTGGGTTTAGGCCTCCTTTTTGCTAAAAGGGACGCCTAAAGTAGGGACTTTAGGCGTCGCTTTTATCAAAAGGGACGCTTAAAGTCCCCGTTTAGAATTTTTTTAAAAAAAATTAGGGACTTAAGGCGTCCCTTTTGCCAAAAGGGACGCCTAAAGGGGTTTTTTCTTTCCCATACGGTGCCATTTGTATTGTTTCTGGCCATATCATTATGAAAGCAAACAACAATGTATACACAAAAAGGAAACATACAGCACGCGGTTTATAATTAACAAAACACAACATTCACCTCTAATGAAACATTCATGCACTACATTGTTGACAGAAATGTTGTCCACTAATATAATAAACAACTACTAAGTAAATGTACAGGAAACGATAAACTTCTACAAATCAATGTGTTGAAGAATCCTCCCAACCAACAAGTCTCTGATCAAATTAATGTCTTCATATAAGTAAGCAGCATCATTATCAAAGATCTACAAATTAGAAAATATGATTATACGAAA
The DNA here is from genome assembly GCA_037074505.1 of Albizia julibrissin. NCBI lineage: Eukaryota > Viridiplantae > Streptophyta > Magnoliopsida > Fabales > Fabaceae > Albizia > Albizia julibrissin. Next base: position 34,349,040 of record CM073487.1, read on the forward strand.
TCAATGAAATTAAAGGATTGTTTAGCAAATTCAATAAACTCTTCCACCCCATTCTCATATTCTTCACTAGTTCTCAAAGCATTCATCCAACTATGATCCATTGTTTTACCACCTAAACCATTCCCAATAACACTCAAGTTTATAACAATTGTTAACTATGAGATTGCCTTTTTATCACTTTTTTCAAAAAAACATTTCGGCAGCATTTACCATTAAGTGTAAGATCCCACAATTTTAATAACAAACCATTTCACCTTAATTCAAAAAAAAAGAAAGTAACTGAGGCAATTAAGGACAATATCAACAATTTAAAATATCAATTTTTCTTTAGGGAACTAATATGTTTAAATTAGTACAAGTTAAAAGTTCTATGCACCTACATAATATTAAAAGTTCTATACATGTATTCATTATTTCAAACCAATAATGAAATTAAAATCAATTGGTTAATGTTGAAAATTACTTGTTGATAACTTGTTTTATAAAATAAAACAAGTTCTATGTTTAGATTTTAGACTTAAATTGCATTTAGCACTCTAAAATGTGTCTTTTTATATAGCACTCAGCTTCCTAAACATGTTTTATTTTATAATTAAATAAATTATATAACTTATTTAATCTAATAAAATTAGTTAAATAGGTCTTACATTAAAGATATATATGATGAGTAACATTATTGATTAATTTATTTTAGTAAAACATATTGATGAGTGCAAATTTTCTAAATGTTTTATTTTCTAAAAAACTATTATTTTCTAAATTTTTTATAGCTTCCTGAACATGTTTTATTTTTATTTTTGAAAATGTATATAGAATTACCAATAAAGTCATTTCAATTTCAAGAAATAAAAATTAGTAATAAAATTACACAAACAAATATTATTCAGTGTAAAATGTCAAACTATATAAACAAATGAGTAAACATATTTAAAGAGAAAGTTGCTTCACATAAATATATACATTTTCATTTATTCATAATTAATTTCAATCATGTATGTATGAAATTAAAATAATCAATGTATATAAACTCATCTTCCTCGTTAAATTATTGTAGAAACCAAGTCAACAGGTTTCTGGAATCTCTAGCATATATACATACATGTACTTATGGCATAATATGAGTGGCGTATAGTTTCTAGCAAAACTACTTCAAATTAAACGGTCATGACATTAACTAAAGTGAAAAAAAATAAACCAAAAGAAAAAAAAACAAAAAAGCTTACAGCAGTTGGAAAATAGCGTGAAGAGGCTGGGAGGGAGGAGGCGCACCACTGTGAGAGAGGGAGCGAGTCCGATGCTACAACTGTGAGATGATAGAAGGAGGAGATGAGAGAAAATGAAGAAGGAGGGATATGGTGGAAGGGAGACGGTGGAAGGAGGGGCACGGCTGAACTAACGTTGCTGGCCTTGTGGTGGCCTTTTGCATCAGCTCGGTGTTTTTGAGAGAGGGAGGAAGAGTGAACGAAACTGCTGGAATGGAAGGAAGGGGATTGAACAAAAATGCTCTAAGTTTCTGCAGCTCGGTGTTTTTGAGAGACAGAGGAAGAGTGAACGAAAGGAATGGAGGGAAATGAAGAAAAAAAGTGGAGGGAAATATGTTTAGGCGTCCCTTCTCCAAGAAGGGACACCTAAACATATAAATAGGTGTCCCTTCATACAGAAGGGATGCCTAATGTGGGCTGCATGCCAGCCACGTGGCTGGCATGCAGCCTTTAGGCGTCCCTTCTTGAGAAGGGACGCCTAATGTCATCCTTTAGGCGTCCCTTCTCCAGTAACTTGAATGATTAGGAAGGAAGTAAATTGAATTTGAAAAAAGACATTAAGTCAGATAAAAAAACCAGTAACTTCATCTTTCACGGTAATTTTATAATCTTATATTTGAACCAAAAAAATATTCGTACTCTTTAATCATTTTCTACCGCCTAAGAATTTCATAGTCTCCATTTGTTAGATGATTAGTGCAATAAATATATTAATATTTGCATTCATATGAGCAAATTCCGACATAAGAGTTGATTTCGTTAATTGTATTTCATCTAGTACTTATTATGTATTTGAATGGTTACATAGTCATGGAGCCGGTTTGCACTCTCATTACTTATATTCATGGAATGAAAAACTGGACCAGACCGGCTGCTTCAACCGGTCCAACTGGTGACCGGTCGGTGGTCCGGTCTGGTTAGTGAGTAAAACCGGTGAACCGGTACAACAGGTGGTTCGACCAGTCAACCGGTTTTTACTTTTTTTTTTTAGAATTACATTTTTTTTATTCCTATAACTACTATGTCACGCTATTTTTGAGGGAAAAAATGAAAGTTTGAAGATCAAGATGAAGAGAAAAGTAGGTAAAGAATGAACAAATCTAAAAAAAATAAGATTTTGAGGGGATATAATAATTAATTAATTATAGGAAAAGAGATATCATTGCATAAATATATGTACCATAACTAATACTAATAGATTTTAAGCATTTTTTGTCTAAAGATCTTTATTTTTATCTTTAGAAATTTTAAAATATATTAATATATATATTGCCACTAATAAATTATAATATTTTAATATGACCGGTCCGACCCCGGTTGAACCATTGACCCTTGAACCTGTGTTATAACCGGTTCATTACTGGGTCCGATTTTTTGTTCATTGCTTATATTAATGACTTCATGATCAATGATTAACAATAACATTTGAATTGTTATTTCTAAAAGGTTCAAAGTTCATTACACAGTGTTTGATTCAATTGCCAAGTGTTCCATACTATTGTGCGAGGGATATGTGTAATCCAGGGATGTGTAGCTAATTTAGTAATATGGCAAAGGTACAGTAGGTCATGTGTCTTTGTGGTGCATGTTGTTTTCTTTCTATGAGGAATGTTTACTTCCACATATGACAATTTCTCAAACTGAATGAGCATGACGGTACATTGTTGTTGATGTGTGTTGTATTGTTTGTAAGCATCGTTGGCAACTTCCCATTTAAGCACGCATTCGACTTGGTTGCCCCTTTGGAGTAATGCGTTAAATTACACAGCTAGTCATTACTCGTTTGGAATGCTGACAGTATGACAAGCGCAACAGATTGTGCAACATATTTCCGTAGATATAAAGTGACCCCGTACTCTTGGAAGCTCAGATTCCATGGCATAACATATTTCCAAGATCTTGATTTCCCAATTCCTGAGGAAGCATTTAACTTCGTTGTCGTGAAGCATAGTGCATATTACACAACAAGAATGGAGAACTAACTTGTTTGCATTATTCAATATTTTTAATTTTCCGTACCAATATATTATTTGAAAAATCAAATTAGGATCCTAACAAAAAAAAAATATATCAAAAAAGTCTCAGCTTGTTAATAATAAGTGAAAGAACCACCATTAACAAGTTGTAGGACTTTTCTGATGTTTTTTTCCTTTAACTGGGACCTTGGTGTAATTTTCTCTAGATTATTTAATGTTGTGATTCGAATTAACACTAATTATATTCAATAATAATTAATATTTAAAAATTTTAACCAGCCGTGAGGACAAAGTGAAATTGGAAAAATTCATTAAATAATATCCAATTTGGTATAAAAAAAACCAATGGAGTGAAAAAAACTCAATTCGACATTGTAAGTTTGATGAGGTTCAGTGAAACACATATAGCCATCTACATCCAATTTGGAATGTCTCTTTCTCGCAATGAAATTTCTTTTCTAAACCAAAAAAAAAAAAAACACACACACACACACAATAAGCCCAGATCATCGGAAAAATGTAAATTCAATGAGGTTTAGTGAAAGAAGCTGTAAAGATCTAATTGTTGTCAAACAAATGTTGATTTGTGAAATGAAGTATGCAGGAAATCTCTCATGTAAAGAAAAAAAAATCATAATAAGCCAATATCATTAGTGTTTTCCGATTTGTGAACCCCACGCGCCGTCGTCTACAGTGTTTTCCGGCGGCTGGTTGTCCAGAAACATGAATCCCTCAGAATTCCCTCCTTTGTTCGGTTCTGTCCCTACAAATGTGTCTAAAACTGGAATACATCCCGCTGCACTCATGTCCGGTACAAATTCCATAATGACTTCTTCAAACAGCAACTCATCTTCATCCACTATCATCAGTACCTTAACGCCATTAGAACTTCCAGAACCTCAAAGTATGGTTATTAACCATAGGTTTAATGGAAGGAATTACCTACAATGGTCCCAAAGCGTATTGAGGTATATCCGTGGAAAAAGGAAGGAGAAGTACATTGTAATATCCCGAATTTTGGGACTAGAGGCATAAGATTAAGCCTGGATCAAGTGGACTGCTAGACCCTGGTTTAGCAAATGTCCCTATGAGGCATGTTTAAATTCCCCCAAAATTTCTTTATATCATTGGATATTAAAAGGAATTATATTGGTGAGCTAAAGAGCGCAGGGAATAACAAAATGAAGTGATTGGAAGTCACACACAATATAGTAAAGTGGAATACAAAGTAATTTTGTCATCGGTGAAATTTTCGGTGTGGCAGTGGTGATTGTGTGACATCTTTAGATGGGTAAATGATGGTGAAAAATTATGAAACTTTCCAGAATGAAAGTATACTTATCAAGATTTAATTTGATAGGTCATATAAATCATTTGGAGTTATACACAAAGAGAAATGAATTTTTGAAGTTAGCCCAGCGAAATTAATTATTTTCTGGGGCAGCATCCAAAGATTAAAATTCTGGAAATAGTGAGCTTCCAATTGACCAAATTTTATATTTTTCCATAAAACTAGACTCAATAAGGGTCGCATAACCTTTGGAATCACTCCAATTAGACATTTGTAAAATTCGATATGAATTTTCAAAGTTAATGAAAAATCTGCAGAATTTGGTATTATGTGCGAAAATTCATTATTTGGGCCAATGAGCTTGTGACACGTGGAAAAGTTAATTAACACCCCCATTTAATCAATTCTCCATCATCTTCAGCTCATTTGTCACGGAGAAAACATACCAGAAGAGAGAGAAAATAGAGAGACGAAAATGGAGGGAGGAGGAGAGAGAAAATTCTTTCCTCCGAAACACTGCCGAAACGGCATCCTCTCTCAAAGTACCCTTCAAGAAACTTGCTCTACTCATCGAGATCTTTATTTCTACAGTTTCAAATTTTCATTTGGAGGTGTTTGGTGCCATCTCCCTTGCCGGAGTATTGCCGGAATTCCGAACCGTTTGTGGAAACGAGTAGAGGTAAACGTAAGCTTCCTTTTTAACCGATTGATTTGTTGTTTGGATGAGTATTTTGGAAGTTGGGTTCTATTCATTCTTATAATAAAATGATATTTTCAATGGCTAAATCATGTCTAATGAGTGTTTAAATAGCTAATAATTTGATTAGGAGTAGCAAGGAAGTGATTAAGTCAAAAAAAACGAGAAACCAACAAACTCTTTATGAGAACTATAAATTCCTGTTACTGTTCTGGATTTTTCGTGGAGAAGGAGTAGAAATTTGTTGATTTTGATGCTTCCATTGGCTTTAGGAGGAAAAATTGTGTGGATGTGCAAGTGTTCATGATTTTTGGAAGCTTGTATATGAATTGAGAATTTTTGGAAGTTAAAGGGTAAATGTTGTGTATTCCGTTTTCTGGAGGCAGTGTTATGGTTACATGTTTTGAGAGGACAAATGTTATCCAATGACTATGAAACTTTCCAGTATAAAATTAGAGACATAGACCTTTAATTGGATAGGTCATAATGGTTAATTGGACAAGTATGCTAGGAGATATGAATTTTTTAATGTCTGCCCTGTTTTCTGGAAGAACATCTGAAACAGTTGGTGTTTGGAAAAAGTATGGGAATGGTGTGGTAGTGGCGTTTAAAATCGAGTATTTTTATGTAAAAATACACGTAAAGGGATTAAAATATAGCTTTGAACTACCTCAATTGGAGTTCTATAGAATTAGTTATGATTTTCCAAAGTTAGGTCAAAAATGCTGGTAGTTTGATTACCATGCGAATTTAAGTAAGAAATTGGCCAAATATAATTGGAATGAACTCCAAGGGTGAAAGTAAGCCTATAGGCCTAATGTGGGCCATTGGGTATTTACGTTTCATGGCTCTAATGATGTTATCACTTACCTAGGGCCATGAAGTGATAAAGAAGGAGCAATGGTTGGCGGATCAAGGGACAAGAAGAGAAGGACATAAAGTCCGAGAGGTAGTGAACTTACCTTTTATGCATGTATGTGATATGTATCTCTTGCATTGATATGTGACTGCTTTGCCTATTTGTGTGGAACATGCATGATTGATTGAAGCTCTGTTATATTTGTGCAATGGCCATATGTATGTCATAACATCGAGCATGCAGCATGTCATTATGTTGGCATGAAATAGTGTAGGCAAGCATGTCATGCATTCATATATATTTGGCATGCATAGTGGTAATATTTGCTACTGAGATTCTCTCGAATCTCACTCCTCCCAAACAACCATTCAAACAGGTGAGCATTGGAAACGTGCTGAGATCAGGAAAGAGGTATGCACGAAGAGGACTGTTGCTGGTTGTTTGAAGGTCTGTAAATATTGTGTAAACCCCTGATGGGGAAACTTTTGTACTATAATCAAGCAATATTGTATTAATATTATCAGTATATTCATGTTATTCCTGTGTGCCCACTGAACTACGCATTGCTACTCTGAGTAAGGTCAGTAATAAGAGATATTGTATTATAATCAAACAATATTGTATTAATATTATCAGTATATTCATGTTATTCCTGTGTGCCCACTGAACTACGCATTGCTACTCTGAGTAAGGTCAGTAATAAGAGATATATGAGGCAGGTCGTTACAGTTGGTATCAGAGCAAGCGGTTCTGGCAACAGGATAGTATATTGATATGCTTGATTATAACATGATAAGAACAGCGAAGTGGATTGCTTCAACTAGTTCACAATTAAGCCCGATGGGCGGTATAAGATTGTTCTGGATCCGTTGGGTAAGGCCAAAGTGTGAGCCTCATTCTAGAGTAGGATCACCAATGGGCTGACCAGAGTCGGACAGATAAGTCACAGACAACCTTATGGACTTTTGGGAGCATATTATAGGGTATGTGTCTAAGTACATCTACCAATACTAATATGTGGCCTAAGGATAGTATTTTGATGCCCGGAGGCGATGGGCATAATGGTTGGAATAAGGGCAATCATGGGGTACCGGTAATCAAAAGCAGCTCAAGCCGGTATCTTTATATTTGCATGAGTACACAAAAGTTAAGCGTGCTCAACCCAGGAAAATCTAGGGATGGGTGACCTCCTGAGAAGTACCTTGAAAATCTCAAATCTTTTGATTAAAGGTTTGAAATTTTGATTAGAGGTTCTTAGATGACCTAAGGAATGATTATAGGTATAGAGATGATGAAATAAGTGTTGATCCTTAATCTGAACCATTTCTATTGCAGAGATTACTGCCATAAAAGTTCATTTAATAAGGTTACGAGAACTCAAGGCATAGTGATTGTTTTGAGGTTTCTCCATATTAAGTAATGATCCTCAGTAATCCGTGGGGTTAAAGTCATATAGGCATGATATACGGTGATGCATGATGAGTGGTGATTATGCCGTATGTCTATCCTAGAGGATCTGAATTGATGATACTGAAGGTTGAGGATATGATTGAATCATATATAAGCTTAAATAATGCTTAGGTCACAATGTGAATAAGGTTACACTATGGTTCTGTTCCATAGAGGAAGTCTAAACCATGTGAACCTTATAGATGATGATGGACTTTCAATAATTGTTTGAGGATATTACCCAAAACCGTGGAGGTTAGAATAGGTGCTAATGATTTTGATTCTTAGCGTACCTATTGGGTATGATTAAGGAAAGTGAATTTTTCTATTTACATGATGTTGAGGTTCTAAGAGTTGAACCATAACCTGAGAATCAAATGTCATAGTTGAATTGATTCTTCAGAAAGTTAAGATAGCCTAAGTGGCTTGAGGTACTAGCAAATAGTACATAATTGTGTATGAGGTTGCTAGTTGCTAATCTAGCATAGGGAAAGATCTTGATCATAGAATATTCCTTTAAACTTGTGATGATTGCCTAGAGTTGGACCGATATTGAAAGTCCATATTAAATGACCCCAAATGAGAGAGCAGATTATAGAACTGCTAAAGAAGAAGGACCTTATGAGGTTTAGATCCCGTTATAATGATACTTCCATTCAGAGGCGACCAACCGGACAGAGCTACTTACGGAGGATTCTGATCAGAAAGGGCTACCTACAGGGAGTTCTAATCGGAAAGGGCTACCTATGGGGAGATCTAATTGGAAAGGGCTACCTATAGAGGGTTCTGACTGGGGGGCTGACCAGGTGTATAGGCGCCTGTGTGAAGCACCGAGTGCAGTATTGTAGTGTGAAGCCACCATAACATCGAACTATAGTGTGTAGCCGCCGTGACGACAAACTGTGGAGTGAAACCGCTGTGACGTTGAAACTGTAAAGTAGAGCTATGGGGAAGTCAACTCCCAATAGTTATATCTTATAATGAGTCTTCTATCGCATAAGTTTCCTTGAGAAGAAGGGTCAGGTGACCCAGTAAATTGTCAAGGGGTGCTCCAGTGCCGAATGATGACAGAGATTAAGGAAAGCTACTCTTGCTCTCATATCCTATATAATGGTTCTGCATGTATGTGTTTACCATCACGTGTATTCGTGTGATGAATATACGTTAGGCAGTAAGACCTTTTGGGCCAACGTGTCCTTAGGGAATCAGACCTGACGGGCGGAGGCCTGAGGCGGTAAGTCCCGTAATGCCTCTGGCATAGGGGTGATTCCCTCGGCAGTAAGACCTGATGAACATTCAGAATTTGTGGGGTGGTCGCCCGAGGCCTATTGCGCGGGTGGAGGCCCAGGCCATAGAGATTCCTATTTTGCATGAGCAGTCATCCGAGGCCTATTGCGTGAGTAGACGCATTGCGCGGGTGGACACTTGAGGCCATGGAACTCATGTGATGCACAAGTGGAATCCCGGGGCCTATTGCGCGGGTGGACACTTGAGGCCATGGACACTTGGGGCCGAATGCTCATGTGATTATTGTTGTGATGATGGTTTGTTTAGCATGCTTTATAAACATTGCATAAGAGTATGAATGGCTTGAGTAGCAAGAGACGGAGCCCAAAATAAGAAGTTAGTCGGATGTCCCGTGCGACTGCAGCGTAAGCTGAGCGCCGTTGTAGTGGGCCTAGTGGGGCAGTCCATTACACAAAAAGTTAAACCCCATGGAGGGGTGGAAGTTGGTCGGATGTCCCGTGCGAATGCAACATGAGCCGAGAGCCGTTGTAGTGGGCCTAGTAGGACAGTCCGTTATATAAAAAGTTAAGCCCGTGGAGGGGTGGAAGTTGGTCGGATGTCCCGTGTGACTACAGCGTGAGTTGAGCACCATTGTAGTAGGCCTAGTGGGGCAGTCCGTTACATAAAAATGATACCAGGGTTTGTCGAGCGCTATTTTAGTGACAAATGTCGCGTGCTCATGATTGTTGGACGCTTGTATATGAATTGAAAATTTTTGGAATTTAAAGGGTAAATGCTGTGTATTCCGTTTTCTGGAGGCAGTGTTATGGTGACATGGTTTAAGTGGTCAAATATTATCTAATGACCATGAAACTTTCTAGTCTAAAAGTAGAGACATAGAACTTTAATTTGATAGGTTATAATGGTTAATTGGACAAGTATGCTAGGAGATATGAATTTTTTAATGTCTGCCCTGTTTTCTGGAAGAACATCTGAAACAGTTGGTGTTTGGAAAAAGTATGGGAATGGTGTGGTAGTGGCGTTTAAAATAGAGTATTTTTATGTAAAAATACACGTAAAGGGATTAAAATATAGCTTTGAACTACCTCAATTGGAGTTCTATAGAATTAGTTATGATTTTCCAAAGTTAGGTCAAAAATGCTGGTAGTTTGATTACCATGCGAATTTAAGTAAGAAATTGGCCAAATATAATTGGAATGAACTCCAAGGGTGAAAGTAAGCCTATAGGCCTAATGTGGGCCATTGGGTATTTACTTTTCATGGCTCTAATGATGTTATCACTTACCTAGGGCCATGAAGTGATAAAGAAGGAGCAATGGTTGGCGGATCAAGGGACAAGAAGAGAAGGACATAAAGTCCGAGAGGTAGTGAACTTACCTTTTATGCATGTATGTGATATGTATGTCTTGCATTGATTATGTGACTGCTTTGCCTATTTGTGTGGAACATGCATGATTGATTGAAGCTCTGTTATATTTGTGCAATGGCCATATGTATGTCATAACATCGAGTATGCAGCATGTCATTATGTTGGCATGAAATAGTGTAGGCAAGCATGTCATGCATTCATATATATCTGGCATGCATAGTGGTAATATTTGCTACTGAGATTCTCTCGAATCTCACTCCTCCCAAACAACCATTCAGACAGGTGAGCATTGGAAACGTGCTGAGATCAGGAAAGAGGTATGCACGAAGAGGACTGTTGCTGGTTGTTTGAAGGTCTGTAAATATTGTGTAAACCCCTGATGGGGAAACTTTTGTACTATAATCAAGCAATATTGTATTAATATTATCAGTATATTCATGTTATTCCTGTGTTCCCACTGAACTATGCATTGCTACTCTGAGTAAGGTCAGTAATAAGAGATATATGAGGCAGGTCGTTACATACATCAATGGGGCAGCACCACAACCAGCCCCAGATGATCCAAATTTTGATACGTGGTTTGCAGAAATCAACCAAGTTATGACGTGGCTTTGTAACTCCATGACTGTTGATATCAGTGAAGGCTATCTCCTAACAAACACTGCAAAAGAAATTTGGGATGCAGCCAGAAGAACCTATTCCTCTCTGGATAATACTGCTGCCTTGATCCATTTGAAGCGACAACTTCGAGATATGAGACAAGGCAATCTGATAGTAACCGAGTACTATAATGCGCTGGTAAAACTCTGGCAACAACAAGACTTGTTTGAAGTACACCCATGGAAAAATGTAGAAGATGCACAATTATATAAGAAGATAGTGGAAGAAGGGAGAGTTTATAATTTTCTCCTTGGCCTTAATGATTCATTTGAGGAGATACGGGGCAGAATCATGGGGATCAAACCCCTGCCACACCTCTTTGATGTCGTCAATCATGTACAGTTCGAAGAAAGCAGGAAACTCCTAAACCGAAACAGCCCAAATCTGATTGAGAGCTCAGCCTTAGCAGTACGAGGACCACAAGAGGAACAGAAAAACAAGTGGTGCAATTATTGTAAGAAAAAGGGTCACATCAAGGATGAATGTTGGAAACTACACGGCAAGCCATCATCTAGCAAACCACAGGGACATCTTACCTCAACTGAACAGAAAGTTGAAGATACTTCATTAAGTGGGGAGGAACTGCAGATGCTTTGTCGACTACTTGAGAAACAAAATAAGTCCAACTCCTTGCCTAGTGTTAACTTGGTCCAATCAGGTAATTCTATTGTAGCCCTCAATACTATACAGACTAGCGATGATACATGGATAGTCGATTCAGGAGCCACATATCATATGACTGGTAATCGAACCTTATTTACAAGTCTCAAACTGTGTTCTGAGACCCTTCGAGTCAAAGTCGCTAATGGGGTGTTCACCAAATTCGAAGGAATTGGCACAGTCACACTATCTAATTCACTACGACTTCACAATGTTCTATTTGTTCCGGCACTTACCTGCAATCTAATATCTGTGAGTAAGTTAACGAAAGGACGTGTATGCCGTGTGATATTTGATGATGATGTGTGTCTGTTTTAGGATTTAAACTCGGGACGAACGATTGGGACTTCTAAAGAGTGGGATGAACTTTTCTACCTAGAGAGATCGGACAAGGAGAATGAAGCGATGTGGAATGCACAACAAAGTCTAATTAGCTCAAGCTGTCAGACAAAGATGTACTTTTATGGCATTGTCGCTCAGGACATCCTAGTTTTGATTATATGAGACATGTGTTTCCAAACTTATTTAATAAAGACTATGTTCTTTTTTATTGTGAAACTTGCCAATTGGCTAAACAAACACGATCTACCTACCCAAAACAGTCTTACCTACCCACTACTTCATTCCAACTAATCTATAGTAACATATGGGGGCCAGCAAGAACAAAAACCCGGACAAATGAAAAATGGTTTGTTACGTTCATTGATGATCACACCAGAACCACATGGGTTTACTTGATGAAAGAAAAATTTGAAGTGGCTCAAATTTTTCAACGCTTTCACACCTTTGTAAAGAACCAGTTTCAATCCTCCATCCAAGTCCTCCGAAGTGACAATGGTAGGGAATACCTAAGTAGTACATTTAAAGAATTTCTTGATCAGCAAGGAATTCACCATCAAACCTCTTGTCCCTACGCACCTCAGCAAAATGGGGTCGCGGAACGAAAGAACTGCCACCTACTGGAGGTAACTAGAACTCTGCTGATGGAAAGAAATGTGCCCACGACCTTCTAGGGAGATGCAGTACTAACTGTGACCTATCTCATCAACCGAATGCCCTCTAAAGTCCTCAAGTATACCACTCTTGTCCAAACACTTCTCACCACCTTTCCCAATTGCCCTCTTATAAACTCACTACCTCAAAAAGTGTTCGGGTATGTTGTCTTTATCCATAACCCCAATGGAAGTAAGTTTGATGCTCGTTCCCATAAATGCATCTTCTTGGGATACTCCTCCACACAAAAAGGGTACAAATGTTATTGTCCAACTTCAAAGAAGCTGTATGTCTCCAAAGATATAGTATTCTATGAGGAGGATGCCTACTATCCGAAATTACCCATTCAGGGGGAGTACTCCGATATTGAATGGCTAATCTCACATGAACCAAATTCCAATACTTTACATGATACCCTAAAAACTTCCAAAGCCACCGATGCTAACCCAGAAACTTCAGATGCATTGCCTAACTTTCTTGATGCCAATAATACCTTGCCACCACCGGATTCCTTATCTTTTACATCTCCTAATACCCACCCAAATGAGTTGGAAATACATATTGAAACTGTGACTAAGATGGATGTAGAAGATGGATCAGGAGGAGGTACTAAGCAACAATATCAGGAGGTAGAAAGAAACGTCAATCCCACTCAGAGGAACAACCATGAATCTGACTCGAGGATAGATCCTGAAGAGATGAGCTGGCCTATTGTACTGAGAAAAGGGGTAAGGTCTTGCACTCAGCATCCAATTCAACGATTTGTTTCATATGGTAATCTATCTACCAAGATGCAGAGCTTTGTTGTAAACAGTGCACAAATTGAAATCCCAAACACCTTCCAACAAGCTATGACTGATCCAAAGTGGAAACAGGCTGCGGAAGAAGAGTTAAAAGCCCTTGAGGAAAACAAAACATGGGAAGTCGTATCTTGCCCTCCAGGAAAGAATACTGTGGGATGTAAGTGGATCTTTACCCTAAAGTTTAATCCTGATGGTAGCATCAACAAGTACAAAGCAAGACTAGTCGCAAAAGGATATACACAGACCTATGGAATTGATTATCAGGAGAACATTGCCCCAGTAGCCAAATTCAATACAATCCAAGTACTCTTATCAATTGCAGCTAACTTGGATTGGCCACTATATCAACTAGACATAAAGAATGCATTTTTGAATGGTGACTTGGAGGAAGAGGTCTAAATGGAGGTTCCAGATGGGGTCCTAGCTCCTAACGGCACAGTCTGCAAACTTAACAAGTCATTGTATGGACTAAAGCAATCCCCAAGGGCATGGTTTGGCCGATTCAACAAAGCAATAAGGAAACTAGGGTACAACCAAGGGCAAACAGACGACACGTTGTTTTTCAAACATAACGATGGAAGAGTTACTATCCTGATCGTCTATGTAGATGATATAGTCATTACTAGAAATGATGAAGACTCTATTACCCAACTAAAGAGGGATTTGTCTACTGAATTCCAGGTTAAGGATCTCGGTCAAATGAGATATTTCTTGGGTATGGAAGTGGCAAGAACTAAGAAGGGCATCAATGTGTCACAACGGAAGTATACTCTAGACCTGTTACATGAGACCGGAATGTTAGGGGTAGAACCTGAAGGAACACAAATGGAAGAAGGGTGTCATCTCGAGATTAAAGAGAATGGTGTCCCAATTGACTCAGAACAATACAAGCACCTTGTGGAGAAGCTGATATACCTAACCCACACACGTCCAGATATCAGCTATGCAGTTGGAACAGTAAGTCAGTTCATGCACCAACCACAGGTAGAGCATATGATAGTTGTATATAGAATCCTAAGTTATCTAAAATTCAATCCAGGGAGAGGAATCTTCTTCAAGAAAGGCACAGCCAGAAACTTAGAAATCTACACTGATGCAAACCATGCAAGAGATAGGGAAACTAGAAGGTCATTATTAGGATATTGCACATATGTGTGGGGAAATTTGGTAACATGGCGAAGTAATAAGCAAACTGTAGTGTCAAAAAGCAGTGCAGAAGCAGAATTAAGAGCTGTAAATGATGGAACATGTGAAGGACTCTGGATTATCAGGTTACTAAAAGAATTAGGAATTCCATATGAGGGCCCAATGCAAGTCTGGTGTGACAACCAATCCAGCATTGAGATGACGAGAAACACTGTCCATCATGATCGAACAAAGCATGTTGAAATAGACATGCACTTTATTAAAGAGAAAGTGGAAGCGGGCATTATGACTTTGACTTACATATGATCTGAAGATCAAATTGCAGATGTAATGACTAAACCTCTGGGTAGAGCCAAATTTGAAGAATTTCGATGCAAGCTGGGAATGATTGACATATATTCTTCAGCTTGAGGGGGAGTGTTAGAATATTAGGAAATAAAATTAGGATTCCCTGATTCCCGCTATCCTATCATATCCCTTGATTATAGCCTTAAGTTATTATGATTGTAATCCCCTCCATAATTCCTCTTAATTCCTCTCTTTATGAGGGCTCTCCATTTGAGCCTATATATATTGTAAGCTATGATCATTAGAATAATACATGAGAGAAAACATTGTCTCTGTAAACAATACAAAACAAAGGAAAAAATTCAATTCCCATAAATGGAACCCTAAATATAAAATTCAGAAATTGATGACCAAAACAAGTGAAAAAGTAGGGCTCTGTTCGACTTGAACCCCACAACGGAAATGCAAATGCAAATGCAAAGCTATACGAATTTGTCTTTTCATATTGGTCAATATCGTTTCCTTATTCTTATAAGTGTTTTTAAACAATAATTCATCAAATCAAAAGACTT
This sequence comes from Albizia julibrissin, assembly GCA_037074505.1. NCBI lineage: Eukaryota > Viridiplantae > Streptophyta > Magnoliopsida > Fabales > Fabaceae > Albizia > Albizia julibrissin. The sequence continues at coordinate 34,364,313 of CM073487.1, forward strand.
AATTTTGAACATATCAACGAGTGAAATTAGTTGTGACACCAACATAGGTTTTTTGTTTTGTTTTTCCCGGGGGTGGTTTGGGGGGACTAGCGGAAATGATGAGATAAACACACTAGGAGGATGATTTGGAATTAAACCTCAAAACTACCAACATTTTATTTTAGTAGGGTTATGTTTTCAATTTTTCTTTTTTAAATAACTAAGGGATATGGAAGTAATTTGACCCAAAATTTAAATCCTTAATTATGGCACATAATTTAATATGTAATTTCTTAAGTTCAATGTCCCAAATTAAAATTTAGGTAATTCAACTGTCTTTATATAAAACTTTACAACGAAATTATTATCTTCTATCTTTGTCCTTGTTTTTTTTTATTTTCAAAAAAAATTTTATTTTTCTGTTTTAATTAAAAACCTTATATAGTACATAAGAAGTTGATGATATCTCCAATAAAATTTGATTTCAATTTCAAATCACACGATGCTAAAACTTCAAAACGTACCACCCAATAGTCTTGAAAACCGTGTTCAAGATACTGATACACAAGTATTGGTTCCAAATTAAGTGATAGAAACACGAAATTGATCAGGTCCAAGGAAAAAAGACTCTAGCAATGCTCAGTAAAATAGATATACTTATTGCTTTATCATTCACAAATCCCTATTTTTATTATATATTTTTATATTTTATTTGGAACTTTTTATTATAATAATTGAGCTTAAAATGCCTCTTTTGTGATTAAAGGTGTTTTTATGAAATTAAGGTTGAAAAAGGGAAAAAATATCTAAATTTTTTATTATTTACCTTAATTGATTAATTTTTGGAATGTATGCTATTACATGTTGGATTTATTTTCTTTGCAAATCATTTCGGAGAAAATTACAAAAAAGAATCTAGAATTTCTAGAAACTACGAATTGATTTAGAAAGGAACCAGGGAGCATTACATAAAATTTTCCAAAAGTTTTAAAATTTCCATTTAGACCCATAAAATTTTTAAATTTTTAGTTTAGTCCCTCCACAAAACTTTCAAAATTTTCATTTTAGTCCCTTGGTCAAAATGCACATTTTGACCAAGGGATCTATCTGACTAAGAGTCTGTTTGGAAACGCGTTTCATAGACCAAAAAGTTCAGTTGAAGCCCCCAAACGTCCAAAATCTCATCTGACCTCTCCAACACCTGTTTGGGGATGCGTTTAATCTCACTGGGCTTCACATAAAAAAGGAGCTTCTGAGGAAAGCTCATCCAAGTTGCTTCTAGCAACAGTGAGTAGCTTCTTTAGACTTTTTGATGGATAAAATATGATTTGACAGTAAGCAACATCTCTTTGTCTTGTTCCTAAATTAAAAAAAAAATTCTACCAACAAGATGGACAGGCGAGAAGGTAAAGGGGAGAAAATAAAAGGATTTCATTTCACACATTTTGAAATACGTGGAGAATTTAATTCATTGATTATAAGAATCCATTTACTGGGGATAAAATTATAATTTAAATATAAATTTATCTATTTTTAATTAAGTATTTAGTGCATTTCTTTTTTAATAATAATTGATTTTATCAAATTGTATTTAAATTTTTTCATTTCAATTATCACAATATATGTGTGTGTAGTATTCAATAAAGTTAATACCCTTTTCAGTTATTTTTCATCTAAACGGGCTTTTCAAACGCTAATCCAAACATGTTCAAGATTAAAAAAAAAGTCACTTCTGCCACCGCCAATCCAAACACAAATCACATTTACAATCTGACTTTTTTTCAATTTGACTTCTGTAAAAGCCCATTTTAAAAAAGTCACTTTTACACCGCTAATCCAAACACGCACTAAACTGCCCGGCTGGACTTCTCCTTTGTCGCGATTACTGAACACCAATAGAGCCACGGAGTGACATGAGAGAGAGAGGGGCAGGGTGTGGGTGATGTGCTTTCCTTGTTGTCCCTCTATTTGGGGGGCATTTTGAAATGTATTTTTCATTATTCTTTAATTTATTAGATTCTACATGAAATGAACGACATTTTTATATCTTATAAGTAGATTTGTTTTCAATTTTTTTATACTTTTTCAAAGATTTAAGTGTTCAAAAGTGTGTAATTTCTTTTTCATTTAGTCTTAAATCTTTAAAAAATTGAAAATAACTCTATTATTTTTCTCAGAAGATATTAAAATATTGCTCATTTCATATAGAATCTAATGATCTAAAGAACCATAAAAAATACACTTGGGAAGGCCTCTAAAATGAAGGGGCAACAAGGACAGTAGGGAAAGCACATCACCTACCCCCTAGTCAAGAGCAAGCTCGGGACTTTCTTGTTCGAGCTCTTACCTCCACCACTGATACACCACCATCACCTTCAATCCCCTCCCACCTTTACTACTTGAGCCTTTATTGTCGGCTTTCGTCATCCAATTTGGGGAGAGGAGGAGAGCCATGAAAAACCAGAGGCGACCTCCATCCTTCGCCTTCTTCTTCATCGCCTCATCTTTTCTCTTCACCATCATCCCTACAAAAAAATAGTCCATTTCTGACAGAATTTGAGACAGAAAAAAATTACATCTCAAAAGTCGCCCAAATTCCGTCAGAAATTCCGTCGCAAATAAGAATTTCCGACGGAATTTGCTATGGAACAAGTCCGTTGAAAATTCTGTCACAAATCGGAATTTGCGACGGAATTTCCCACAGAAAAAGTCCGTCAAAAATTCCATTGCAAATCAAAATTTGTGACGGAATTTCCTATGGAACAAGTCCGTTGGAAATTCCGTCACAAATCAGAATTTCCGACATAATTTGCGATGGAATTTCCCAAGGAAAAAGTCCGACAAAAATTCCGTCGCAAATCAAAATTTTCGAAGAAATTTGCGATGGAATTTGCGACGAACTTTTTCCATGGGAAATTCCGTCGCAAATATATATTTATTATTTAAAATATAATATGATTTATTTAATTAATAATTAATCTAATTATTATATATTAATTATATTATAATTTAAAATTTTAATTATTATTAAATTATAATATAAGTAAAAAAAACTATTAATTTATATTTATTATTGGAATATATATATATATATATTCAATAATATATTATATACAAATACAAATACAAATTTTATAAATACAATAAAAATAAAATGAATAAAAAAAGATATTAATAATAAAAATTTAGATATAATATTTACGTAAAAAAATAAGGAAACTAAATTGTAATGTTTACATATATATATATATGTGTGTGTGTGTGTGTGTGTGTGTGTGTGTGTGTGTGTGTGTGTGATAGATGATACCCAAGAATTCATAATCAGGATATAAGAAAGACATTATGGGTCTGACCGAACATGATCCGGATTATGGAAGGATCTATGCCCTCTTTCATGCATAGAATATATTACAGAGAGTCTGTCCATAGGACCTCAATAGACCTCTAACCTTCTTCCTTCAGATCATATCAGCACAACCTTCATTCGTTTTGTACTGGAGGTGTAGCCATAATATATCCCTTATAATAATGATTATAAAAACTTGGATATCATAATCCCTATTTAGATCATACTCATTTAGAATATGATAAAACTACTTCTCTAATTCCCTATAAAGAGTTTAGCCAGACACACCTTACTTGATTTTCAATATATTTTGTTGCTCAATAAAATTCCACGTAGATGTTGCTGAAATGAAGGCTTTATTGATAGTAAAAAAGTTTACAAGGGTATTTCGAGATTTCAGAACACTCGAAAGCTTACAATAAAATTATTAACAGGATGCCTTATACTTTGCCTTACAGACTCTTATACAGATATTAAACAAACTCTAGTTACAAGACTCTGGTTACTTTTCTAAACTATGGTCTTCTTCTTTTCACTATTCCTTCACATGCTTGTCCTTTTTTCTTTTATTCTTCTCCACTCCTTTTATTGATTGGTACTCTTATTAGATTTTGGTCTTCATCTATCATCTCTATTTCCATGCCAAAATCTTCTCCCATTAACCACATTGCTTTGTCATTTTCTGCCAACAATTCCTTTCTAATCTTCAAAAATTTTCTTCTTATCCTTTTTTCTTTCTTTTTTTACTTTTTTCAAATTTTTCTTTATTTTCTTTATTTTTCTTTCAATCTCCTCCATTCTTTTTTCTTTTTCTTTTTCTTCACTTGTCACTTCTTTTCTTTTGTCTTCTTCCATTACAGAATATATGGGTTTATGGGAATTTCCTATTCTTTTTCTTTTTTCTCATTTTCTTTACAATACTAACAATTATAATTAGGATATTCAGATAAGAATCTACATACTTTCTTGCTTATTTCCTCTATGTGATCCATCTCATTCTTCTTAATGTTATCATACCAATTATAGAATCTTCCATGTGTTCCATTTGAGGTTTTTCCAAGTGAGTATATACAAGTCAGATTACTTGTATGATATACCCCAAGGGTTTTCATCAATATTGGTTACAATCCTGTTCATTTCCTAGAATATGATATGATGATCTTAAGTTCTTATATTGGATACTCTGAACTGGAATTCTTCATCATCCTCAATTTCTTCTTTAATCTCTAGTTCATACTCAATGGGCTTCTTTGTTGTTCCAAGTCTGATCAGATTAATTGGATTATAAAACTTGTCAGGCGTAATCTCAGCTACTGTGGAATAACACCTGATGAATACTTGATGTTGCAATACAATTTTAAAATACTTTTAAACAGCTTCCTTAAATTTTAGGTGAAATAATTCAATTTCTTTCATACTTAGAGAGGGATATATGGTCTGAATTAATCCATAACTATACAAGGGTTTTTACTATTTCTGGAGATGTTCTGGGGGTATATAATGGCTTTATTGAAGGCATAATGGGATACATATTTGATGGTTTTGTGAGAAAGACTTAAAAAATTTAGTCTTTTTACAATGAGTTTATAGAACCGATATTGGTGAGGTATGTCAAATATTTCTTGGTTCCTGGTAGATTTAGAGGTTGAGGCTATAATACTCTTGTCGGGTAAAGTAGTCTTATACTTTGGACTTGGGCTTTTTTCTTTCTGGACATTCTTTTCTTTTTGGACTTGCTAGTCTTTTATAATTTGGGCTAAAGGGATTAATTTCTTGGGACCTTCTGGCTTATTAGGCTTTTCTTGAACTTGGGTAGAAGACCCAATTAATAATTTCTGAGTGAATGACTCAGTTTGGGTAGGTGACCCAATTACAGGTAGTTCCTTGTCTTTATTATTTATCTTTGAAGGTTCCTTATTGGATTCCTTCATTACTGATCTTTTTTCCAGGATTTCCACTCTAGTAAATAATTTATTTACAGTACTAGTAAGATTAGAGACATAATTAGATAAATTATGTACACTATTACTTACTTGGCTTCCCAGTAAACTCATATTTACTTCGAGCATTTAATATTCATCACAATATTAGTCATAAAAGTATTTTTCTCTTGTGGCTCATTTAAAGGTATTCAGCTTACTGTAATGCCCCTTTTTAAACCATAAATAATTACGAGCGATAAGCATATTTGGTAACATAAAGCGTACAACACATCGGAAACATGTAAATACATCATATTAGTTTACATTACTGAAGATTACCCTCAAAGGGTTTGATAACACATATAGATACATGTACAATGAGTACCAAAACACTAATAGCCAGGTACATGCGGAAGCGCTATAATCACAACGGAACTCTGGGACCCTAATCACCGGTAGCCGCTGCCTTGCCTCTTGAGCTACCTGCTTCAGCTGAAATGGTTTCGTTGTTTGGAAAGAATGAGGTTCAAGAGAATCTTAGTAGTAACATGCTTACATACAATAAAATGCGAAAATAAATATGCAATATCATAAAATGTAAGATAATTGAACGTAAGTGTGTACACTAGCCCAAGGTCAAACTATACATCTGCCCTTGGTCGACTTGGTGCCCCTGTTGAGTCCTTGACCACAACATGGAGAATGGGTGTGTCTAGAACACTAGCTCATGTTACAATGTATGACATTCATAGTGGCATCACATAGTATATGTAAGAAGGATGTTACTACCTTATTGCGTTCCTTGTGTCCTTTTCTCGTGGTTCGGAGCTGAGGCAAGCTTAACCTTTGGATCGTTCCCAATTCCTACAATATCTAAATGCCATAGATGAGTTATTACTCATTCGCTCATTGCCCCAAACTCTAGATATTGGTTAACTTAGCTTGACGATGCTAAATTACCAAAATGCCCCTGTAGACCCCGGTCTACTAGAACTTATCAAAATTTATGACTTAGGCTATTCAAACACAATTTGTATGTAGAATCCATTTTTGACCTCAAATTTGTCAAATTCATAGCCAAATGACGAAAATACCCTTAGTGACTCTTTCTTTTGAGTTCTAAAGCATATTTTGTCATTTCTCATTCTGGGGCTTTTCTCACTTAGTCATCAACATATACCCTACACAATTTCATCATCTAAACCCGTTGGAATCATTAAATCCCATCTCCTTAATCACGTTCTACACAGGTCTTAGATTTTAAGTTCTCATAAAAATTGTGTCGGTTTCTCGTTCTGTCTTGCTTAATCACCTCCTTTCTACTAATAGTTAAGCTATTACCTATTTAAATAATCATTAGATAAGGTTTGGAAAAACTTGAATTTTAGAGTTCTTTAAGTTTCTTCATCTATCTTTCACAAGAACAACCAAACCAATCCAAGAATAACACTAATAGCATCCACTTAAGTAAGAGAATCATGTTTGGAGAGTTACCTTTGAGTTTCTTCACTTTCTCTCTCCTTAACGTCTGATTGTTTCTCTCTCTCCTCTTGGAAACTCTTGAAAACCATTGATTCAAAGATGAAGAGATGAGCAAGAGAGATCATAGTGAGTTTAGGAAGCATGAATCACAAGTTTCAAGTTTCTTACCTTGAGTTTAAAGAATCCCTAACTTCTTCTTACTGTACCGCCTCAGTCTCTCTCTCGCGTTCGTTCTGATCGGTTTGGACGATGGAATGGAATGAAGAGTGAAGGGAATAATATATATTATAGGTTAAGTTAAATAATTAACTTAACATGGGTGGCACTATTCTATTGGTGCATAAATCCATTTCTTGTTTTAATATTTCATTTCCCTTCTTGGCACTTCATTCAGCCGTGTTGCATGAGAGTTCAGGGAATAATATTGATCTCAACTATCCCATTGTCATATTGTAAGTAGTTGACTTTTGTCCTTTAACTTTGACTAGTTGGCCTTATTTGATAACAATTCGCCAAAATGGCCCATTAGTTCTCAAGTAGTCATTTCCCTCTTTTTAGTGCTCATATAATTGAGATCATTAGGAAAATTATAATCAATTTCCACTTTTTGGAAAAATTATGGTTTTGCCCCTACGTTTAATGATTTACCTAAATAAATCATTTCTTGCTTCTTTTCCTTTGGTTTGATCAATTTTAACATGTATAATGGACCTTCAGCCATATCATTTCATATTTCAAATTTTGGTCATAATAGTAGGCATTTTCGTGAACACCAATTGCTCTTTCGGGTCATTGTTTAGCCAAATTGTGTGTAACTGATAATTGAAATATTATAGTAATTTCATGCACACCACAATTCACCATTTTATTCCATTAGGTGTATCAATTGCATAGGAGGAATATTGGTGATTGAAAATTGGGGTGTTACATTTCTCCCCTCCTTAAATAAATTTCGTCCCCAAAATTTGTTACAAATACTCACTCATAAACTCCGGGAAACGCTTTTGCATGTCTTCCTCAGACTCCCATATAGCTTCTTTAGGAGATAATCCCTTCCATATTACTTTGATAAACGGGATGCTTCGGCGGTATCTCAATTGTTTATCCTGCCGATCGATAATTCAATTAGGTGTGACCTCATATGTCAAGTCATCTCGTAGGTTAACTTCTTCGTATTAAATCATATGCTCGGGATCGGGTTGATATTTCTTTAATTGTGACACATGGAAGACATCATGTAGCTTGCTTAAACTTGGAGGTAAAGCTATCTGATATGCCACTGGCCCAATTCTCGAAAAAATTTCGAAAGGACCAATATATCTTGGGCTCAACTTCTTTACCTTCATCGCTCTACCAATGCCAGTAGTTGGCAAAACCTTCATAAATATATGGTCGCCAACCTCAAACTCGAGAGGTTTCCGCCTCTTATCGGCATAGCTTTTCTGTCGGCTCTGTACAACTAGTAGCCTCTAGTTGATTAACTTTATTTACTCCGTTGTTTTATCAACAATGTCTTGCCCATATATTTGTCTCTCACACAACTCTATCCAGCACAAGGGCGACTAACACTTCTTTCCATATAACACTTCATAAGGAGCTATCTGAATACTCAAATGATAGCTGTTGTTATATGCAAATTCCACTAAAGGAAGGAATTGATCCCAATTACCTTTGAAATCAATCACGCACGCCCTAAGCATATCTTCTAGTTTCTGGATTATTCTTTCAGTTTGTCTATATGTTTGAGGATGATAGGCCGTACTGAATCAGAGCTTAGTACCTAAGACCTCATGTACTACCTTCCAGAACTTAAAAGTGAATCATATATCTCTGTCCAATATAATGTTCTTTGACGTACCATGGAAACGTACAATCTCTTTAATATAGATGTCCGCAAGCTTGTTGGAAGAATAATGCACATTGATCGAAAGAAAATGGGCTTTCTTTATGAATTGATCTACTATTACCCATATGGCATCATGGTTCCGGACCTTTGGTAGTCCTATTATAAAGTCCATAGTGATGCTCTCCATTTCCATTCAGGAATTGTAGGATTCTGTAGTAGCCCTGAAGATCGCTGATGCTTAGCTTTGACTTTCTGGCACGTAAGGCAACGAGCAACAAACTTTGTCACGTCCTTTTTCATGCCTGGCCACTAATACGTGGACTTCAAATTGTGGTACATTTTGGTTGCTCCTGGATGTATAGTATATTTACTCTTATGTGCCTCCTCCAGGATCTGCCACCTCAGTTTTGTTTATGGTGGTACATATATCCTCTGGTGGTACCGGACTAGCCCACTCGGTGATAAGTTATACTCTTGAGTTTCTCCCTTTGTGATCATATTTCTGATAGACTAAGCATGTCTATCTTGTTTTTGAGCCCCTTCTATTTATGCTTTTAGATTATTCTCTAACTGACTAACATTGTTGTTGCTAATTAGTATCTGGTTTGAGAGATTGAGATCTCGGAAGTTCTTAATTAAGTTCTTCTCATAGATCATAAGGACTGCTACCTCCACTACTTTACGGCTCAATACATCTGCAACGACATTAGCCTTTCCTGGATGATACTTGATCTCTAGATTATAGTCTTTGAGTAACTCCATCCACCTTCGTTGTCACATATTGAGCTCTTTTTGATTGTATAGATATTTCAAACTCTTGTGGTCGTAGTATAGCTCTACGGTTGCTCCATAGAGATAGTATCTCTAGATCTTTAGTACGAATACAATAACTGTCAACTCAAGAACATGCGTGGGATATCATTGTTCGTGAGGCTTCAATTGTCGAGATGTGTATGCCACAACATGGCCTTACTGCATTAGGACACATCCCAATCTATGCCCACTGGCATTTGTGTAAACCACAAAGGATAATTATAGATCTAGAATTATCAGAATTGATGCAGTTGTTAGCTTTCGTTTCAACTTGGTGAAGCTCTCTTTGTAATCGTTGTCACACACAAAATGCTGAGTCTTTCGTGTCAACTTAGTTAGTGGCAATGCTATTCTGGAGAAATTCGGTATGAATCATCGATAATAGCCTGCGAGACCTAGAAAACTATGTATCTCAAATACTGTCTCTGGCATCTTCCAATTTAGTACTGCTTCCACCTTGTTTGGATCCACTGAGACCCCTTGCTGTGAGACCACATGACCCAGAAATTTAACTTCTGAAAGCCAAAACTCACATTTGCTTAGCTTGGCATAGAGTTGCTTGCTCCTCAATATGTTCAGTATAGTTCTCAAGTGGTGTTTATGCTCTGCTTGGCTCTGGGAATATACCAGAATATCATCGATGAAGACTACCATAAATTGGTCCAAGTATGGACAAAAACTTTAATTCATGTAATCCATGAATACTACAGGTGCATTGGTCAGTCCAAATGGCATTACAAGAAACTCGTAGTGACCATATCGTGTTCTAAAAGCAGCTTTCGAAACATCATCTGCCTTCACTCTAAGTTGATGGTAACCTGATCTCATATCAATCTTTGAGAATATAAAGGCTCCCGATAGTTGATCAAGAAAATAGTCGATTCTAGAAAGAGGATACTTATTCTTGACAGTCACTTTGTTCTGCTCCCTGTAATCAATATAGAGTCATAAGCTTCCATCCTTCTTTTTCACAAATAGCACTGGAGCTCCCCATGGCGAAACACTGGGTCTAATAAACCCTTTTTCTAGTAACTCTTCAATTTTCTTTTTCAATTCTGCCATCTCACTTGGCGCCATTCTATACGAGGCTTTCGATATCGGCTCTGCTCCAGACTTAGTTTCAATAATAAACTCCACTTCTCTGCTCGGGGGTAAGCCACTGATATCTTCTAGAAATACATCAGGAAATTCATTTACAATAGGGATATTCTCCAATAATATTCCTATTTCTGATTGCATGGAGAAAAACACAATATAACCCTGATAACCCTTGTGTAAGCATCTCTTAGCTTCAGCTGTGGAAAGAAAGTTCAAATTGGTTTCTACATTGGCTTTTGTTATTGGATTAGGGTAAACGACCCTTTTGTTTCTACAGTCTAACATCACATTGTTTGCAATTAGCCAATCGATTCTGAGAATTACTTCTAGCCTTTTCAATGGTTAACAAATGAGGTCAACCGTCGACTCATGACCTTCGACATTTATTATACAATTCAAGCAAACCTCTGTGGTGACAAACCCGTTACCCATAGGCGTAGATACCTTCAAATCATAAGGTAATCGATGCATGCTCAGGCCTAGTCATCTTATTCAGTCATATGCAATAAATGAGTGACTAGCTCTTGAATCAAATAATGCTTGTACTAGATTACCGTTGAGAAAAGATTATACCTCTAATCAGCTCCGGTGACTTCTGAGCTTCCTCGTGTGTCAAGGCGAATACTCTGCCCTATACTTGTTGCCTCGGTTCTCTTAGTTCTTATCACTGTCTACAATCCCTGGCAATATGCCCTGGTTTATTACAGTTGTAGCAGACAATCTGCCTAGTTGGTGCCATTGCTTGCTTTGCTTGTGAGCATGTCTGACCCAGATGGAGAGGATTCTTACAATATTGGCAGATTTTGTTCCCAGATGGTCTTAGATTACCTCGGCTATCAGGCTGGTTAGGCTTCTTGTTGCTACCACTCGGAGTACCACCCTGATATTGAAGCTTCTGGGAAAAATTATCGCCACTAAGTGTAATCTTGTTGCCGGTATTTCTCTGGGTATGAGCTTCATCAAATTATGCTCAGTTAGTCGGCATTCTTCAACAGCCTTGTGAAACTTTTTAAAATGTTGGGACATGAATTTCTCTTTCATTTCTGGCTTTAGTCCCCTTATCATCATATCCGAACTCCACCTTTCGTCTTCTCGAATATTTAAATAGGAAGAGTATCTGGATAGTTGAGTATATCTGGCTAGATAATCATCAAAACTTTCCTTGTCGCCCTGCTAAATAGTCAGGAATTCAGTTTCCTTAGCTAATCTTACTGATCTGGGAAAATATTTTTCGTTGAATTTCTTCTAGAACACTTCCCACGATAAGGGAATATTTTTTGCTTGTAAAATTGCTTCAGTGCTTTCCCACTATCAATTTGCCTCACCCTCCAGCTTATAGATTACTAGAGGGGCTTTAACATTATCAGGGCATTCTAAGATCCTGAAGATTTTCTCTAAATGAGATATCCATTTCTCAGCATCTTTAGGATCAAACCTCCCCGGAAAAATAGATAGCTGATGTTGATTCATTCAGGTTACCTAGGTATGCATACTTTCAGCTTCAACAATCGGAACCTTGGGCACCACTGGCTCAGGCTTTAGAGGCTGTAGATGACCTCTGTCCTGTCCATCCAGATTATTGTGGGCTTATTTATTGGTGTGTTACTTATGTTGCCCTTCTCTCATTTCATTTCGTAGTTTGTTCAACGCGTTCTGTTGTTCTAGCATCATACCTATTAATTGTTGTATTTGGTCAGGCCTAAAATTAGGGTCCACATTATTATTTCCATGTCGACCTCTGCCTCGCCCTCTACTTCGGCCTCTATTATTTCCTCGTGTATGGGTTATCTCTATAATTCACTCTACATGAAAGCAGAGAAAGGGTAAACATCATATGGAAGCAAGGGCATTTTTGTTCTTTCACAATAATTTGGATACATGAATTTATCATACATAGTATTTAGCATGATTATACATCTCACATAGCATGTATATTCAACCCATGTATGATAGTTACTCATCATATTAAAGCATTATACAAAATCACTTGTCATATGTTGTTCCATTACCTCTGAACTCGAGTTTAGACCTAACACTCGAGTCCTCCGTGACATACTCAAGTCGAGGTAGTTTTACACTGAAACTTGGCTGATTCCTTCATTTTGTACTCGCCATGAAAATTTGCACTCGAGTTCAACATGGTACACTCGAGTTCTTCTACTTGCACTCGAGTTCTGAGAGTGTAGAAGTGAGAGTTTATTCCAGAAAACTCTTGGATATCATCAACTACACGTCGCACTTGAGTTCACCATTCGACACTCGAGTTTTTGGGATCTCGCACTCGAGTCTCGTGAGTTCTGGGAAAAGAGTTCCTACCCAGAGTTTCCCAACATACCAGAATAGGAAATGCACTCGAGTTCACCCATATGAACTCAAGTTTCCAACTGATTACACTCGAGTTTCCATAGATTCACTCGAGTTTTCACCCATCGTACTCGAGTTTGATTCTTGCACTCTCGCGAGTTCCTTCCTGGAACTGCTTACATTTCTCATTGCACTTGAGTTCAGCCTCCCAAACTTGAGTTCTAGCCCCTAAATTCACCTATAAACTTGAGTTTTTCAGCTCACACTCGAGTTCATCAGCCATGCAAAGCTGGTTACCCTTTAGAAATCACTCCAAATTCATTTCTAACTCATCCAACCCATTGTTTTCCCCTTAATTAACATCCCTTGGTAGTTTCCAACTACCATACCTCCAACCTTATGTAAACTTGACCATGCCATTTCTGCATTTTCCAAAACCGCTTTATGTTTTTGTATATGCTTACTCTCTGATACCAAAAACTGTGACACCCCTTTTTAAACCATAAATAATTATGGGCGATAAGAATATTTGGTAACATAAAGCGTACAACACATCGGAAACATGTAAATACATCGTATTGTTTTACATTACCAGAGATTACCCTCAAAGGGTTTGATAACACATATAGATACATGTACAATAAGTACCAAAACACTAATAGCCAAGTACATGCGGAAGCGCTATAATTGCAACGGAACTCCGGGACCCTAATCACCGGTAGCCGCCGCCTTGCCTCTTGAGCTACCTGCTTCAGCTGAAATGGTTTTGTTGTTTGGAAAGAATGAGATTCGAGGAAATCTTAGTAGCAACATGCTTACATACATAGTGTTCATAGGGGTTTACAAAATAGTTACAAACCTTAAAATACATTACAAAGTCTTCACACGTCTCTTCTTGTACTCGTCTGCAACCTCCCGTTGACGAAAAACACCCTTTTGTTCTCCGAGCCGCTACCTGCTGCTGGAAACTTACGTTTTTATGGAAATGGTGAGATTCGGAAGAATCTCAGTAGTTTCATGCTTACATACAAATAGAATATGAAAATAGATATACAATTTCATGGCATGTAAGATGATCAACTTTTCGTGTATACACTAGCCCAAGGCCAAACTTACGTCTACACCTTGGTCGACTTGGTGCCCCTGTTGGGTCCATGACCACAACATGGTAGAATGGTATGTCTAGGATACTAATTCATGTTACAATGTATGACATTTATGATTTAGTATCACATAGTACAAGTATGAAGGATGTACTACCTAGACTAGTGACCTTTCCTTGCTCGTTCTTGGTCCAGCTCCGATTCGGCTCATCTGTTGGTATATCCTAAAATTACACATTTAGGATAAAGGTGTTATTATTTACTCGTAACTCATTCTAGACTCATAGTGTTGGTTCTCTCGACTCATTGTTGTATAATTACCAAAATACCCCAAAGACTTGGCTTATGCCCATTTGTATCCAATTACTTGCACTTTACCCAAAATTCTGACTTGAGGTGATCCTACACAATTTCACGTGTAGAATCTATTGGTGACTTTAGTTTACTCAAATTCAGGCCTGAATGATGATAATACCCCTTGATACCCATTTCCTTAGTGCTTTAAGGGTAATTCGGTCATTACACACAGAAGGCCTCTTCTCACTTCGCCATCAACATGAACCTGACTCATTTTGATCTTTTGAACTTAGTTGAATCATCCAATTGATGAAATTCCAATTTCATCTTCGTGCCACACAATTAGCAGCAATTAGTGAGTTCTTAGAATAGTTATGTCGGTTTCTCGTTTTCTCTTGTCTAAACATATCCTTTTTACTTCTAATCATAAGATTAGCTAGTTAGGCAAGCATTAGACATTGTTTGGACTATTAAAACACTAATTGAACGAGGAGTGAACAGTACCCATCTTCTACCGTACTCATCCAATCAACAAACCAAATAGCTCAGAAGGAAGCATATGCTTACCTTAACTTGTTTATGAATTCGGTTTGGAATTCCAGAGACACTTCAGACGGCGAGACAGCACCAACTGCCTCCAATCAAGAATCCAAAACCCCAGCATTGAAGCTCGTGATGAGTAGAAAAATGTTAGTGAAGGGTACTTGGAGAGAAGACGCCATTTTGATAGAGTTCCGGCTATCAAAAGATTTCTCTCTCTTCTCTCTCTCCTCCATTCTCGTTGTTCTCGTTCTCATTTTGTTCCTGCGATTTCTTGTTCTTTCCTTTTTGCGTTTTGATTCAATTGGCACACAGGAAATGAATAAAAAGGAAAGGATAAAGAGTGATGAGTCATTAATAATGAATCTTATGTGGCCATAATCATTAGTCCACTTCTTTAGCTTTCTTGCATGATAATTCATTTCCTTTGTCATGCTTCATTATTCACTAAAATAATGAGATACATAGAGAGAATTATTATTCTCAAACTATCCCATTATACCACCTTACAAGGGGTTAATTGTAGCCTTATGCTTTATGGCTCTTGACTTTTCTTGAGTATTAATTCACTTAGTATTCGTTTCCCTCCTTTTAGTTCCCATCTCATTGAAATTATTGGGAAAAATAATCATTTCCTACTTTATAGAAAAATTACTATTTTTCCCTTACGTTATTTTCCCATTGACTAATCATCACATAATCACGACTACCACATAGATATTTTATAATATCCTGAATTTGGGGACTAGAGGCATAAAATTAAGCCTGGATTAAGTGGACTGCTAGACCTTGGTTTAGCAAATGTCCCTATGAGGCATGTTTAAATTCCCCAAAATTCCTTTATATCCTTGGATATTAAAATGAGTTATATTGGTGAGCTAAAGAGCTTGGGGAATAACAAAACGAAGTGATTGGAAGTCACACATAATATAGTAAAGTGGAACACAAAGTAATTTTGCCACCGGTGAAATTCCCGGTGTGATAGTGGTGATTGTGTGACCTTTTTCGATGGGTAAATGATGGTAAATATTTATGAATCTTTCCAGAATGAAAGTAGACTTATCAAGCTTTAGTTTGATAGGTCATATAGGTCATTTGGAGTTGTACACAAAGAGAAATGAATTTTTGAAGTTAGCCTAGCGAAATTAATTATTTTCTGGGATAGCATTTAAAGATTAAAATTCTGGGAAGATTGAGCTTCCAATTGGCCAAAGGTTATATTTTTTATTAAAACTAGACTCAATAAGGGTCGCATAGCCTTTGGAATCACTCCAATTGAACATTTTTGCAATTAGATATGAATTTTCAAATTTAATGAAAAATCCGCAGAATTTGGTATTTTGTGCGAAAATTCATTATTTGGGCCAATGAGGTGCTGACACGTGGCAAAGCTAATTAACACCCCATTTACTCAATTCTCCATCATCTTCTTTGTAATTTCACGCAGGAAAAATCTGAAAGAGAGAGAGAGAGTGATCAGATATAAATGGAGAAAGAAGAGAGAGGAAATTCTTTCCTCCGAAACACTGCCGAAACGGCATCCTCTCTCAAAGTACCCTTCAGGAAACTTCCTCTACTCATCGAGATCTTCATTCCTACTATTTTGGATTTTCATTTGGAGGTATTTGGTACCGTCTCCCTTACCGAAGTATTACCGGAATTCCGAACCGTTTATGGAAACGGGTAGAGGTAAGCGTAAGCTTCCTTTTTAACCGATTGATTTGTCGTTTAGATGAGTATAAAGGAAGTTGGGTACTATTTATGGATGGTTTAAATTAGTGTTTTCAATGGATAAATCATGTCTAATGAGTGTTTAAATAAATAATCACTTGATTAGGAGTAGCAAGGAAGTGATTAGATAAGAGAAAACGAAGAAACAACAAACTTTTTCGGAGAATCTGATTTTCTGCCCTGTACTGTGACATAGAGAAAGAGTGGAAATTTTATAATTTTGATGCTTCCAATGGCTTTAAGAGGCAAAATTGTGTGGATGTGCAAGTGTTCATGATTTTTGGACGCTTGTATATGAATTGAGAATTTTTGGAAGTTAAAGGGTAAATGCTGTGTATTCCGTTTTCTGGAGGCAGTGTTATGGTGACGTGTTTTTGAGTGGTCAAATGTTATCCAATGACCATGAAACTTTCCATTCTAAAATTAGAGACCTTTAATTGGATAGGTCATAATGGTTAATTGGACAAGTATGCTATGAGATATGAATTTTTAAAGATATGCCTTATTTTCTGGAAGAACATTTGAAACAGTTGGTGTTTGGAAAACTTCTGGGAATGATGTAGTTGTGGCGTTTAAAATCGAGTATTTTTATATAAAACTAAACTTAAAGGTATTCAAATAGAGTTTTGAACCACTTCAATTGGAGTTCTATAGAATTAATTATGATTTTCCAAAATTTGGTAAAAAATGCTGGTAGTTTGATTACCATGCAAATTTAAGTAAGAAATTGGCCAAATATCATTGGAATGAACTCCAAGGGTGAAAGTAAACCTATAGGGCTAATGTGGGCCATTGGGTATTCACTTTTCATGGCTCTAATGATGTTATCACTTGCCTAGGGCCATGAAGTGATAAAGAAGGAGCAATGGTTGGCGGATCAAGGGACAAGAAGAGAAGAATATAAAGTCCGAGAGGTAGTGAACTTACCTTTTCTGCATGTATGTGATATGTATTTTTTTCATTGATTATGTGACTGCTTTGCCTATGTTTGTGGAACATGTATGATTGGTTGAAGCTCTGTTATATTTGTGCAATGGCCATATGTATGTCATAACATGGAGCATGCATCATGTCATTATGTTGGCATGAAATAGTGTAGGCAAGCATGTCATGCATTCATATATATCTGGCATGCATAGTGGTAATGTTTTCTACTGAGATTCTCTCGAATCTCACTCCTCCCAAACAACCATTCAGACAGGTGAGCATTGGAAACGTGCTGAGATCAGAAAAGAGGTATAAACGAAGAGGATTGTTGCTGGTTGTTTGAAGGTCTGTAAATATTGTGTAAACCCCTGGTGGGGAAACTTTTGTATTATAATCAAGAAATATTGTATTAATATTATCAGTATATTCATGTTATTCCTGTGTGCCCACTGAACTATGCATTGCTACTCTGAGTAAGGTCAGTAATAAGGGATATATGAGGCGGGTCATTACATATTCACTGGTAGGAACACTACCTTATTTTATAACATAATTATGTCATTTGCGCGCCCCAATTTCTTAATTTTGTCATTTCCTATGCTCTTTAATACCCCCAAGGTATCAAGAAATAGTGGAAATTACTCACGCTTATTTGTGACACTGGTCAAACTAGGGCCTAGTAGTCCTCTTAAATTAGACTTATTCTCAATTCTCTTATCTTAAAATTTGTGATATTACATTCTACTTCTTCTAAAACTTTCATTTGTTTCTTTTCCTTAGGATTTTTACATTCTGTTGATATATGTCCTATTTATCCACAATTATAACATCTATATTTTCTTGGTTTTTTAGTATAATTTATTCTTCTTTTTCCTCTTTTAAAATATATCTTTGGCTTATATTTATTAAAATATTTATTTTTTGGATATCTTTTAAATCTATATTTTTTATTTTTCCTATATTTATTATACTTCTTTGGTCTTCTTTTTCTATACATTCTTTTTTCATTTTCATACCGCCATCTATGAGGTGTTTCATATTTATTACAATTTATTATCATTTTATTTCTCTTATAATACTTAACATTTCTCCAAGCATCTTTACATTTATCTGACAAAAATTCTTTTAGAAAACATTATCTTCTTCCCATTGTATCTATAAATTGTATTAAATCTTGTCTATTTCCAAAATACTCATAATATTTTTCATTTATTACTTCTGAAACTAATATTGGTAATTTTCTATAAAACATTTCTAAATAAAATTTTTGTTTCTCATCTGTTTCTAGTCCTGCTTCATAATAATACTTTTTATATTCACATATATTGTTCTAAATATTTTGGTTCTAAAGAACATATTTATATTTGGTGTAAACTTAATAATGCTTTCTTTTTATTAGTATCTTCTCCTACACCTACACTTCTTCCTAAAAATTCATTTATTAATACTTGTTCATATTTTCTTATTAATAAAGCATAATATTCTTTTCTATTTTCATATGGTTCTGTTACATTTCTTACTTGTTCTCTAAATTCATGACTTTTACTTTTCCACCAATTATGTACATTTCCTAAAAATGACACTTCCAATAATAAACTTACCTCTCCAGTATCTATAGATTTTCCCATTAATTCTATTAAATGTGATTTATTCTATTCTTCTAATATTTTTTCTTTATCTTTACTACAATCTACATCTAACCATATTCCTGAATTATGTACTTGTCTTGTTTCAAATTGTTTTAAAGGCGGCGGCGGTGTAAATCTTGAATTTCTTGGTGTTTTAAACTTAGCTTCAAATTCCATATAATTAGTTTCTTTCAAAGGTTCCTTATGATAATATTAATCTCTATCAAATTCTTCATTTGCTCTTGATATTACTTCTTCTTCTCTTTTACTTGATTCTTCATTATGAGGTTGTTGTGATGGCATTATTATTGCACTTTCTGCATCCATATCTTCAACCACATTTAATTCTAAGTTTTTTGGTATTTTTATTTTTGTTATATCTGTATATTCTCTTTGTATTTCTTCTAATTTTTCTTCTTCTTTTCCCATTAATTTTTCTATGTCTAAATATTCTAATTCTTCTTTTATATTCATCATTTTTATTTTATCTTTTGGTTTTATTATTTTTAATAATTCTTCTATACTATCATCCTTTTTACACATCAATTCTGCTAGTCTATTTAATTTTTTTATTATATCTTTTTCTTTTTCCTTATCTATTTTATCTTCTTTTATTATTAATTCTTTATTTTTTTCTTCTACCATTATTCCTTTTCCTTTTATCTTTTTTTTTCTAATTTTTCTATTTCTTTATATACTACAAATAAATTATTGTTTATTACTTGTTGTCCCTATACTAATGATCTAGACATTAATCTTGTTTGCTTTACATTTACATCAAAACTTTGATCTTCTATTTGTTTTTTAGACATTTTTTCAAATTTTTCCATCTCTTTTATAGCATCCATCATATTCATCATATTTACTTGTGGATTATTTTTTATAGGTTCTATCATGTTTCTAGATTTTATTCCTAAACATTTTATTATTTCCCTTACATAATCTTTTACTTCCGTTACATCTTTCTTTATATTTTTTACTTCTTTCTTTATCTCATATATTTTTTGTTCTAGGGGTTTTTCTAATTCTATTAATCTTTCTTTTCTTTCTCTAGGTAATTCATTTTTTTTATTATCTTCCTTATATCTTTAGGGATTATATTTTCTAATAATTCTTCTATTTCATAAACTTCTGTTAGATCTATTATATTTTTATTTACATAAGATCCTAATTGTTTTACTAAAAACATATTAGTCCAGTTTATTAAATTCCACAAATTATCACCTTCTCCTCCTAACATAAAAGGAGTCATATTACAGATTTCTTCTTCCTTTTCTATATATGAGCTTTCAGGTAAATTATTAGATTCTATTTCATATATTCGAGGTTCCACTACTTCTATTAGATTTATGTTAAAGTTCTAAATTACTCAAAGATTTCTTTTCTCTTGTAGTAGATCAGTCAAATTGCAACTACAGAGGATACTCAGATAATCTTTTTCTTAACAATCAGAATTAATATGAAGGCTAAAACACAATACAAATAATAAACTATAGATATTTAAGGTTTCATTTTATCTTCATCTAAATGTGAGCTCTGATACCAAAACATGATAGATGATACCCAAGAATTCATAATCAAGATATAAGAAAGACATTATGGGTTTGACCGAACATGATCCGGTTAATGGAAGGATGTATGCCCTCTTTCATGCATAGAATATATTATAGAGAGTTTGTTCATAGGACCTCAATAGACCTCTAACCTTCCTCCTTCAGATCATATCAGCACAACCTTCCTTCGTTTCCTACTGGAGGTGTAGCCATAATATGTCCCTTATAATAATGATTATAAAAACTTGGATATCATAATCCCAATTTAGATCATACTAAAAAAGATATTAATAATAAAAATTTAGATATAATATTTACGTAAAAAAATAAGGAAACTAAATTGTAATCTTTAATATATATATATATATATATATATATATATATATATATATATTTATATATGATTTTGCATTTAAATCACATAGGTTCTTCCTACCTCAACTGGCAAAGGCACTGGCACATGCGTGAGAGTTCATGACTTCGAATCCCAACTTGGTCACAAAATGCAACCAATTTGTGCTATTGACATGTGGCAGGCAACAGAGGGCGACACATGGTAGTTGACCGGGACACGCAACGCACTACAAAAAAAACAGGGATCAGAGACGGAATTTAGCGACGGAATTTTCGTTGCTAAAATAATTAGCGACGGAAATTCCATCGCTAATTCCGTCTCTAATTTTTTAGCGACGGACTAGAGACGGAAAAATTTCCGTCGCTAAAAATGGCGTTACTAATTCAATTAGCGACGGATTCTGAATTCCGTCGCTAAATTAGAGACGGATTAGAGACGGAATTTCCGTCGCTAATTAGAGACGGAAATTCCGTCGCTAATTAGAGACGGAAATTCCATCACTAATCAGTGTTTCCGTCGCTAATTTACAGACGGAAATTCCGTCGCTAATTTACAGACGGATTTAGCGACAGAAATTCCGTCGCTAATTTCTGTCTCTAAGGAGTAATTCCGTCACTAATTGTCTGAAGAGACTTTACAAATTTGTGACGGAAATTCCGTCGCTAATAATAATTCTGTCACTAATTGGTGGATATGCCTATTCCTTTTTTTACCACGGATTAATGATGGAAATTCCGTTACTAATTTTAGAGACTGATTTTTCACTGATTAGGGACGGAATTTCCATTGCTAGTTTCTCATGGATTAGCGACGGAATTTCCGTGGCTAATCTTAATTTTTAGTTTTTTTAAAAAAATAATGTCGTGATGTAATTTCGTTCATAAATCAATCTCTAATCTTTTTTAATTTTTTCTTTCCATTAAATATTTTCTATTAATTTAAATTTAACTATAAGTCAACCTCAATAATGGTTTAAAAAAGCTAAAAGTTGAATTAGATGGAGTATAAATAAAAAAAATTCAAACCAAGTTATAAAATCATAATAAGTTAACAACCACAAAGCAACAAAAGTAGTAAGGTGAAAATGTAGATAATGTGTCAAACAAATCAAAGATGTTTAATGTAGTCAAACAACCTAATAACCACATAGCTTATGGTGTGCTATCATGAGTGTAATCAGCTTGAGGGTTAGAATTGTTTGCAGCCTCAGAGAGTTTTTGCTCCAGTGCTTCCAACCTAGTTAAGATGATTTCATTCTGTTGCTTAAGAGTCTGATTCTCCTGTCTAAGCTCTGTGACAACATTTTCAATATCAGGCTGGAGCACATTGTTGATGGAAGGAGAAGACATATAAGAATAAGATGAGGAATCAACATCTTTGGCTTCAGACCCTAAGCCAAATACACGACCTTTCTTGTTCTTACCACCTGCAGCCTCTAAATATATGTGCATTTCTTCTTCATCTAGTTGATTTGATTGAACATCACTTGGAGAATCTGTATTAGAACTTTTAGATGCCTTGATCCTTATGTAATGACCCTATCAAAGAGAATAATGAGTACAAATAGTCAAAATATATCAATAAGTTTAACATAAGATCTTATTTTGACACGATGCATATGGTCCTGGATAATACTATTAAGATAATAAAAAGTGAATAGGCTTAAATAATAAATATAATCCATATATAACTAGTTACACTTTATGGAATAAAAGTAATTTATACTTCAAGGTGGGGGTTGGAGATAATATAATAACATGATTTTAATGTGTGTGTGTACTACATCACTCTTACCTTTCTTGACAAAACACAATGAACCTATCCATACCCTTTCTTGACGAAAGACGAGTTAAAGAAGCAACAAAAATGATAAAATACCATGATTTTTGAAGCAAATACAGCAGCAAAAACACACAAGAAAAAATGAGTCACAGAGATGCGACGCAATTTAAAACATTCCTCATTCCATCCTACCAAAGGATCCAACCTAGTCTTTTGTTTTAATAAAAAACTGCATGTAAACTCACATAGATTAAATGTATGGGACATATAAATATTTATAATAACAATCAAGTCATAGTCCTATACCTAAAACATTTTTTTGAAGTGACCTTAACAAGGTAGAACAACATCAGCACACCACTATAACAGTCACATGTATGGGCATTTTGTCTACAATATCATACAGCTATGCCTCTGGAAGTCAACACAAATGTAATGGAAAACACTATAACAAACATATACTTACAGATACTTCAGCCGACCTCTGATCCACAAATTCACCAGTTTTCTCATTATAATGGGTCCTTGTAAACAATTCAAATGGAGTAGGGTTTCTTCCCAACTGCTCTGCCTACAGTAATTTATAAAGTGTTAAATCATTTATTAAAAAAACAATAAGAAAATTTAAAAATAAATTCTTACCAATCTTCTCTTATGCTCCGTATTAGGAATGCTACCCCCTTTGTGTTGAGTGCCTCCCGTGGAAGAGGCCCGATTATTTTTAGCTATTCCACACTTAGCCACATAACCTTCTGATCTCCAAATTTTATCCAAGTCTTCCATTACATTAGGAGGAATCCAATTAGGCCTAATTCCTTCGTTAAAAAGGTCATATCTAACCTCATGCATTGCATGCCTAAAGATATCTGAACCCTTTGAATTCCAGTTTTTCTTTATAGCAACTTCATCTCGTGGGAGCCATTTAAATTGTTTCTACACAAACAAGATAAAAAGAATAAAACTAAAGTATGAGAAACAACTCAAGACTAAACACAAATATAATAAAGATATACCGCCCATTCTTTAAACCACAAGTCCTTCAGCTGAAAAGGTGTTGCCTTCCAAGTACTACATGCTTGTTCAAATTTTCCTTGAATGATAGGAAGAATAGTGCGTACAGTAGCAATAGAAGGATGAAACCTAATCAGAATCATAAATCATTATAATTTTAAAATAAGACTTTAAGCTACTAATTGAAAAAATCATATAAAGTAAAGTGACCTTGTTGACTTACGTGTTCTTCTCCGGATATATCCATATTCGACCATCTGAGGGATCACGACCCCATTGTCCTTCACATAATCATAACACTCTAGAGGTAAGATCCAAATTGATTTTTCCATCCATAAAACCTCTCTCTTCTCCTACCATTCTTCCTTCTTGTTCTTCACATGATTAAAACTTGATATGATTTTTTCATTGAGCCCTTCCACTAAATATAATTACAGTCAATTTTTAGTGTCATTTTTTCTTTAACAAAACTAATTCTCTCCTCACTAACTCAACTTGAAGAAAGGGCCATTGACAGCAGAAGATTATATGTTATAAACCAATTCTTTTATGGATGGCAGAAGCATATTCAGGAAATTACACAAGAGAGCAAACCTAGGACGAATTTCTGTTTGGTTTTGAATCACCCATTCTTTCCGCGAGTGCTTGGGTGGGATTAGGCAACAGGGCCCAATGGCAAGACAGAGTATATGCGAACATAACCAGTCTAAATGGAGTCCGTTGAGCATCAATTAATAGCAAAACAGAGATGTCTAAATGGAGCATCAATTATACAAAAGTCTAAACAAAACTAAGAGAAGCAGAGAAAATTTCAGTGGAGCTGATTAAATCTGGTATCCGATACATGCATTAAATATGTAAAAGGGAAAAAATTTCAGTCAAAGCATAAATGGGTGGAGGAGCTTCTTAAACCAGTCTGTGAGGGAAATGCTGAAAAATTAGTGCTACAACCGATTGGCAATGAGGAGGCTCCAGCACGAAGTGATCAAACCACTCTCAAAACGTGGTTCTTTATTAGTAAATATAAGTAATTTCTCAGAATGGAATGCAGTGCCCTCTAAATGTTTCAAGTTCACAAATGGAAGAAAACGGAAAAGAACATGGAGAAAGTGTATAAACCTAGGAACCAACAAATTTAAAGAAAAAGTCAAAAAATTCGTCACCTTGAGCCTTCAGTTTTGTCTTCAATCGACGGAGAATCTGCACGGCTCGAGCACTGATGATCTAGGACTTAGAGGAGGAGTAACTTCGCACAGGATACAGAGACGAGAGCGATGAACAGAGGCGAGAGACAGAGAGAGTCACTGAGCTAAGAAGAAAACCTCAGCATCTGAAAGCCTGAGACGAGAGACGGAGTGAGCCTCGGAGCTTGAGAATAATGGCGGATCAGCGGCTGTCAGCTAGGGCAAACAACACTGGGTGAAATGCTTCTGAGCTTTGAGCGCGAATGGGAAAATGAATGTGAGTGTTTGAGCTGAGTGGGAATGATGAAAATGGAGCGCGGGCTGTCGGTAAATTTTTGGTAAAGGTGATTTAATTAGGATTATTGATAAGGTATTATTTTAAATAAAAAAATTATTTTAAAAAGAATTCAAATTAATCATAATTCATTTTATTATATATTAATGTTTATATAAGTTATAAATTATTGAAATCTTTTTAAGAGGAGAGAAGAGACTATAAGAGAGTAGTAAAGTTATTTAATCTAAATTTTGAAATTTTAAATTGGGTTGATAATTTAATTAAAGATTTATTGAATTTACCAACCTCATTTACAATTTTCTTATTTCAAACAACTTTATATATAATTTTCCTAAAGTAATAAATAAATACCATTAGTTTAAGTTTTCTAAAAGAATAAAAATGAAAAAAAAAATTTAGTAGTTCTTGTTGTCATTATTTATTCACTTTCTTTTCTCTCTTTTCAGTATTGAATACAGTTCTTGTACCCATTAACTACTTGGGAGTTGAAATTTTTTAAGTGAATCAATAACATTTGCAGCCAAAATTGTTATGTGGGATGGTAGTGTATATTTTATATGGTTTTAGTTGGCATTAGATTACATAATACTTTATATGGTCAAAAAGAAAAATTGAAGATACATGTAAATGTGATTTCACTTTTCTTTGACAAAAAAGAAGATATGATTTCAATTTTAATTAAACAAATCAAATCTTTATATATCATATGTATGTATATAGGTATGCTGTCGATTATTGCTTGTGGCTAGCTTCAAGTTCCCAATACATATATAATATTATATTTAACAGTGTACATATTTCATATCATAAGTTAAAATCTGGTCTTACCTCATTTTCGAGTGTGACATGTTCTTCTATAATTTGTTTATAGAATTTTGTCAAACCTAATCTTATATGATCGTTCTATTACATGATTAAATGACTTTTACAGGAGATTATATGTTATAAACCAATTCTTTTGGTTCAATTTTCATTTTAATATCACTTAATCACAATTATCACTTAAATTTCAAATTCCCTTCAACACTAGCTTCGTTAAAAACCACAAATGGAGGTGTATGCCTATACATCCATGTTACATCACTAATTTCGATTATGTGTTATTCCGTCAATATATTTATATTTATACAATTCTGTCAATGTATTGATGTTTATAATAATTATTTGTAAAGTTATTAATTCTATAGAAGAACAATATAAGAAAAATAATATTATATTTTCTAAGTATTAGATTATACTTATATTTTGAAATAGCTAGATAAGCTGCAAGATTGAACTTTTAACTTTTAAATTACAACATTGAACTTATACCATAAATCAAATGAGTATTTAATTGTAGATTCATTTAATATATATAGTAGTATTCATTTATTTGTTTTTTATGTATTGTTTGAAATCGTAGAATGCATTATTACAATTTGTTATAAATTTTATATTTTAACAAGAAAATAATGTGCTTTACATAAAACTCAAGAAACAAGTTGTGTTTTTATACTTTGTAAATTGTGTCATGAGCTGTTATGAATTTTAACTTTTATATATTAGTGTTCTTTGTTTGTAATTTTGCTTAATTTTTATTTATTTAAGGATTTCATAACTATATATAGCTTCCTAAACAACTATTGTATTTTTATTTTGGTAAAGAAATCATATTGGTAATACTAATAACTGAGTGTACAAATAAATTGATTGCCAGTCTAATAAAGTTCAAGAAATTAGTACTACCACTACTATCTAGTTGTATTTTCAGCGTAATGAATTGTTATATATTTAGAAACACACATACACACACATATTAATTTGAAGATTTTTTTCTTTTTAAAATTCATTACTCACTCACTTTATTATTTGTTTTGGTCTACTGATTACTACTCTGATCTCATTTATTTGCAACTTAAAAAACTAATGACGGAATTAGAGACGGATTAGAGACAGAATTAGAGACGGAATTTTTTCAGTCACTAAATTGTCCCTAAATGGATTTAGCGACGGAAATTAGAGATGGAAAAATTCCGTCTCTAATTTCCGTCTCTAATCCGTCTCTAAATTCCGTCTCTAAAATTAGTAACGGAATTTAGAGACAGATTAGAGACGGAAATTAGCGACGGAATTTTTTCTGTCGCTAAATTGTCCCTAAATGAATTTAGCGACGGAAATTAGAGACGGAATTTTTCCGTCTCTAAATTCTGTCTCTAAAATTAGAGACGAAAATTAGCGACGGAATTTTTTCCATCGCTAAATTGTCCCTAAATGAATTTAGCGACGGAAATTAGAGACGGAAAAATTCCGTCGCTAATTTCCGTCTCTAATCCGTCAGTAATTCCGTCTCTAAAGTTAGTGACAGAATTAGAGACGGATTAGAGACGGAATAGCGACGGAATTTTTTCCGTCTCTAATTTCCGTCTCTAATTCCCTATTTTTTTGTAGTGACGGTTGACCAAGACATAGGCAGTTGGAGGTGAGGTGGCGGTAGGTACACATGGCGGTTGCCGGCTGGAGGTTTTCGTTGAAAAATGGTGTAAGCAAATTTGCCACGAAAAATTCCCTCGCAGTTTACGACGGAACTTTCCATGGCAAATTCCCTTGCAATTTGAGATAGAATTTGTTCCGTCGCAAAGTCCCTCACAAATTGCGAGGAATTTCCGTCAGAAAATCCGTCGCCATTTGAGACAGAAAGTCATATTTCGTCGCAAATCAATTTGCAACGGCACTATTTTTGACGGAATTTTTTTCATCGGAAATTCCTTCACAAAATGGTTTACGATGGAATTCCATTGCAAAAAGCCTCTGTTACGTCGAAAATTGCCTATTTTTTTGTAGTGCATCCTAGCCACTACCGGTGGAGCTTTAAAGAGGTGAAAGTTAGAGCCACAACTTTCAGAGAAACAAAGACATAGCCGTGAAAACCAGTTCAAACTTCACCTTCTTGTTGTTCTACAGCATCAGACCTCTATCATTGGCCTTCCTTTGTGATTTTCAGGCAACCTTCACTCTTTTATCTTTCATTCAGTCCATCACCTCCTCTATTTCTCTTCCATTTTCATCATCAATCCGATTAATTTCATTGCTACTTGTCTGAATCAAAGAGTGATTTTGCTTCTTGAGGCTGGTTCCATGGTTGTTTGGGACTAAGCTTCTCAATCCTTTGTAGCAAGAGGCAATGACATAAACATGGAGCTTCAGTAGGGGACTTTTTGATTCTTCCATTTCTCTATTTCTATATTGTATTTGTAAATACCAGGTCTTAGGATGACTTTTATAATGTTGGACTGATTTATTTTGATGCATTTAGAGATTTGATGTAGCTTAAACATTTATTAGATACTTGACATTGTATTTAGTTAGCTTAATTATCATTTCTTTATCCTAGTTAGTCATTGAATTGATGATTTTCTGAACATAATTTGGCACTAATTTCAAGGTGGCTTGATTAGTGGATCAATAGTGTTATGTGTTTGCATTGGTTTATTGAATGAGTTTATTAACTGTGTTTAGCATTGGACTTTAACATTATTAATCTTGATTTTTCATATGGGTGGCCATTAATTAAATTAAGATTAATGAGAAAATCAAGTAGTAATGCGAGGTGACTTGGTTATTGAATTAAAAGCTAAATGTGATTTTTAAGTTCATTTAATTGCTAGAGTGCTTAATCAACTTAATTTAGAGAGATTAATATGTAAGGTGACTTGGTATTAATCAATCTAAGTTAGACTTTGTCTAAGGGGTGACCCTTAGAGTTTTTAAAGCTAGCATGATTAATCTTCCATAATTAATTAAAGTGAGGATTGCTTGTGCCATTCCTATGAAGGATCTCTCACTCCATTATTGATTTTCTTGTTTCTCTCAATTCATTAATTCCATCATTATTCCATTTCATATTTTCAAGAAAAATCTCCAGAAGAATTAATTAGAACAATTAAATTTTCATTTGCGAAAAGTAGTTGGTAATTAAAAGATCAAATTCTTTTTATTGGTTTTTTTATGGTTATTAATTTCCATCGCAATTAGTTTCTAGGTAATTAATAAAAGGCTCATCAAAAGACGATCCCCTTGGTTATTTTTAAAGAAGTTACCAAGGCATAAGCTGATATGCTATCTTCAAAGGTTCCTCTTCTATTTATTTCTTGCTGTTTAATATTCAATTAGATTATATTCAATATCTTTTCGCTATCATTTCCAAAGCCTAGGGGCTGTTTGTGATAGCTTTTTTGAATCGGGCTTATCATATAAGCCCGATTCACGTAAATCGAGAAAAATCTCCTCCACATATTTATCTCGTAGACCGTGAAAGCACCTCGTAGACCGTAAAAGCTACCTCGTAGACCGTAAAAGTTACCTCGTAGACCGTAAATTACAATTCATAAGCACTTATAAAATTTTCATAAGCTATTCCAAACAGCCCCTGAAATCCAATAAAATTTAAAAGCAATTGTAGATTTAAAATCCATTCCCGTTCGTAGAGTCTTCGAAAAGACAAAGCTGCATATATATACAAACCAAGGTTTCCTAGCTGTAACGTTATTGAAAAATAAGGTCCTCCGTCACTAAGGTAGAACAATATGTAGGAACCAATAACGTCTTAGAAATTTAGTTAAACAAAATTAAGCTCGCAATTCCCACAGCTTCTGGGGCAATTGGATAATCTTTTTAGCATTTGGTGCTTCCTTTCCAAAGTTAGTGAAGGAATGCTGCGAATGGAGACGGTACTCAAAACTTTTGCTTCCTTCATAATGAATCTTGCCATTTGAAACTGTGGGTCCCACTCCTGGTAGTTTGCATGGTAGTTTGCAAGGCAGAATGTCTTCAAGTGTGATGAAATACATTTAGGAACATCAAGTATTGGTTCCGTCAAATTATTCTCTCCCTTAGAGAAAACTTGAAGAATACTAAGAATTTGGAGCTTGGGGCAGTTATGGAAACATCTCACTATCCTACCCCAATCTTCGGCATAACATGAGAATTCCATGTGGGTTAAGTTGTGATATGTTGGCATATCCAGGCTAGGAGACCATATGTTCTACAAGACAAACATCAAAAGAATATAAAGCTTCAGTTATCACTTCTTAGGAAAGGGCAGTAATATTCTCCCTCAGTTGTTTTTTATACGATACAAATAATCAAATTCCGTACATAAAGTTAGTTAAAAGGGAGAATTGCTCATAAAGACTTTATTGGAAACTTATTTGCTAAATGGGATCTAAGGAATATTTTTTGCACATAAAGGAAGATTGTTTGCACATACATAGGAAATATATATTGAATACATGGAAGATTTTTTGAACATAGTGGAAGATCTTTTGTACACGGAAAGATTGTTTGCACGCGAAGGTCCTATTTGGCAAATAAGTTTTTAATGAGGTATTTTTGAACAATTTTTCTTAATTAAAATAGGGTAAAGACAATAAATATGTAATAAAGTACAATTTATTTTTGAAAAACACCATTATTTATAAAGATAATAGGTGGGAGAAAGAATGAGTGAAAAAAATAATGAGACGGAATGAGTGAAAAAAAAGTGAGGAGAGAGATATATAGTTAAATGAGGGTAAAAATGTAAAAAAAAAATACATTAATTGTTTAGACATCTCTTGCATGTATCATATAAAAATGAACATATCCACTTAGACAATTGCATCTTATAAAAAGGAAGGAAGGGAGTAAAGTTTACACAACTATATTCTTACCTGGCTTAATCTAAGAATTTTAACAGTAGAGAAAGCTTTCATCATGGTCATCATCAAGGCTGGAAAATATGCTGAGGTCAAATGTTGAAGACTTCTAACATTGAGTGCAGTTGAAATGTTGTTATTTCGTATATCCAAATCAGATAGTACTAATTTTACAAGAAGAGGACAACCAGAAAGAAGCGTCGCAACACATTTAAAATCAGGAAACCGAACCTTAGATAAAGATGTAATACCCCACTTTTTCCACTATATATTCATTGTATATATTTGTGATATTTAGTGGAATAAAATGGTGATTTGAGGTGTGTATAAATTTATAGGAAAATCCTAATCGCCGGTTACACATAATTTGGCCAAGTTGGGACACAAAGAAGCAATAAATGTCCGCAAAAATGCCTAATATTGTAACCAAAATTTGAGCATAAAATGACACAAATAATGGTTTCATACAAGCATCAAAATTAGGCCAAGTCAAAGGAAAGAAGTAAGAAATGATTTATTTCGGTAAATCATAAAACATAGGGGCAAAATGGTAATTTTGTCATAAAATAAGAGAATAAATATTTTTCTTCAATATTCCCAATAATTTTGATTAAATGGGAATTAAAAAGAGGAAATGGCCATTTGGAATATTATTATCAAGGAAAAGATTAAAGCTTGGAGAATAAGTTAAAAAGCAAAGACATGATGAGACTTTGATCAACAAGTTGTAAGATGGCATGGGATAGCTTAAGATTAATATTTTTCTCTCCATCTCTCATTTCATTCACGTTGATATGAGGAAAGGAAAAAGGAATGAATATTGTTGCAACATTAAAGAAAAGTCAAAGAAATGTGGACCAATCAAAAAGAAGCATATGTATTAACTTTTAACCTTATTATACCATCATTTATTCATCCCTTCACCCCCCCCCCATTTCGTGCAAAACAGATCAGAACCGTGAGAGAGAGCTGAAAACACAAAAACCTACGAAAGAACAAGAAGGCTTAGGGTTCAATCAAAAATCAAGGTAAGAAGCTAGAACTTTGTGTCTTAAGCTTCCAAATCCTTCCATAACCTCTTCTACTCATCTCTACTCATTTGAAAACCATGGAATTTCATCTGATTTGAGAGTGTGGGGAGAGAGGAAAAAACGTCCTAGAGAGAGAAGCAACAAGAAATCCAAGGTAAACCTCTAAAACTTGCTTCTAGTGCCTTAGTTGTTGTTGTTCTTGTTGTTTTTGGTTTGGATTTGGTGATTTGTGAAGTTTGGATTATGAAAGCTCTAAGAGGTCCTGCTGCTCAAATGCACTCTAATCATGTTTAATGAGTTTTTAAATAGCTAATCATTTGATTAGGAGTAGTAAGGAAGTGATTAGGCAAGAGAAAACGAGAAAACAACAAACCGTTTTCTAGAATCTTTAGGACTGCCCTGTATTATTCTGTGTAGGAGGAGTGAGAATTTGACTATTTTGATAATTCCATTAGCTTTAGAAGGAAAAATTGTGTAGGTATACAAGTGTTCATGAATTTTGAATGCTTGTATATGAATTTAGGAATTCATGAAGAAAGTTTGCTTAATGTGTTAATCTGCCCTGTATCAGACAGTCTGATTGTCATGAGCTTTTCAATGATCAAATGATACCTAAAAATTCCGAAATTTTCCAGTTGAAAAGTAGACACAAAGACCTTTAATTTTATAGGTCATAATGCTCAATTGGATTTGTATACTAGAAGTTCTACATTTTCAAATATTGGTCATGCAAAGCTGGAATTTTCAAGAACAAGGTGTAGAAAGTGAAAATAATGTACTTATTTGTATATATATAGCTCATGGATATATTTTTATTTGAAACTATATTTAACAAGGGTAAATTAGGAATTGGAACTAGATCAATTGGATTTTTATGGATTTAGATATGAATTTGTGAACTTCTGCCTTGTTTCTGGAAAGTGATTTGGACAGGTCGAGTTTGGAGAAGTTTTGGGAATTTTTTGGTTGTAATGGCTGTAACTTAGTATTTTTATGTGAAAATATAATGAAATATATTTATATAAAATTTATAACCACTCAATTTGGAGTTTCCTAAAATTAATGGTAAATTTTTGAAGTATGCCCTGTTTTCTAAATTGCATCTGGAACAGTAGCATTTAACAATTCACAAGAAATTATATAAGCACATTAAGCAAACCCAACTATTTTTAATCGAATATATAAGGAAAGATATTTGTTTTGAATTTGGAATCGGTCAAATTGGATTTTTCTAGAATTAGTTATGAATTTCCAAAGTTGACCCAAAAATCTGCTAGTTTCTGAAAAACAGTGAAATTACACGGTACATAATTCTATTATGCAGAAACTATGATAACTGCTTTAGATAACCAACAGAATTTGAATTAAAGATAGTAATAGTGCAAGTAATAACCAGTTACTTGTAACTCTAATTTTGATAGGAACTAGAACTTGCCCGAACTCAAACCAACGATTGGAAATCACTCAAGGAAAGCAATCAGGTAGTAACTTGTCTTTCATATATTATATCATGCATGGTGTACGTGTTGTATGGATTCATTATGAGATATCTAACACATTCTGGTTATGCGGAGTGGTCGCCCGAGGCCTATTGCACGGGTGGACGCTTGGGCCAATAACGTTCTGTAATGCACGAGTGGATCCCGGGGCCTATTGCGCGGGTATCCCTCGGGGCCTTTAACATGCCTAGCGCTATGGTTGTTTACTATGAACTGCATGTGATGCACTGAATGTTGTTGTGATAGTTCTGCTGTATGATGTCTGTATAGCATGCTTTGTGATGATATATATGCATGATTGACATTACGTTACTAATGAGATTCTTTTGAATCTCACTCTTTTTCATAAACCATCTACAGTACAGGGAGAGAGCTCAAGGGGTAAGACGAAGGTAAATACGGACCACTAGAGACTGGGAGCGTGAAAGACTTTAGTCTTCTGTTAGTTGTCTGTTTCATGTATTTTGAATTTGTACATATGGTATGAATAGCCTGTAACCTTGACAGTGCTACGATAGTGAAACCGGTAATGCCGGTAGACTAGTAAAGGAACATTTTAGCTTTATTTTGCTTCCGATCGCTAACGAAACTTAACTGAGGTATGAAACGTGAAAACTAAGCAGAGAATCGCTCGCAGACTCTGATAAAATGAAAAAGAGAAACCGGTGAGACTTAATGAGATAGTAAATGTTTGTGAAATTGTTTAAGAAAAATTTTATTACTCCCAAAACCCTTCTCAATCCCAGGTTCAAATCCTGGGATAGATTTGGGGAATTGTGAACATTTTTCCAAAATTTATTAATTCGCTTGGTTTCACAAATACTTTTGCTACTCTTTTATACTCATCTGAGGCTCTTGGAAATGAGGTATCACAAAAGACATCAGTTTCAATGAAGGAAGATTAACAAGAGAAAGATTAGCCACAGCCACCTGAGACAAACTTAATTCCTGAATGGTACTGCACACAAAAATGCTAGTTGGTAAACTAAATCCTTGGAAGGTGTTTGGAAAATATAGCTCCAGCTGCTCAACTTTGATATTGTTTAGCTTATAAAGCCAAATTGTAATCTGGTTAGCGACAATGCACTGTGGCAAAAGAAAGCTGTAATTTTGTTTACAATAGATACGGAACTTTTTAAGTGGGGTTGAATCTCTCAAGATAAGGAGAGCATCTACAAACTGAGCCAAGGAGTGAAAACTTTTAAAGCCAACATCATCAACATCAAAGGTGGATAGCCCACGCCACAGTGCCCTCCATCTCTTTGACAAGAGGCTTGTGGCAATGGCTTGTTTTGTTGGAGAAAAGACAGAATATGTTGAAGCAACGAGTCTGGTAGCTCGCTAATTTTATCGCTCATGGCTGCGTGAACATACACTGGTTTTGTCCTAACCTTAGGCAATATTCCAATGAAGTGAAGATGAACAGAGGTTTTAGTTGAACTTCAACCTATTCAGAAAATCATAAAGCATATTGAAGCTATTAGGAGAGCAATAGGCAGAATAGTTTTCCAGTGCACGATCTTGAAAAAACCATTGAACAAGATATTGAAGATTCGTGAAACATTAATTAATCCAAAATTGACTTTATTGATACATATAGGGTGGGCTTGATTTCTTGTTTTAGAAAGAATTTTGTAAAACAAGAAAAATAGAAATATATTTTTACAAACAAAAAACAGAAAACATTGTTTATATATATTTTTATTATTTTTGCTAAATCTCCTTCTCAATAGCAGACTATGACTTGCAGCCGCATTCTCCAAGTTGATTTGAAGAACAATTATTTCTTTCCGAACCTTTTTTTGATTTGATTAAGTGCTTTTCCTTTCGAAGATTAGAGGGTATAGGGTTTTCATCACCCCAACAAGTAAGATTTCTGGGATTCTACCTTATGTTTTTCTCCTTATGAGAAGTTAAAGTTACCACCTCAACTACCAACTTGTTGGTCCAAATCTTATTTTAAAAGCCAATTTTATAAAATTATTCTATAAATATAAAACAGAAGACAAAACAAAAACAAACAAGGCCATATAATTTTCATCATTCAAGAAATACAACATAGGAAATTTGATACTATAATCAAAGTATATAACTTTATACGGGTATTCGCATGGCGAGGTAAAAGAACGCATACTGAAAACATTACCTTTAAAGGTCTCTTTTGTCTCTTTGATTAATTGGCCTCTTCGGCTCACAATCTTTCAATCTCTCTTGAAGCTCTTTCTATCTATGTCTATGAATCTCTCGCTCTCTACCTCACTGGTTTGCACCCACTCGGTGTAGGGATTTTAAAGAGTGAACCTACATATTGGTTTTTCAAATATTTTCCGACTATCTATTTATTATTTTTCATACTTCAAAAATTTGAATGAAAAAGATTAACTCCATCATGTTTTATTTTTATCTCAAATTAGATATTTATTTTCCTTACTCCCTAGATTATAATGATAGATAAGATGTGATCATGATATCTCCGATTAAAAATTAATTTATCTTAAATAATTAAATATTATTTCAATTTTTTAATTTATTATTAGTTTTAATAATATTTTGCTTCAACGTGTGATGGCCTCCCGTTATTGGTTTGAGTGAGTCTTTGTGAGAACTTGTCAAAATATAAAAAATGTGTTATACTCTCATCCTAATATATTTGGAAGTCGTGATTTCATTCATGTATTGCGTTGTGCATATATACGGAAGGAAAAAACAAATCTGCGTATCCCCACATTAACATCATTCCCAAGTATCTCTCTCTTTCCTATAATATCTCATATTCAAATATTGGTTAATGGTTAATATCTCAATGCCATATATTTTGCTATCATCCGATATTCTGTCTGTAATATCGCATATTCAAATATTGGTCCACATTTTTGCTTTCGCTTATCTGATTTACCATATCTCTATTTCCCTCCTTTGTACTCTTTTTGGGTATAACTAGAGCGTGTAATTTGTGCTTGTCCTGTTTGTATAACTCAATCAGGTCTGTAACATAAGAATTTTTCAAAAGAAAATACCTTATTGCTTTTTTATAGGTTAAAAAAATTATTTCTTCTTATTAAAATAATATTTATAATATTATTAGAGTATTTTTTTATTTTAATTAAAAATAAATTAAACTTTATTAATATTATATTTATAATTTTATATTAAAAAAATATTTATGATATTAAATTATTAGTTATTAAGTAATTTTAATTAAAAATAAAATTGGCTAAAAATATATTTACAAATATATTTATTAAATATTTAAATTTTTTGAATTTTTAAAATTTAATAATATTTTATATATAAAAAATATATTTTCAAATATAATTAATTATATAGGATTATATATATATATAATATACGTGGATTGAAGAATAACATTTTGTATTGATAATCGATTAAGGTATGTTCGGCTAAACCCCTTATAGGAATTTAGGGAAGTAGTTTTATCATATTCTAAATGAGTATAATCTAAATTAGGATTACGATATCCAAGTCTTTATAATCATTATTATAAGGGATATATTATGGCTACACCTCTAGTAGGAAACGAAGGAAGGTTGTGCTTGATATAGTCTGAAGAAGGAAGGTTAGAAGTCTATTGAGATCTTGTTGGACAGACTCTCTGTAATATATTCTATGCATGAAAGAGGGCATAGATCCTTCCATAACCCGGATCATGTTCGGTCAAACCCATAGTGTCTTTCTTATATCCTAATTATAGATTCTTGGGTATCATCTGTCACGTTTTGGTATCAGAGCTTACATTTAGATGAAGATAAAATGAAACCTTAAATCTCTATAGTTGTATAATGCTTATGTTTTAGCCTTCATATTAATTCTGATTACTAAAAAATATGTGTAAAGATTATCTTAGTATCCTCTTTAGTTGCAGTTTGACTGATCTGCTACAAGAGAAAAGAAATCTTTGAGTAATTAGTAATTGTAAAATGAATATAAGAGAAGTAGTAGAACTACAAATATATGAAATAGAAGACAGTAATTTACCTGAAAGTGCGTATGTAGAACAAGAAGAAGAAATCTGTAATAAGACACCTTTTATGTCAGGAGGAGAAGGTGATGATTCATGGAATTTAATAAATTGGACTAATATGTTTTTATTAAAAAAGTTAGGATCATATGTAAATAAGAATATAATAGATTTAACAGAAGTATATGAAATGGAAGAATTATTAGAAAATAGAATAAGGAAGATAATAAAAAATGAATTACCGAGAGAAAGAAAAGAAAGATTAATAGAATTAGCAAAACTATTAGAACAAAATGTATATGAGATAAAGAAAGAAGTAAAAAATATAAAGAAAGGTATAACAGAAGTAAAACATGATGTAAAAAAAAATGAAATGTTTAGGGATAAAGTCTAAAAATATGATAGAACCTATAAAAAATAATCAACAAGTATATATGATGAATATTTTCAAAAAATCCCTTAACATTTCAATATTCACAGAGTAATAAGTGTAACATCCCAAAATCTATTAAAAGGATAAATTTCCAAAAAGAAAATTAAATGGTGCTAGAGATTAATCTTGAGAATTAAAAGTAAAATTATGAAACCTATGAAATATATGGGATCTTAAATTAGACAAAGCGAAAAATTATGGCATTGTGTGTGTAATTAATAGGATAAAAATATAATATACATACATACATACATACATACATACATATATATATACATATATATATATATATATATATATATATATAATATTAAAACACACACACCCTTTTCCCACACTTCACACGCCATGCACACACACAATTATATAATTAAATAATACACACACACACTACCCACATGGCACACACACACACATTTTTAATTATTAAAAACAACACACTCTCTCACTCTCTTAATCATATGAAACACACAACACACACTTCACATATTTCTCAATTCTCATCGGCCAGCATCCAAAAAGAAAGAAAAGAGAGAGTGAGTGAGAGAGAGAGAGAGAGCAAGAGACACATAATAGAGAAAGAGAGATATGTAAGAGCAATTGATGCCAGTAGAGGAAGGAAGAAAAGGCTATAAATTCCACATACAGTTCCATAACTTGATATAGGTGAGTTTTCTTCCCATATTCTTAACTCTTTCTAGTTGATTTGAGGCTATTTTTGGGTAATTTGGGAAGAATAAGAACCTAATATAATTAATTGTTGTCTTATGAGGTTTGTTTTGGCCAAAATAGTGCATGAGGAAGGAATGAGAATTTGACAAATTTGAGGTTTCCAATGAATTCTGTACAAAAAATTATGTGGGAATACATGTGATTATGATTTTTGGATGATTATATATGAGTTTGGAATTTTTAGAAAAATAAGAGGAGTTATTGTTTGGTTAGTTTCTTTAGAATCAGATTAGTTTTAAAATAAATTTCGGTGGCCAAACCTATTCCAAAAATTATGAAATTTTTCATAACCAAATTAAACATCATAAGCTTTAATGTGATATATAATATTTATCATTTGGGTTTATGAATAGTGAGATATGAATTTTCAAAATTAGATGATGAATCTGGAACGTTTTCTGGTACAGATGGGGTTTGACGAAATTATGGAAATTTTAGGGCTATAATATCTAAATGGTAATATTTTTTTCCTGAAAATAGACTTAAATATAATCATATAGGATTTTGAACCATCCCATATGGAGTTCTAGATATATAGTTATGAATTTTAGAAGTTAAGCTATTGAAATTGGAAAGATTTTCTGGCAGTGTGAGAAAACCTTAAAACTGGGAATTATTCATGGATAGGTGGTAGTGAAACGTATTTTTATATTAAAATAGACTTCATAAGTGACACATATAATTTGGAACCACCTTAATTGGATATTTCTAGGCCAAGATATAAATTTTCAAAGATTATTGAAAATTCTGACAGAATTGAGTAATAGTGCAAAAATAAAAAGTAAGGGTATTTTTGAATTAATTGGGACTCTAAGGGTCAAGTTAAATACTTAGAGTTGGTATGAGTCCATTAAATACCTATTGAATTTAAGGTATTAGCTATAATGATAACCTACCAAAGTATCTTAAATTATTTTGGAACAAGTAATAATTCACCCGTCCGTAAATTATAAATTATAGGATTTGATATTTTCCCGGGATGCCTAAGAGACTGAGAACAGGAACCAAATTTGGAAAGACTGTCAGGTAGTACCTTATCTCTTATATCATATATGATGCTATGTATGTGTACCATATCATATGTATATGTGTGGGACAGATAGTCCATAGGTGGTAAGACCCGTAAGTACAAGATATACCGGGAGTTACCCGAGGGCTTCTTAAGCCATATAGGTTTGAGACACAAAGCCCGTGACTGTACCTTATATGGGGCAGAGGCCCTTGGCAGCCAGATTGTGAATCTCAAGTGCTGTGAGTCTGTGATAAGGGACCGGTTAGGCCCTTTTATGTGCTGCATTTCTGTAAGTTATGCTGTTTGATGATTTGTTTTACATCCTTAGTATTTGCATATTATATGAGTGGTCTGTGTATTTCTGAGATTCTTTTGAATCCCACCCTTTTTTCAACAAATGATATACAACAAAGACGTCCAGCTCTAAGGGTAAGAAGGTAATATAGACGAACGAAGAAGAGGCAAATAAATTATGGACTGTTTGGTTATCATTTTATTTTGGATGACTGTAAAATATTTATAAGTAATAGTAGTAGCGATAGTAGTACTAGTACTCGCAAAGCAGATTGTATAAGTTGTAATTCGTACGCTAGACTTTCGATAAGGTACTGGTATCCAGAAACTCTTAAGTTAACCATCACTACACGAGCTATGGATGGAAAATGCTCTGTATTTTAAATAAATGATTTTGAAACTGATGAAGATAATGAATTTACAAACTAAAATTTAGACCATACATATTTATTTTAAATTTTTTTTGAAAATTTTATACAAATATAAGATTAAACTCTGTCTTAAATTGGTACTTTAAATTGTTTTGGTCTTAGGTTTGAAATTATTATATATTTAAACTAATCTAAAGGCTTTTGAAATTAAGGTGTTACATTGTTTGTATCAGAGTATAAGGTTCTGGCATTATCAAAATAGTATATTGATATATGATTATGTGGAATTTACTTGTGAAATATAAAGATGGCATTTATAAGAGGTGGTAGAGCCAGTGGAAGAGGCCGCGACAGAGGCCGAGGTAGAGGTAGACACGGAAATGATAATCTGGAACAAAATGCTAGACCTGATCTTATGCAACAAATGCTTGGCATGCTTACTGAACAGCGGGCCATGATACAAGAACTTAGGGAAGAGCTCCAGGAAGTAAAAGCTAAGCAGAATGAAGATAGGGGGCATTCAGTAAATAATGAAACAATTCAAGAGGAAACAGAGAATGAGGAAGAATCGACCCAACCTGAGGAGTCACAACCACCAATAACACCGAATCAATAATCTCATGGGGGACCAGTCCGTGAGGAAAGAAACATACAGTATTGGGTTACAGAGTTCGGTAAACACCAATCCTCGTTATTCAACGGGAAATTTGACCCTCAAGAAGCTGAAAACTAGATAATTAGACTGGAAAAATTTTTTGAAATATTGGAGTGTTCTTCTGAGATAAAGGCACGATTAGCGGTGTACAAACTAGAGGGGGATGCAGACCAATGGTGGAGGAATATAGCTATGATGTTGCAAACCCATAATATTCCTGTGACTTGGGAGCTATTCCAGGAGAAGTTTAATGAAAAATACTTCCCCAGATCTGTGAGAATCGAAAAAGAAACAGAGTTCTTATCTATCCGACAGGGTGAAGAGGAAACCTTCGATGAATATCTCTCTCGATTCACTCGCTTGTCTCGTTGCTCCTCTTACTTGTGAAACAAAGAAGGTGAGCAGTGGAGCTCAGATCTACTGATCAGAGGGTTGAAGCGTTACCTGAAAGATCGGTTAGCTGCCCGACAATTCAAAAATTTTAACAAAGCAGTAGAAGAATGCCGGATCACGGAGTACAACCTGCGAGTTTGAAATCCGACTAAGAATACCAGCAACCATAGTGGGCCTAGTTGGGGAAGTTTTCCTTAGACACGGAAGGGTCAGGGATCATCATTCAAGGGAAATGATAAGAGACCTTATCGGCCAGATAACCGTGGAAACCAGGGGACCTTTACAGCTCCAACATGTTCTCGATGTGGTAAGGTGCATCCTGGCAGAACGTGTGATAGACAGATAATAATCTGTTACATCTGTCATCAACCGGGTCACTTTGCTAGTGAATGTAAACAGCGGGCAGTAGAGCCCAGGTCCAAGACTCAATGGAGAGTATTTGCAATGACCCACGAGGAGGCCCAGAAATCTCCAAAGATGATCCAAGGTATAATCCTTCTTAATGGTACCACATTACAAGCCTTATTTGATTCTGGTGCTAGTCATTCGTTTATTTCCTCTGAGTGTGCTAAAGAGTTAGGGCTAAATGTACATAAATTACCATATGATCTAGTTGCATCTACACTGATGGGTGCTAGAGCTATTACTTCATATGCTTATTTGAATTGTATTATAAATGTAGCGTGGCAGGAGTCAGTGATATATTTGATCTATCTACCACTCCATAAATTGGAAGTTATTCTAGGCATTGACTGGCTAACGGCGAACAATGTGTTGCTGGACTGTGGTAACAAGAGAATTGAATATCTTGAACAACATAAAGGCAATGATGCTAGCATTAACCTGAATTTTCTCTCCGTAGCTGAAGCTGAGAGATGTCTGAGAAAAGGGTGTTAGGGGTATATGATATTATTCTCGGTTCAGGCATAATCTAATGTGATGATTAAGAGTATACCTATTGTGAATGAATTCCCTGAGGTATTTCCAGAAGACATTAGTGGTTTACCTCCAGAAAGAGAAGTTGAGTTTGCTATTGAGATTATGCCGGGTACCAGATCTATTTCCAAAGCTCCTTACCGAATGGCACCAAATGAAATGGAAGAACTGAAGAAGCAAATTGAAGAATTACTAGAGAAATGGTTTATACGACCCAGTATTTCACCATGGGGAGCTCCAGTATTGTTTGTTAAGAAGAAGGACGGGAGCCTACGTTTATGTATTGATTATCGAGAGCTGAATAAGGTGACCATCAAAAACAAATATCCACTCCCCAGGATTGATGATCTTCTTGATCAACTATCTGGTTCTAGCGTATTCTTAAAGATTGATCTGAGATCAGGCTACCATTAGCTGCGAGTAAGAGCTGAGGATGTGCCGAAGACAGCTATTAGAACTAGATATGGACACTATAAGTTCTTGGTGATGCCTTTCAGACTGACCAACGTACCTGCTGTGTTTATGGATTACATAAACCAAATTTTCCGTCAATATCTAGATCAGTTTGTCGTAGTTTTCATCGATGATATTCTAATATACTCTAAGAGTAAAGAGGAACATGAAGAGCATTTGAGAATAGTGCTGAGAATTCTGAGAAAAAAACAACTCTTTGCCAAACTGAGTAAATGTGAATTCTGGCTTTCAGAAGTTAAATTTCTGGGCCATGTAATTTCACAAGAAGGAGTCTCTGTGGATCCTAGTAAGGTGGAGGCAGTACTAAACTGGAAGAGGCCAGAAACTATAACAGAGATACGCAGTTTTTTGGGTCTTGCTGGTTATTACCGGAGATTTATTCAAAATTTCTCCAGGATCACCATGCCATTGACAAAGCTCACGAGAAAGAATCAAACATATGTGTGAGATGCCAAATGTGAGAGGAGCTTCACGGAGCTGAAGGAGAGATTGACATCCGCACCATTACTGATTATTCCAGATCCCAGTGAGCCCTATGTGGTTTTACAATGATGCTAGTAAGCAATGATTGGGATGTGTCCTTATGCAGCAAGGTAGAGTGGTGGCGTATGCCTCTTGACAGCTGAAGCCTCACGAGAAGAATTATCCCACTCATGATTTGGAGCTTGCGGCAATCATGTTTGCATTGAAAATATGGCGACACTACCTGTATGGTAGTACTGTAGAGTTGTACTGTGACCACAAGAGCCTCAAGTATCTACATGATAAAAAAGAATTGAATATGAGATAACGTCGCTTGATGGAGTTGTTAAAAGATTATAATCTAGAGATTAAATATCATCCAGGAAAGGAAAATGTTGTTGTTGATGCCTTGAGTGGAAAAGCGGTGCAAGTAGCAGTCATGATGGTTCGAGAACAGAAATTGTTAGAGGAATTCAGGGATCTAAACTTAACAAATCAAGTATTCCTGAATGCATACAAACCGAATGAAGTACTCCTAGCTAATTTTAGTGTTAGCCAAGAAGAAAGCAATCTGAGAGCAAAAATTGAAGAAGCTCAAATGCAAGATGAACGAGCCCAGTTGATCTGAGGGATGATTGAAAAAGGTGAAACCCAGGATCATGATCTTTTGCCAAGTGGATTGGTCAGATACAAACAGTGAATATATATACCACCAAAGGCTAATCTGAGGCGGAAAATCCTAGATGAGGCACACAAGAGTCGTTACACCCTTCACCCAAGAATGATTAAGATGTATCATAATTTGAAGTCTATGTATTGGTGGCCAGGGTTAAAAAGCGATGTGACCAAGTATGTGGCCCGATGTCTCACTTGTCAGAAGGTAAAGATTGAACATCAGAGACCACCAGGACTTCTACAGAGTCCAGAAATTCCAGAATGAAAGTGGGAAAGTGTCACCATGGATCTAGTGATGGGTTTACCCAAAATTAGAAACTATGATGCCATTTGGGTAATTGTCGACCGTTTCACTAAGACAGCACATTTCATACCCATTAATGCCAGATATTCCCCAGAGAAGTTAGCGGAAATATATATATGGGAGATAATCAGACTCCATGGTACGCCGAAGAGCATTATCTCTGACCGAGATCCTAGATTTACATCAAGATTTTGGAAAGCTCTACATAAAGCTCTAGGTACGAAGCTGAAATTCAGTACGGCCTATCATCCATAGATGGATAGACAGTCAGAAAGAACCATACAGAAGCTAGAAGATATGTTAAGAGCATGTGTATTGGATTTCAAGGAAAGTTGGGATCATTTCCTTCCACTCGCTAAATTCGCTTACAATAATAGCTATCATGCGAGTATTCAACTGGCTTCTTATGAAGCATTGTATGGT
The DNA here is from genome assembly GCA_037074505.1 of Albizia julibrissin. Taxonomy (NCBI): domain Eukaryota; kingdom Viridiplantae; phylum Streptophyta; class Magnoliopsida; order Fabales; family Fabaceae; genus Albizia; species Albizia julibrissin. The sequence goes on from CM073487.1 coordinate 34,408,857, forward strand.
AGGAAGTACCAATCACCCCTATGCTGGACAGAATTGAATGAACGAAGACTATATGGGCTGAATCTGGTAGATCAAACCATAGAGCAAATCAGGACTATCAAAAAGAGGCTCCTAACAGCGCAAAGTAGACAGAAAAGCTATGCTAATAAAAGGAGAAGATCTCTAGAGTTTGAAGTGGGAGATCATGTATTTTTAAAGGTATCTCCTATTACCAGAATCGGTAAGGCAATCAAAAGGAAAAAGCTTAGCCTACGTTACATTGGTCCATTTGAAATATTGGCAAGAATTGAGCCAGTAGCATATCGAATAGCCTTACCCCCAAACTTGAGTAGACTGCCCAATGTGTTTCATGTCTCACAATTGAAGAAGTACCAACCAGACCCCAAACATATTATGGAATATGAAAATATGGATATGCGAGATGATCTTACTTATGAGGCTGAGCCAGAACAAATCATTGACAGACAAGAAAAACAACTCAGACATCGAAGCATACCATTTGTGAAGGTGGTGTGGAATGGAATGTCTCCAAGGGAAGCAACTTGGGAAGTTGAAGAGGACCTGAAGAAATGTTACCCGGAGTTTATATCTCAAAAAATGTAACAAATTTTGAGGACGAAATTTATTTTACGGGGCGAGAATTGTAACATCCTAAAATCTATTAAAAGGATAAATTCCCAAAAAGAAAATTAAATGGTGCTAGAGATTAATCTTGAGAATTGAAAGCCAAATTATGAAACCTATGAAATATATGGGATCTTAAATTAGACAAAATGAAAAATTATGGCATTGTGTGTGTAATTAATAGGATAAAAATATAACATACAAACATACATACATATATATATACATATATATATATATATATATATATATATATATATATAATATTAAAACACACACACCCTTTTCCCACACTTCACACGCCATGCACATACACACAATTATATAATTAAATAATACACACACACTACCCACATGGCACACACACACACACATTTTTAATTATTAAAAACAACACACTTTCTCACTCTCTTAATCATACGAAACACACAACACACACTTCACATATTTCTCAATTCTCATCGGCCAGCATCCAAAAAGAAAGAAAAGAGAGAGTGAGTGAGAGAGAGAGAGTGAGCAAGAGACACATAATAGAGAAAGAGAGATATGTAAGAGCAATTGATGCCAGTAGAGGAAGGAAGAAGATGCTACAAATTCCACATACAGTTCCATAACTTGATATAGGTGAGTTTTCTTCCTATATTCTTAACTCTTTCTAGTTGATTTGAGGCTATTTTTGGGTAATTTGGGAAGCATAAGAACCTAGTATAATTAATTGTTGTCTTATGAGGTTTTGTTTTGGCCAAAATAGTGCATGAGGAAGGAATGAGAATTTGACAAATTTGAGGTTTCCAATAAATTCTGTACAAAAAATTATATGGGAATACATGTGATTATGATTTTTGGATGGTTATATATGAGTTTGGAATTTTTAGAAAAATAAGAGGAGTTGTTGTTTGGCTAGTTTCTCTAGAATCATATTAGTTTTAAAATAAATTTCGGTGGCCAAACCTATTCCAAAAATTATGAAATTTTTCATAACCAAATTATACATCCTAAGCTTTAATGTGATATATAATATTTATCATTTGGGTTTATAAATAGTGAGATATGAATTTTTAAAGTTAGATGATGAATCTGGAACGTTTTCTGGTACATATGGGGTTTGATGAAATTATAGACATTTTTTGGCTATAATATCTAAATTATAATATTGTTTCCTGAAAATAGACTTAAATATAATCATATAGGATTTTGAACCATCCCATTTGGAGTTCTAGATATATAGTTATGAATTTTAGAAGTTAAGCTATTGAAATTGGAAAGATTTTCTGGTAGTGCGAGAAAACCTTAAAACTAGGAATTATTCATGGATAGGTGGTAGTGAACGTATTTTTATATTAAAATAGACTTCATAAGTGACACATATAATTTGGAACCACCTTAATTGGATATTTCTAGGCCAAGATATGAATTTTCAAAAATTATTGAAAATTCTGAGAGAATTGAGTAATAGTGCAAAAATAAAAAGTAAGGGTATTTTTGAATTAATTGGGACTTCAAGGGTCAAGTTAAATACTTAGAGTTGGTATGAGTCCATTAAATACCTATTGGAATGAAGGTATTAGCTATAATGATAACCTACCAAAGTATCTTAAATTATTTTGGAACAAGTAATAATTCGCCCGTCCGTAAATTATAAATTATAGGATTTGACATTTTCCCGGGACACCTAAGAGACTGAGAATAGGAACCAAATTTGGAAAGACTGTCAGGTAGTTCCTTATCTCTTATATCATATGTGATGCCATATATGTGTACCATATCATCTGTATATGTATGGGACAGATAGTCCATAGGCGGTAAGACCCGTAAGTACAAGATACAACGAGAGTTACCCGGGGGCTTCTTAAGCCAGATAGGTTTGAGACACAAAGCCCGTGACTGTACCTTATATGGGGCAGAGGCCCTGGGCAGCCAGATTATGAATCTCAAGTGCTGTGAGTCTGTGATAAGGGACCGGTTAGGCCCTTTTATGTGCTGCATTTCTGTAAGTTGTGCTGTTTGATGATTTGTTTTATATGATTAGTATTTGCATATTATATGAGTGGTCTGTGTACTTCTGAGATTCTTTTGAATCTCACCCTTTTTTCAACAAATTATATATAGCAAAGACGTCCAACTCTAAGGGCAAGAAGGTAATATAGACGGACGAAGAAGAGGTAAATAAATTAAGGACTGTTTGGTTATCATTTTATTTTGGATGACTGTAAAATATTTATAAGTAGTAGTAGTAGCGATAGTAGTACTAGTACTCGCAAAGCAGATGTATAAGTTGTAATCCGTACCCTAGACTTTCGGTAACGTACTGATATCTAGAAACCTATAAATTAACCATTACTACGCAAGCTATGGATGGAAAATGCTCTATATTTTAAATAAATGATTTTGAAACTGATGAAGATAATGAATTTACAAACTAAAATTTAGACCATACATATTTATTTTAAAATTTTTTTTGAAACTTTTATACAAATATAAGATTAAACTCTGTCTTAAATTGGGACTTTAAATTGTTTTGGTCTCATGTTTGAAATTACTATATATTTAAACTAATTTAAAGGCTTTAGAAATTAAGGTGTTACAATAAGCATAAAGTTCCATAAAGCATACAGAAATAGCAGAAACATTAATGATTTTAAGTTCAAGTTTGCATTGCAGGAGAATCCCCGTAGGGTTTGAAAATATACACAAATGTACAAAGCATCTATAAGTAGTAAAAAATGTAAGCATAAATAACTATTGCAGCAACAAAGAGCTCCGGGTCCCTAAATAACGGGAGCCACCGTCTTGCCCTTCAAGCCACCCGCTTCAGTTGTAAGGTTTGTATTTTAGAAAAAGAATGAGATTCGAGGGAATCTCAGTAGCAACATGCTTTCAAACATATAGAATGTCCAAATGGATATGCAATGTCATATCATGTAAGATGATCGAAGATATATGTGTACACTTGCCCAAGGCCAAACTACATGTCTGCCCTTGGTCGACTTGGCGCCCATGTTGGGTCCCTGACCACAACACGAAAAATTGGTGTGTATAGGACACTAGCTCATGTTACAGAGAATAACTTTAAACATACAAATAATCACATAAGATATGTAAGAAGAAGTTACTACCTGAATCTTTTCAAAACTTGCACGTGTGTTCTACTTTTAGATTTTGGCTCGGGCTATGTCCAATTCCTATCATCATTAAAGTTACAAGTAATTGGTTATTACTTGTAGCATTATCGCCTTTAAATGGTGTGCTGCTAGTTATTTAATGCAGTCACAACAGTTTCTGCACAATACAACTCTGTACAGTGCAGTTTCACTGTTTTCCAAAAACTGACAGCTTGGTCAGCCAACTTTGGATATTCATAATTAATTTTAAAAAAATCCAATTTGACTAATTCCAAATCTAAAACGAAGCTCTTTCAATATAATTTTGAGGAAAAATAGTTAGGTTTGGTCACAGTAATCATATAAGTCCCAGTAATTCATCAAACATCGCTGATCCAGATAGCATTCTAGAAAACAGGGCATAAATTCAAAAATTCATATCTCCCAATATACTTGTCCAAAAATTAAAAAATATCTAAAGTAAAGCTATATATCTCTAAATTAATTATAGAAATTTTCAGAAGTTTTAGACAAGGTTTGGTTAATGAAACACCACACACACTGCCACTGCTCCAGACAGGGCAGAACCAACATAAGTACACACAAACTTCATAAATTTCTAAATTGGTATACAACCATCCAAAAATCATGGACACTTGCATACCTACACAATTTTTCCTTCTAAAGCCAAGGAATCATCAAAATTACCAAATTCCTACTCCTTCCTCACATCACCCACAGAACAGAAAGTTAGGGTTTCTGGGAGCAACTTGTTGTTTCTTTCTTTTCTCTTGCTTAATCACTTTCTTTCTACTTTTAATCACATGATTAGCTATTTAAACACTAAATGGGAATATTTAGAGGGAATTTGGGCAGCACTTCCCCATGTTATGCTTCAGCCCATAATTGAAATACAAGAGAAAATATAGCAAATACCACCAACAACAACACCAACAACTTGATACAAGACAAGATGATTAAGTTTTGATGATCACCTCTTGATTTCTTGGCTTTCTCTCTCTAAACCTATAATTAACCTTGCTAATCATGGTATTTAAAAAGGAAAAGAGGTTAGTAGAGGCTACTACATGATTTGGAAGCAAAATCTTTAAGTATTATGCTTCTTACCTTGATTTTTGGAAAACAAAACCCTAAGCTCTTCTTACTTCTTAAGCTCTTTTAGGCTTCAAACTCTTTCTCACTCTAACTGGATCTGCTTTGCACGGGAAATGAAGAGAAAAGATGGAGAATTGGATGATATAACCAATTTGTCAAATGCTTACCACATGCTTGTTTTTTATTGGTCATTGTGTACATTCTTTATGTTCAATATTCCATTTCCCTTTATGCTCTTCATTCCACCGTAAATGACATGAGAAATAAGAGAAAAATTTTGATCTTCAATTATCCTAGTGCCATCGTACAAATTGTTGACAAAAGTCTTTGACTTTTGACTATTTTGACCTTCCTTGATAATAATTCACCAAAATAGGCTTATTAATGATCAAGTAGTCATTTCTCTCTTTTTAATTCCCATTTAACTCAAATTATTGGGAATATTTTTTCCCACTTTATGGTAAAATTACCGTTTTGCCCATACATTTTATGATTTACCTAATTTTTTGCCCAAAATAATTTCTTGCTCATTCCTTTGGTTTAGCCTAATTTTTGACACTTGAAGGATGCCATTATTTGTGTCATTTTATACTCAAATTTTGGTTATAATATTAGGCCTTTAAGTGGACATTAGTTGCTCCTTTGTGTCCTTACTTGGCCGAGTTATGTGTAACCGACAATTGGAATTTTTCGTAAATTGTTGCACACCAAAATTCACCATTTGTTCCATTACATTTATTCATTACATAGGAGGAATATTGGTGATTAGAAATTGGGTGTTACAAATATAATGGATGCTATAAAAGAAATGGAACAATTAGAAAAAAATGTCTAAAAAACAAATAAAAGATCAAAGTTTTGATGTAAATGTAAAGCAAACAAGATTAATGTCTACAACATTAGTACAAAGACAACAAGTAATAAATAATAATCTATTCATAATATATGAAGAAATAGAAAAATTAGAAAGAGAAATTATAAAAGGAAAAGGAGTAATGGTTGAACAAAAGAATAAAGAATTAGTTATAAAAGAAGAAAAAATAGACAAAGAAAAAGAGAAGGAAATAAATAAACAATCACATAGATTAGCAGAATTAATGTGTAAAAAAGATGATGATATAGAAGAATTATTAAAAATAATAAAACCAAAAGACAAGATAAATATGATGAATATAAAAGAAGAATTAGAATATTTGAACATAGAAAATTTAATGGGAAAAGAAGAAGAAAAATTAGAAGAAATACAAAGAGAATATAAAGATATAACGAAAATAATGATACCAGAAAACCTAGAATTAAATATGGAAGAAGAAATGGGTACAGCAGAAAGTGCAATAATAATACCATCACAACCACTTTATAACGAAGAATCAAGTAATACAAGAAAAAAAAATGAAAGAATACAAAAAGAAAATGAAGATTTTGAATATTATCATAAAGAACCATTAAAAGAATCAAATTATATGGAATTTGAAGCTAAGTTTAAAATACCAAGAAATTCAAGATTCACACCACCACCATTAGAATAATTTGAAACAAGACAAGTACCTAATTCAGGAATATGGCTAGATTTGGATTGTAATAAAGAAAACGAAAAAATATTAGAAGAATGGAGTAAATCACATTTAATAGCATTAATGGGAAAATCTTTAGAAACTAATGTAGTAAGTTTATTATTGGAATCATCATTTTTAGGAAATGTACATAACTGGTGGAAAAGTAAAAGTCATGAATTCAGAGAACAAGACATGTAACAAAACCATATGAAAATAGAAAAGAATATTATGCAATATTAATAAGGAAATATGAATAAGTACTAAGAAATGAATTTATAGGAAGAAGTATAGGAGCATAAGAAGATACAAATATAAAGAAAGCATTATTAAGTTTACACCAAATAGAAATATGTTCTTTAGAACCAAGATATTTAGAACAATACATATGCGAATATAAGAAATATTATTATGAAGCAAGATTAGATACATATGAGAAACAAAATTTTTATTTAGAAATGTTTTATAGAAATTTACCAAGATTAGTTTCAGAAGTAATAAATGAAAAATATTATGAATATTTTGGAAATAGACAAGATTTAATATCCTTTGTAGATACGATAGGAAGAAGAGAATATTTGCTAAAAGAGTTTTTATCAAATAAGTGTAAAGAAGCTTGGAGAAATGCTAAGTACTATAAATAAATAAAATGATAATAAATTGTAATAAATATGAAACACCTCATAGATGGGGATGTGAAAATGCGAAAATAATGTATAAAAAAAGATCAAAGAAGTATAACAAATATAGAAAATTTAGGAAATATAAATTTAAAAGATACCCAAAAAAAAATATTTTAATAAGTATAAACCAAAAAGATATTTTAAAAGAGGAAAAAGAAGAATAAATTATACTAAAAGACCAAGAAAATGTTGATGTTATAATTGTGGAGAAATATGACATATATCTACAGAATGTAAAAAGCCCAGAGAAAAGAAACAAATGAAAATTTTAGAAGAAGTTGAGAAGTATGAATTAGAACCAATAGAATTAGACGAACCATTATTTAGTGATATAGAAAATGAAGAAGTAGAAATGTATAAATAAAAAGAAATAAATAGTGAAGAAGAAACAAAAACAGAAATTTCATCAGAAGAATATTTAACAGAAGATGAAATATATAGAAAATATATGTATATGATGAGAAAAGTAGAAGAAGGAGAAACTAGTAATAAAAAAGAAAATGATTATGAGGAATACAATGAATATGATGAATACAGAAATGTAAATAAAGGATTAGTAGAAAAAAGGATGACATTTAATCAAAAACTGTTTAATAAAATAAAAGATAAAAAATTAGACATGAAAGCTGAACAATTACAAGAAGAGACTTTTATGGAAAAAGTAAGTAAAAAACTAAAGTCAAAAAAGAATCATAAGACTTATTGTGTAGTATTAGAAAAAAAACATCCTATAGAATCAACATTAACAGAAGGAGTATTAATAATACCTTTAATTAGTAAAAGACTTATAGAAGAAGAAATAAAGAAAGTACCATTTAAAGATGAAGTAACATAAATCTATATAGTAGGAATACAATTATTAGTAAAAACATATTTTAAGGAAGGAATAGACACACCAATAGAATTATTAATAACATATGGAAGAATAATAAGTTATGTAAAAGACAGCATAATAAGAATATTAGCAAGAAATTTAATATACCAAAAATTAAAATTCACATTAAATACAAATTTTGCAATATCTAGAACAGATGAACATATAAACCAAAATATAAATGTATACCATAAATTAGGAAGAATAAGGTTATTGGAAGGATAAAAAACATTAAGTATAACAGCAATGATTGGATTAATATTCACAAATGAACATAAAATATATAATAAAAATAAAGGAAGAATATGTATAGAAAAACATTTTATGCCAATATTACAAGAATTGCCAGTAGATCCAACAAATATAACATTACTTGAACAATTAAAAATTGACATAGACAGGAAAAGAGAATACGAAGACATAAAAAGATTAAGGTTACAAATTAATAACCAATTAGGACAAAGATCATTAAGTTTTAATATAAATCCTAGAAGATTAAGTATAGATTATGGAAAACCACTAGTAGAAGAAAAAAGAATAGTAAGATCATTAAGTAATAAATTAGCATAAATACCTTTAACTGTCAAACCCCTTAATATTCTGATATTCGCTATATAATAAATGCGTAGTTCAGATGACATACAGAAGTAGTGAAACTATACTGATAATAAGTACTTACTGATATTACAGAAAATCATCATAAAGGTTGAAAAATATATACAGAGTACAAAAGAAATAAATTCCACAACTAAAGATAATCATATGTAACTCCTGGCTAGGACCAGACCTTCAAGCGCCAGTAATTATGGTTTTGCCCTTAGAGCCGCTGTCCTTTGCTGGAATATTTTTAGATGTTGAAAAAGGGTAAGATTCGAATGAATCTCAGTAGTAATGTACAATCAGTCATATAAATGCGATAAATAAATATGCAATGCACCATGATATGTAAAATGCTAACTCGTGTTGTATGCATACTGTCCAAGGCCAAATGACTGTTTGCAACCCCAGCTAAACTCGTGTCCATGGTCAAACGATATGTTTAGACCCTGGCTTATTCGCGTGTTGTGCTACAGGCACTGTCATGTTACAGAAAATGGAATACACAACATATAAATAATCACATAGTGTATGAAAGAAAGAATTACTACCTGGGTCCTTTTTCAGTCCAACTGTTTATCCAAAACTTTTTCTTCGGCTCGGGTTTTTACCAGTTTCTATAAATTAAAATTAACAAGTAATTGGTTATTACTTGTATTACTACTATCTTTAATCATATTCTTCTGATTATCTCAGTTTCAGTGGCTTATACACTATATAATTTTGCATAGTGCAATTTTACTATTCTTTAGCAAATTGACAGATTTTTCAGTTAACTTTGAAAAATCATAACTAATTCTAGAAAAATCAAAATTGACTGGGTTCAAAGCTTACATGAAGATCTTAAAATATATTTTCATATAAAAATATCAAAATCTACCCATTTTTACCATATTACTCCCAAAATTTCCCGAAATACCCCTATTCTAGATTAGTCTCCAGAAACATAGCATGACTTTGAAAATCTATATCTCCTAATATACTTGTCCAAAAATTATGTTCTACCCGTAAAATTAAAGCTATGAATGTCTACTTCAAATCTGGAAAGTTTCATAATTTTTTGTCAATGTTTGATTTTCCAAACGTTCGACATAAACAATCTGTTTTCCAGAAACACAGTTTGAGAGCAACTAAATTCAAAAATTCATATCTCTTAGTATACTAATCCAATTAATACAAAATATGTATCAAATTAAAGCTAAGACTATGTAATGCAATTCTGGAAATTTTCATGGCCATTGGGAAAGATTATATAATTCAAAAACACCACGAAATCAACTACTAGAATCTAGATGTCCAGGATTGCACCTTTTTCTAAACTCATCTTTCAAAAATCATAACTTCCTCTAAAGATATCAAAATAATGTATTATACCACTCATTTTAAAGCCTGTTATGTCTACTTTCTCCCTGTAAAGTTTCGTAAATACTGGATGTGATTTGGTTAGTCATAAAGCCACACGAAACTGACTGACTCTAAAAACTTCTGTTTTGATAGTCTAAGTTCAAAAATTAATAACTTATTCGTTTTGACACCAAATTGAGCTCTTCTTGATTCTATTTCATACTAAACATCCTAAAATTTCCATATCAAAAAGAATCAGATGAAAAATCCATCTGTAGCCTCTGTTTGAGCTTCTGAAAGTTTCCAATAAAAACTCTGTTTTCCGGCGACCAAAACAGAGTTGATAAAACTCACATGCAACCATGATTTTGGACTCAAATCTCAAAGATTTTGACTCTACATACTCCTAAACATGTTCCTTGGATTTTGGGATGTGTTTACAAAAGAAAAGGAATCGAAAATCTCATGCAAAACGGACACAAAATTGCTGGTTTTGAAACTGATCGGTAACAGCAATTTTTCCGGTGAATTTTCTTACTTCCAACCACCCAAACCAGTAGAAAATAGCCTCTAATCTAATGAAAATTTTTAGAAATATGTGAAGAGAACTTACCTATATCAGATTATAGGCTTGCATGTAGGATTTGAAGCTTCTTCTTCCTTCCTCTCTCTCTCTATTTTCTGTTGTGTTTTCTCTTCTCTTTGTTTGCTGGACTTGTTGCATGAATGAAGAGGTGAGAGATGTTTTATTCATCTTGGGGGCTGAATGTGTGTGCTTGTGTGTTGTACGTATGTGTGCTGTATATGCTGGTCAAATGAGAAGAGAATGTGTGTGTGTGTTGTACCAATGAGAGAAAAGAAGAGAGATTAGGTAAGTGTGTGTGTGGTGCAAGTGTGTTTCTTTTGTCAAAGAGGAGGCTGTACATGTGCTTCTCATGAATGAACAAGTGTGGGTGTGTGTGTTATAATGTCGGTAGTTTTTTTTTATACTTATATGTATATTTTTATCCTATTAATTACACACACTAGGTCCTAATTTTTTCCCTTTGTCAAATTTAAGTTTCCTTAAATTTTGTAGGTTGCAAAATTGAGCTTACTATCTAGTTTCCATAAATTAATCCTTGCATTAAATTTTTGGGATGTTACATTAACCACAAAACTAGAAGAAATAAGACCCTCAAGTAGTAGACAAATCATAACACAGAATATTATAAAATTAGAAATCAAGAAAAACATAGGATGGATAGAAATAAAAGCTTTGATATTATAAGAAATAGAAGAAAGAAAAATAGATATAAAATATATAGATGAAAATATAAGAATAATAGAAGAAAGAAATACAGATGTAATGATAAGATTTAATAATAGAGATATAATGGAAACAACATTAAAAATAGAAAAGAATATGGTGAATAATGGATTAATATTAGGAATTGATTTCCTAGAAAAAGTAAGCCCTTATAGAATACAAAAAAAAAGAATAATTATTAACATAAACAATGTAATGATAAGACTGCCAAAAGTATTAAATGAATAATCAAAATAATCAAAATTGGGAACCAAAATCAGAATGGTATATAGGAAAGCCAGATTATATAGAAATAAGAGGACAAAGAATAAAAGTAAATCATACAGATATAAATTTTATGAGATATTTAAAACATAAATTTGAAAAGTTAAATATGAAAAAAAAATAAGATTAAGAGAACTATATTTTCATAATTCAGAGTTATTTTTTGAAGAATATAGAAATACAGTAGAAATAGTTGTACAAAGAAAACATTATGCTAAGAAATACAAGAAAATATTAGAAGTATTATCCAGAGTTTAATATGAGTTTCAAAATTATCCCAATAGATAGATATAGAGTAAGAAATCAGGAAATAATAATATCACAATGCAATAAAACTATTATGAGAAAGATAATAAATAAATGTAGAAAATGGAATGGGAATGATGAAGAAATTATAAGAGGGATATTAAGTGATGAAAAAAGAAAGAAAAAATAAGAATGATTTATAATAAGATACCAAGCATATTTGAGAATAAAAGATAGAAATATATATATATAATATTGGAAGAATAAACTAAATATATTATCACGTGCTTAATGGATAATTATTATATGACTAGGGATGGACAAATTATAAAAATAAATAGCAACAATAGAATATTGATAAGAAAATTAAAGAGAAAATTAGAAAAATATATTAAAGAAGATATGAGAAGATTAAAAACATTATATTATAATAATAGACAAGGATATATTCAAGAAAATAATAGAATAAGAGGAATAATGAAAGAAAGGATGAAAGTAATGAATGAATTTGAAAAAAAATTAAAATTGCTATCCAGGATATGACTAAGTTATTTTATATACTTACAAAATTTAACTATGAAAAATATAGATCAAGAAAATATCATGCATTAGTAGATATAGGAGCAAATTTATCTGTAGCAAAATATAATGTATTACCAACAGTAATGTGGAAAAAGAAGAAAAAACCTTTAAGAATGGAAAGTGCAAGAAAATAAATAAATTTAATGGAATATGAAGCTTTAGATGTAAAAATACAAATAGGAAATTACGAATTAAAATTAAAAATATTAAATCAGTTTAATGAACCTTCGTGTGATTTAATACTAGGATTAGATTTTATAGAACAATATTATCCAATACATATGATAGAAAAAACATTTATATTTACTACGCCTTGTAAACATGAAGCATGTAGAATAAGAATAAATGAACCTTATAATAGAAAAGATGAAAAATTTCAACTAAAAAAAATGAACATGAAGTACAGTTCTTGCATAATAACAAACCAGTACATATAAAACACATGTTAGCTACCTTGACTATAAGAGAAGCAGAAAATAAAGAAAATCTAACCATAGAAGAAAGATTAATAAAAAATTATAGTGATGATCCATTAATACATTGGGAAACATCAAAACCTCTAACAAAAATAGAATTAAAAGATTATAGTAAAGAAATAAATTGTAAACCTTATCCATGGACAGAAAATGATAGAAATGAATTTATAATGGATATAGAAAAAATGAATAAATATGAGTTAATTAGAGAAAGCAGATCTGAGTATTCATCACCAGCAATGATAATAGTAAAACATTGTGAAGAAAAAAAAGGAAAATCAAGGATGGTAATAAATTATACTAAATTAAATGAAATATCTATTAGAAATAGATATTCAATACCAAAAATGGAATTGTTGTTTAATCTGATAAGAGGAAAAACTATATTTAGTAAATTTGATTGCAAATTAGGATTTTTTTCAAATAAGATTAGAAGAGAAAAGTAAAAAGTATACAACATTTAGTACATCAGAAGGATTATATGAATGGAATGTCTTACCTATGAGTTTTCACAATAGCCCAAGTATATTTCAAGAATATGTATCAAAATTATTGAGTCCAATAAGGAATTTTGCAGTAATTTACATAGATGATATATTAATATTCTCAAGAAATAAAAAGGAACATGAAGAACATTTAGAAAAATTTATGGAATTAATAGAATAAAAAGGAATAAATATATCACCCAAGAAAGCATAATCAAGAAAAGATAAAATAGGATTTTTAGGACAAATAATTTCTAAAGATGGAATATAATTATAAGACTATATAAGCCAAAAGGTAAAAGAATTTCCAAAAATAAGTAATAAAAAAGAATTACAATCATTTTTAGGATTAGTAAATCAAGCTAGAAATTATATACCTAATTTATAAAAACTAACAGCAAAAATATCTAAATTAGCAGGAGAAAAGATAATATGGAAATGGAATGAAGAAACTCAAGAAATAATAGAAAAAATAAAAATGTTATGCAATAAATTACCAAAATTAACCATACCTCTAGAAGAAAATATAACATGGATAATATACATCGATGCATCAGAAAATTATTGGGGTGCAGCTTTATATTTTGAAGATAGTAAAGAAATAAAATAATAATTAAATATGCAAGTGGAAAATTTAATGAATCTCAGGGTAATTATCATTTAAATTAGAAAGAAATTTTAGCAATTAAAAAGCAGTAGAAAAATTTGAGTTATTCATAATAAATTGTAAATTTACAATAAGAACTGATAATACTCAAGTAAAATATTGGTTGAAAATGGAATAAAAAATGATAAGTTGAGTAACAAAATGTTATTAAAATGGCATAGTAATTTGTCATATTATGATTATGATGTTGAATATATCAAAGAAAAAAATAATCTAATTGCTGATTATTTGAGCAGATGGAACAAGGAAACAGAATGAGTAATAGTCTTGTAAGCAGAATACCTTTAAATGAGCCACAAAAGGAAAATCCTTTTATGACTCACATTGTGATGAAGATTAATATGCTCGAAGTAAATATGAGTTTACTAGGAAGTCAAGTAAGTAATAGTGTACATAATTTATCTAATTCTATCTCTAATCTTTCCAGTATAGTAAATGAATTATTTACTAGAGTAAAAAATCTAGAAAAAAGAACTGTAATGAAGGAACCGGTTGAGGAACCTTCAAAGACAAAGAGTAAAGGCAAGGAATCTGTAATTGGGTCACCTACCCAAACTGAGTAATTCACTCAGAAACTATTAATTGGGTCTTCTACCCAAATTCAAGAAAAGCCCAATAAGCCAGAAATTATCCCTTTAGCCCAAATTATAAAAGACCACTAAGTCTAAAAAGAAAAAAGCCCAAGTCCAAAGTATAAGATTACTTTACCTGACAAGTGTATTGTAGCCTCAATCTCAAAACAGACCAGAAACCAAGAAATATTTGACATACCCCAGCAATACCAATTTTATAAACTCATTATAAAAAGATTAAATTCTTTAAACCTTACCCACAAGACCATTAAGTATGTGTCACATTATGCCTTTAACAAAGCCATTATATATCTAGGAACCCCTCCTGAGATAGTAAAAACCCTGTACAGCTATGAATTAATTCAAACCATTTATCCTTCTCAGAATATGAGAGAAATAGAGTTATTCCCACCAAGATTTAAAGAAGTTGTTGAAAAGTATTTTAAATTTGTCTTGCAACATTAAGTGTTTATCATGTGTTATTCCACAGTCGTTAAGATTACACCTGAAAAATTCTATAATCCAATTAATTTGATTAGACTTGGAACAACAAAGAAGCCTATTGAGTTTGAGCCAGAAATTAAAGAGGAAATAGAATAAGATAAAGAATTCCAATTCAGAGTGTCTAATATAAGAGCTCATGATCATCATATAATATTCTAAGAAATGAACATGATTGTTTCCAACATAGATGAAAATCCTTGGGTATATCATGCTAGTAATCTTACTTGCATATATGCTCTTGGAAAAACTTCTAATAGAACACATAGAAAGTTTTATAACTGGTATGAGCATATTAAGAAAAATAAAATGGACCACAAAGAAGAAACAAGCGAGAAAGTATGCAGATTTTTATCTGAGTACCCCAATCATAATTTCCAGTACTGTAGAGAAAATGAGAAAAAGGAAAAAGAACAAGAAATTCCAATAAATCCAGACATCCTGTGATGGAGGAAAAAGACCAACAAGAAGTGACTCATGAAGAAAAAGGAATAGAGGAGATTGAAAGAAAAATAAAGATAATAAAGAACAAGTTAAAAAAAGCAAGAAAAGAGGAAAAGAGAATCCGAAGGAAGATATTAAAGATAAAGGAAGAATTATTGGAAGAAAAATACAATGAAGTTGAAATGATAGCAGAGCAATTAAAGAGAATACGCATGGCAAGGAACTGAGAAAGAAGTACAACCAGCAACTAGCAGACAAGATAGGACTGGCATGTGAAGAAACAATGAAGAAAAGAGAACCATAGTTTAGAAAAATAACCAGAGTCTTGTAACTAGAGTTTGTTTAAGGTTTATATAAGAGTCTATAAGCCTCATTATAAGGCATCCAGTTTCTAATTCTCTCTGTAAAGCTTTCGAGTGCTCTGAAATCTCGAAGCTCCTCTTGTAAATTCCCTACTATCAATAAAACCTTCATTTCATCAACATATATGTGGATTAAAGAATAACATTTTGTATTGATAATTGATTAAGGTATGTCCGGCTAAACGCCTTATAGGGATTTAGGGAAGTAG
Organism: Albizia julibrissin; assembly: GCA_037074505.1. Lineage (NCBI taxonomy): Eukaryota > Viridiplantae > Streptophyta > Magnoliopsida > Fabales > Fabaceae > Albizia > Albizia julibrissin. The sequence goes on from CM073487.1 coordinate 34,424,866, forward strand.
TTTCATCATATTCTAAATGAGTATGATCCAAATTGGGATTACCATATCCAAGACTTAATAATCATTATTATAAGGGATATATTATGGCTACACCTCCAGTAGGAAACGAAGGAAGGTTGTGCTGATATGGTCTGAATGAGGAAGGTTAGGAGTCTATTTGTAAACACCCTTCCATATACTTACCTCACCGGCTCTTAGTTCCATTATATCAGAGTAAGCGAGCGATAAATTATTAAACTAAAAGCCGTTCTCTTATTCATGCTAGAAAATGTCTCAAATACATTAGAGCGATTCTCTGCTTATACAACATTCATACATACACATACATCCATATATACACACATATATGAAATACAGGAAGTAGTTCCCTGCACTACAGCCTCTTCTTCACTTCACGTCTTCATATCTCCTCCGTGCATCTTCATGCATCACCACCTGTCACTATGGTTGTTTGGGAGGAGTGAGATTCAAGAGAATCTCAATAGTGAATAGTACTACTATGCATGGAAGATATATATGAATGCATGACATGCTTACCTACCCTATTTCATGCCAACATAATGACATGATGCATGCTCAATGTTATGACATACCAATGGCCATCGTACAAATATAACAGAGCTTCAATCAATCAAATATGCTCAACACAAATAGGCATAGCAGTCACATAATCAATGCATATAACATACATATCACAGCCATGCAGGAAAAGTAAGTCCACTACCTGTCGGACTTTACGTCCGTCCTCAAACTTTCGTCTTTGCTCCGATTCAGGCACGACCATCCATCGAGTCCTAAAATTCCATCCAAATACATTTAATGAGTTATAACTCTTTCTTATATCATTCTAGACTCGTATTAGTTGATAACTTAGCCCAATTATGCTAAATTACTAAAATGCCCCCGGAAGCCTGGCCCAACTGTACTTTTACAGAAATCACAACATGGGCCAATCATACACAATTCCACATGTATAATCCATTTATGACTCCGGATTAGTCAAATTCAGGCTCGAATGATGAAAATACCCCTTTGACAGCTCCTATATAGAGCTAAAAGGGTAAATTGGTCATTTCACCCTCTAGGCTTTTTCTCACTTTCTCTTCAACATGAACCCTACACAATTTGCTCTTCTGAACTCAATGAAATCATCCAATTGATGAAATTCCAACTCTATGCTTATGCCATACCCAACGCAGCCCATAAAGGATTCTCAAAAGAGTTATGTCGGTTCTTTCATTTCTTTACTTAATATCCTTATTTCTACTCCTTATTACATGATTAGCCGTTTAGACATCCCTTGGACATCATTTCGGCCCCCAAAACAAGGATAGAATGAGAGATGAATAGTACACTACTTCCAAAATACTTATCCAAATGATAAACCGAAATGGTAGAAAGGTAGCACACGCTTACCTCTACATGCTTCTGAATTCGGTTCGGAATTATGGCGAGATGGCACCAACGGCCTCCAAACGAGAATCTGAAATCATAGAATTGAAGCTCAGGATGAGTAAAACAACATTTATACTGGACATTTTGAGAGAAAACGTCGTTTCGAACGAGTACCGGCAGAAACAAGTTTTCTCTCTATCCTCTTGTTCCATCGCGTTCTCGTTCTTCTTTCCTTCTTTGTCGTTCTCATCCGTTTTGATCTGTTTCTCTTTCTTTTCTCTTTTAATCCTGAACGCACAAGGAAGGGAATTGATGATGAAGAATGATGATTAATTAAAATTATTAAAATTATCCGGTGGCATTTACTCAATTAGTCCACCTATTATATTCCTTACACAACAAGTTTCCTTTCTCTTTTCCTTCATCATTCTATTAATATTAATGAGAAATAAGAGAGTATAATTCATTCTCAAATTATCCCATTATACCACCTTAAGTGGTCAACCGAAGTCTCAAGCTTCTCCTCATATTGACTTTACTTGATAATAATTACCAACATGGCTTCATTAATTACCAAGTAGTCATTTCCCTCCTTTTAATTCCCATTCAACTCAAATCATTGGGAATATTAGGGAAAATCTATCATTTCTCAACTTATGGCAAAATTACCATTTTACCCTCACCTTTTATTTCTTTTAATATCCAAAGATATTAATGAATTTTGGGATATAAACCATGTCCTACTTGGGTATCTGCTAAACTAGGGTCTAGCAACCCACTCAATCCAGGCTTAATCTCAAGCCTCTTATCCCAAAATTTGGGATATTACACTATTGAGGTCATGTTGGACAGACTCTTTGTAATATATTCTATGCATGAAAGAGGGCATAGATCCTTCCATAACTCGGATCATGTTCAGTCAAACCCATAGTGTCTTTCTTATATCCTGATTATAGATTCTTGGGTATCGTCTGTCATGTTTTGGTGTGTGTGTGTGTGTGTATATAACATTATGTAGAATTATAACACAAGTTCATTTTAACAACACTAGAAAAGGCGCGCGCAAGGGTACTAGGAGCATGAGGTCACATGATTGAATTGGGGAATATGCATCTTAAGGAATAAAGAGATCCTGAGATAGTGGCGTACATCGATAAGGGGACACGGGGTAGGGTGAGGAAGGAACAAGTAGTGGCCACGGGCGATGGGCTGGCTATGAGTTAGCCTCCTACAGACGTGACACATGGCTTCTCTTGAGAATGTTCACGTGGCATTTTTAAATAAAAAATAAATTTTTGATGGAATTCAAAATCATTTGCCATAGTTCTTTCACTAACGGAACATATTCCATCGGAAATCTAATCCGTCATAAATCCGTGGCAAATTCTGAGACACCCTATTTCCATTACTATCATATGAGCTATAAATATAATGAATTCAAACCACTAAGCTAGGTTTAATCTTGGTAAGAAAATACCTTTAAAAATAGTTGAAAACCAAGCCCAAACACAAGGTTTAAACATGTAAATGAATGGGCTTTTTTGAAAAAATTTAAAACTTTCTAAAACAGTTATTCAGTGGTTCAAACTCTTCATTATAACTCATCAATCCTTAAACTCCATTTAATTTTATCAGAGTATTACTCTGCTCTTGTCCCAGTCTATCATTGGTTAAACTATAAGCTCATAACATACAATTTCCCATCCCTGATTCAATTGTCGTGCATGGTATTATTATTGTTATCTCTACTATGCATACTCATACTATTATTATACGTATTACTTTCACTGCTACTATACTACTACTACAGGTACTATATTTACTATGTACATCTCTAGGTTTATTTATATACATATATATACAAAATATGTAGCCACATGAGGCTACCAAAAGATCTAAGTTTATACAAAACTAATATATATATAACCAACATAATATTAATCCTTCTTCTCCACCTTTTTATTTATCAGCAATTATTACTTCCTTGCCCCTTGAGCTATTTGCTTTAGCTGCAAGTCATTTAATGGCAATGGTGAGATTCGAGAGAATCTCAATAATAACAATAGTCAATCATAAAATATGCAAGTTCACGAAACATGCAAAATAAACCATCATACTATAAACATTCAGCAATCAAGATGCAAAACAATTCAGCAATCACAGGACATGTCGGTCCAACACAACACAACTAGTATATTAGGTCTTACAGTCATGGGATACATCCCATGCAACAATTCTCTTTCAGGACTCATGACCTCATACTGATTGCATATTAGGTCTTACAGTCTAGGGATACACCCTATGCAATAATGCACTTTTAGAACTCATAGCCTCATACTGATTGATTGCATATTAGGTCTTATAGCCCAGGTGTCAAACCCCTTAACAATTTGATATTCACAGAGTATTAAATGCATAATTCATAGGCATACAGAAATAGAAGAGATATACTGATATTAAGTTCTTGTCTACAGTACAGGAATTCCCATAGGATCTAAAAATATATATAGACTCCAAAATAAATAAAACTTATAACTAAAGATAACCAATTGTAGTTCCGCTTGAACCGACCTCAGTCGCCGATAATTACGGTTTTTCCCTTAGAGCCGCTACATTCTGTTGGAATGTTTTTAAATATTGAAAAAGGGTGAGATTCGAATGAATCTCAGTAGTAACATACAATCAGTCATATAAAATGTGATAAATAAATATGCAATACACCATGATATGTAAAATGTTAACTCGTGTTGTATGCATACTGTCCAAGGCTAAACGACATGTTTGCAACCTTGGCTTAACTCGTCTCCATGGTCAAACGATATGTTTAGACCCTGGCTTATTCGCGTGTTATGCCCTAGGCACTGTCATGTTATAGAAAATGGCATACACAACATATAAATAATCACAAAGTATATGAGAGAAAGAGTTAATACATATGTCTTTTTTTAGTCCGACTGTTTATCCAAAACTTTTTCTCCGGCTCGGGCTATTACCAATTCCTATAAATTAAAGTTAACAAGTAATTAATTATTACTTGTATTACTACTGTCTTTAATAATATTCTACTGGTTATCTCAGTTTCAGTGGTTTCTACACAGTGTAATTTTACATAGTGCAATTTTTCTATTTTTCATAAAATTGGCAGATTGTTCAGTCAATTTTGAAAAATTATAACTAATTTTAGAAAATTTCAAATTGACTGGGTCCAAACCATAAATGCATAAATGAAGTTCTTAAAATATATTTTCATACAAAAACATCAAAATCTGCCCAGTTTCACCATATTGCTCCCATAATTTCATGAAATGCAACTATTCCATATTACTCTCTAGAAACATAGCACAACTTTGAAAATCCATATGCCCTAATGTACTCGTCCAAAAACTGTGATCCATATATCAAATTAAAGCTCTGAATGTCTTCTTTAAATATAGAAAGGTTCATAATTTTTGGTTAAGTTTTGGTTTTCCAAAATCACGTGAAAACCAATCTAACTTCTAGAAACATAGTCTGACAGCAACTGACTTCAAAAATTCATATATCTAAGTAGACTGATCCAAATATTACAAATTATGTATCAAATTAAAGCTTAGAATATTTAATTTTATTTTGGAAAGTTTCATGGTCATTGGAAATGATTTCATTTCTCAAAAACACGATGAAACCAATTGCTAGAATATGGACTTCCAGGATTGCACCTGTTTCTATACCCAAATTTCAAAAATCATAACTCCCTCTAAAGATATCTAAATGATGCATTCTACAACTCATTTTAAATCTTGGGATGTCTAATATCTCTCTATAAAGTTTTGTAAATATTGAATATGATTTGGTTGGTGATAATTCTACACGAAATTGACTGACTCTGAAAAATGTCAGTTTTAACAGTCTGATTTTAAAAATCAATAACTTATTCATTTTCACTCCAAATTGTGCTCTTCTTGATTCTATTGTCTACTAAACATCCTAAAATTTCCATTAAAAAAATAAACAGGTGATAAATCCATCTATATCCTCTGCTAGAGCTTCTGTAACTTTTTGGTAGAAACTCTGTTTTTCGGCGAGTAAAACAGAGTTGAGAAAACTCACATGTAGACATGGTTTTGCACTCTAATCTCAAATATTTTCATTTTACATACTCTTAAACATATTTCTTGTGTTTGGGGAAGTGTTTATAGAAGCAAAGAGACCTAAAATATCATCCAAAATGGATAGGCAATCACTAGTTTTTAAAACTAATCGGTGACAGAAATTTTCTAATGAAGTTCCTTACTTGCAGCAACCCAAGACCAATGAAAACAACCTCTAATCTAATGGAAATGGTAGATAGGGATGAATGGAACTCACCTATACTAGAATATGTGGTTGCTTGTGGCAATCCAATGTTCTTTCTTACTTGTTTTTGGCGAAAAATATTTCAGCTCTCTCTCTTACGTCTCACTCTCTTCCTCTGTTCTATTTCTTTTTTTTTTCTTTTCTGTTTTACCTCTCTCTTTTCTCCAGCTGCTACCCGAATGTGAAATGAATGGAGAGGTAAATGAATGTTTTAAATAAATGGCAAGTATGTGTGTACGTAGGATATTGGTTTGTGTAAAGGAGGATGCATGTGTGAGTGTATGTATGGAACATATGTTAACTAATAATGGAAGAGAATTAGTGGGTTGTATGTGTGTTCTCATGGAATGCCAAGTATGGGTGTGTGTCTCTCTCAGTGTCGGTAATATTTTTTATATATACATATAAGTATATTTTTATCCTATTAATTACACACATTAAGCCCTAATTTTCCCCTTTGTCTAATTTAAGATTCCTTAAATTTCGTAGGTTCCATAATTTGGCTTACTATCCAGTTCCCACAAATTAACCATTTTATTAAATTTTTGGGATTTTACACCAGGGATACACCCCATGCAACAATGCACTTTCAAGTCACACTAATTATATATAAAGTCTTACATCCTAAGGATACAACCCATGCAACAATGCACTTTTAGGACTTATGGCCTTGGGACACTGCCCAATAATCAAGTCGTATATTCATGAAATGAATATAATCGATGGTCAACACAAATATGCAGAACAATTACATAATATATAAGAGAAAAAGTTACTATTTGACTACCCTTCTAGTAATTTACCTTCTTCAACAAGCTTTCTCTTTGAGCTCCGGCAAATATCAAATCCTATAATTTAAAATTATGTAGAGATGAGTCATTACTTATTATAATCTTATTTATATAATTAAAATTGTTATTCTTGACCCTCTCATAACTCTTGTCCTTTATTTCGAATTAGTTGATTATCTTTGATAGTCTTTTGTGCTTTATGTCTAGTGCTTATCTAATTTAAGTCATACTATATATTTTTCACCCTGTGATTTAAGTACTAAGTTTAATTAAATCGGCCTCTTAAACTTGTTCCATAATTCTTAAATCATCTCCTAATCACATTTTCTTCAAAACTGAAAAATTATAAACTTAACATAATCTGTCACCAATCTTTAGAAACATTTGAAAAATCATATCTTAGGTTAGGAAACTCCAATTGAGGTGATTCAAGTTTTTATGTGAAGCTCTTGAAGTCCTTTATACAAAAAAAAAGTATTATCTAGTTATCCATTTATAGACTTAATTTCCCAAATTACACGATCAAATTGACTGTATAATGTGAGAGTTAGAATTTCTCAGATTTTCTATCCAAAGTTTTAAAATTCATAACTTATAATTGACACATTCAATTTTTGATTTATAATACTTGATTGAAATCTCTATATATCTATTTTAAGTAAAAATAATCACACTACTAAATTACCAAAGAAACCTTGTGAAATTTGCCTATTTATATCCACTATCTGAAATCTGGAACACATAGCGTTCCCAGTTTTTTGACCAAATTTCCTAAAATCATAACTTCTGTTCTAGATATCGAAATGACGCGTTCTAGAACTCATTTTAAAGCTTTAGATGTATACTATTTCCTTGCCAATTTCATAAACAATGGACACAATTTTCCTGATAAAAATAGTGCCCGACGCTGAATGACTCCTTGAAGCTACATATTTGACACTGCTTAAACTCAAGAACACCACCATTTTCATCCTAAACCAAGCTCTCCTTGATTCTTTCATCTAATACACATTTTAAATTCTCAAGTCCTCAAAAGAAACAAAAGCAATTTGAATCAAAATTTTAGTTTGAGCTTCTGCAACTTCATACATGTTCTACTCTATTTTTCCGGTGATGAAACAAGAAGGCAAATAAGACATGAAAACTTATACTTGGACTCTATACTTTTAGAAATTCAACACTACCAACCCAGCTTGCATGCTCTATAATCGGTGGCCTTTTTACAAACTCAAAGAGGCCAAAAATCACCCCGAAAACTTGCAAGAAAAACTGTATTTCAAGCCTATTCGATGACAGTGATCATTTCCCAGAACTCTCTCACTTCCGGCCACCAAAACACCCAAAGAAACCATCGGATCATCTAAAAGAAGTTAGGAAAAGATAAAGAAGACTCACCTTAACAAGATTTCAAGCTTGCATGTAGGATTGGAACTCTTCTTCAATGAATCTCCCCCCCCAGCGCTCCGGTCAAATGAAACTGAAATGAGAGTGAGTGAGGTGAAGTTGAGTGATTTATTTGGTGTTTAAGTCGGTATTGGGTCAGGCTTATTGTATTCAAATTGAGAGAGAAATATGCTGAGGTATTTTGTTTCCAAGTGTGCCATGTGTGTGTTTTTATTTACTGATGTGTATATTTTATTCTATTAATCTCACTCACAAGGTTTCTAAACTTCCTACTTTGTCTAATTAACAATCCTTTAAGTCTTTTGGGCTCTATAATTTTAGTTTGTTGAGTAAGTATTTTCTGTTAAATGATGCTAACTGTGTTAAGCTTATGACAACAAAAATGCACTTGATAAAACCTGATTCAAACTTAAAGGACAAAACATATACTTTACCCTTATTATTATTTGGATGTAGTGAAAATGGAGATTGTCATCAAAACTCTTACAATTTTTTTTTAAATTGATCAAGGGTTTCTCGAGAGGAAAGGTTCTTGACTCTGGCATTTTTTTATGATGATGATATCATACTAACATTTTCCTAATAGAAGAACAATTGAAGAAATAAACTCTATCAAAAGTCTTGAAGAACCCTATGATCCTCAAATAGTATTAGGGCTTGAAATTTTTCAAGATATATAGAAGGGATGATATCTTCCAAAAAAATGAGTGGAGCATTGTAATATTGTTACACTAAATTTTGGCAATTCACTTCAACAAAAGCCTGCAATTCTTTGAGCTTAGGGAAATTAATGGTAACTCTTTCAAGTTACTTTCTCTAAAGAAGCCTTGCTAATTGAGAAATGGTAATGAATATATACTGAACTAGTTGAAAATCAACAAACCCAATGAATCACAAGAATTTCAAGCTTGGGACAACATTGCAGTAATTTCAATGTTGTTTGCAAGGATAATATTCGAATTCCAAGTAGGTTAAATTATAAAATGTTGGAATATCAGGGACCGACTCAAACTGCAAGAGAAAAGAACAAAACTCAGCTACAATTTGAACTTCTAAAATATGAATTTACTAATTTACTAATATAATTAGTGTAAAAGCTTAGAAATGTGGCGTTAGACAAAACTTTCAAGGGATATAATAGAGATTATGAAACTTTTGCAGTAGCAACTGGCTAAGTTTACTACCAATGTGGAGTGGAGGGCAATAGCATTCTATCAGTGAATCCGGAAATTTCAGTAACAAGTCTTTAACCAAAGTTCATGAAGAAAAAGCTTTTCCAAGCTACTTCTAAAATATAAAATTCTAACAGATTTCAAACACAATACTTTAAGTGAATGCAAATTTGCTCCACCGATACTGCACCACTCAACTTTAAAACCTTAAGGCTATTAACAGAGAAAACGTGTTAGGACAACACACATTGATGCTCCAAATGTAGCTCCAGATATTCAAGTTTATAACTAATATGAATCACATCATTAATCCACTTTTTAACCTTCAGATAATGGGATTTATAATCATTATAGTTGCACAGGAGAACAAACTTTTTGACATACTTCAAATCTATCAATCTGAAAAGATTGTCAACAAATTGATGAAAGGACGTAACCTCCTTAAAGTCGTTACTGTTAAGGTTAAAAGTGGGAAGGGAAATCCAAAGCTGTCTCTATGACTTGGATTAGAGGCTTGTGGCAACTGCTTCTTGAGCGTGAAGAAGAGAGAGAATATGTATGACACCATATTTCTACTATTATCATATAAGCTTTATGTAAAGACTCACCTCATATATCCCTTATTACTGACCTTACTCAGAGTAGCAATGCGTAGTTCAGTAGGCACACATGAATAGCATGAATATACTGATAATATTAATACAATATTGCTTGATTATAATACAAAATTTTCCCCACAGGGGTTTACATAATATTTACAGACCTTAATAACTAAAAGGCCTTCAAACCACCAGCAACATTCCTCTTCGTGCATACCTCTTTTTTGATCTCAGCACGTTTCCAATACTCACCTGTCTGAATGGTTGGTTGGGAGGAGTGATATTTGATAGAATCTTAGTAGCAAACATTACCACTATGCATTCCAGATATATATGAATGCATGACATGCTTGCCTACACTATTTCATGCCAACATAATAACATATTGCATGCTCGATGTTATGACATACATATGGCCATTGCATAAATATAACAGAGCTTCAACCAATCATACATGTTCCACACAAATAGGCAAAACAGTCACCTAATCAATGCAAGACATACATATCACATACATGCAGAAAATGTAAGTTCACTACCTCTCAGACTTTATGTTCTTCTCTTCTTGTCCCTTGATCCGCCAACCATTGCTCCTTCTTTATCACTTCATGGCCCTAGGCAAGTGATAATATCATTAGAGCCATGAAAATTGAATATCCAATGGCCCACATTAGCCCTATAGGCTTACTTTCACCCTTGGAGTTCATTCCAATTATATTTGGCCAATTTCTTACTTAAATTCGCATGGTAATCAAACTACCATCATTTTTAATCAAATTTTGGAAAATCATAACTAATTCTATAGAACTCAAATTGAGATGCTTCAAATTTATATTTGATCTTATTTAAGTATAATTTCAAGGAAAAATATCAATTTCTGGAAAATACCAACACAAAATCCCCATAAATTTTCCAAACATCAACTGTTCCAGATTAAGTTTCAGAAATAAGGTCAAATTTTAAGAATTCACCATTAATTCTAGGGAACTCCAAATTGAGTGGTTCCAAATTCTATAGAAATATGTTTCATTCTAGTTTCACATAGAAATACTAAATTCCAGCTATCACAGCCACAAACGTCCCAGAATTTCGCCAAACTCAACCTGTCCAAATCATATTCCAGAAACAGGGCAGAAGTTCAAAAATTCATATCTAAATCCACAAAAATCTAATTGAGCTGGTTCTAAATCCTCATTGACCCTTGTTAAGTCTAGGTTAAATTATAAAAATATCCATTTTTTATATATACACGAATTAGTACAGTATATTAACCTTCTACACATTATTCCAGAAACTTCCAGTTTTGTATGCTCAAATTTTGAGAATGTAGAACTTCTAGCACATAAATCCAATTGATCATTATGACCTATCAAATTAAAGTTCTATGTGTCTACTTTCAAACTGGAGAGTTTCATGGTCATTGGATAACATTTGACCACTCAAAAATACGTCACCATAACACTGCCTCCAGAAAACGGAATACACATAATTTACCCTTTAACTTCCAAAAATTCTCAATTCATATACAAGCGTCCAAAAATCATGAACACTTGCATACCCACATAATTTTTCCTCCTAAAGCCAATGGAAGCATCAAAATCATCAAATTCTTACTCCTTCTCCCATCAAAACAGGGCAGAAAATCATATTCTTAGGTGCAATATGTTGTTTTCTTGTTTTCTCTTACCTAATCACTTCCTTGCTACTCCTAATCAAGTGATTAGCTATTTAAACACTCATTAGACATGATTTAGCCATTGAAAACACTAATTTAAAGCATCTATGAACAGTACCCAACTTCCTCTATACTCATCCAAACAACAAATCAATCGGTTAAAAAGGAAGCTTACGCTTACCTCTACCCGTTTCCGCAAACAGTTCGGAATTCCGGCAATACTCCGGCAAGGGAGACGGCACCAAACACCTCCAAATGAAAATCCAAAATCGTAGAAATGAATATCTAGATGAGTAGAGGAAGTTTCCTGAAGGGTACTTTAAGAGAGGATGTTGTTTCGGTAGTGTTTCGGAGGAAAGAATTTTTCTCTCTCCTCTCCTTCCATTTTCGCTCAACTCCTTCTCTCTCTTATTTGTGAAATTTCTACGTGAAATGGCGAAGAAGATGATGGGGGAATTTCTGATTAAATGACTTGGACACATGGCACTCCCTCATTGGTCCAAAATTCTAATTTTCGCATATAATATCCAATTTGGCAGAATTTTCATTAAACTTTGAAAATTCATATCTAATTGTAAAAATGTCCAATTGGAGTGATTCTAAAGGTTATGCGACCCTTATTGAGTCTAGTTTTAAGAAACAATATAACCTTTAGCCAATTAGAAGCTCACTCTTCCCATAATTTTAATCTTTGAATGTTGTCCCAGAAAATAATTAATTTCACTGGGCTAAATTCAAAAATTCATTTCTATTTGTGTTCAACTCCAAATGAATTGTATGACCTATCAAATTAAAGCTTGATAAGTCTACTTTCATTCTAGAAATTTTTATAACTTTTTACCATTATTTACCCATCAAAAGATGTCACACAATCACCACTGTCACACCGAGAATTTCACAGGTGGCAAAATTACTTTGTGTTCCCCTTTACTATATTATGTGTGACTTCTAATCGCTTTATTTTTTTATTCCCCGAGCTCTTTAGCTCACCAATATAATTCATTTTAATATCCAAGGATATAAAGGAATTTTAGGGAATGTAAACATGCCTCATAGGGACATTTGCTAAACCAAGGTCTAGCAGTCCACTTAATCCAGGCTTAATCTTATGCCTCTAGTTCCAAAATTCAGGATATTACACTTTATACGTAATCAACTTTTCTGAAAAATTTAAAACCTTAAAAAATAGTTATTTAATACTTCACAAACTTCATTATGACTCATCAATCCTTAACTCCATTTAATTTTTATCAAAGTAATTCTCTACTATTATCCTAATCTATCTGAAAATTTTCTATTTTAATTATATATTTTTATACTTTAATTAGGATTTTTGTCATAATAATTGATCTTAAAATGCTTTTATTTTGATAAATTGAGATTAAGAGTAAATACATTAAATTGGAATTAAAAAGTGTAAAATTGTCAAAATAATTGCAATACTCTTAATCATTTATTTTTGAGAATATTTGATGTTGGTTTAGTTGTTCTTAATTGTAGGTATTTGAAAAATTGGATTAAAATTGAAAATGGCAGTTTGGGTCTCAAATTTTAGAAATGACAGTTTAATCCCACAAATTTGTAAACTGCCAGTTTGGTCCACAAGTTCAACACAGCGTTTTAGTAGCATTTTAGGCCTGATTCAGAGGAGCAGCTGGGAGATATTGAGAATGGAGACACAGCGCCGCAAACGAGAACCTCAATCGTGCTTCCTCCTTCATTCTTTCCCAACTCCACCCTCGCCTTCTTCTTCCTCTCTCGACGGCGGCGTCATCCACCACTACAGGCCGCCGGCAAGCATCATCCCGAACCATAGCCGCGGCCAGGAACAGAGCTTGGGGGGCTAAAGGCAGGAGTCGGGAAAGCTCAGAACAGAGAGAGACCCACCATCGTCCTTCACCTTCTTCCTCTCGCTGGCGGTACCGGTAACCTTTACCGTCATCATCCTTCTCTATCTCCGGAATCTTCATTCAGAGATTGAGTTGCAGCGTCGGCCGCGACATTGAGCGAGAGACAGAACCAGGGAGCTGCCGCTAGCTTCCTCTTCTAAACACCATCTCCGCCCTTCATCACCTTTATCTTCTTCTCTCTCGCCGGCGACATCACTGACCACCACCATCCACCTTCCTCATTCCTTCAGCCTTACTTTCTCGTCGTCACCTGCCTTCATCGCCCGTCGCTACCGATAGGCAGAGAACAAAGAAGCTCACGACACAGGAGCTTGGAGAACGATGCGAGGAGGATCTGACACCATCATTCACCTTCCTGTCTCACCCACACCACCGCCGTCATTCTGTCACTTAACCAGTTCAACGCCGGCAACCTCTCTGTTTCTATAATCTTCCTAGCCGTGCACCATTATAAACTCCGTTTCACCATTGCTTTTTCTTCCATTCATCGGATTATTCGTTTATTTCTTCATCCGTTCATTAATTAACCATGGCTGAGGATTTGATTGTGTTTGGAGGAGCTAATTTGATGGTTGTTTGTGGCTAATTTCTTTTATCCTAAACCAATGAATTGATTATTGAGTTTGAAGTTTTAACGGGAGTGTTCTACTATCTAATTGTTATATTTAGTCTTTTTTATTAGTTACATTTTAGGTTTAGAGTTTAATTAGTATATTGGATTGAAGTTTTATATTAGGGTTCCATATAATTCTTGAGACTAGATGTGTATTTGGTTTTAACTTTATGCTTGACACTTTAAATTTAATTAGTAGCAATTTCTTGTATAATGACTTGGTTAAGCTTATGCTTGGAATTGCTATGAATATATTATGCTTGTAATGTAAGGGTTCTTGGTTACTTGTGTCTTGCACGTTATTAATTTCAATTGCTAGTATTTAAATACGGTTTTGGTTAGAGGGATTAATTACTATCTGGTGTGGAGGAATTAATTTACCTAACTCAAGCTAGCTTAAATGGTCTATTGAGTAAATTTGTCAAACTAGCACATTTCCATTATCTTTTGAAATAAGGATTGATGAAATTCATTGTTCTAGGAGGCTTAATCATACTTTTCAAAACTAATTTCAATATCATTCCACTTTTATTTCAAAAAAATCTAAAAATATTTGTTTTTAAAGCATTTTGATTTAATTACAATTTGATTGTTAGATAAAAAGCTCAAAAATCCTTTTTAACTTGTTTTATGCCAATCATTATATTTAGTTTCTTGGTAATTAATAAAATGCTCCTCAAGAGACGATCCAAGATTACACCCCTTTATTGAAATTATTGGTTAAATTTTGAAGAGGTTACTAAGGCATAAAACACACATCTTCTTCACTATCATTGGTTAAACTATGGGCCCTTAACATACAATTGTCATTTCCTACTTCAACTATCATGCATAGCATTATTACCATTTCGTTATGCATGTATGGTATACTATGTCTACCTCGTGCTACGCATGCTATACCACCACCATCACTACTACATGTACTATGTTCACTATGTTTCTGTATATATACATATATACAAAACATGTAGCCACATGAGGCTACCAAAAATTCTAAGTCTCAAAATTAATATACAAATAACCAATATAAAATAACTTCTTTTCCACCTTCTTATTTCTCTGCAATAACTACCTCCTTGCTCCTGGAGCTATTGGCTTTCATTGTATGTCATTAATGGAAAGGGTGAGATTTCAGAGAATCTCAATAATAACAGCAGTCAATCATAATATATGCAAGTTCACGAAGCATGCAAAACAAATCATTATATAGTTAAGCATCCAACAATCAAGATGTACCACAAACATCATTCACAAGACTCAACAGTCTAATACAACATAGCTGGTATAATAGGTCTTATAGCTCAAGGATACACCCTATGCCAAAGGCATATCAGGACTTATGGCCTTGAGACACACAATCCATTACAACACAGATTGCATAGCAGGTTTTACAACCCAGGGATACACCCCATGCAATAATGCACATCGGGTCTTATGGCCTCAGGACACACTATCCAATCATCAAATTATATATTCATGAAACAAATATAATCAATGGTAAACACAGACATGCTGAACAAATACATATTATATGAGAAAAGGAGTTACTACTTGAGATTGTCTTTCTGGTGTTTTATCTTCTTTAATTAGCTTTCTCTTGGAGCATGAGCAAATATCGAATCCTATAATTTAAAATTCATGAAGAGATGAGTCATTACTTATTCTAATTTTATCAACATAATTAAAATTATGTTACTCTTGACCCTCTCATAACTCTTGTCCTTTATTTCAAAGTAGTTGGTTTTCTTTAATAGTCTCTTATGCTTACGTCTAGTGCGTATCTAATTTAAGACATCCTATATATTTCTCACCCTTGAGATTTAGGTACTATACTTAGCTAAATTGGTCCTCTCAATCTTGTCCCTAATCCTCAAATCATCCCCTAATTACATTTTCTTTAAAACTGGAAATTTCAGACTAAAACCCAAATCTGCCTCAATTTCTAAGTAACTTCAAAAAAATCATATCTTAGGATAGAAAATTCCAAATGGGCTGGTTCAAGTTTTTATGTGAATCTCTTGAAGTCTCCTATATATGAAAAATATTATCCAGTATCAATTTATAGTTCTAGGCTTCCAAATTCCATGACCGATCTGACTGCTCATAAAGAGCATCAAAATTTTCCCAGATTTTCTACCCAAATTTTGAAAATTCATAACTTATAATTTACACATCAAATTCCTAAGTTCTAATACTTGATTGAAATATATAAATGTCTACTTTAAGGGAAAAATAATCACATGGCCAAATTACAAAGCTAACCTCATGAAATTTGTCAATTTTCCCACTGTTAGAATCCTAAAACCCAGAATGTTCCCTAATTCCTGACCAAACTTTCAAAAATCATAAATTTTACTCTAAATATCTAATTGGCACTTTTTAGGACTCATTTTAAATTTTTGGAGGTGTACTATTTTCTAGAAACATTTCATAAAAAATTAATTGCCCGATCAAAATAGAGCCCGAAACTGACTGACTCCCAGAAGATCACATATTTGACACTATGACTTAATCACCCAAGAACTCCACCATTTTCATCCTAAATCAAGGTCTCATTGATTCTATCATATACTACACATCTTAAACTTTCAAAACCTCTAAGGAAACCAAATAAATTCTTCTTAAAACTCATTTCCTAGCTCTTGCAACCTCATGCATGTTCAGCTCTGTTTTCTAGAGATACAGATAAGATGAAGATGACATGCAACCATGAAGTGAGACTCTAATCCTCCAGAAATTTGACACTATGAACTCTAAACTTCATGCTCTATTTCTATGACACATTTTGTAATACCTTATTTTCATAGCCTCAGATGAATGCAAATAAGTAGTGAAATCATTTGTGGGACCAGGATTCAAACCCGGAATGCCCAAATCTTCTAAAATCGTTTACAAATTCCCAATCTCAAATTAGGATTTGAACTTAGGGTTGAGAGGGTTTTTCAGAGGGACAAAAATTTCTAAATAATTTCACGTGCTTCACTACGTCACTAAGACTCATCGGCTCTTAACTTCAATATATCAAAGTATATGTGAGCGTTTTACCTCTAATTCAATTAGAGAGGTCCTTTTAGAGCTGTTCTCTGCTAAAACCTCATTCATACACTCATATACATACATGAAATTCAAAGCCATACAAGGCTATCAATTGTAAATCAATTACATTAATACAACTGCACTTCAACTTCATATCTCGTCCATGCATTCTTATGTATCTTTACCTATCTAAATGGTTGGTTGGGAGGAGTGAGATTTAAGAGAACCTCAGTAGTAAACTATACCACTATGCATGCCAGATATATATGAATGCATGACATGCTTGCTTACACTATTTCATGCCAACATAGTGACATGTTGCGTGCTTAATGTTATGACATACATATGGCCATTGTACAAATATAACAGAGCTTCAACTAATCATACATGTTCCACACAAATAGGCAAAGTAGTCACAAAATCAATGCAAAACATACATATCAAATATATGCAGGCTAGATAAGTTCACTACCTTTTACTTGATGTCCTCCTCATGCACCTTGATCTTTCAACCATTACCTCTTCTTTGTCACTTCATGACCCTAGATAAGAATGACATCATTAGAGCCATGAAGAGTGAATGCTCAATGGCCACATTAGTCCTAAAGGCTTATTTTCACCCTTGGAGTTCATACCACTTACATTTGTGTCATTAAGTCTTAAATTCACATAAGACATAAAGCCGATAGATTTTTCACCAAACTTTGAAACATCACAATTAATTCTATAGAACTCCAATTGAGGTGGTTCAAAATTATATATAAAGCTAATCCAGTCTAGTTTCACATAAAAATACTCAAATTTGAATGCCACAACCACAGAATTCCCATAAAGTTTCCAAACACAAACTATTTAAGATGTTCTTCAAGCAGCAATGCATAAATTTGAAAAATCACATCTTTTAGCACAATTATCAAAAAAATTACAAAATACATATCAAATTAAATATCTATGTATCTAATTTAACTCTTAAAAGTTTCAAAATTTTTGGATAAGGTTTACCCTATGAAAAATTTCACAAAACATCACTGTTTCAAATTCTTTCCAGAAAATAGGGTATATCTTCAACAATTCATATCTCCTATTATACTTATCCAAAAATTACAAACTAGCTATAAATTAAATCTCCATATCTCTACTTTAATATTGAAAATTTTTAGAATTTTCGGACAAGGTTTATACTTTGAAATATCACGCCCAACACTTATTGCAACACAGGGAAGATTAAGCAATATGCACACATATACTTCATAATTTCCCAAATTCATAAACAAGCATTCAAAAATCATGAACACTTGCATACCTGCACAATTTTACCTTCTAAAGAAAATGAAAGCATCAAAATCATCAAATTCCAACTCCTCTTCCACGACAACACAGCACAGAAAAATCAAAGTTCTCGGGAAGAGTTTGTTGGTTTCTTGTTTTCTTTGGCTTAATTACTTCCTTTCTACTTCTAATCATATGGTTAGCTATTTAAACACTCATTAGACATGATTTAGCCATTGAAAACACCATTTTAAACCATCCATCAAAAGTTCCCAACCTTCCCATAACTCATCCAATCAACAAACCAATCGGTTAAAAATGAACCTTACGCTTATCTCTACCGTTTCTGTAGACGGTTCGGAATTCCTGTAACACTCCGAGCGGTGAGACGGCATCAACCACCTCCAAACAAAATGAAAAAGTAGAGATGAAGCTCGCGATGAGTGGAAGAAGTTTCCTGAAGGGCACTTTGAGAGAGGATGCCGATTCAGTAGTGTTTTGGCGCTTTGAAATTTCTCTCTCCTCATTTCTCCATTTGTGTTCAGCTAATTTCTCTCTCTTTCCATCTGATTTCTGCGTGAAAATGAAGGAAGAAGATGATGGTTTAATGGCTAAATGAGGTGTTAAAATAGCTTGCCACATGTCAGCTTCTGATTGGCTCAAAATTTCAATTTTCGCATATAATGCTTGATTTGGCAAAATTTTCATTAAACTTTGAAAATTCCTATCTAATTGTAAAAATGTCCAATTGGGGTGCTTTTAATTGCTATACAAGAAAAAGTATAAAATTTGGTCAATTGGAAGTTCACTCTTTCCAAAATTTTAATCTTTAAATGATGTCCCAAAAAATAATTAATTTCACTAGGCTAACTTCAAAAATTCATTTCTCTTTGTGTACAACTCCAAATGACTTATATGAGCTATCATATTAAAGCTTGATAAGTATACTTTTATTCTAAAAATTTTAATAATTTTTGGATATCATTTTTTCCTTGAAATCTGCCACACAAACACGATTGCCACATCGAGAATTTCACCAATAGCAACAATACTTTGTATTCCACTTCAGTATGTTGTGTGTGACTTTCAATCACTTCGTTTTGTTATTCCTAGAGCTCTTTAGCTCACCAATATAATTCCTTTTAATATCCAAGGATATAAAGGAATTTTGAGAAATAATATTATGCCTCAGTATGACATTTACCAAACCAGGGTCTATCGGTCCCCTTTAATCCAGGCTAAATCTTAAGCATCTAGTCCCAAAATTTGGGATATTACACATTTTCAGAACTAGAGAACCTACAATCCTACCCCAAAACTAACATGCAAACTCACCATCTAAGCTCTCAAGATGACAAAATTGATTTCTAGAAACCTCTCAACTTCCAGCAACCCATTTCAGCCAAGAAGTCCACCCGAAATTGATAGAACGAGCTAAGAATGTTTAAATGAGACTCACCTAAATAGGAATTTCAGGTTGCATGTGGTGTTTCCAGTGATCTCCTTCCTCTTCTGGCAGTCCGATCACTCCCTCTCTCTCTATCGCTCTCTTTGACTTCTCTCCTCTCTCTCTTTCTTTCTCTGGCCGAAATGATAGAATGAAGTAAAGAGGGAGGTTGAGCGTGTTTTGATTTAAGTGGAGTATGTATTTAGGTTCCTAATTGAGGGAGTGAGCGGAGTGTATATGCTTTTATTAAAGGGAAAATGGCTCATAGGTCCCAAGGGATCAAAAAAATGGCAATAAAGTCCCAAAGGGGATTCCCAACTCAATAAAGTCCCTAAGGACTTTTATGTGATTAATTCCCTATATGAAAAGACCATCTTGCCCCTAAGGAAAGGAAAGAGAAAACACACAGAGAGAGAAATGGAAGAAACGCACTGAAAGAGAAATGGGGGAAAATGCAAAGACAAAGAAAATGAAGGAACATCAGAAGAATAAACACAAATTCCCAGAAAAATAGAGATAAGAATAATGCAAACATTCATCAGTCAAATTCCTAGGAATTTCTTAGGCTTTTTCTCATTGTAAGTCAGTTCACGCCGACATCGTTTTTAGATGAATTCATCGCTTCAACAAACCCTTCAGAGAAGTTTATTGCAAATTCAATAGCCCATCTTCTAGGGTATTTGACAGCTTAGTAATTACAGGATTGGTATAAAAGTAGCCATTCTGAAGATCTTCTAAGAGAATTCGATTTCGTTTTGACACAGTATCAATGGATTTACTTCATTTCATTGAATAGAAAATTTTTGCATTAGCTTATTTTCTTTAAAATGAGTAGTAATGGTAAATCTCATAGTGGTAATCAAAGCACCGAGATATCATCTGTAACGCAGGTGGTAGACCTGTTGCTGGGAAGCTACTCTACTTCTAATCCTTGTTCAGGAAGACTAAACAACTTGTAAATATGACTAATAAAGTTGTTAAAATCTACTGAACAAGTTGTAAATATACCAAATCATATTTTCTGACTTGGTTCATATCAGCTTAGCCAATAGCCCATGAAGACTGATCAGGTTGTAACTATGGCTAATAAAGTTATTAAAACATATTGAACAAGTTGTAAATATACCAAATCACATTTTCTGACTTGGTTCATTTCAGCTTAGCAGTAGCCCACGAAGACTGATCAGGTTGTAAATATGGCTAATGAAGTTGTTAAAACTTACTGAACAAGTTGTAAATGCACTGAATCGCATTTTCTGACTTGGTTGCAAGTAGCCCACGAAGACTGATCAGGTTGTAAATATGACTAATGAAGTTGTTAAAACCTACTAAAAAAGTTGTAAATATACCTAATCACATTTTCTGACTTGGTTCATCTTAGCTTATCCAGTAGCCCACGAAGACTGATCAGGTTATAAATATGGCTAATGAAGTTGTTAAAACCTACTGAACAAGTTGTAAATATACCAAATCACATTTTCTGACTTAGTTTATCTCAGCTTAGCAAGTAGCCCATGAAAACTGATCCGATTGAAAATATGACTAATGAAGTTGTTAAAACCTACTGAACAAGTTGTAAATGCACCAAATCACATTTTCTAACTTGGTTCATCTCAGCTTAGCCTGTAGCCCACGAAGACTGATCAGGTTGTAAATATGGCTAATGAAGTTGTTAAAACCTACGGAACAATTTGTATATACACTAAATCACATTTTCTGACTTGGTTTATCTCAGCTTAGCAAGTAGCCTACGAAGAATGATCAGGTTGAAAATATGACTATAAAGGTATTAAAACCTATTGAACAAGTTGTAAATGCACAAAATCACATTTTCTGACTTAGTTCATCTCAGCTTAGCTAGTAGCCCACGAAAACTGATCATGTTGTAAATATGGCTAACAAAGTTGTTAAAATCTACTCAACAAGTTGTAAACAACTAAAAGATATTTTTAACTTATTTCATGTCATTTTAGTCACTGGGCCAAGCAGACTAATCATGTTGTAAATATGGTTAACGAAGTTGTTAAAGCCTACTCAACAAGTTGTAAACAACCAAAAGATATTTTTAACTTATTTCATGTCATTTTAGTCACTAGGCCAAGCAGACTAATCATGTTGTAAATATGGTTAACGAAGTTGTTAAAGCTTACTCAAAAAGTTGTAAACAACTAAAAGACATTTCTGACTTGCTTTATGTCATCTTAGCCACTGGGCCAAGCAGACTGATCATGTTATAAATATGGCTAACGAAGTTGTTAAAATCTACTCAACAAATTGTAAATACATCAAATCACATTTTTTGACTTGGTTCGTATCAGCTTAGTCAGTAGCCCATAAAGGCTAATGATGTTGTAAATATGGCTAATGAAGTTGTTAAAATATACTGAACAAGTTGTAAAAAGAAGATGACTGTTAGGACTTGCAAAATTTAAAATACAGTTGTAATTGTTAGAACCTATCAAATTTCAAATGCCAAACAATATGAATCACAATTGAGTTGTGAAAAAATCACAACAGTATACATATTTACATAACAGGAAGGCTTCAGTACAAAATAACAGAACAACTCCTATGTCTCTTTCCTCTTCTTGATTTGTTGGTTGCCAACTATATTGGACAACACCTTTTGCACAAGTTTGTTCCTTATACTTGAATGGATAGACGAATCATCTGGAGGATCTAGGGAGGAAAGACTCCTTTCCAAGTTCCAAAAAGGTGCCTCATACTTGAATGGACAGAAGAATCAATTAGTCTGTATGAGTTTCTGGGATAGATAGTCATGGTGATAAGCTTGATGACCAACGTTCATCTGATGTGCCCAAGATTATTTTGAGCTCTCCCACCTCTATTTGGATTTTGACATCAAATAGTTAGGCATCAATCACATATAATTAATTGAAAAAAATTCACAAACAGATGAAAAAAGTACTCATGTTAGTATATAAAGATGAGACAAAATTAACAATCCATAAAGCTGAATGACGCATGTAGGAAAAATACCCCACTGATGATAAAGCACCACCGAAACAAAAAATAAAAAGGATTCAAAACATTCTCAAACTTATATTTTCATCTTGTTTTATTCTCTTCCAACAAGAAAACTTAGTGGAATAAAAGGAAGCCAAAATTCCTCAAAACAAAGTAAATGGATGTCACATATGACAAAGGAAGATGTAACAAAGCAAATACAAATAAGCAATAAAAGCTCAAAGATAAGGGGAGCAAGAAAAGAAAATAGAGCAAAACTTCATAAAATTTCCAAGCCAACAATATAGTCCACAACTCAGTGCAGGAAGCTTATTCTTTTAAATCTTAAAATAAGTTCAATTCATTTGATTTAAAGAGCCAGTCAAACTATCGAGAAATGACTTATAAATGGATGTCATAGATATAAGGCATGAGGTTTAGTCTTCTTCTGCAATAACACTAATCTCACCTTTCTCTAGTAAATCATAAAAGGTCATGACTTTCCTCTGTTCATTCTAGTAATGCATCTTTCACACACTACCGGCAGCAAGGGCAAGTACGAAATCAATGTATATCTCCTTTACAACACTTAGCCCTTTCAACTGAAATACAACCTGCGTATTAACAATTGTATCATCAATATTAACAACTATGAAAGCTAATATTAACAACAATAATTTTATATCAACTCACAATTTTCTTATCACACAAACCACCATTACATTCATTCAATCCCACTCAAAACTGATCAATTCCTCTTTTACATATCCCAAAACCATAACAATCCCTCTGTTACATTTCGCTGAAACATATCACATGTTCTGCAGTAACAACTACAATAGCTATATTTACAACTACAACTGGACGAATTAACAACAATATTTTATTATCATTCCAGAGTTTTCTCATAAATCAACCCCCACCACATTCAACTATTTCACCTACCAACAGCTCAATTCCTCTGTAACTAACTACAAAAACAGAGCACATTAACATTCTTATAACCCAACCATGTTAAAACCACAACGTCAATGATTAAGATCATATTTTCACCAAAACCTTAGCATTACTAATCTATCTCCTACCACATAATTCATTATTGACCAAAAGCTCAAACCTTTGATCAACTAATACTTTACGAAAAAAACATAAATTCTTTACTTCACTGTTCAATGGCTATAAAACTCCATAACAACGACAGAAGCTCTAACCTTTTGCAAGAAAATCATCACCAAACTTAAACTCTTCAACCTTGCTGCTGAACCAACGTCGAATTCCTTTTGTGCTTTCTCTTTCTCGTGGTGTTTTTCCTCTTTCTCGTTAATCACCGAAAGAGAATCATATAATTTTCTATGGGTTTTTTTTTCTTTTCTTTATTGGGGGCATAATGGTCTTTTTACTTTAGGAATTCAGATCAGAAAAGTCCCAAGGGACTTTTTTGTCATGGCAATTTGAAAAGGGACTTATTTGCTATTAATTGGGTCCCTTGGGACCTTACAGCCATTTTCCCTTTATTAAATGCCAAGTTTGGGTGTGTGTTGGTTTTTTGGTGTCCGAATAGAGAGAAAGATGAGTGTACGTCTGTGTGAGTTTTTATTTATATATAGGTATCTTTTTATTCTATTAACATCATACACTATGCTCTAAATTTCTCCCTTTGTCTAATTTACAATTTCTTAGGTCCCATAATTTGGCTTGTCTCTAGCCCAATTCTGATTTTCGGGTCTGAATAATGAAATTGCTAACTTTTCTTAATTTATATCGATATTGAATCATTATCTAATTCCATATATTAATCCTTAATCTTTTTAAAGGATTTTCTTCTTTAATTAGTTTCATAAAGCCTTCAAATAATTTTTCAAAAATTTTCAATCTAAATTGACATCTAACTATTTTTTCTAGAATTTTCGGGAAAATAGGCCTTAAATTCCTAAAATTAATTTTAACATCATTTAAATTTTCTTTTTGAGAAAATTATCCCCTTTACTAAATTTTGGAATGTTGCAATATGAATAAGCAATGCGTCTGGCAAACCACTAATCATGTCCCTCACTTCTTCTTCCATTGTACGCTTTTTATTTGGAAACTCGAGTTTTCCATAACCTTGTTAGCTCAGGGCCTTCAAAGATTTTTTTTTTTCCCAATTTTGGCAACTGTTTCTTTGAATGATCGAACTTCGAGGTTGAAACAAAGTTAATACGTGTTTAAAGTTTGAACCTCTAAAATCACAACGGGCACTGCAAAAGAAGATGAATATGGACGAAGAATAAGATGGGCAAGGTAGACCGAAAAAAGGATGTCTATATAGAATTTCAAATACTGAATCACAATTATTTTAAAAAACGAAAAGATAGGATTTTTATTTTATTTTTTACATTTGCTTACCATGTAGATTTTTTAAAATTAAAACGATAAGCTTTAACTATTAAAATATAAAAAAATTTCAATTGACTTCATTGACCAATTCAGATAATGGAAAATTTTGAAGTACATATTTTCTATGCTATTTATAGCCCTCCATCAAAGCTTGAATAACTTACCGGCTAAACAGGTAACCATAAATCAAATCTCTATCCAAAACATATGCGGGCCACAATTAGATATTTTATCTAAAACAATAATTAGATAATATTCAGAATAATAAGATAATATCTAGAATATTTAATATTTTTTAAAATAATAAACTAGCAATATCTAGAATATCCTTTATATGATCCATCAATAATTAGAAAATATGTCTAGATATAATCTAAACAAATAATAGGATATATTTTCATATTTAATAAAATATCTAACACTATATTGGGATAGAAACATGACATTCAGGTCCAACAAAAATGACTTCAGCAATAGCTCGTTAAAATATATATAATTGATTCTCAGCTTCAAGTTTCCTTTTCTATTTATTACTTGCAGTTTAATCTTCAATTAGATTAAGTTCAATACCTTTCCGCTATCATTTCCAAAGCCTAAGAAATCCAATAAAATTTAAAAGCAATTGTAGATGATTCAAAATCCATTCCAATTCGTAAAGTTTTTAAAATGACAAACCTGCACATTTCCTTACAACTTAGCCGTGACATCATTGAAAAATAGGGTCCAGAGTCACTGGGAGAACAATAAATAGTACTCAATGTCTCAGAAATTTAGTCAAGCAAAAGCTCGCAATTCCCAGAGCTTCTGGGGCAATTGGATAATCTTTTGTGCATTTGGTGCTTCCTTTCTAAAAGTATGGAAGGAATTCTGTCAAGGGTATAACGCCCGTTCCTAGACCTTTTTATATTGCATTTCGGAAGTATTACTAGCCATTATTCTCTCAATTCGCAGGGTTGCTATTCATTCGGTAAAGCCTTTTTTACTATAATATTTAATTTTATTCACGGGGTTACTATTCACATTAACTTTTCAATTCTTATTTATTATTATCAAAGTTTTTTTTGGCTTATCAATTCATCTGCTTACTTAACTAATGGCCTCGTACTGTGCGATTACTCACTCCTAGTTCATTTATCGCGCTTAGAGAATTTAATTTATCCATCATGTAGGTTATACAGTTAACTACATAAAATGTTAATATATAACAGAACATGTACAGCGCATAATAATTGTTCAACTCTTCATCCGCAACTTCTCCTTTTGGTGCATCGTCATGTATTCTTTTCTTATGCTCACCTGCTTAGATGGTTGGTTGGGGAGGGTAAGATTCAGGGGAATCTCAGTAGTAAATAATATAAACAATGCATATAAGATAAATGTTAGTACATGATATACTTGCCTTACATAGGCTTCTTTTAACATAATGATATATATGCATGCTCAATGCTTCACATTTCTCACATATGGCCATAGCATCAATAGAAAGCAGAGCTTCAATCATTCAACTATATTACGCATAGATAAATAAAGCAATCATGCACATTAACATACAAGCATACATATCAATACAAGCAAGTAGGGTAAATTCACTATCTTTTGTCTTTAAATCCCCTTTTGTACCTTTTCTTCTAACCACTGAAATTGCTTCCATGGCCTCTTCTTTGTCATTTCATGGCCCTAGATAAATAGTCATATCATTAGAGTCATGACAAATAAATGTTCAATGGGCTACTGTAGCCTCTAGTACTTGTCTCTATTCTTTGGGCTCATACTTCTCCCAAATTACCTAAAATACCATTATTTTCTTATTTTCGCTCATTTTCCACAAGTTGGCAGAATTTTCAATAAACTTTGAAAATTCATATCTTTTTCTACAAATATCTGAATTAGGTGGTTCAAAGACCTAGGTGATCTTTATTAAGTTTATTTTATGGGAAAAATGGATCCACTACCACCTAGAAACGTACACTTTCATAATTCCCATTTTACCCTTATTGCAACAGAATCATCCTAGTTTTAATGGCTTGATTTCTAAAATTCATAACGTAATCTCTAGAACTCCAAATGGGGTGGTTCAAAGTCTCATATGAATATTATTAAGTATATTTTAAATAAAAAATATCTCCTACTACCTATTATGAGAACACAGTTCCAAAAACCTCAAGAAACAACCCTATATCAGGATTCTTTCCAGATTCAATGCCCACAATTTAACAAATCATATCTCACAATATACAAACTCAAATGACACATATTATATATAAAATTAAATCTTATGATGTCTAATTTAAATCTAAAAATTTTCATAAATTTTAGTCAAGGTTTAGTCTTCCAAAATTTCGTCACAACGATCTGACTTCCAGAAACATAATCTGGCAACAACTAACTTCAAAAATTCATATATCTTAATATACTAATCCAAATGGCTCATATTACCTATCAAATTAAATTTTGAAAGGTCTACTACAGTTCTGAAAATTTTCATGGCCATTGGACAAGATTTGTTCACTCAAAAACCCATCACAAGCAGACTGCCTCCATAAAACGAAATCTGGCAGCATTACTATTTTGACTTCAACCTTTGGGTTTTCACTCCAACTCTTCTAAAATCATGTTCACAACCAACTCCCACACAAAATCTTGTGTAGAATCCATTTTTAATCTCAAAACACCAAAATCACACTCTTTCTCCAGGCTCTAGTTCTAGACGAAAATCAGAAAAATATGAAAACTCAACAAAACCTCAAGATACTCGGTTCAAAATGAAACCAATCGAGGCTTTCCTCTTCAAGATTCTACAACTGGTTCATAATTTTGATGGCACTCCGGCTAATTAGACAAAACAAAAAACCTCATATTAGAAAACTGAGACCATAGAAGTAAAGCTCTTAGTGAGTAGAAGAAGTTTCTTAAAGAACTTATTGGCCGGAAAAGGCAATTCAGGGTCAAAATCAGCTCCAGAACTTTGAGATTTTTACTATTCACACTCATTTCTCCTCTTCTAATTTCTTATGATTTTTGGCTATTTTCCCCTTCTCTTTCTTCAGCTGGACGAAATGTTTAATAAAGGGGAGGGATGTGTTGGATTTTTGCCACGTGTCGTTATGCTTTAATCTCAAGAGGCAAAGTGTCAAGTGATCAAATCATAAGATGCCAAGTGTCCTCTTTGATCTTGTTTACTCTCTCTCTAGGCATCACTTTAGTCAGGGAAAGGAGAGGCTTGACAATTTTCCCGAACTCCTTGGTTCGGTGTTCGGGAAGTCAAGTACGTGACAGGGCCGAAGACTAATGGATTCCCCGAACTTAGGTGCTAGGTAGAGTCTCCCAGAGGTGCCAACACAAAAGTGGAAAAAGCAAGTGCAATGATGAGGGACAAGTGTCACTCCCTTGTGAATCCAACACAAAAAGTAAAAAGCAGATGTAATGATTATAGGACATGTGTCACTTTCTTAAGAAGCCAAAGTAAAAGTTGTGCCATCATAAGTCATCATTATTTACTTTATTAAAGCTACTTTAATCAAATTACTTTATCAGTATCTACTCTAGATTCTACTCGAGTTTTGCTCGAGAGTGTGACACATATATCAGGGCTTGTCAAATGACACCAAGTCAGAGTGTGTGCGTGGGATCCGCATGGCACCACATATCGGTGTCTACTCTAAAAATATAGGGTACACATGTTTTCTTTGAAAATGCCATGTGCACACCTACATCGGCCTATTTCGCTTAACTAATTAGTCCCTTACCTCATGGTATAGCTGAGTGGTGTCTTTCTACTAACCCAATGATACCATATATGTGTACTATACACATGCATCGACACTTTAATCCTACTGTCTACGCATACCAAGCCCTCTACCTGATAGGGCTGAAATACATAGTCCCTGATAGTCTTTCTATCTCTCAACATTCTTGGGACTCTTCCCAAACTAGGTTTAGTCGTCTACCTGATATAAGCTTATCCTCAAGTTTCTAGACCTAAAATTTTAGACATTACAAAGGGAGCTGAGATAGTACTCAAAACTTTTTCTTCCTTCATAATGAATCTTGCCATTTGAAACTATGGGTCCTAGATCTAGTAGTTTGCATGGTAATTTGCAAGGTAGAATGTATTTAAGTGTGATGAAATACATTTAGGAACATCAAGTATTAGTTCCGTCCAATCATTCCCTCCATTAGAGAAAACTTGAAAAATACCAAGAATTTAGAGGTTAGGGTAGTTCTGGAGACAGTTCACTATCTTACCCTAATCTTCAGCATAACATGAGAATTCCATATGAGCTAAATAGTTATATGTCAGCATATCCTGGCTAGGTGACCATATGTTCCACAAGATAAACATTAAAGCAATATAAAGATTCAGTTATTTATCACATCTTAGGAAAGAAGAGTAGTAATATACTCCTTCCGTTCGTTTTTATAAGATATAAATAACTGAATTACGCAAACTAAAAAGTTAGTTAAAATTGCTTAAAAACAATAAATATGCAAAAAATTCAACTCATTTTTAAAAAAAACCCTTATTTATAAAAAAAGGTGGGTGTGAAAGAGAATGAGCGAAAAAAGCGATGAGATAGAATGATTATGTAATGACCCTAAAAATAAAATAGGATAAAAACTTCATTTCTAGTAATTTTTTTTCAATATATAAAAGTTTCTAACAAAGATGATTGGTGGTTTAATTTAATGAAATGTAACTGCATTTTCAATATTGGTTTAATAAGTAAAAGAAAATATAATTTGAGAATGGTGGGAAAGTCTTGGAAGAAAAGATAATAGAAAAGATGTTTTAAGATATTATTGAGGCCTAGAATGATTATTTAAAATTAAAATACCTAAAATCAAAAGATTTTAGGAAAACTATCTTAAGAGATTAATAAATTAATTAAGGGAGAGAATCATTATAAAGTATTAAGGATAAGGGTTATATAATGTCATATCCTAAATTTCGGGTATAGAAGTTCAAAAATTATTTTGAAAAAGAGGCTACCAAGCCCACTTGAATATAAGTTTCCTAAGTGCCTTGAAAGGAAAGACAATGGCGACATTGTGTATTGTAATACCTTATTCTCAATAGCTCAATATGAGTATAAATGAGTAGTGAAATCATTTGTGGGATCAGGATTTGAACCTGGATTACCCAACTTAAGAAAACGTTCACAAATTCTCAATCTCAACTCAAGACTTGAATCTAGGGCTGAGAGGGTTTTTTAGAGGGTACAAAAACATTTCAATTATTCCCATGAGATTTCACTACGTCACTAACCCTTAACGGCTCTTAATTTCATTGTATCAGAGTATATGCGAGCGTTTTACCTTTAATTTAATTAGCGCGGTTCTCTTAGAGATGTTCTCTGCTAAACTTCATTCATACATCCAAATACATACATATCAAATGTATAATCAAAAAATATCAAATGTTTACACCAAATACAAAAGGTAGTGACTAGTGCAAATAGCTTTTTTAGACAGCATTATTTAGACCGGTTATTGCAGATAAGGTCTAAAAGAAACACGCGGTGGCAATTCTGTAATTAAAAGCAATGTTTTAGACCGGCTGTCTAAAAAACAGGTCTAAAAAAATTATTTATATAACCGGTCTCAAAATCAAAATAATTTTGTTGAAAAAAAATCACGTTATTATTAAAACCGGTTATTTAGATAACCGATCTTAAAAGTCAGTATTTTAAGACCGGTTATTAAATAACCAGTCTTAAATATGGAATTAAAATTTAAAGTTAAAAATCAGTATATTTTTAAGACCGATTTATTTACAACCAATCTTAAAAGTAATTATTTAGACCGGTTATCTAGATAACCGGTCTTAAAGTTTAACACTTTTAAGACTGGTTATCTAAATAACCGGTCCTTTTAAGATCGGTTATTTAGATAACCGGTCTCAAAACTTTTCTCTTCAACCTAACAACCTTGCATTTCATTTTCCCTCTCATTCCACACAGCTGCGAAATATCACCGTTTGAGTTCTTCGCCTTCTTCTTCGGTAAGTGTTCCCTATCATCCTCGGCCACTACTCCAGCCACCGCCACATCCTCCTTCTCCTTTTTTAGTTTGTATTCCCATTGTTTAACAATACTCCCTCCTCTGTTCGACGGCCCTGTTCCGTGAAGTACTCTGTCGTGAGTCACCATCGTGAAGGCCGTGAGTTTGTACGCTATCGTGAGGCCGGTGCAACCCCTCTCCTCCTGCTCCTCAAGCCTCCAATGTCACTACATTCAAGTAATTTCCCCTGTCTCAGTTTATTAATTCTTAGTATAAATAGAAACTGTATCTTTACAATCTATATCTTTACTACCCACCATGCTTCGTTGTAACTATGATGCAAAGGGGTTTTAGAAAATTTTAGGGGTTAAAGGATTTAATCTGTTCTGTGACCTGTGTTAATAAGGCTTTTTCCTGTAGATCACGAGTTGTTTGAACAACTAAGATCCCTAAGAGTTTCCTGATATCAATTAATTGTTCAATAATAACGTTATTCTGCCTTATGAGGATCTTATCTCCTACCTGTGCTGGTTCCCCTAACTCTGTTTGTTCTGTAGTCAAACCTATAGCAAGCTTACATGATTATTCACCAATTAATTCTATTCTTCTTAATATCTTTTAATAATTTAAATCATGTACATACATCAAATTACTTCTAAAGCAGCTATAATAAAAAGAACAAACTGTAGGAACTTCAGATACCTATCTTCGTTCCTAAATTCTGGTGGTGTACTTTGATAAAGTCGATTTTCCTGTTCTAATACCAGCTGTATTAGATGTATCAGATCTCTTCTATATGATGATCGTTCAAGCTCCTGATTGGCTAACCAATTTAAGAACTGAACAATCAAAAAAATCAATAAACACAAAAAATATCTGTATGAAACTGGATCCCTTCTGTGCACGGGTGTTAAGAGATACCTGTTTTGTGCTTGACGAAGAAAGATTCTGATAATAGTAGCTAATTCATACCTGTTGAGTGCTAAGTATTCTTCCTCAAGATAATATAAAAACATAGCAAGCGGAAACATTAACGAAGTAAAATATCTAATTTACTGTTGATTTTCCTAAGGAGGTCTTTTACTTCTTCTTGGAATTCTGCAGCTTCGTCAACTAAAATTCTGCAGCTTCCAGGGGAGTTAATATACAGAAGAGAAGAAAAAAAAGGTGTTGAAATATATGGCTAGTTACATAGTCATCCTCTTGTACTCCCTCTACTTAAAACCGGGAGTGACTTGAAGAAGACCATGAACTCGTAAGTTTTCTTGCTTTATTAATATTACCTTTTATGTGCGAAGTTTGTGTACAGAATAAGTAATCTTTGTGATTTTGATGATAGAGCTATGCGGACATTCCTACACGCTAAGTGTGGTAAGCATGTTCGTGACTTAAAAGACCCTGCATGGATCACGCCAAAGGTTAGTACATATTTGTTTTCTTTAAGATATGTTCCATAAGCTATGCTTTTATGCTTGCTTTGATGATATCATGTTCTTTTTCAGACTCGTAGGCAGCCACCGGGGTCCAACTTATGTGGTCTATATTTTGAGGCAAATTTACAATATTATCAGCCTAGGCACGACTGATTTTACCGAGGAGGTAATAAATGTATATTTTAAAAATTTTGTATTAATTTATTTTTTTTAATTTATTAGTAAGTTAATGTTTTGTTTGGCTTCGGTGTTACACATACAGATGTTTGATCTTGTTGATCCCTTTCCTTAAGAAGATATTGATTTCATCTGCCGTTGTTGTGCAGAATTCATATATGAGCTTTTACAAGATTAGTAAGTTTTTGAATGCGATCTTATGTTGTTATAATAATACTTATGCTTTTCCTATATATCTAACTTGGTTTATATATATCTCTGCTCAGGATAATTTCTTGGATATTGGTCATACTAGATGGATGTCAATACAAGCATGGGATCACT
This sequence comes from Albizia julibrissin, assembly GCA_037074505.1. NCBI lineage: Eukaryota > Viridiplantae > Streptophyta > Magnoliopsida > Fabales > Fabaceae > Albizia > Albizia julibrissin. Next base: position 34,457,789 of record CM073487.1, read on the forward strand.
ATTATAAATTTTCTTCCATTTTTTTCATTTCTCTGTAAAGCTTGATGATTATAAATTTTTCATATTGTACTGTTCCTGAGAATTTAACAAGTTCATCATGTGTTATTGGTTATCATTGGAAGTGAATTGTACTCATAATGTTCATTCTATGATTGTTGAGAGGTGAGGGTTGTCACTGCTTCTGATTGTGAATATAAATGCATGTGTTGTTTCTTGTGTGTGTGGAGAGGGGATTGTTGTTAAATATGGCTTACTACCTCGGTAACAAGATTAAAACAACAAAACTGAAAAAAAAAATTTAGACCGGCTCTCATAAGAACCGGTCTTAAAGTAATATTTAAGACCGGTTATATTGAGAACCGGTCTTAATATTCTATACTTTAAGACCGGTTTTGTAAATAACCGGTCTTAAATATTGATTTAAGACCGATTATATTGAGAACCAGTCTAAAATAACTGATACTTTAAGACCGGTTCTTGTGATAACCGGTCTTAAAGTAGCAGTTATTTTAGACCGGTTCTCAATAGGACCAGTCTTAAAATTAAATTTTAATCCACAAGAAAGCCTCTGTTTGTCAAATTTAAGACCGGTTGTCTAAGAACTGGTCTTAAAAATATATATTTTAGACCGGTTTTTTAACCGATCTAAAAAGTTAGATACTTTTTAAAACGGCTGTATCAAGACCTGATCCAGAACCAGTCTAAAATATCTTTTTTAACCGGTGTTAAATGTGATTTTTGCAATAGTGAAATGCCTTGCACAACAATCCACCTTTCACCTTCTGAGTTCCTCCTTGCATATCTCCAGGAATTCTCCATCTGTCTAAATGGTTGGTTCGGGGAGAATGAGATTCGAAGGAATCTCAGTAGCAAACATTACCACTATGTATGCCATATACATATGAATGCATGACATGCTTGCCTACACTATTTCATGCAAAACATAATGACATGCTGCATGCTCGATGTTATGACATACATATGGCCGTTGCATAAATATAATAGAGCTTCAACCAATCATACATGTTTCACACAAATAGGTAATGCATGATTGATTGCTTAAATTCATATAGGAATATATTGGTTTAGCAATTAATTATAGAATTACTTGACCTTGGAAGAGGCTAGTAATTAAAATAGGGAAACTCGACTATCAATCATGTAGAATAAATTGGACTAGAATAGATAAGTGATTCAATCCGGAATTTGTTAAGTGAAATCTAATCCCTAGGGCTTTTTCTCATATTTGTCTTTATATCACTTGTATTCATATTTCATCATTTTTATCTTGCAATCTCCATCATAACTAATCGACTGACTAAATAGAATTAAAATTACCAATTTTGGTACTTAGTGATCAATCATCGTGGGAACGATACTCTACTCACTTCTATATTACTTGATTACGACAGTGTATACTTGCATTTTCTAAATACATCATCCTACACTCGTAACAAGTTTTTTGCGCCGTTGCCGGGGATTGCTATCATTAATATCAATACCAAGTAATTTTAATACTAATTTGGTCTTCATATTACATTTTTTTATTTTTTGTGTCTTTTGTTTCTTTTCAGGTTTTTGCTTAGTATATGACCAGATCGAAGAAGACTGAATTACAATATTGTGATTCTAAGATCGAGAGAACTTTTCGAAGAAATCGGAGAGTTCGAAAGCAGTCTACTTCAATCAATTCAATGGCAAATGCAAAAGGAGAAGAAGAAGATACCAAAACACTCTGTGATTATACAACACCAACAGTCATGGAGACAACTTCTAGAATCAGAAAACCACCAGTAGCAGCCAACAATTTTGAAATCAAGCCTGCAATTATCTAGATGGTGGAAGCAAATCAGTTTGGTGGTTTATTAACAGAAGATCCCAACACACATATAGCCAGCTTCCTAAAAATATGTGACACATTCAAGCATAATGGTGTTACTGATGATGCCATTAGACTTAGACTTTTCCCTTTCTCACTCAGGGATAAGGCTAAGAGCTAGTTACATTCTCTACCGGTGGGAAGCATAACTACATGGGATGCCTTGGCACATAAAGTTTTGGCGAAATACTTTCCGTCAGGAAAAACTGCTAAATTGAGGAATGAAATTACCTCATTTTCCCAGCATGAACTAGAAAGCCTTTATGAAGCCTGGGAAAGATACAAGGAGTTGCTAAGGAGATGTCCTCATCATGGGTTACCAGATTGGTGGACACTGCAAATATTCTACAATGGGATGACGCATACCACCAAAAATCTTGTAGATGTTGTAGCTGGAGGATCTTTAATGGGAAAAAATCTAGATGATGCCTATAATTTACTTGAGGAGATGGCGGCCAATGCATATCAATGGCCTTCTAAACGTTATAATTCAAGGAAGGTACTTGGAGTGCACGAGCTAGATATCCTTACAACATTATCTTCTCAAGTTGCATCTATATCCAAGCAAGTGAGCTCATTGACTAGTCAAGAAAATGCAATCAGTACTCCTCATGAAACCTGTAACCGATATGGAGGACCTCATATGAGTACGCAAAGTCAAGATGGGCAATCATCCATGCCTTCTCAGTCAGAGCAATCTCATTATATTGGAAATCAAAGAAATGACCAATTCTCAAACAATTATAGTCCAGGTTGGCGGAATCATCCAAACTTTCGCTGGAGGAATAATCAAAATATGTTCAAGCCGTAAGGGAACTACCAGCAACAAGCTCTTCAACTACCAAATCCACCTCAACATAAAGTAAATATAGAAGAAGCACTGGCTCAACTGACCATGAATACATCTCAATTCATGGCTAGAACTGATACAACACTTAAAAGCCAGGAAGCCTCGATAAAGAACTTGGAGATCCAAGTGGGCCAAATTACAAATATGTTAAATTCCAAACAACCAGGTACTCTTCCAAGTGATACTGAAAGAAACCCAAAAGAGCATTTGAATGCCATTTCATTAAGGAGTGGGAAAGAATTGAAAGATCCTGTAATTCAACAGAAGAAATATGGAGAAAAGAAAGAAAGTGAAGAAGAACACAAGGAGGAAGCACATAAACCTCAAGAGGATGATGTGGTACCAAGAAGAATCAGCTTTCCAGATAACCCTCCTCCATATGTACCACCAGTTCTATATCCTCAGAGACTTGTGAAGGCAAAGCTAGACAAGCAGTTTAAAAAGTTTCTGGAGGTTTTCAAAAAGCTACATATCAACATCCCTTTTGCAGATGCTCTTGCCCAAATGCCCAGCTATGCAAAATTCATAAAGGAAATTCTCTCAAATAAACGTAAGCTAGAGGAATTTGAGACAGTTGCACTTACTGAGGAGTGCAGTGCTATTCTGCAAAAGAAACTACCACCAAAGCTGAAAGATCCAGGAAGCTTTTGCATACCTTGCACCATAGGTCAATGTAACTTTGAAAGAGCACTTTGTGACCTACGAGCAAGTGTAAATCTCATGCCTCTATCTGTCTACAGAAAACTCGGTATGGGAGAGGTGAAGCATACCACTATTTCATTACTTCTAGCTGACCGATCAATAAAACATCCGAGAGGTGTCTTAGAAGATGGTCTAGTGAAAGTAGATAAACTCATATTCCCAGCTGATTTCATCATTCTCGACATGGAAGAAGACCAAGAAATTCCTATCATTCTTGGGAGGCCATTCCTAGCAACTGGGAGAACTTTAATAGATGTGCAACAGGGAAAGTTGACTTTACGAGCTCAAGATGACCAAGTATCTTTTAACATTTTTAAGGCTTGGTCATGTCCAAATGAAGGTGACACCTGTTACAGAGTAGATACAATGACCAACTGCACAAAAGACGTGGTGAACAAAAGCTGCATGAATCAACCACTCACAATGGGAATAGTAGATGTTTCAAAATCAACTAATCCTGAAGTGCACAAAGAATATTGGGCAATAAAAGCCTTAAATTCTGACTTAAAGGTAGCTGGTAAGAAGAGACTTCTCTAACTCAATGAGCTTGAAGAATCTAGACAACAAGCTCATAAGAATGCAAAGTTATACAAGGAGAAGATAAAAACGTGGCAGGATAAAAGAATTTTGAGGAGAGAGTTCACACCGGGACAAAAAGTTCTGATATGCAACTCAAGGTTAAAGTTATTTCCAGGAAAGCTGAGATCAAGGTGGTCAAGACTTTTTATTGTGGTTCAAGTATGGCCATATGGAGCAGTGGAAATTCAAGATGATGATCAAAAATTAAAAGTGAATGAGCAAAGGCTGAAAGAATATAATGACGGTGCACTTAACACTTAACACTTTGAAAATTGTCATCACTTTGGAGGAAACAACAGGTAAGTCCTATTTTTTTTTAAAAAACAATTTATTAGTTTGGTCTTTGTCTAGCTAAAGACGTTAAAGAAGGGCGGCTATTTGGGAGGCAACCCAAAACTTCTTTTCCTTACTCTTTCATTTTTCTTTCTTACTTACTGAAGCACAAAAAACTGCATCTTTAAATTTTAGTCTCATCATGGAGGAAATTATTGTAAAGCTTAAGAACAGGTTCCCTACTCTTCCCAAAGATGTGCTTAAAAAGATCTATAGCTGTCGACTTGAAAGAATGAAGACATTCAAGCGTTTGGGCCTTCCTGAGGATGTCCGCTGGATCATTGAAGCTAAGGTATGTTTAATAGGTGAGATTCATGAGTCATTGATTAAACCTATGCCAGGTATAGGAAGAAGCTCTTACTCCAAAAAGAGAAGAGCCAAAAGAATGAAGGTTTGTCCTAAATGTGTAAGGTGGAATTGTGATCAACGTTGTAGGAGCAAAGGTATGGTTTCTATAAATTGAGAAGATAAAATTCAATTTATAAAGGATGGACTGAGTAAGGAGTCATTGGATGATATTATTCAGACTCTTCAGACGCATCCTAGTGGTGATATTCATCATGTTCTTCTTGATTTATTAGACATATTCTACAAAGAAAAAGAGCTCTACCGTCTTGGGAATTTGACGTTAAAAGACCCTGTTTTCCAGTTTATAAGAAAACTGGATGGGAAGCAAATTCTCGATTCATAGAAAGCGTTTAAGCCGTTACTGGACGTAAAACCAGAGGAAGATATGAGCCATAATCACAACTACTGTACATAATCTTGCTTTTGTCTAATATGTCTTATCTTTTTCAGTAACTTTTCACTTTCTTTACTCACTTTACTTAATTTCTTCGCACAGTAGCCCACTGGTCATTCGTGTCGGAAATTTTTTTCAAACCTTTTTTGAAAAATGTGTGATTTGCATGATTTTGTTGTCGTTGTTTTTATATAAATATGTAATCTTCCATTTGTAAAAAAACACAAAATGTCTGAGAGAAAAAAAGATAGGAGAGGTATCACACTAAAATGCAGTTTTAAATCTATATGCATTTTTGGTGAAACTGACTCAGGAAAGGATGGAGAGTTTATACCTGCAGCACAGGAACTAGGACGTGCACTAGCCGCTAGGAAAATCAACTTTGTCTACGGGAGAGGTCTCGAGGGCCTAAAGTTAAGTATGGCTATTCCTGCAACCATTAATGGTAGCAAGGGTTTGTGTGTAAGGATAAAGGAGTTAGAACATCACTTCTTCTTCTTAGGCCAAGAGTTAGAGGTTTCAAGTATGCCTAAACGAACGGGACGTATGTTTTACCGTGCTGATGCTTTTATCGCTCTACCCGGTGGTTTTGAAACTTTGGATGGGATCTCTAGCATTGCATATTGGACTAAACTGAACTTTCATAAAAAACCATTAGGATTGTTAAATGTTAATGGTTTTAATGATAACCTATTGTCTTTTCTTGATCATGCTGTGGAAACATGATTCATACCCCAAGCGACTCGTCATTCAATCATTTCTACACCAACTGCTGATCAACTATTAGATAAACTGCAAACCTATAAACCTCAACTAGATCTATTAGTAAAAGAAAAAGGTGGGAAATCTTCATATAGCAGTCAGAAGTAGAATCCAGATACCACTCTCCGGTTGTAAACTTTCCTTAATCTTAATGGTTTTACTCTTACCATTTTGGTTTACTTTATTGTTTGTTTATGTTTTCAAAAAAAATCTCTAATCTTTAGAAGACATTGAGGACAATGTTTGATTTAGGTTGGGGGAGGAGTAAAAAATAAATTGCATGATTTCTACATTAGATAGTTAGTAGTAAAACCATTAGATGCATGTGGTGTGAAAAGATGGCAGAGTAAAGAGTTATTTTTAACTCTTGAGACGTATCTTATTAGTTGCAATTTTTTTTTGTTTCATCTAAAAAAAAGAGGTCCAAAAAAAAAATTTGTGTGCAAGTGTTTTTTCAATGATTTTAAGAAGTATATAAGTTTGAAGCATGGATCAATTGAGTTTAGAGATTTTATAGCATGATTGAACAATTGATTGTTGAATTTGGTAATGAATTTTGAGATTGAATGAGCTGAATTTGAAAGTCCCTAACCGTGAGCTTTTGAGCCTATATGATCAATAATGATTATCTTTCTTGTGTGTGATAGTCACCTATTAAGTTGTCACTCTAGAACTTGCTTTAAATCTAGCTGAAATTACATGTCATATGCATATTCGAAAATGATAAATGCATTCATTTTGTTTAGCCAGAGCCAAATAGCCAACCTTGCAATTATACCATTGATAAGCCCCTTTGAGCCTGATTGATTATTTCTTTAGTTTCAACCCATTAATATGTGTTTTAATGATATATCAAGTGCTTTTACCTAATTCAAAAGATTAATAGAGCATTTGAAATCTTTGTGAAATGGGCTTTTAACAAGTGTGAGAGTGTATATATCATCAACTGTAAAATTACAGAAGTTAAAAAAAAAGATGTTTAGTATTTGAATAAAAATTGTGGGTTATTGTGACGAGATAAGTCTATTTATAAGATGACCCATTTTTCAATTGCTCTATTTACTTCTTAAATGTAGCCCTTCATATCACTATTTACATTCCTTTTATCTTAGCCCCATTACAACCCTTAATAAGTCCTTTTGATTTGAATTATGCATGTGAATTAGGTAGTGGAGATTGAGATTTTTTGCAAGCTTATGGTAGTGTAATTTTTTCAGGTGAATTTGAGCGAAACACTTACCCTTAAACACTTCAGAGATTGAGACAATGAGTCACAATTATGAATTTAGTTCATTCATTTTCAAATGAAGTTACTTGTTTATACTTTTGTTGATTCAAGAATACTATGATCTCTTTATTCATCAATTGTGTCCTTGCTTATAACTTAACACTTCTGATTTTGTTGGAAGCACTTATTTATTAGTCACTCTTTCTTGTCCGAGGACGTCCAAGAGCTAAGTGTGAGGGAATTTGATAAATAAAATATCTGCATATTTATTTTCCCTTATATGATGATTTTATGGACTATATTTGAGCTGAATGTAATCAATTTGGGTGTAATTAATAAATAAATAATGATTTTTTTACAGCCATGGACAGTACCGCATTAAGAAGAATTAAAGAAGGCATTTAAGGGGAAGTTACTATTCATGTGACTATTCACTATGATTGTTCATGTCTGATACTGTTTGGAATCACTGTAGCGTACTATAGCAGGGGTATTGTAGCGGACACTGTATTTTCACTGTAGCGTGCGGTTGGTGAAACGCGGCACTGTAGCAGCCGGCTTTCACTGTAGCAGCTACTGTAGCACCCGAAATGAAGCCTATAAATAGAGCTTCTTGGCATGAAAAGAAAGAGGAGGAAGGAAGAGAGAGAGAGAGAGAGCTTCTAATTTAGAGCTAGTTGTTGTTTTAGAATTTATTTCTTGCATTTTCTTACTTCTTGCATGCCTCCTGGATAGATGGTTTTACCTCCTATATGGAAGGTTAGATAGTCATTTCTTGCATTGTATTACTTTTTGTATGCCTCCTGCATGGAAGGTTTTACCTCCTACATGGTAGGCTAGATTTTCCATTTTCATGCATCTTGTAGTTGTATTTTTATATTTTTGTAATTAATTTTTATACAATATTTATGATGTTTATAATTTATTTTGGTTTTGTTTTTAATTTTATCATGAGCTAAATTTTTCTTTTCCTAGGGTGATGACGTAGCTTACTAATGACGGATTGAATCTTAACTTATTAAATCTAGTTTTAATTTTTCTTTCATGATTGAGTTTTAATTATTGCTCTTAATTCATACAATTGATTGGCCACCTTTTGGATGATTTCAATATGCATGTTGAGACCGGAAGGAGATACATGTGTGTGGATCCTATAATTAAAACCATAATTTACATATGAAATAGGAATATATTCATATGGGTTGTGTAGTCTTAATTGAATTCCATAAATCTTAATGCATGATTGATTGCTTAAATTCATATAGGAATATATTGGGTTAGAAATTAATTATAGAATTACTTCACCTTGGAAGAGGCTAGTAATTAAAATAGGGAAACTCGACTATCAATCATGTGGAATAAATTGGACTAGAATAGATAAGTGATTCAATCCAGAATTTGTTAAGTGAAATATAATCCCTAGGGTTTTTTCTCATATTTGTCTTTATATCACTTGTATTCATATTTCATCATTTTATCTTGCAATCTCCATCATAACTAATCGACCGACTAAATAGAATTAAAATTACCAATTTTGGTACTTAGTGATCAATCCTCGTGGGAACGATACTCTACTCACTTCTATATTACTTGATTATGACAGTGTATACTTGCATTTTCTAAATACACCATCCTACACTCGTAACAAATCACTGGAGTGATTTTCCCTTTTTGGAATTTCACTCGAGTGATTACTAAAAATCACTAGAGTGATTTGCGTTATCACTCGAGTGGTTATGTAAATCACTCAAGTGATCTTTGTTCAGATCACTTCTTCATTTCCACTACTTCCAATTCGTCAGCAAGTATGGATTAACTTCCAGATGACATAACTCTTCAAATATAGCTTCAAAATTTTCATATTATATATAAATGGAAATGTAGTTAACTCTAGTTTCATATGCCACCAGTTTTAGCTCAAATGGATATGTGATTTAAGAGTTATGTTCAAAATACCAAACCTATTTTAGAAAGTGATGGTGATTTGAAGGTCAACTTCCAACACTTATATCTCCTTTATATGAAATTCTTTGATATTTTTTCTAGTGTCAAAATGACGCATTGGGAGTCTAGTTTCATATGCAACTAGTTTCACCTCAATCAGAGTTGTGGTTTGAGAGATATGATTGAATTACCAGACCTTGCTTAGCTGGACAGAAAACGAGGACCGCTGCTATAGTACATCACTTCCTCCCAACTCAATATCACTCGAGTGATTTTTAAAATCTCTCGGTCGCTACAGTATGCTTCAATGTCCGCATGCTACAGTGCCAAATAATGCTCAATTGCTACAGCCTACTACAATACCCCTGCTCCCTTGCTACACTTTAGAACTTGAATCTTGATATTTTTATTAATTCTTGCAAGTTCTTCATTACTCAATATCTTTCTTTCTTTGCTTGACTAATCTACAAGATATGTAACATTAAATATAGTAGTTAGTCAATGTAAGAGATACGTATATTATGCAAACTTTTTGCTCTTGATATTTGACATCATCAAAACTAATCATATCTAACATGGGTATCATACGAAACATTTTCCTTGAAACACTCTATGAATGTCTTGTTTTGCTCATTAGCTATTTGCATGTCATTTTTTCTTAGATAGATCTGTTTTAAAATATTTCTGTGTTCGTCTAAGTGTGGCTGAACTCTTTCCATATTATTCAAGATATACAAGTATGCTTGTAACACCTCTTCACGATGAATACTCTTCACTTTCAAGCCTCATGTTCCCTTAATTGTACCCTTTTCATGACGAGATTGTGCCTTTGACCTTGATAGATATTCTTTACAAAAGTCTATAGCCTCTTCAACCACATATCTTTCAACAATATAATTGAGGCTTTAGATCAATAAGGATTTTTAGAATACCCTTTTAAGTTATTCATGTATCGCTCAAAAGGGTACATCTATCTTAGATAAATTGGGCCACATAGACTTATATTCCTTACCAAATGAACTATTAAATGCACCATTACATCAAAAAATGTTGGACCTAAATGCATCCCTAGTTGGGATAGAATAATATGACCCTCATTTTCCAATTCGCCCAACTTTCTAATGTCAACAACTTTGCTACAAATAGCATTAAAGAAACTGCACAACCTTGTAATCGTGCTTTGCACATCATCTTTCATAATGCCTCTAATAGCTACTGGTAATAGTTGTTGCATTAAGACATGGCAATCATAGGGCTTCAATCCTACTAACTTCAAATCTTCCATTAAGACAAGCCTTTTGATATTAGAAGAATACCCTTATGGCACCTTAATGCCATGCAAACACCCACACAAACTTATTTTCTCAACTTTTGACAATGTATGCATTGCTGGCTCAAAATATGCTCTCTTACCATCATCTCTTAGTTGTGGATGTAGCCATTCTCTTATTCCCATTTCAACCAAGTCTAGTCTCGCACTAATTCTATCTTTAGTTTTCCCTGGTATATGCAAAAGCATATCTATAAAGCTATCACATACAATTTTCTCCACATGGATCACATCAATATTGTGTCTTAATCAAGACTACGCCAATATGGAAGATCAAAGAAAATTGACCTCTTCTTCCATATGTTCTTCTCACTCGTAGTCCTCTGATTCTTACCAAAAGAAACATTCATTCTTTCCACCCAACTATAAATCTCCTCTCTAGTTAATGGCTTTGGGGTTATTCCATTATCCGGCAAACCGTTAAAAGTCTTTTTTAGCTTACGGTATGGGTGGAACTGATGAAGAAATTGCCTATGACCAAGGTAGACCGTTTTTCTTCTATGTTTAATTTGATGGAAGTGTGTGCCTGCTTCACATATCAGACATGCTTTATGCCCCTTCATACTAGCAGAACTAGCCATGTACTATTTGTACTACTAAGAGTACCATAAGGATTTATTTCTTCTATGCAAAGCCTAATCTGAAGGTTTCTTGGCTTGCTGCCAAATCTGTGAAACATTTCATCTATTTTCTTTCATTATGAAGAGTCAGCCGGGTGCCAAAGGTATTTTCCATCACATATTCTTTCATCAGAATGCCGTCTTAACTTCTTTTCTTCTTTCGCATTAGTAAACATTCGTTTAAACTGCGGTATGATTGGAAGATACCATAAAAACCTTTATTCATTTTCCTTTTACTTGTCTCATCACCATAGCCAGTACCTTTCTTCACATTGTATCTAGAAGTTTTACATTTCGCATACTTACTTAGTCCTTCATACTCCTTTCTGTACAATACGCAATCATTAGAGTAAGCATGTATCGTTTTATATTCATACCCATCGTAGACAAGATTTTCCTAGCCTCATACATTATTCTCTGGAAACATATCACACAAAAATTCAAGTAACAATGTAGAACTACTGTCGGTCCACCCACAAGTTGCCTTTAAGTTGACCAAGTGCAAAATGCCTGACAAGCGTGTATACTTAGTACACCCAGAGTACAAAGGTGTCTCTGCATCACTCAACACGCTATCATATACATGCGATTGTGTAAAACATTCTACCTCAACATCATGAATCATTTGCTCCATTCTATCATCATCTCCAACATCCAAAACTTCCTTCTCGTGGGACACACAAACAGTTACTTCCTCACCATGTCATATCCACCTTGTGTACCGAAGATTTATTTTATCACAAAGTAAGTGATCTCTTATATCATCAATATTACATCGACTCTTATTTAAACACTTCACACATAAAAAATACTTCCCATTTTTACTAGGCACATTCATTTTAGAGAATTCAATAAACTCTTTCACCCAATTCTCATATTTTTCACTAGTTCTCAAAGCACTCATCCAACGGTGATCCATTTTACTACCACCTATTCCATTTTCAACAATACTCAATTTTAGACCAATTGTCATTATAATATGAATATAGGTCAAGGAAGGGGATGCCTTACTCATTTTTAAAAATTTTAGTAGCATTTCTCCTTAAAAATAAGACATCCAAAAATTCGAATAACAGCCCAATTAACAAGAACAAAACTCTGACATACCAGAGAGGATTTCAACATCTGTTAACAAGAAGTAAGCATAATTAGTGTAAATGCTAAATACAATGACACATAATTCATGATAAGAACATTGTCATATAGTTAAAAATCCTTAAATAACAAGAATTAAATTAACTATTTCATGTTTTTTAGATAATTTTTTGTCGTACTAATATTTGTATGTGTAATTTGATAGTAAACATGAACTTTCAAACAAAATTAAAAATTGTATAAGCAATTTCCAAGTAACTTAAATTGTATAAAATGTAATTCATAAAACCATTTCTTTGATCAAAAAACAACTACTTTTATCTCCATTCTGAAATTAACCCAAATTTTTTTCACATATTATTAAAATTAGGATACCATAATTAATCTCAACATACATTTAACAACCCAATTCCACTATGCTAAGTGCAAACCTTGTTCAATAGCTTCAACTAGTGCCACAACTTTCGTATTTCTAAGGAAGATTAAAGCATGGATTAATTAAGTTATGGCCTATCATGTCCATTATCTCTATATATGGGTAAGTTACTTTTTGTCAAGAGTCCCCCTCCAAGTATTTTTACCATGATCATAGTAACTATGCCTGGGACTCTCCATCTAAAATTGGTGCCTATGAGGTCTTAAGTGAGTCTAGTTAAAGAGGTCATAGCTAAAATGCCCTATAATCCGACTTCTCAAAAATATTATCAGACCCAATGCCTCAGCACATGGTTTCATCAAGTGCATGATTTCTATTTAAGAATTTTCTAGTGATTAGATAAGTCCACAAAACTCACCAGGCTATAAACATTATTCACAACATAGTCTTCCAATTGAATAATCTATAGTTTCACCACATCAAAAATATTTAATCAATAAATGGAAAGAAATTAAACACAATAAAACCAAAGAAAATTATGTGTTGTTTAAACGGTTTAATATTCCACATATATCCCCGGTATTAATCATTATTATGTCATTTCCATTTAATATTGCTATATTGAACCGCACCTCCATTTCTTAATTAATAGGAAAAATCGTAGTTTTGAAATAGATAATACCATCTCAATGTTTGTTAGCCATAAACTTCAATCAGGCATAATTAATACATGGTCATGGTTAGAGAGGAGATTTATGCAAGTACAGAGATTAAAGCATGCAGGAAAGGAGGATTTTAACACACACACAAAACAAAAAAATGAAGACAGAACATGCTAAACACAAAAATCTCAAATTGAGACAAGCAGTAGACAACTAGGAAAAGGAAGACAGAATAGCGAAAGAAAACAAAGGAATTACCAAGAATCGAAAGGAGGAACTGATGACGATGGCTGGTGGAGTGAAATGACACCAGAGGGGAAGGGGCAGGGAGAAAGAATAGAGTGTAAGTGATAGACACCCACAGAGAGTGTGCGCGAGAGAGGGGGAGAATGTGTGTCGAAGACAACCACAACTTCAGAGGAAGAGTGTGTGGTGTGAGAGGGCGTGGGAGAAGGAGGCGCGAGATGGCGGTGAGAGCTGAGGAAAAAAAAAGTGAAGCTAGCTAAGCTGATAGGGGTTTTATGGGAGAGATTCAACAACCGTTCTATAAAAAATGGTAGTTGAATCTCAATGTTCAACTAGCGTTTTTGAAAAATGGTCGTTGAATACCCTTCAACGACCATTTTTCAAAAATGGTCATTGAATTTGAAGACCATGAAAGGCCCTTCAACAACCGTTTTACAAAAACGGTCATTGAATCTGAAGACATATGACAACAGGCATGCAAGGCAGAGTCGGGGATTTTTTTATGAAAAGGATTCAAAAAAGTTCCACTCTAATTCTCCTTTTTTTTTCTTATTCCTAGATTAAAAGATGTTGCAGGCTTTCCCAAGAGGTGAGGCACTGATACTAGAGTGGAGGGACTAGACTAGATGTTGCCTTTAAGACTTCAACCTCGCATGGTATGATGGATTGAATCAACATTTCCCTCTTTGTTTCAACAACCGTTCCTCAAAACGGTCGTTGAAAGCCAGATTTCAACGATGTTATTTAGAACGATCGTTGAAATATCACTTTCAATGACTGTTTTAGTGAAAACGGTCATTGAAAAGTATCCTAGAATTACATATATGCCACAACGTGCTTTTTAACTTCTCTTTTTTGAAAATGGATGTTAATTAGTGACGTTAAATGTATTATTTGTAGTAGTGCAGTGACAAAATTTGCAATCTATACTAATAAAAATTGGTCCAATTCATATGAACTAGTCTATAACCAAAAAGAAAATTGAATTTAAAATCCACACGGATGATATAAAGACTTTGTTGATAGGAAATTTATAAGTATTTCTATAAATGCTGAGTCTGAAAGCATATTCTAATCCATATGTCTCAAGTCTAACCTACTAAATATTTTACCCCTATGTATAAAAAATGTACTCTCCCTCTTTAACGGGAGAGGCATGTCCCACTGTGATGAACTTAGGGTGTCTGCTGCCTCTCAAATTTTTCCATTCCCATATGTTTTTTCTTTTTTTTTTATTATTAGATTCTACTTAAAATAAGTGATATTTTGATATCTTATGAAAAAATTAGTACCGTCTTCAATTCTTATTCACTATTTAGATGTGCGTAAAATACATAAATATGCTTTCTAGTTATAAGCACAACTCTTTAATTTACAATAAATGTGATTCCATAATCATAGGAAATAATGCAGATATGGACACCGATATAAACATATTATTTATAACAATAGCAAACATTTAAAGAATTTTTTGTGGGTTTTATTTATAAAGAAACATGCATATCTTCTTGCGAAATAGGAAACAGGGAGTTGTTTTGAAGTGTCTTAACTTTGGAGTAGTTTCTTTTTTATTTTTTGATATTATCATCTGGTATCCAATTCAGGATTCGTGGTTCCCCCTTCCAATACAAGTGACTCATTTAGGACTCGAATTCGAGACTTAGAGGGGTTTAGCAGGGTCTTACATCTCTAGACCAACTCTATGTTGGTAGTTTCTTTTCAATTGATTTAGGGATTGTGCTAATGAACAACAGTTTTTTTCTTCTAATTTATTTTTAAAAAAAAATTGTACAAAAATATGCTGAACTTATTAACATTTGCTTATAGTACGCTGCATATAGAACATCTTCTTTGATATACTGTTACAGATTGACTGCGATGAGCAGTAAATTTTGAATTTTACCGCATATTATGTTTGCTCTTGAAATTCTATCTTAATCTCATTTTGTTAAATTCCAGTGTAGGTTATCTAATATGAATTTCGTATATTATACTTTAAGATATGAAAGAAATTATATTACATAATTCAGTTGCGAACTTTAATTTTTAACTATCAAAGAAAACATGAACCTGTTTAATTCAAAATATTTACAAGAAACAAACATCAAAGATAAGGGACACCTGCAATTCTTGATCACAACTTGAGACATCTTGATCTTGATCACTCCATTCTCCAATTTGCAAAAACATCATATCTTCAGCACACTCATCCACATTTAAAATTCTGTAAACTAGTTCCTTCTTCTTTAATTGACTTTTCCAAATTCTGCAGCAGACTTTTCAATAAACTCTCTTGCAAGCAACACCATTAACACTATTCGCCTTTCTCATGTGCTTCACCATGCAGGTGATTATTTGAATCTGACAAATAAAGATAAATCACAAAGCACGGGCCTTCAATTTCTCCCATTAACAATGAAGCTCCTTTTCGTTATACCGCTGCAGAATAAAGTTCGATGGCATTAGAATTAGAAAGACGAATGACACATCTCAGCATCGGTCCACCGTGACAGCTTAAGGGTCTTTCAAGCTTGAATTCCTCTATAAATTGTTGACCACTAACAGAATTTCCCATTTAAGATGTCTCAATGCCTCTTCAGTCCACACTTTAAATCCAAATGCTACTGATTGATCATCACAATGCCCACTTCTAATTATTGCAAACAAAAGATTATGAACTGGACGCACATGCACAGAAAATTCCAAAACCCAGCCAATGTATAGAGGTTTTATCGATTAGTGATCTAGAAAGCATGGCCAGCACAAGATAAAATAAAAAACTGAAATCATGTTAATTATTCAGACTGTTAACTGGACCTACACTTCACTTACTTGGTCAACCCAGTTTGATTCTTCATGGAACGACAATAATCCTGCGGACACCGTTCCATGCCATAAACATTGTTGGGTGGGTGAGATTGAGACGAAAGTATCAAACAACAGAAGTTTTAAGAGTTGGGAACCACCGAACTCGAATGTGCAGAAGCATAAAGTAGGAGATTCATCGCTGATTTTCAACACAGATTCTGACAACGAAGAATATGGTGTTCTGTCGACGGCGGCGAACAAACAAGATCGGATCTTGATTATTGAAATAGCGAGAACGTGAGATGAAGCTAGGGATCCAGGGGAGGCAACGACGTTGATGCGGCTTGTCAAGAGGCTACCCACGGAAGCTACTCTGTAACGGCATAGTTGAATCAAGAAACATCAAAGAATTTGGACAGTGGAAAAACAATAACCATTGAACTCCAGCATTTGTTTTGGGCCCAAAAGATGACCTGCTCATAATACTATATTAAGTTGCTTAATCAGAAAGAGAGAGAGATAACCCAATCTCGTTGGCAAAAAGAAATAGAGATAACCCAATCTCATTAAGAAATCCTTCTTGAAAGTAATGACTAAACTCCAAGGGAATATTAACCCTCTTCTCTTTAGGTGAGGATTTAACTATCCTTCACACCCTAAATCACATACTAAACCCTCTATTTTTTAGAGTCTAATGATTTAACCAACTAATACATTTTAACTCTCCAACACTTTATTTAAGAACTCTACTCCTTATTTGTAAAATGGGGAGATATTATGTTGTATCTTTTTATTTTTAATATATCTTGTTTTTTGTCGAAAGAAAAAAAGATAAAACTATCGAATTTATAACTTTCTTCTAATATAGAAAGTTCCCCTAGCATCATCCTCCAATTGCTTCATAAGTGTATATAAAGGGAACCTCCATATACAGTAATATGGGTGTCTAGATCCAAATTTTGCGAGATAGTCTGCGCATTGGTTTCCCTCTCTGAGTACATGAACTAATTGTACTCCTTCCCATTTCCTTTCACATATCTTTCGGATTTCTCCTATAACTTCTCTAAATTGGACATTAGTGTTAGCACTTTTTATTAGTCCAAGAGAGCTTGTCGAGTCTGTCTCACATATAATGTTTCGGTATCCTATAGCCCATGCAAGCTCAAGTCCCTTCTTGATAGCCAATAGTTCCGCATGTAAAATCGTTTCAACCTTAACTGGCTCTGAGAAACCAATGACCCATTGCCCATTTGAGTTTCGAATGAGCCCTCCTATACCAGCCTCCCTTGATTTGATTATGAAGCTTCCATCCACGTTAATCTTAAATGTGCCATATGCCGGCGCTTTCCAACTCACCACTTGAACAAGTTTGGATTGTTCAATAGCACATGATAGCCCTATACTTGCTTCCATGTTAATCTTAAATGTGGCACATGTTGGTTCTTCCAACCTCACACCTTGAACAGGTCTGGATTGTTCAACAGCATATGATAGCCCTCTCTTTGCTTCCATGTTGGTCTTAAATGTGCCAAATGTCGACGTTTCCCACCTCATCCCTTGAACTGGTTTGGATTGTTCAATAGCATATGTATATGGCGCTTCCCACCTTGCCACTTGAACCGGTCTGGATTGTTCAATAGCACAAGATAGCCCTCTACTTGCTTCCATGTTCATATTAATTGCATCACATGTCGGCGCTTCCCACCTCTGCCCTTGAACTGGTCTGAATTGTTCAATAGCACGTGTATGTGGCGCTTCCGACGGTGCCACTTGAACCTGTTTGGATTGTTGCATAGCAAAAGAAAGCTCTCTATTTGCTTCCATGTTAATATTAAATGCACTATACGTTGGCGCTTCCCACCTTACCACTTGAACGGGTCTGAATTGTTTAATAGCACTTGTATGTGGCGATTCCCACAGTGCTATTTGAGCTAGTTTGGATTGTTCCATAGCAAAAGAAAGCTCTCTATGTGCTCCCATGTTAATATTAAATGCGCCACATGTTGGCGCTTCCCACCTTACCACTTGAACGGCTCTGAATTGTTCAATAGCACAAGAAAGCCCTCTACTTATTGCGTTATTATTTGAGCCTAAAGCCATCTATACAACACAAATATTCTTATTTAATCATATGAATCAAAAAATAATATATTTAATAAAATTGAAACAAATAATAAGTTTATAAACGAAATAACAAGTATAACAAATTTTTTTGTTTATAAAAATCAAAGTAGACTTTTTATTATTTTGAGAAGCTTCGTTGGGGAGCTTATAAAAATAATTAGTAAACAAGATAAAATATTTAGAAATATGGAGATTCATTAATATATCATAAAATATAACATTTCTTGATACGATTACGAATATATTAATATGAAAGTATTAAATAATAAATCATTTTTTAGAAACTAAATATTTTTTCCAATCCACAATATAGAAATCAGTAATGTTTTTTAAATTTAAATAACAATTTCTTAGAGGCACGGACGTAATTATATCTTATGCATTTAAATAAATATAGGAAATAAGAATTAATTATATAAGGCGTCTTTTATTTCCCTCCCCACCCACATCACACTCTATACCGGCTAATCTTAACATCTCATTATATGCTTTGGGCTCATTATTCCTTACGATTTTAAAACACATCGAGAGGGTATCCAAACCCTTTTATAACTCATCTTTCATTTCTCCAACCGATGTGGAACTCCACACTCCTCCCCTATAGGTCTAGCATGTTACCTGACACATCGACTCAAGCCTGAATCTTTTACCAATTAAAACATCTCGTAACATATTGTCTTCTTTGGGTCTTTTACCCCTTATGGTTTAAAAACCCAGAGAGAGGGGTATCCAAACTTTTATATGACCCCACACAGTTTAAAAGGGATCCATTATCCCTTACATTGAGACAGATATCCAAACTCTTATATGACCAAAACGGTTTAAAAACGCATTGAGGGGTATCCAAACTGTTATAAAGCATCTTTCATTCTCCTCTGCGTAATATCTTAGCACCTTACTCTTAATATTGTTTGCTTTTGGCCTTTTACCCTTCACGGTTTTAAAATGTGTCGAGAGAGAAGGTATCCAGGTCCTTTCATTCCCATCCCCAACCAATATGAGGAACTTCAAAGGATGTACCCTAACCTCTCATCAATACAATTTTTAACAGAAAATTTTCCCAAATTCTCCCAACAAAATATCGATCGGAAAAGTAAGTTGGTGAACTCATAAAATATTAATAATAAACTGAAGCGATAATTCTTCATCATACATAGCATTTATGTCTCGCTCTTTTAGAGTTTGATTTTTGGAAAAAAAATGAATAAATATGGTTATAAATTTTTTCCTCCCTTCTATTTTCATCAAGCCAGATAAATAGCAGTTAAAAAAGTAATAATTCTGATGATGTTATTACTTACTTGTTGTGTCGATTGGAGAATTTTCTGTATCTTTTTTGTTCTTTTCTTTCCCTTCCTCTCTATCTTTGGTCTGACTTTGAGGTCATGGCGAAAATCTTTTCTTCCCACCATGTTAAATTGATCCTCTACCCCAAGGTTTCTTTATAGGAAAAGTAGCTTGTTGCTTTTCCAAAATCTTCTAAATGAACTGAGACGGTATAAAATTTGAGCAACCTTGCAATTTTATACTTCAAACACAGAGGAAGAAGAAAAGAATATTCGTGAGGAAAGAGGTGGGCGAAGAATGCAGAATAAATAAAGGGAAAAGATAGAATGGCGAAAATAAATTATTAATTTGATTTAAATTTAAAATCTTAAATTGATATTATATCGTGTATAAGAATATTGGGCTGGCCTATAAAAAAATTCTCCGATTAAAATTTGAATTAAATACTTAAAAATCTATCATATAAAGTAAGTTAAATAAAGTTTCCAAAAAATTTTTAAGATGATATTATTTTCTTCAAAAAGTTAAAAAAGAAATATTAATCTTATCCAAAACATTATCTTCTATCCTTATTTATGTTGTATATCTATTTTTTTATTTTAATTAAGATTACATATAATTCATCACTTTTATTTTAATATTTACCTGTAAGAAAAATTTTATATTTTCCTTAGTACAATTATTTCGATAAGACATTTCTCACCCCGTCTTGGTGTATTGTAAGACTTTTATTAAGCACTTGCTCCGAAGAACCACACGTTATACAGTTTCTTCATCATTTCATTAAATATATGGTTACAATTGTCTTAATTATGCCCATCATCTATATTTTTATACAAAATTAATTATTTTTAATTTTTTATTTGTATGGTATTTATATTTCAATCATGTATTCCTTGGTGGTATTTTTTTTTTCATAAACTGTGTGTGAAGAATCAGTATAAAACTAAGTGGCATGGACTAATCAGTATTCCCTTGTACTGAAAAAAGCATTGTGTTGTAAATATAACGTGCATGTGCTCCTTTGCGCCTTGTTGAAATATTTTTTTTATATGATATTTTGATAGCGATACTAATTTTTATTTACAACAAATTTGATGTAACTATGACATAAACCTCACTCAGACAATGTTCAGAGCTTTTAAGAGATGTTCATCATATAGGGTTAAAAAAAATCATGTTTAGAAGCTTCAAATTCTGTGACCTCATATTTATGTAGAGTCACACTACTGTATGCTATGGTCCTCTAGTGGGAAGCCCGAAGGCCAATGAATAACTGTTTTACCAATTAATGAATGAGATGGCTTGCATCAATTTAAAAATGATAAAATTGTGTGGTCAACTGATGAAC
This sequence comes from Albizia julibrissin, assembly GCA_037074505.1. Taxonomy (NCBI): domain Eukaryota; kingdom Viridiplantae; phylum Streptophyta; class Magnoliopsida; order Fabales; family Fabaceae; genus Albizia; species Albizia julibrissin. Next base: position 34,478,707 of record CM073487.1, read on the forward strand.
AGTAATTTGTGAGGAGATCCATTAATAAGTTGGGGAAAAGACCGCCTTGCTAGAAGAGTTTTTTTTAGTACTCCCACCGTTCCTAAATATAATTATAAGCCTCAGTTTATTTAAAGAAACTAATTAAATTATTTTAAAATATTTTTAATAAAAACATGACTCTAAGGTACATTAGCTCACTATAAATTGGTTTATACTCATTGCTCACAGTTTCCTACTCTATTTATGTCTTTCCTTTTAATTATCAATTAGATTATATTCACTAAGTTTCAACTATTATTTCCAAAGCCTATGAATCCCTGTAAAATTAAAAAGAAATTGTAGATTTAATTAAAATATAATATATTCTCATGCATAGATTTTTCGCATAAATTTAGTCAAACAAAACTTTTGCTTGCTAATAATATCTTGCCATTTGAAGCTGTGAGTTCCATTCCTATGTAGTTCTCCTTTATTAGGTCTCCATGGACAGGGACTTCTCCTCTCGATACAAGTGCCTCTTTTGGAGATGGGGTTGAGATCTAAAAGGATCTAATTGAACTTTACATCACTATACCAACTTAGTGTTGGTATAAATTTTATGTTTAATGCTACTGGAGTTTGGAAAAATGACCCTTTTGAAAATTACCGACTTAGTTATAGCCAAATCAAAAGTTTAAGAACTAAGTTATATCAAGTTAAAATTAATTGAAAGACTAAGTTATAATTAAGTCAAAACTTGAACACCAAAATATTAATTTTCCCAAAGAAATAACATAAACTTGATTATTTATCAACAACATTAATTCATACGCCATCCAATTTTTGGAATGTGGTGACATCAGAAAAAGCTTCCAATGAAATTATATCCCAGGGAACATCATAACGTAACCTAATTTCTAGGTCAACAAGAAGAAATATATCTTGATTTGTACCAAGTCTTCATCAAGAACTAATCACGCATCTTAACATGTTCAATATTCAGAAATATTTTGATTAATTTAATGCCCATAATGTAAAGACCTGCCTTTTATATCTCTTATTACTGATCTTACTCAAAGTAGCAATGCGTAGTTCAGTGGGCACACAGGAATAGCATGAATATACTGATAATATTAATACAATATTGCTTGATTATAATACAAAAGTTTCCCCACCAGGGGTTTACACAATATTTACAGACCTTCAAATAACCAGCAATAGTCCTCTTCGTGCATACCTCTTTTATGTTCTCAGCACGTTTCCAATACTCACCTGTCTGAATGGTTGTTTGGGAGGAGTGAGATTCGAGGGAATCTCAGTAGCAAACATTACCACTATGCATGCCAGATATATATGAATGCATGACATGCTTGCCTACACTATTTCATGCCAACATAATGACATGCTGCATGCTCGATGTTATGACATACATATGGTCATTGTACAAATATAACAGAGCTTCAACCAATCATACATGTTGCACACAAATAGGCAAAGCAGTCACATAATCAATGCAAGACATACATATCACATACATGCAGAAAATGTAAGTTCACTACCTCTTGAACTTTATGTCCTCCTCTTCTTATCCCTTGATCCGCCAACCATTGCTTCTTCTTTATCACTTCATGGCCCTAGGCAAGTGATAACATCATTAGAGCCATGAAAAGTGAATACCCAATGGCCCACATTAGCCCTATAGGTTTACTTTCACCCTTGGAGTTCATTTCAATTATATTTGGCCAATTTCTTACTCAAATTCGCATGGTACTCAATCTACTAGCATTTTTGACCAAACTTTGGAAAATCATAATTAATTCTATAGAATTCCAATTGAGGTGGTTCAAAGCTCTATTTGAAGCCCTTTAAGTGTAGTTTTATATAAAAATACTCGATTTTAAACGCCACTACTACAACATTCCCAGAAATTTTCCAAACACCAACTGTTTCAGATTCTTTCCAGAAAACATGGCATATCTTTAACAATTCATATCTCATAGCATACTTGTCCAATTAACCATTATGACCTATTAAATTAAAGGTCTATGTATCTAATTTTATACTGGAAAGTTTCATGGTTATTGGATAAATTTTGGTTACTCAAAAAATCGTTACCATAACACTGTCTCCAGAAAACGGAATACACAACATTTACCCTTTAACTTCCAAAAATTCTCAATTCATGTACAAGTATCCAAAATTCATGAACACTTGTATACCCATACAATTTTGCCTCCTAAATCCAATGGAAGTATCAAAATCATCAAATTCCAACTCCTCCTACATGAAACAATACAGGGCAGAAACAGAAGGAAATTGGATTCTCAGAAAGAGTTTGTTGTTTCTTCGATTTCTCTTGCCTAATCACTTCCTTACTACTCCTAATCAAGTGATTAGCCATTTATACACTTATTAGACATGATTTAGCCATTAAAAACATTAATTTAAATCAGTCATGAACAATACCCAACTTCCTATATACTCATCCAAACAACAAATCAATCGGTTAAAAAGGAAGCTTACGCTTACCTCTACCCGTTTCCACAAACGGTTTGGAATTCCGATAACACCCCGGCAAGGGAGATGGCACCAAACACCTCCAAATGAAAATCCGAAACCATAGGAATGAAGATCTCGATGAGTAGAGGAAGTTTCCTGAAGGGTACTTTGAGAGAGGATGCCGTTTCGACAGTGTTTCGGAGGAAAGAATTTTTATCTCTCTTCTTTCTCCATTTTTGCTCAACTCTTTCTCTCTCTCATTTCTGCATTTTTCACGGTGAAAAATGGCTGAAGGAAGATGATGAAGAATGATTAAATGCATCAGCCAACTCATCTGCCACGTGTCACAATCTTATTGGCCCAAATAATGAATTTTCGCACAAAATACCAAATTCTGCAGATTTTTCATTAACTTTGAAAATTCATAACTAATTTTACAAATGTCCAATTGGAGTGATTCCAAAGGCTATACGACCCTTATTGAGTCTAGTTTTAAGGAAAAATATAACCTTTAGCCAATTGGAAGCTCATTCTTCCCAGAATTTTAATATTTAAATGCTGTCCCAGAAAATAATTAATTTTACTGAGCTAACTTCACAAATTCATTTCTCTTTGTGTACAACTCCAAATGACTTATATGACCTATCAAATTAAATCTTGATAAGTATACTTTTATTCTGGAAAGTTTCATAACTTTTAACCATCATTTACCCATCGAAAAAGGTCACACAATCACCACTGTCATACCGAGAATTTCACCGTGGCAAAATTACTTTGTGTTCCACTTTACTATATTATGTGTGACTTCCAATCACTTCATTTTGTTATTCCCCGAGCTCTTTAGCTCACAAATATGATTCCTTTTAATATCCAATGATATAAAGAAATTTTGGAGAATTTAAACATACCTCATAGGGACATTTGCTAAACCGGGGCTTAGCAGTCCACTTAATCTAGGCTTAATCTTATGCCTCTAGTCCCAAAATCCACTCCAAATGCAAGACACTCTGAGAAAAAGGAAAATTAAAATGAGAAAGAGTATTGATACTTTAGGAATATAAGAAAAATAAACATTCAAGAGGGAGATTATGATGGACATTTTAAGAAAATTATAAAATGTCATCGCAAACATACAAACGTACATATAGATATATATACACATGCGCGCGTGCACAGATATGTGTGTGTGCACGCACAAACGCAAGCGCACATAAAAACACACACACATATACACACACACACAGATATACCACACACAGATACATGTATCCATGTGAGTGTGTGTTAAACAATATATCTCTATAATCTCAATACTTTACTTCATAATTAAGATAGGAAATATCATACTCTTGAATCTTGATTGTATATATGTGTGTGTATTAAAAGTTTCAAGTATCTAGAAAAATACACAGGTGGTTTTTGCATCAGACTACAAGTCAGCGCCACCCGGAGGCTCCTCCGCAAGTTAGGGGTATTTGGATTTCAGAGCTCATCTTCACATACTTAACCTATCTCTTTAATGGTGACGGTCCTCAAATTCCTGGCATTTTCCATTATAAATTTTATCATTTCACAACTACTTTTAGGACTTTGCAAGTAAAGAAGAGTGAACTCCTTCAGATGTAATGAAACACATGGAGGCACATCAAGGGGCTCAGGAGGGCGCGTCAAAGGAGATAACCATACACAGAGACTATACGCAAATAAGTCATGAACCAAACCAAAATATTGCACCCACAAAAAGTACGAATTCTCAAACCTCATATAACAATTGCCACTAAGAAATTATAATAAGCTTTTGAAGTTTGTGGAAGTTTCTGAGACAGTTCACATTTGGTGGATTAAATTGTAAAATATTAGCATATCATCACTAAATGGCCACATACACTGCATGTCAGAAAATAAAACAAGTGAAAGTTGGGGAATCACATCTCAGGAGGAAAAAGAGAAGAATTTACTTATCATGCGTGATTCATACCGAGGACCCATATAAGTGTTACCGAGGACCCATGTAAGTGTAGAAATGTAACATTAGACCAAGCTTTCAATGGACGGAGACATTGTGAAACTTCTGCAGACACCAAATGATTAAGTCCTCCAATGTCAAGTGGGCCTTAATCGTCTAGGCCAGGAATATCTAGTACCAAGTCTTTCATCCGAAAAATAAATATCTTCCACATGCAATACTTCAAGTGAGAAAGATTACACATCACTTTTCCACAAACCTTTAACACAGTTAACATGAGAAAGATTACACACCGCTTTTCCACAAACCTTTAACACCTTAATTTTATTACTGATGAAAACACTAAAGGACAGCACATAGGCCTGATACTGCGTGTTGAATTTTAGATCCAGATGTTCAAATTTATTGCTAATCAAAGCATTAATCCACTTTCTAAACTCCTGAGGTCGAAATTCTTCACGAGGGTCAAAATGATCATACCAAAGAACAAACCTTTTGACAGACTTCAAATCCACCAATTTGAGCACTTTGTCTGCAAATCGATGGAAGAATGTTAGTCTCTGAAAGTCTTGACGCTTAAGGTCAAGAGTGGGAAGGGAAGGCCAAAGTGGTCTCCATCTCTTGGATAAGAGGCTTGTGGCAACCGCTTCCTTAGTAGGAAGAAAAGAAAGAATAAGAAGAATGAGTCTGGCAAATCACTAATCCTGTCTCTCATTTCTTCCTCCATTAGCTCAGTCCTTCAGGATCCTATTGTATCAACTGGAAGTACGGCTTCTTTAAGTGAAGCTAGGTTGATACGAAGGCTATCTTTGAAGTACTGAAAAAGAATGTTGAAGACTGAAGAACAAAGAAAAAAGAAAAAACGGAGAAAATAAATGAGATTAAATGCCGAGAAAACGATTAATGGTAGCAGTAAGATGATGAAAACAAAAATCACTTTCATCATGCAACAATACGACAAGGAAATCTGATATTATTATCAAACATATAACTTCATAAGGGTTACATGAATGACAAAGTAAAATGACGAATATTGACAAAATTACCTGTTTTTGCCTATTTGATTCGCCCCTTCGGCTCACAGTCTTTCAATCTCTCAGAATAGTGCTCTCTTCCATTTCTATTTTCCTCCCAATCTCCGTCGATGGATCTCTAAAAGCTCTATCTGCCTCACCCACTCTCAGTCTCACTTCCTCCGTCTAGGGATTTTCTCTTTTCAGTTTTTTTGTGCGATAGTCTTTTCAGTTTTCACTTTAATTTTCAGCATTTTAATAGGCTAAATTATACAAAACCCCCGTACTTTAGGTCAGTTGTATATAATCTCCTTAACATTTCAAAATTTAAATTTAACCCTACTGGCTTTTCATTTTTTAACTATTAACCATTCATCGTTAAGTAACTGTTATTTTTTAAATGAAAAATAATATGTCAGATTATAAGATGACACATGGTATCCTATGTAAATTATAAATTTCATAAAATACTACTAAACTTTGAATAGTTACAGAAAACCCCCTAAACTTTTATCAATTATAAATAACACCCTAACATTTAAAAATTTTAATTTAACTCACTTAAAATTTTTTATTTATAATATTGAACCACATGCTGGTACGTTTTATCATTTTAATAAATTTATTAATATTTTTACTCTCGTTTGTCAACTAAAATACTAGTTGTTCTTTTATATGACAAAATCTAGAAGAATAATATTTAGAAAAATATAAAAATAAACATTGAACCTATGATTAAAGAAAAAATATGCATTACTAATAAAAAATTGATAAAGGCAAAATATGTCTTCTAACAAAAAATATAATATTTAAACTATCAATGTGCAATCATCCCAAGAAAATAAGAAAATGTTATACAAATGACGACATTTTTTTTTATATTTTTAAAATATTATTCTTCCAGTTTTTTCCATACAATAAAACTATTTTCATTGAAAAATGATAGAAAAAGTATTAATAAATTTATTAAAATGATAAAAAGTAGCAACATGAGGTTTAATATTAAAGGAACTAAATTTAAATTTTGAAATGTCAGAAAATTATTCGTAATTGATCAAAGTTTAGGGGGTTTTTTTTGCAACTGTTCAAAGTTCAGGGAATTTTATGAAATTAGTAATTTACAAAGGATGCTACGCGTCATCTCATAATTTAACGTGACATTTTCCATTAAAAAGATAACGGTCACTTAACAGCAAGGAGTTAATATTTAAAAAAATGAAAGGTCAGGGGGTTAAATTTAAACTTTGAAATGTCAATAGGATTATATGCAACTAACTCAAAGTTCATGGGAGATTTTGTATAATTTAGCATTTAATATTAGTATATTATTTTGGGGAAAACCCAACTACATATACTTTCTTTTATTTTTAATTTGGGACATGTATGTTATTCTCTCCTAAGTATGTGTTACTTTTGTTTTATTAGAACTGATAACTCCTATATAAAGGCCAATAGTACTAATAGAGAAAAATTGCAGGAGAATTAATGATTTATTATTTTTTTTTCGCCAACTGAATTAATGATTTAACTAATAGAGAAAAATATACGGGTACCAAATTAAATTTGAGTAAAAGTATTGGTAGATACAAAATGGTTTCCCTATTGTCTTGTTTGGAGTAATATTTGTTCACGACTTAAAAATTTTAATTGAACAAATCTATTAAACTTAAATTTTTATTTTGATTTAAATTAATTTGTTATATCAATATATTAGAAAATAAAATAAATTATTTTACATTTAGTTACATTAATAATTAAAATAAACTAGGGAAAATCTCTTTAAAAGATCGACAATTGAATCGCCTATATTCTAAATTAGGTTATTAAATTTAATAAATCTTAAATCAGGTTTAAGGACCTAAAATAGGATTCCTAAATTCAATAATTTTACCTTATTATCATGATTTAACTCTCGATTATGATTACTCCCTCCCTCTCCTCCCATCGACAATTTCCTCTACCCTTTTATCACTACTCCACATCATACCCCTCTTTGCACCTCTACGGTACAATTTAAGCCTTAGAACTTAGACGCCCAGTACTTTTTAGCAATCTTCATTAGGTTTTCCCTTTATCGATAATGCCCACCATTGGAACTTAATTGGAACCTCTGGCCACCTCATTCACCTTCAATAGTTGTTGCCTTTAGAAATATTATGGGGTTCTTGCTATTTTTTTTTAAATCAAATATCTATGCAATTAAGTGAATTCACGAGCTCAATGTTTTGTGACATTACAATTGGCATCAGAACTCATCCTCTGAACTCCACTCATTCTCACTCGCACTCCCATCTCCGTAAGTTTTCTCGTATCTTTCCCATTTGACTGTACCTTTTGATTTCATTGCGATATAGGCTGAATTGGTTTTATCGTAGTTTTGTCTATTTTGTAAGGACTTTTTAATTTTTAATGGTTTGCATTCCCCTTGTTGCAAGCAGTGTCGAAGATGAAGAAGTTTCCTCAAGTGAAAAACCTCCAGCCAGACAGCAATTTTCTTCTCTAGATTATGTTTAATTTCCTTAATAAAGGACACAAAGGTAATTTGACCCAATTTCTAAATTCTAGTTTAGGTCATGTGGTCTGATTAATGATTTGTTAAGTTTTGTGACTCAAATTAGGATATAGGTATTTCAAATAGCTTTTAAAGAATAAGAAATTAATTATTTGTCAGATTCAACTTATTTTTTAAACTTCAAACAAATATTACAAATACTCGCAAAACTGATTCTTTTAGACATGTATGCTATGGCCGTGATAAAATACAGAATATTTGTTTATCACCCACTCATTGGAAATGTGATGAATATAACATCCCAAAAATTTAATGTAAGGATGAATTTATAGAAATTAGATAGTAAGCTAAATTATAGAACTTACAAAATTTAAGAAATTTTAAATTTGACAAAAGGAAAAATTAAGGCCTAATGTGTGTAATTAATAGGATAAAAATATACATATATGTGTATAAAAACACACACACCCACACTTGGCAGCACACATAAAGCTCCACCTTGCATTACAATTCCCTCCCATCATTAGCAAACACACGTCCCACATATACAATCACACATACACTCACCTCTCCATGCATATCACCTTTAGAAGCAAAACCATATATGTTCACACCTACCTATTCTTCATTTTTTTTTTTCAATCTTCATTTGACAGCACACACACGTACAGCCCCCACCCATGCATTATGACTCATTTCCATCATTAACAAACACATGGTCCATACACACACTCACACATGCACCCTCCTTTACACAAACTAATATCCTACGTACACACACATTTGCCATTTATTTTAAAACACTTAATCACCTCTCCATTCACTTCATCTTCATCTCATCATTCGAACAAGCTGCTGGAGAAAACATAAGAAACAGAAAAAAAAAAGACAGAAAAACAGAGGAAGAGAGTGAGACGTGAGTGACCGAAGGAAGAGAACGATCGGCGAAGTGGAACAAAGAAGCTCCAAACCTCATATGCAACTCCATGATGTGGTACAAGTGAGTCTTCTCTACCTCTTTGCATTGTTATTTCATTGGTTTGGCCTGTTTATGAGGATTCATGGCTGTTGTAATTAAGAGAGTTCGTCGGAAAGTTGTTGTCACCAAAACCAGTGATTTTATGACGATTTTGGGTGATATTTATAATGTTTTTGATTCTGTAATCATGTCCTCAAATACAAGAAACATGTTTAGGAGTATGTAGAGTCAAAATCTTTGAGATTGGAGTCCAAAATCATGGATGTACATCAGTTTTATCAACTCTATTTTGGTCGCCGGAAAACAGAGTTTCTGCCGAAAAGTTGTAGAAGCTTAAACGGAAGATATAGATGGAGTTTTTGTCTGATTCTTTTTGATATGGAAATTCTAGGATGTTTTGTATGAAATAGAATAAAGAAGGGCCCAATTTGGATTCAAAATAAATATGTTATTGAATTTTGAAGACAGACTATCAAAACTGACATTTTTAGAAGTCAGTCTCATTCGTGTTGTGTTTTCATCATGTTAATCTTATCCAATAATTACAATATTTTACATGGAAATAGTAAACATAACAAGCTTTAACATGAGTGGTAGAATGCATCATTTGGATTTATGTGGTGGAAGTTATGATTTTGGAAAGCTGGGTTTAGAAACAGGTGTACTCCTGGAAATTCAGATTCTAGTAGTTTGTTTCGTGGTGTTTATGAATTATGTAATTTTCTTCAATGGCCATGAAAATTTTCATAATTAAATTATATATTATAAGCTTTAATTTGATATATATTTTATGTTAATTGGATTAGTATACTAAGTAGTACTGGGAAAACGGGCCAGCCCGGGCCCATCGGGCTAGCCCGTTGGGATAACGGGCTAAACGGGCCTAAGCTCGTTTAGCCCGTTTATAAACGGGCTGGCGAAATGCCAGCCCGAGCCCGTTTAGACGGGCTAACGGGCCAGCCCGTTAGCCCGTCTTTTTTATTTTTTTTTTAGTTTATTTTTTTAAAAAAATTTTTACTCCCTTTCTCTTTTATCCATTTATGTCACACTTATTTTCTTTTATCCCGTTAGCCCGTCTTTTTTATTTTTTTTTAGTTTATTTTTTTAAAAAATTTTTACTCCCTTTCTCTTTTATCCATTTATGTCACACTTATTTTCTTTTATATATTCGTACTACAAAACCAATTTTGTTCTTACTTTCTTTTTTTTGTCTACTTACATCACAAAAACATGTGAATACATTTTTTTAAAATTTAATAATAGTAAAATAAATAGATATAATATGAAAAAAATGTCAAATAAAAAAAATAGGAAGTCTTTAAACACAACATCACTAAGAATTGAAAACATTGAGATCTAACTTATTTGAAAAATATATAAAAAATATTTTTTTTATTTTTTAAATAGTTAAACGGGCCGGCCCGTTTAGCCCGAATAATAAACGGGCTCGGACTTTCAAGCCCGAGCCCATTTATTTGGCCGGGCTAACGGGCTCCAAATTACCACTTCTAATACTAAGAGATATGAATTTTTCAAATTGGTTGCTCTCAAATTGTGTTTCTGGAAAACAGATTGGTTGTGTCGAAATTTTGGAAAATCAAACCTTGACCAAAAATTATGAAACTTTTCAGATTTATAGTAGACATTTAGAGATTTAATTGGAAGGGTAGAACATAATTTTTGGACAAGCACATTAGGAGATATATATTTTCAAAATTGTGCTCTGTTTCTGGAGAGTAATCTGTAATAGAGGTATTTCGGGAAATTATGGGAGTAATATAGTGAAGTTGATCAGATTTTGATATTTTTTCATGAAAATAGACTTCAAGAGCTTTATTTAGGATTTAGGCCCAGTCAATTTAGAATTTTTTTAGAATTAGTTATGATTTTTCAAAGTTGACTGAAAAATATGCCAATTTTCTGAAAAATAGAAAATTTGTATTATGCAAAATTATATAGTGCATAAGCCACTGAAACTGAGATAACCAGCAGAATATGATTAAAGGAAGTAGTAATACAAGTAATAACCAATTACTTTTTAATTTTAATTTATAAGATTTGTAATCGTCCGAGCCGGAGAAAAAGTTTTGGATAAACAGTTGGATCGGAAAAGGATCCGGTAGTAATTCTTTCTTTCACAAACTATGTGATTATTTATATGTTGTGTACTCCATTTTCTGTAACATGACAGTGCCTGTGGCACAACACGCGAATAAGCCAGGGTCTAAACATGTCGTTTGACCATGGACACGAGTTAAGCCGGGGTTGCAAACATGTCGTTTGGCCTTGGACAATATGCATACAACACGAGTTAGCATTTTACATATCATGGTGCATTGCATATTTATTTATTACATTTTATATGACTGATTGTATGTTACTACTGAGATTCATTCGAATCTTACCCTTTTTCAACATTTAAAAATATTCCAGCAAAGGGCAGCGACTCTAAGGGCAAAACGGTAATTACTGGCGATTGAATGTTCAGTCCAAGTCGGGAGTTACAGCTGGTTATCTTTAGTTGTATAATTGATTTTTTTTGGATTTGTTTATATTTATCAAACCATATGGGGATTTTCTGTATTATAAATAAGTACTTATTATCAGTATATTTTAACTATTTCTGTTTGCCGTCCGAACTATGCATTTATTATTCTGCAAATATCAAAATGTTATGGGGTTTGACAATGAATGTGTGGGATGATTCATGAAATACTATCCATTCAAAGCTTGCTTCATTGAAACGAAAATAGAACTCAACATTTAGCAATACAACATAGAAATTTGATACTATTATTAAGTATCACTTTATTCATTGGTAAATGCTTATAATATCTTTCTGAATCATTCTCTTAGTTTCCGTCTCTATCAGCCTCTCTGAATTTATTGATTCTATTATCTTTTTTTCCCTCGAAAAAACATTTTTATAAAACTGTTTTTAGAAACAAGTTTTAAAAATGAAACCAAAAAAAAAAAATCTGTTAGGGGTAATTGTTTTAAGAAATCTGTTTTTAAAGTGATATGGTAATCGCAGTAACCAATGGTGACGTGATGGTATTCGTCACCGATAGTGTGATGTTAATAGTAGATAAAAATCCACCCTTAAAAATAAAAGATAGAAAAACAAAATAAGAAAATAAATAAAAACTATTTTTTTAAGTTGCAAAACAATTTTTTGTTTTTTGTTTTTAAAAACAACTTATTGAAAACAGTTTTCCAAACAAGTTTTTTTCTTGTTTTTTTTTTAAAAAAAACTGTTTTTAAAAATATAATCAAACAAACCCTTTTATCACTAAACGATTTCCCCCCATTTTATAGCTTTAACATATATTTATTTTTAACTTTTTGAAAGTTCTAACAAATAGACATTAGCTACTCTCTTTTGACCTTATTATGATTTTTGACCCTATATAAGGCACTAACCACCTCATTAATAACTTTTTTCCCAGTATTCCCTTATTATTAATTGAAGTTCAAAGATGAAAAAAAATTAAATTGCATCATATAAAGAGGAGCAAAGTTGGAAAAAATGGGATTGTTTGATTCTATTTTCTGTTTTTTCTCTCAAAAATAGTTTTATAAAACTGTCTTTAGAAAAATTTTTGAAAATAAAAAAAAATTGTATGGATAATTGTTTTAGAAAATATGTTTTTAAAATGATGTGGCTGCAACTGTCGCCTACGGTGAAGTGACAGTAGTCATTACTAGTAGTGTGTGTTAATAGTGGATAGGTGACAACCTCAAAAAAATAAAGATAGAAAAAAATACTAAATTTTTTTTTAAAATTTTAAAAAACTTGTTGAAAACACTTTTTCAATCAAGGTTTTTTTAAAAAAAAACTGTTTTTAAAAACAAAATCGAACAAACCCAATAATATAGGATAAATTGATTTATCCGTCGATAAGAATAAATTGGAAGTGTCCTATGATATTGTACTAATAAAGACCAAAGGGAGTAGATTGTATAATTTTCATCGACATAGTTATAGTTTTATCTAAAAAGTATCGACTTCAATTGGAACCTGGTACCACAACTTCAAAACCAAGCAGAAACATCATTAAATTAACCAACTTTGTTCAGAAATATAACGTATTCATCAATTTCAAAAGACCAAGTAAATGTTCACCAAAAAGGAAAAAAAAAAGCCCAAGTATAATGTTAAATTTTAAATAATGAGTTAGTAACTATAGAAGTACATAATTATATAGACAGATCTCAGAAACGCCTAGTGCAAAAGGAGATTGTCCTCAAAATTCTTGCATTGCTTATAATATGATGAAGACATTGCTAAACAACATTTTCTTAACAAAAGCACAATTATAATAAGCTCTATCAAGACTTCAAATTTTCCCTAGATAGATAGAAGAGATAACTTCCAAAAAGGAATGGAAACTTCTAATATTGTCACCCTAATTTTCGTCAATTCCCTTCAACAAAAGCCTGCAATTCACTGAGTTTATGGGACACTTGGATATTTTTGTTGATGTTCTTCTTCTTCTTCAAAGTTGTTCTTGACCAAAAACCCTTGGTAATTGAGATTATTCTCAAGACCAGTGCATTCTTCATAATATATCTTGCAAGTTCAAATTCATCTTCCGTGCCTTGGCAGTTGCCAAGATGAAATTCCTTCAAGTTTGAGTAGACTCACTGAGACACATCAGCTGTGGGTTCCAACCTTTCCTTGCAGCTAAGCTGTGCAAGCATAATTAATAGAGTTAGGAAACTAACCAATGAAATGGTGATGAACACAGAAAAAAAAATAGGGAAAATGGTTAAAAAATACCATTTAAGCAAATTAATTGCTAAATGGTACCAATGTGCAAGCAAGCATCCACCATGTGCAATCAGCATCCACATGTGCAAAAAGCATCCCTGCGAAAGTGCAAACACCATCCCTAGTGTGCAAAATATCATCCTTCATGTGCAACATACCATCCACCGTGTGCAATGGTAGCAATGAGCAATTAATTTGCTTACAAGGTTTTTTTTAACAATTCTCCCAAAAAAATAAGTTGAAAATCAACAAACCTGATGAATCACAAGAATTTCAAGCTTGGGACAGCTTTGCAGATATTTCAATGTTGTATTCCAGTCATGAGAGTAATATTTGAATTCCAAGCAGGTTAAATTATAAAATGTTGGAATATTGGCACTCAGTAGTGATGAATTAAACTGCAAGGGCTAGGAAGACCAAAACTAAGTTAAGAATTGAACTACTAAATGCGAGAATGAAAAGCAATAATATGTATGCACTAATATCATCAAATATCATACCATAGGCATATCGAAGCATAGAAATTAAGCATTAGAGAAAAATTTCAAAGGAAGTAGAGATTCTGGAACTTCTGCAGTGACCAAATGATCAAGTCTTCCAATGTCAAGTGGACAGTAATTGGCTAGATACGAAACAAGTGTTTAAGCAAAGCACATGCAGAAAGAAGCACTCCCAAGCTTCTAAAATCACGAAATAGATTATCTTCCAAATGCAATACTTCAAGCAAAGGAAAATCAATACGAGAAAGAGTTCCCACCGTCACTCCACTACTCCCCTTCCAAGTCCTCCATATTGCTCTACTCAACTTTAAAAGCTTCATCTTATTAGCAGTGAAAACACTAGAGGGCAACTCATAGTCACCTTTACTCGTCGCTAAATCTAGCTCCAAATCTTTATTACTCACCACAACATTAATCCACTTGCTAATCTTCCAAGGTCTTAAATACTCATGAGTTTCATAATAGCGAAGCCAAAGAACAAACTTCTTAACAGACTTGAAATTTACAAATTTGAGCATTTTGTCTACAAATTGATGGTATAATCTATGCCTTTGAAAGTCTCAAAGGTTAAGGTCAAGAGTAGGAAGGGAAGGCCAAAGTGGTCTCCATCTCTTGGATAAGAGGCTTGTGGCAATGGCTTCTTTAGCTGGAAGAAAAGAGAGAATATGAAGAAGCAATGAATCTGGCAAATCACTGATCCTGTCCCTCACTTCTACTTCTGTTCTAAGCATTTTGTTTGTGGACACTGACTTATCCATAACTTTTAGCTCAAGGCTTCAGAGATCCTTTTTTATCAATTGTGCCAACTGATTCTTTGAATGAACAATGGTTGAAATGAAGGTTAGGTTTGAAGTTTGAACTTCACAACGAGCACTACAATTTTATCTGAAAAAACCGAAGAAGAACAATATTGACAAAGAAATAGAAGGGTGAAGTCTGAAGTCTGAAGTACAATGGAAAAAAAATGAAAGAACGGTGAAAAGAAATGAGATTAAATGGCAAGAAGACAATCGTTTGTACCAGTCAAATGGTGAGCACAAAGCAGAATAGGAATGAGATCATTCATCTTCCAGCTCTCCCATGACATCTGCAGAGAGATACTTGGTGAAGCATCCAGGCATCCATATCCCTCTTAGTTTTTAGTCTTTATTTACTCAAAAAAAATAGTTGAAAATAAACAAAATTCTGGTGAAAACTATTCAATTCTATCTCCAGTCCTTAATATATTAAGATCCACTGACTGGAGGTAGTACTAATTATTATAGGGTCAAGCAATTGTCTAAAATAATAAAAATCTAGACTATAGAATATGATAAGATAATCCTAAATTATTATATATTGTAAAATATTTTTAGACTATTGGCAGTGATATTTAAAAAAACAAACAGACAATTTCAGAACTTCAATTATATGTTTGGCCAATAAAAAGATATGTTCTCAAATTAGTTAAATTGTCAACAAATTATATAGAGAAAATGACAAAAAAAAAATCATTTGAATTACAAAAACCCAAAATATTTACTAAATTAGGAAAAGGACAAATAGGTGATTTGGGAGGATCCTGAGATTTTGAATGGGATTTTAAAGTTTAGGTGTTGACAACTTGATTTGATTTCCTTAGCCCAATCACACTATAACCTGCTTCAAGACCACCAAAGTTGTCATGAGATGTCCTCTCACATTTTCAAGAACCCAATACACACCATCTCAATACACATGTCACTTCAACTTTATGTAGTTTCTTCCTCAAATGCAATTCTTAAACAAGTTTCAATGTCAAAGGTTGATTAACTCTTATATAGTAATTTATTCAAAGCTATCACCAACAGATTTCATTTTCAATTCCATGACATTTCTTCTCAAGCATTTAATCAAACAGTCCATATGCATTCCACAAATCCATTCATAAACCTAAACAATCTTCACTTAACACGATTCCTCTTTCTACACAATCTCACAAACTACCTTATGTGCATTTTTTTTAAAAAAATCAAGTCATGAAACAATCATTATTATCTCATATTACTGCCAAGCAAACTTCAAACACGCTTGTTAAATCACAAAGTCACCTAAAGTTAATTTCTATAAAAACTTTTAACTTATAAACAAACAAAATCCATGTTGTTTTTTTCTCGCAACAAGGAAGATTTCAGCAAAATGCCTATTCAAGTAAACTTCCGTTACCAATAAAACCCCAATCTCATTCTCTATTTCAGATAATCAGGGAAAAAAGAAATATCTAGACCCCTCACACATATATCGGCACACACCATCAGAAAAAAGGAATCGAAATATGCCTCACACACACGCAACGTAACAACAAGGAAAGAGTAGTGTTTAAGCTTACCCCCACACACAGCGTCTCGCATAAGGGAGGAGGAGGGGGAAGAAGAACTCATAAATTCCAGTCACGCAAGGATCAATCGTACCTACAGAAGCTGCGAACAAAGAGCAGGAAGAGAAACAAGACGAGCTGCTCACTCGCACCCACAAGACACTGTCCACTGAGGATGAAAAGAGAGAGCAGCAACCAGAAATCTTGAGCAGAGGAGGAAGACGACGGCGACGGTCCTTGGCACGCAAGCACACCGGCGACGGCGGAGAGGACGAAGGACGACGAGGGCGTACTGGAAGAAAGGGCTAAGGATTTCAATTCAGACGCGGATGAAATTTCTTCCTCCATTGGTTCCATTGAAGTCGAAGGAATTAAATGAAATGGGCCTGTGTGTTTTTTCCCATCAATATAAAAATAAAAATATTTTGAAAGAGATCATTGTCATCAGATTAACAACTTATAATCTTTTATCAAGATCTTATGCGTACTCTTCAAATTTTTTCAACTTCTCTAATGTTTTTTTTTATAAGAATGTCAAGCCTACCTAAAATCTAATTAACTCGCTGAAATATCTAAATAAAGCTGGAGCATCCCGATCACTTTACATAGTAAATATATCAAAGAGAAGAAGAGAAAAGAACATTAATATAAAATAACCCTTTAGAGAGAGGAGAGAGTTATTATGTGTATTATTCAGATTTTACCCTTTAAAAAGAGGAGAGATATTATTTAGATTTTTCACTGCCTCAATCCATGTAGTACATATAGCGTATATATAATAGATGTAACTCTTGAGCATAGGAGTACATGAGAATAGACATAACTATTTTTTGCTAAACATATGTATCTTTCTATTAAATGTAATCATATTCGAGGAATAGACATAACTATTATACCATAAAAGAATATTTTTCTTTATGAACCCTTGTCTTTCTATGATAGCCCCTCTTGAATTAGATTTGGGCCCTAATCCATCAAGGGTAAATTAGTATATTTCAACATCTTCATTATTATATTATATATAAAATAAATAACATTTTGATATCTTATGAATAAAAAAAAGGTACCGCATTTTCAACTTTTTAATGATTCTTTAAAGAAAAATACTCTAAAATTGTGTAGTTTCTTTGTAATTATTGTCTACAAAGGCGTGGGAGGATCATTGGACACCATTAGATAAGCCCTTGAAATATTATGTGGATAAAAATCTTCACATGTTAGAACTCGAGGCAGTAGTGAAGGATTTTGTATAGTCAAATCGACAATGGAATAGGGATAAATGGAGAACCTTCCTCCCAAGCAGGATTGTAGAAGAAATTGTGTAGGGTTCATGTTGATGACGAAGTGAGAAAAGGCATGGGGAGTGAAATGACGAATTACCCATTTTAGCTCTAAATAAGGGTTGTCAAGGGTATTTCCATCATTCGGGTCTAAATTTGACTGATATGAAGTCATAAATGGATTCTACACGCGAAATTGTGTAGGATTGGCCCATGTTATAATTTCTGTAAAAGTACAGTCGGGCCAGGCTTTCGGGGGCATTTTAGTAATTTAGCGTAATTAGGCTAAGTTATCAACTGAAAATGAGTCTAGAATGTTATATGGATGGGTAGTGACTCATTAAAAGTATTTGAAATTCTAGGACTCGACGAATGGACGTGCCCGAAAACGGAGCAAAGACGAAGGATTGAGGATGGACGTGAAGTCTGACAGGTAGTGAACTTACCTTCCCTGCATGTGTGTGATATGTATGTTTATGCATTGATTATGTGATTGATTTTCCTGTTTGTGTGGAACATATTTCATTGATTGAAACTGTTATATTTATACATTAGCCATTGGTATGTCATAACATCGAGCACGCATGTCATTATGTTGGCATGGAATAGTGTAGGCAAGTATGTCATGCATTCATATATATCTGCTATGTATAGTGGTATTATTCGCTACTGAGATTCTCTCGAATCTCACTCCTCCCAACAACAATAGTGACAAGTTGATGAATGCATGAAAGTAAGCACGGAGGAGATATGGAGACATGAAGTGAAGAGGAGGCTGTAGCGCGAGGCACTACATTTGTATTTCATATATGTGTGTATATTTGGATGTATTTTGATATGTATAAATGTTGTATAAGTAGGGGACCACTCTAATGTAAAGTATGATGTACGGCTTTTATTTGTTTAAAGTAATCGCTCGCTTACTCTGATTTAATGGAACTAAGAGCCGGTGAGGTAATGAAAGAAAGGGTGTCACATTTGTTGGTATCAGAGCTGTTGGAAATGAGGTGTCACATAGTCTAGATTGTTCCATAACACAAGAAAGCTCTCTATTTGCTTCCATGTTAATATTAAATGTGCCACATGTTGGTGCTTCACCACTTCAACTAGTCCAAATTATTCAATAGCACAAGAAAGCCCTATACTTGATGAGGCATGATTTGAGACTAAAGCCATCTATATAATACAAATATTTATGAGTAAGAAAATATCATATGAATCAAACAAATATATTTAATAAAATTGAAACAAATAAGAAGTTTATAAACGAAATAACAAATAAATATTTTTTGTTTGTTAAAATCAAAGTAGACTTTTTATTATTTTGAGAACCTACATTGGGGAGCTTTTAAAAATAATTAGTAAAGAAGAGAAAATATTTATAGAAATATGGAGATGCATGAAAATATCATAAAATATAAAATTTATGGATACGACTATTAATATGTTAATATAAGTATTAAATAATAAAACATTTTTTAGAAACTATTTTTTTTTTTGGAAAAATCACATTAAGGTCCCAATTAATGAAAATAATATCAAAAAAGTTTTATTATTTGTCAATAATAGCTCTTTCAATCCACAATATCAAAATCAGTAATATTTTTAAAATTTAATTAACAATTTTTTTAGAGTCACACAAGTATTATATACTGGATGCATTTAAATAAAGGTGGAAAATAAGAATTAATTATAAGGTATCTTTTGTTCTCCTTCATGCCAATATTGGACTTCATATCCCATCCCGATATTATCAATCAATTGTAACATTACATACCAGAGCCTCATTACATCCTATTATGTCACAGCAACTCACTCACGATATTGTTTCGTAACATCTCATAATATCCCAACTTTAGAGCTCATTACTTATGATTTTAAAAAGCGTTGAGAGGGGAGGTATCCAAACTTTAAAAAGCGTCTTTCGTTCCTCTCCTAACTTCTTAAGGTTTAAAAACACGTCGAGAGAAGATGTATCTAGACTTTAAAGGCGTCTTTCATTCCTTTCCCCAACCAATATAGAACATCACACCCTACTCCTGCCACATTGGCTCGAGTCTAGCTCTAATATCAATTATAACAAAATATATTTAAAAACACATTGAGAGGGGTATCTAGACTCTTATAACACTACAAAAAAATAGCAGATTAGCGACGGAATTTCCGTCATTAATCAACTTAGCGACAGAACCTAAATAGCAACGGAATTTTTTCCGTCAATAAAAAGACCGTTACTAATTGACTGAGCAAGGAAAATTAATTTCCACCTGACCTTTTATGTCCACCTCATCACTTCTTTCAGAAGAGAGAGGGAGAGGAGATGAAGGGTTAGGTGGAGATGAAGGGTTATGTATGTATTTTTACACTTATTTTAAAAGTTTATGGTTACTTTTGTCTCTTAAAAAAGCATGTGTCGGATGCACGTTTAGAAAAATCTCATGTGTATTTTTACTCCTTAACCCTTAAAAAAATGCAAAAACACAGTCAACGTGTATTTTTATACCTATTTTCAAAGTTCATAATTACTTTTATTTCTTAAAAAATCATTTGGTGCTATGTGCACTTTAAAAAAATCACATGTGTATTTTTACACCTTAACCCAAATCTTAATAATAAACTGAAGTATTTTTACTTCTTTCTATTTCCCTCAAGCCAAAATAATAACTGTTGGAAAAAGTATAAAGTTTTGATGTTTTTTTTTAAAAAAGGAGTTTTGATTATGTTATTACCTACTTGATGTTGTGATTGGAAACTTTTCTGTACCATTTTTATTCTTCTTCTCTTTCTCTTCCTCTCTATCTTTAGCTTCACTTTGAGGTCTGGGCAAAAAATATTTTCTTCCCATGTTAAATTTTCATTATGGGAAAAGTAGTTCGTTGCTTTTCCAAAATCTTCTAAATGAACTAAGGTTGAAACGAATTGTATGTCTGAAATTTGAGTAGCCTTGCAATTTTATACTAAGAAACAGAGAAAGAATAAAAGATGTACTACTACAAAGAACATTATAAATGTCGCTTATTTTTATAAATGTTATGGCATTTAGGAAGCATCACAGCTTTCAGCGCCATAAAAATAACCTATGGTGCTTTTTAAATTTTTGACAGCGTCAATGCTTTTAATTTTATTTATTGTTTTAAATATACCTCCTATGATGCCTCCCTGGGGAAGCGTCATAGAAAGTATGGAGCTCCTATGATACTTCCCCAGGGAAGCGTCATAGGAGGATTATATCCTCCTACGTATGTAGGAGGTTTAATACCTCTTACGGCTCTTCCAAGGGAAGGGCCGTAGGAGGTTATGAACCTCCTATGCTGCAGGTGGCATTTTTTTTATTTTAGTTTACATGATCATCCTTTTCCTGAACTCATGCCAATTGAAATCCACAGCAATTTACAATACCAATCGATAGTAAAAAAGCAAACCAAATCATAATTAAATAACACATAACTAAGAATTAAATAACACATTATTAGTTCATAAAATTAGTACTAAATGTATTTAATTATAACGTAACAATTGTATGCTGATAAGTAAAATATTTGCATATTCATTTTCCCTTATATGATGATTTTGTGGACTATATTTGAGCTGAATGTAATTAATTTGGGTGTAATTAATAAATAAATAATGATTTTCTTGCAGCCATGGATAGTACCGGATTAAAAAGAATTAAAGAAGGCATTTAAGGGAAAGTTACTATTCACTCGGTACTATTCACTGTGACTGTTCATGCGGGTACTGTTCACTGTGCACTGTAGTAGTTTCACTGTAGTGGACGGTGTGGTCGGTTTACTGTAGCAGTGCGGTTCCTGTAGCAGTCGGTGCACTGTAACAAGTGGGTGGTCGGTTCACTGTAGCAGTGCGGTTCACTGTAGCAAAATACTGTAGCAGTCCGAAAATGAAGCCTATAAATAGAGCTTCTTGGCACCCTAAAATGAGGAGGAAGAAGAGGAAGGAAGAGAGAGAGAGTTTCTATTTTAGAGAGAGAGTTGTTATTTTTAGAATTTATTTCTTGCATTTTTTTACTTCTTGCATGCCTCCTACATGGATGGTTTTACCTCCTATATGGAAGGCCTAGGTAGTCCTCCTTTATGGATGGTATAGGTTGCCACCTACATGGATGGTTTTACCTCCTATATGGTAGGCTAGATTTTCCATTTTCATGCATCTTGTAGTATTATTTTTATGTTTTTGTAATTAATTTTTATGCAATATTTATGATGTTTGGAATATATTTTGGTTTTATTTTTAATTTTATCATGAGCTAAATTTTCCTTTTCCTAGGGTGATGACGTAGCTTACTAATGACGGATTGAATCTTAACTTATTAAATCTAGTTTTAATTTTTCCTTCATGATTGAGTTTTAATTATTGCTCTTAATGCTTACAATTGATTGGCCACCTTTTGGATGATTTTAATATGCATGTTGAGACCGGAAGGAGATACATGTATGTGGATCCTATAATTAAAACCATAATTTGCATATGAAATAGGAATATATTCATATGGGTTATGTAGTCTTAATTGAGTTCCATAAATCTTAATGCATGATTGATTGCTTAAATTCATATAGGAATATATTGGGTTAGCAATTAATTATAGAATTACTTGACCTTGGAAGAGGCTAGTAATTAAAATAGGGAAACTCGACTATCAATCATGTGGAATAAATTGGACTAGAATAGATAAGTGATTCAATCCGGAATTTATTAAGTGAAATCTAATCCCTAGGGCTTTTTCTCATATTTGTCTTTATATCACTTATATTCATATTTCATCATTTCTATCTTGCAATCTCAATCACAACTAATCAACCGACTAAATAGAATTAAAATTACCAATTTTGGTACTTAGTGATCAATCCTCGTGGGAACGATACTCTACTCACTTCTATATTACTTGATTACGACAGTGTACACTTGCACTTCTAAATACATCATCCTACACTCGTAACATATGTACAACTAATTTTAGGAGACTAAACAACACAAGAAACATGTAAGAGAAACAATCTAACTAAACTTATGTGCCTAAATATTAATTAGGTGATACTTGCCTGACCATGTATTCACACCATTCCTTAATGATTTCGTCCACTTGTTGATTAATCAATTGGGCACAACGTTGATCTTCATAATACTACATAAATATCATGCACAGAACAAATAAAATCACTATAAATCAATTAACTTAGACACTTGTCAATTAAACTTAAAACATAGTATAAATTCTAAGTAAAAGTACTTACTTTCACGGGAACATAATTTAGATTATGAGTAACTATATCTTTCATAAATTTCATAACGTAATAACCACAATCATTATTGTTTGGTTGGAATGGGCACTGCAATAATAAAAAAATAGTTAAGTCATTGTTTGAAGAAAAATTTGTGAATAAAAAAATTTGAGTAAATTCATATACTATTATCTTCCTCCAAGTATAGGTCATGGTGTAGTCACTGTGTTTAGAATAGGGAAATCCAACATTGCTTCTATATGCGGTCAATGCACTAACAAAACAAGTAGTGACCGATTAATTTTGGTTATTCAACAATCACACAAGCAAATATTTACACATACACCCATACAGTTACCTATTGATCATAATCATCATATCAAGCTGGTTCTCTCGATAACCAGCCCTAAAGGATCTAAATAGAAAATGCGGGGGCCTCCAGCTATCGCAGGCTGGATTACAATCAAAATCCAATGTGCCCTAAAGTATTTTGAAAATTTTACTTTGACAATAATGTTATGGTAAAAGTGAAAGAATAAAAAAAATACATTAAAATAATGTCGCAAATTACTCCCCTTATGCTGGCCAAAGAGGTGAGGGCTGACAAATACAAATCTATTCACCATTTCTGTACCCACTAACAGATTGTGGTATAAGTGCCTTTATAGAAAATAAACAGTGTCATTAAAATGAAAACCTTGAATGATGAATAATAATAATAGTAATAGACGATGATGATAAAGTACCTAACCCATATGTTGATGGATGTCGCACCAAGCCATCCATGACTAAGCACTTCATTCAGAACACCACCATCAACATGATCAGGTACATTTATATGATAGATTTCGTTAACAAAAGGTATTTCCTGACCTCCTTGGTGGATCAAATATGGTGCCATTAATGCCAATTGTTGGCAATATGAGCCTATTTGTCTATTGCTTTGGTTACTAGTTAAGGGTTAGGACTTCTGTTGTGTTGTTGAGCATTTTGAGTTCTTTCTACACCCTTTAACTCATTTTCTTTTAGGATGAGCAACCTACAAAAATCATGAAATTAAATCATGTAGTTTTAGAGGAAAGTGCATAGAAAAAGTAGAAGGAATTGTAAATTAACTACCTTTTGAAGTGGCTTAATCAAACCTAGTGACCATGCAACATAACCACCGGCAACATCTTTAACCATTGTGTCTTCGTCCTGAGAAGGGATTGGCAAGAGGGCATCTTCATTTGTGCATATGTCAACCCTGACTCAGAGTGTGTTCGAGAGCAATGCTGAGTTATGTAGTGTACCATTGTTGGTGTCGTAGGCCATGCCTATATCAACAGCGTATTTGAAAGAATCATCGACATGCAACTTGCACGTCAATTCGCCCTATGAAAAATAGAGTTAATATATTAAGGTACACTAATTTATAATGTAACAAAATGTTAACTACAGAAGAAATTAATTACCAAAGGAATGGGGACTTTAGGCGTGGAGGGGCAACTATCCCTGGCAATAGTGCTGTCATACATTGAACTTTGTGCTGGCCTACACTGCACTAAGGCATCAATTTGACCCTCAACAACGTATTTTTCTCTTGCAGCAAGCGCATATAATCATTAAATTGTTCAAATTGATACTCAGAGCTACTAATCTTCTATTCTACATCATACTTGTAGCCACTCATATGTTGTTCTACTTGCTGCTTGTAGCTAGAAATATCCTCCTTTAGTTGGAGAAAGTTATTCTTGTTGGGTCACTTTTAGGAGCTGAAGTACGCTGTTTGGGTGACTCTAAAACTAGTACCCCTGAAGACGACCATGATACTTGGGAGCTCCAAGCGCTCTACTAAGCAAGTTGTCACGACCAACATAGTTCATCAACTCTGGCTATTCCTGCGTCATTGTTCGCTATCACAAAAAGAATTACAACAATATTAGTTATTATAAAATAGAATCATTTAAATAAAGCTAAATTTTTATTGTATTTATAATCCACTACTTACATAGTAATCCGCAACTAACCTGGTTTGCTCGCTGAGAATTTCGCCCTTTTTATTTGTGTAGCCGGCTAGCCATAAATCATGATGTGATAAATGTGTGACATCAGAATTAGACTCTTGTATCTGCATATCAAAATTAGTTGTACTGAAAACTTAGTCATATAAATTATATTCTTATGAAATAATGATTAGTTCTTACTTATCGTTGCTCTAACACTCCATATGATACCGCTCCTTTCATGTACCGGTATGGCATGTTTAACACATTTTCCTGGTTTTTCTCACTTTTTTCCTGTTTAGATCCAAATGAATCATATCAATAAATATTAATTACAAGTAGTCTGGAAAAGTAAATATTATGTTACCATAAGTTCCGCTATAGTATGTGAGCTCACAAATTCATCTCACTACTCTTGGGTTATTATTCCATTGTACAACTCCGGTAGTGTACGATTGATATTATCATTGTTGTCGTACAAGTAGAATTTGACAAGGTCGTAACGAAAATTTCACAAAAGTCTGCCGCATTTTTTCAGCACGTATTTCTCTTTATCTTCTTCGATAATAAAACAAGATTGTAACAAAAAAGCACAAATAACTTGTTAGATTGTAATTTTATGAACCTAAACAACCATAATAATAAAGTAAATATTTTTTACCTTAACTGAACCTAAGACGATATCTGTATACTCTATATTTTCCTGTCTCCAATCTAAAAATGTATTGGGGACTCTTTCTCTGACTGTAGTCCCAATGAAATTATTAAAGGAGCTAGCATTCGGGCAAATTGAATTTCCCTTGTCATTCCATTCAAGCTCTAACCTAATGCCTTAACTCCTTAGTTTGATCACTCTGGACATTACCATCTTTCCCCCGGGTTACATTGGCCTCAAATACGGCCTGACCATAATTTTCAATAGGAGGAACTTCATCTCCATTGTAGGGATTCATTTTCCCACAAGTTAAATAAACCAAACAAAATATCAGCGCACAGTGACAATAATGACAATAAAAATAAATTAAGTTAAAATATATGAATATACATGTAATAAAACATACAAGGAAAAAAATAAGGCACTCATTATCATCTTTTCCTCTTTCTTTTTTGATTTAAAAACCAAGTCCCCTCTTCATAATCATGTCTCATGTATAATGGTTTATCTTCATTTTCATCTTCATCTATATCAATATACTTTGACCACAACATCTCAAAAAAAAGATCATCTTCAGGAATATTCAAATATTCATTACTTTCAGCATCAACTTGTTC
Organism: Albizia julibrissin; assembly: GCA_037074505.1. Lineage (NCBI taxonomy): Eukaryota > Viridiplantae > Streptophyta > Magnoliopsida > Fabales > Fabaceae > Albizia > Albizia julibrissin. The sequence continues at coordinate 34,505,020 of CM073487.1, forward strand.
TTGATGATTCTTGTTCGATGGAAGTACAATGGACTAATTCTTCTTAGCAGGATCAGGAATGAAAAACACTTGTTCGACCTGTAATGCTAAAATGAAAGGATCATCTTTATACCAAACTTTAGAAAGATCCACTTAAACAAACCTTAACTCATATGTTCGCAATCCATTATTGTTGTTTACCCACTTACATTTGAAGACAGTGATCCTCAACAAAGTGTAATCTAACTCCCATATTCGTTCAATGACACTAAAGTATGACATTGGTGCGAAGATGGGGTGTATGTCTTTAGCACTGGCTCTATGCCAAGAATCAGCAACAAGTGTTACCCCACTATTCTGCATCATGCTCCTTGTATCATGTTCTTGTGTGTAGAATATGTAACCATTGATTGCATAACCATTAAAAGACAACATATTTAAGCTCGGTCTATTCGATAACCTTCTCAATTTTTCAGAAAATGAATCAAGATTCCTCTCCACCTCATTATTAATACATCTTTTTAACCAAGTTGGAAAATGTCGATTGTGCTCTTTTGTTATAAAATTTTTTATTCCTATCACCATGTACCAATCGAAGAGTATCCTTGTGTTCTTCAACATATGGTTCAACCTTATCAGTGTTATGTAGCACATACAAGTGAACTTGCTCCCATTCAGTCACTAATATCTTGATTACATTCTTTCCACTTGTTCCTTTCCCTGATGTTCGCCTATCGTGATGAGACTTCAGGTCCTACAGGGTCAACATTTGATAGAAAATCAGCATAAAAGTCATTTGCGTCTTCAACCATTTAATGCTCATCTATACAACCCTTTGGTCGATATCTATTTTTCACATACCCTTTTAAAATTTTCATAAATCGCTCATTCGGGTACATCCATCTCAGGTACACTAGACCGCACAATTGAACCTCTTTCACCAAGTGTATGATGAGATGGATCATAATGTCAAAAAATAAAGGTGGAAAATACATTTCAAGTTCACATAGAGTACAAACAATCATCCTTTACAAATATTGTAACTTCATTCAATCAACCACTTTACTCCAAATCAGCTTAAAGAACATGCAAGTTTAGTAATGGTATTCCTTACTTTTTTAGATAAGATTGATTGTATACCAACGGGTATGAAATTCTGTATGAGTACATGACAATCATGAGATTTAAGGTTATTTAGCTTCAACTCTTTCACTGATAAAAGATTCTTTCTATTTGAAGAATAGCCCTCTGGAATTTTGATTCCCTCAAGAAACTCATAAAATAACTTTTTCTCTTTCCTCGACAGAGTATAAGTCGCTGGAGGAAGATAAGTACGGTGCCCTTGCTCAACTAGTGCCAACTCTTTTCTGATGCCCAATTTAACCAAATCCAATCTCGTATTAACATTGTCCTTGTTTTTTCCTTACATATTGAGCATCGTGCCAATTATACTATAACAGATATTTTTTCTATGTACATTACATCAAGAAAATGTTTCACATATAAGGACTTCCAATATGGAAGTTCAAAGAAAATAGACTTCTTCTTCCAGCCGCTTGTCCCAATTTGTTTTGCAAAAGGCTTGCCGAAATTGTTATCCAAGTGTTTAACCTTCTCAAATACCTGAGCACCGGTCAACATCTTCGGTAGGCTACCTTCTTCTGACTCACAATTGAAAGCCTTTTTTCACTTCCACCAACGATGTTTCAATGGTAAGAATCTTTGATGTCCAATGTAGACATTTTTCTTACAGTGATCTAGTCATACTGAATGAGTGTCATCTTTATATATAGGGTACACACAATATCCTTTGATGCTGTATCCGAAAATATTACCATAAGCAGTGAAATCATTTATTGTGCCAAACAACATGACTTTCAAAGTGAAACCTTCTTCCCTGTGCCCATCATAAACATTGACGCCTTCCTCCCAAAGCAACTTTAAGTCATCAATTAAAAGAGCCAAGTATACATTTATATCATTCTCAGGTTGCCTTAACCCAAAAATTAACATGGACAATATCATAAACTTATGTTTCATGATCAAGCACTACACTACAAATAAATATAGCTGTGGCGCTTATTTTAATATTATTTATGGCACTTGACAAGCGCCACATATCCTAACGCCACTAAAAGAAGCTGTGGCGCTACCCACAAGCGCCACAACATGTATATATATTTTTATTTAAATACCACCTAGGGTGGCGCTTTCTTGAGGAAGTACTACATGAAGTTCAAACTTCCTGAGGAATCGCCACCCTAAGTTTTTTTAAAATTTTTTTTATTATTTTTCTTAAAATAATTATTTTTTAAAAAGGACCTAGGGTGGCAAGGAAGTACCACCTTAGGCCTTTTTTAAAAAAATTTCTTTTTTTAGAATTATTTTTTTAATTTTTTTTAAAAACGGGCTTAGAGTGGCGCTTCCTTGCCCTTTTAAAAAAATAAAAAATATTTTTTTTTCAAAAAAATAAAAAAAAAACTTAAAAAAGGGCCTAGCGTGGCGCTTCCTTCTCTTTTTTAATTTTTTTAAAAAAATTATTTTTTTAAAATTTTTTTAAAATAGGTCTAGGGTGGAGCTTCCTTAAGAAAGCGCCACAGGAAGTTACTTCTTGTGACACTTTCTCAAGGAAGCGCCTCCTTAGACCATTTTTTTTAAAAAAATAATTTTTTTCATATTTTTATTTTAGAAACATATAATTATAATTAATAATATACTTTAAACATATTTTTATATCTCTACAACAAAATGAAGGAAAACAAATCAAAATCAAATAACTTCAAAATGATATAAATTAACAAATAACTAATTAACAAAATCACTACTAAGTAAAATACAAGTGTTAAAAATAAATAATTATATCATTTATGCAACTCATCAATATAATGTTAACAATTATTGCAACAATAAAAAATTATAACTACTACATATCTTCACATATAACCTATATATAATAACATTTAATTTTATCTCATTTATTTTTCAGCATACAAAAATGAGAATAATTTTTTCATATTTTATAATAAATTAAATATAAAAGATATTGAGCAAATTAAACTATTAAGTACTAATAAAATTATATTTGTAAGCTCAAAAAAAACTTACAGTATAGAGGAAGCTTGAACGGAGTGAGTGAAAATCTCAAACACAACACCTGAAAAAAAAATTAATAAAGGAAAAAGACAAAGACAAAGTTGCATATATGTTTAAATTAAAAAAAAAGTGGTTAACAAGACAATGTGCTATACGTAGCTTGAAAATATATAAAAAAAGGAAAAAATAAGTGGGTACAACTTACAGGACGAAATGAAACTATAAGGAGGATGAAATGAGACCAAGAGGTGAAGGAGTATGGTCAGTTTGGTGCAAGAAATAGGACAAAAAGAAATGAGCAAGGAGTGTTGCAAAAATAAAAAGAGGAGGAAGAGAAAATATGAGAAGTGATGGAACAAAAAAATAAGATAAGTGTAAATCGAACTTTTAGACGGTCATGAGTATAGGAGGAGAAAATGTGGGAACTAAAATGATAAGGGTGATGATACGTATTGGATGAAGATTTAAGACTAAGAGGATAAAGGTGATAGAAGCAGATTGCGAGAGAGAGAAGGGTTTGAATTTTTTTTAAAGAAAATAATACTTTGTGTGGTGCTTGCTAGGCTAAGTGCCACACAAAGTACGTAGCAGCTGTGGCATTTCCTTGAACAAGCACCACATTTGTTGCTTCAATTTTTATTTTTTTAAAAAAACACTTTAGGTAGCGCTTCCTTGAGGACAAGGAAGCGCCACCTAAAGTCGCTAGGAAGCTGTGGCGCTTCCTCAAGGAAGCGTCACCTAAAGTCTTTATTCTTAAAAAAAATTAAAAAATCTGGTAGAAGCTGTGGCCCTTCTTTAAAGAAACACCACAAAAGGTACGCCACTAATGCCTATTTTTGTAGTAGTGAAGTGCGGAGAAAGGTTATAAATCATTAATATCACCAGCTACATACCGTGTGTACTATTCTGAACCTCGTAGGGATTGATTCTATCAGTTGAAAGTGTAAGGCACAAGTTCCTTACTTCATGTGCGAAGTCAGGGTGGTCATGATAAACTTTTTTCCATTGAGGGGCATCTGTAATATCCCAAATTTTTGGACAAAAAGCTTGAGATTAAGTCTGAATCAAGTGGACTACTAAGCCCCGGCATAGCAAATGTCCCTATGAGGCATGTTTAAATTCTCCAAAATTCCTTTATATCCTTGGATATTAAAATGAGTTATATTGATGAGCTAAAGAGCTCGGGGAATAATAAAATAAAGTGATTGGAAGTCACACACAATATAGTAAAGTGGAACACAAAGTAATTTTGCTACCGGTGAAATTCCTGGTATGAGAATGATAATTGTGTGACATGTTTTGATGGATAAATGATGGTGAAAAATAATGAAACTTTCCAGAATGAAATTAGACTTATTAAGCTTTAATTTGATAGGTCATATGAGTCATTTGGAGCTGTACACAAAGAGAAATGAATTTTTGAAGTTAGCCCAGCGAAATTAACTATTTTCTGGAGCAGCATCCAAATATTAAAATTCAGAGAATATTGAGCTTCAAATTTTCCAAATTTTATATTTTTCCTTAAAACTAGACTCAATTAGGGTCGTATAGCCCTTGGAACCACCCTAATTGGACATTTGTACAATTAGATATGAATTTTCAAAGTTTAATAAAAATTCTACCAGATTGGATATTAAGTGCGAAAATTAATTATTTGGACCAATAATGAGCTGACACGTGGCAGGCACTAAATACCCCATTTAACCATTGATTCATCTCCTTCTTCAGCCATTCCTGCGTACTGAACTAGACGGAGAGAGAGAGAATGAAGCAGCCAAAAATGGAGAAAGAAGAGAGAGAAAATTATGTGCGCCGAAACTCTACCGTAACGACGTCCTCTCTCAAAGCACCCTTCAGGAAGCTTCTTCTACTCGTCACAAACTTCATTTCTATAGTTTTGGATTTTCAATTAGAGGTGTTGGTGTCATCTCCCTTGCCGGAAAATTTCCAGAATTCTGAACCGTTTTTGGAAACGGGTAGAGGTAAGCGTAAGCTTCCTTTTTAACCTCTTGGTTTGTTGTTTGGATGAGTTTTGGGAAGGTTGGGTATTGTTTAAGGCTGATTTAAAATAGTATTTTCAATGGCTAAATCATGTCTAATGAGTGTCTAAATAGCTAATCATTTGATTAGAAGTAGAAAGGAAGTGATTAAGCCAAAGAAAATAAGAAACTGACATAGTTTTTCTGAGAACCTTGAAATCTTCCCTGTACTGTATCTTGTAGTATAAGTTGGAATTTTATCATTTTGATGCTTCCATTGTCTTTAGGAGGAAAAATTGTGTAGGTATACAAGTGTTCATGATTTTTGTATGCTTGTGTATGAATTTGGGAATTTATGAAATAGGGTTGTTCATGTTGTTGATTCTTCCCTGTTTTGACGGTAATGTTGTTCGAGCTGTTTCATATGGTAAATCTTGTCCAAAAATTCTGAAATTTTTCAGGATTAAATTAGACATGTAGAGATTTAATATTTGGGTATTTTTTAATTTTTGGACAAGTATGCTAAGAGATATCAATTTTTGAAGTTGTGCCCTGTTTCTGGAATGAAATCTGGGACAATGTCTGTTTGCCGAATTTCTGGGAAAATTATGACAATAATAGTCATACCAAAGTATTTTTATATAAATTTAAACTTAAAGGGCTTAAAATATAGCTTTGAATCACCTCAATTGGAGTTCTATAGAATTAATTGTGATTTTTTAAAGTTTGGTGAAAAATCTATCAGCTTTATGTCTTATGTGAATTTAAGACTTAATGGCACAAATATAATTGGAATGAACTCCAAGGATGAAAGTAAGCCTATAGGGATAATGTGGGCCATTGGGTATTCATTTTTCATGGCTCTAATGATGTTATCACTTGCCTAGGGCCATGAAGTGACAAAGAATAAGCAATGGTTGGCAGATCAAGTTACAAGAAGAGAAGGACATAAAGTCCAAGAGGTAGTGAGCTTACCTTTTCTGCATGTATGTGATATGTATGTCTTGCATTGATTATGTGACTGCTTTGCCTATTTGTGTGGAACATGTATGATTGGTTGAAGCTCTGTTATATTTATACAATGGCCATATGTATGTCATAACATTGAGCATGCAGCATGTCATTATATTGGCATGAAATAGTGTAGGAAAGCATGTCATGCATTCATATATATCTTGCATGCATAGTGGTAATATTTGCTACTAAGATTCTCTCGAATCTCACTCCTCCCACCCAACCATTTAGATAGATAAAGAATACATGGAAATATGCAAGGAGGAGATATGAAGATGAGTGAAGATTGAAGTGCAAGGTGCTATCTTTTGTATTTGTGTAAAGGTTGTACTAGTATTTGTGATTATACATTTGATGTATATGTGTATGTATGAATGTATGAATGAAGTTTAGCAGAGAATAGCTCTTAGTTTATTTAAAGTAAAATGCTCGCATACTCTGATTTATTGAAACTAAGAGCCGGTGAAGTATTAATGGCGTAGTGAATATAGTGGAAATGTGTTTAAAGTATTCTGCCCTTTGAAAAACCCTCTCAGCCTTAGGTTCAAATCCTGAGTTGAGAGTGGGAATTTATGAACGTTTTGTAACGTTGCGTAGTCTGGGTTAAATCCTAGTTCCATAACAGATTTCACTAGTCACTAATCCTCATTTATGAGTATTGGAAATAAGGTGTCACATTTATACTCATCTGAGGTTATGAAAATAAGGTATTACATGTATCTGTAGGGTGCCTAAGGTTTGTGTCTTCAATCCTTTCATTTGCATGTCATGTCAACAGCTTAGCAATCTCCGCATTATTGTACAGTTGCTTAAATCTCAAAATAATGGGAAAATACCATACAACCTTCGACGAATTTTTTCTTTTCTTCTTCCCATATTGGGATGCATTGCATTTAGGGAACTTCTCTAACATTACATACTGATTACAAAATAATATGCAATCGTTAGGGCATGCATGTATCTTCTCAAAACCCATGTCAGTTGTAGAGCAAAGTATTTACTTTACCTCGTATGTCTTGGTATGAAGTATATTTTCTTCTGGGAGTATATCTTGCTCAAGTTCAAGTAGTGTTAAATGCTGTTAAATGCTGCCTTCTCATTCTTCTCTGTTAATTCGGTTAAAATATTGTGAATGTTTGAGATAGATTGCCTTCTTGTTGTTAGTGATCGAACTGCTCTAAACTCCGTCCTGAAAGGAATGGATTGGATTGTTGTTCAAACTTTTCTTTTTGGCCAAGTATGTCAGTACGTGAGTGTATAGTTGTTTGCCTCTCTCCCCTCTCTAGCTTGTCCCTCCTCCACTCTTCACTACACCGTGTGTGTTTTAACATTTCAGACTGTTGTTGCCCTATAATTATGTTCTCCATTCTTTGGCTGAAAATGAGAATACTAGGGATAAGCATCAATTGTCCTTCATAAATTTTGCATACATCTGTATCTTATCTCGATGGCTTGATTTTTGTTGGCTTCCATTCCATTGGATCTATGTTTATAATCTATGTTTCTTTGTTTGCTTCTATTCCATGTAATTTTTAGGAGTTTAGAGCAGCAACAGTGAAACATATATTAAATGAAAATTGAAAATAACGGGTTGCTACTGAAAGATGATCTTGAAAGTTGATATAAGTATTGTGGCTATGATCTTGAAAGATAATCTGCGTTTCAAGATGCTTTCTCCTTGTGTGTTGGCGGGGTTGGGGGCAGGGGGACGATCTTACTAGAGAAAGCCCTTGAAAGGCAAGATAGTGATGGTACATGATGAGCTGAACAAAATGTGGTGTTATTATATGATGATATGGAAGTTTTTTATTAACACAGTGACTCCAATCATTGGAGTACCTTCCCAATATTTGTGCGTGTTGAATTGTTGATGAGAGAATGATGTGAGATTTTTGTTTGGCATTTAAAATGTTTTCTCCTTGTGAGATATGGCATATGCCTTTTGCTTGATCTTGATTTGTATTAGGATGTATTTTTATTTTTCAAAAGATTCAACTTAATGGACTGCCAAAGCATCTCTCCCTTCAGCTTATTGCACTTTCTTCTTTCATTTTCATTTCCCCTTTCTTTCTCTCTGCAACTTTACATTTTTTGTCTTTCCTGTTTGCTATCTTGCTTTGTTAGATTAATGCCACCTTTTCTAATCTTCTATATATTTAGCAAGATATTTTAGTACTATATTACTATTCATTACTGTTATAAGTGTCCAACCAATCTATAGCGTTACTGATTATTTTGGTCTCATATTTTCAGTTCTCTATTCCTCTTTACATTAATAAGTTCATTGCTTTTTCAATTTTCAAATTTTCATTTCTTTTGTTGGTCATGTATTCTTGTAATATACTGCTTTCAATAGTCCTTCTAGTAAATTCACAAAATTTGAAGTGCATTTATGGAAATGGGTTGAATCTGGAATTTGTTTTCGGCTGTATGTACTATTTTGGTTTGCTTATTGTTTCCTCATTCTCAACTTTGCAATTGTACCTAGTTTAAAGTTTCATTTCGGCCCCTCACCTTTCCATCACCTGCTCTTTAAGCAAAGAACAAAATAGACATCATTAGTCTTTTTAAACTTGTGTCTTTGGGTAAAAGTAGGTTGCTTGGGTTTTTTACATTAGTTGATCAAATTCAATTAAACAAATGATCTTAGAATCTACTGTTGGAGTGATTTATTATGGAACTCAAATATACCATTCTGATCTTAAGAACTATATTTGGATCTTTAGAATTTATTTTTCTAATTTTAAGGTGGTTCAAGATGAACATCAATTGTTTTTATTTTCTTTGGTATTATTTTTAGCTATTTTTTTACAACATTTTGAAATAATTACTTTTTATATGTCTATCTTAATATTATCCTCTCATTTCTATCTCAACTTCTTTTCTCATAATGTTGGACATTTCCATCATAAAAGAAAAGAGAGCAAGAAGATATTCAGGATAATTGGATATATGCCAGCTATACCCTGAATTCTAATGGTAGCCATGCCTTTTTGCTGAAACTAGGGTCACTAGCCTTTTGATTTTACTGTTTGAAATTGTTGTTAGCTTAAGAGCGCTAGAGAAACCTTGCCAAAAGTTTTATTCCACTATATTGATTGGGAATGGTACTATAGAATTTAAAAAATAATTGGATTGGTAGCCTCAAGGATGGCTATTCTATCTGAAAATCAAGCATGGAAATAAGCAAAACATTAAAAAAGGTATAGGAATGAAAAATCCAAATAATCAAGTTGGTTCATACACAAGTGCGATACCCAGTTGTAAACCTCATCTTGAATCAACGTGTGTTTTTTTAACCTTAGCACTTTGAGAGAGAGAGAGAGAGAGAGAATCTGAAACAGAGCAAGTGAGAGAGAGTTCATACACAAGTGCAATACCCATTTGTGATGACCATATTGCGCCTGTTTCATTTCCTAATGATGAAGTGAAGATTATGGGTGAAGCCCTCAAAACATTCCTTAGGTGGCCAAAGAGACTCGTCCGGGTTGTTCCAGCTGCAGTTCATACTGAAGTATGAAAATATTTGTCTTCTTGATATGTTTCAATTTTTTCATATTAGAAATTTATAACTTGCAATTATTACTAACTCTTTCTTATTAATTTTTGTTTATTTAGCAAATTACCCCATCCAATGAAGTGGTTCCATAATGCGAGCCCCAATCGCAGACCCAAAGCATGGTGAAGCCGCTTCAACGTCTGTGTATGCTGGCGTTACGGATGCATTTTCTGAAGAGGACATTAATGACGTTCGCACAAGTTGGGCAACTTATTTTTTAGAGATCACAAAGTTGTGAGTGTAATGTTAAACATGTAAAGTTAATAACTATTTCGTATTAGACATGTTGAATTTTATTGTCACTGTTTGGTATTGGGTTTGACTTTAATTGTACAAATTTCGTTGTAAAAATGAGGCCAAGTTTGTGTACCTTCATATGGCTTTGTTTATATTTTGGATGAAATTTGATATTTCACATTAGTTTTGTTGCAAATTATTTTTTTTATCATGTGTTTTGTTGTTTATTATTATGTAAATAAGTTTATATAAAAATAATAATTTTTTTTTTGAAAATAAGTTTCTACACCTGACGTAAGAGGCCAGGTGTAGAAAGTCCCACTGTACTACTTTTTACACCTGACGTGAGGGGTCACGTGTAGAAAGTCCACACTTTTTACACGTGACCCCTCACCTCAGGTGTAGAAAGTGGACTTTCTACACCTGACTTGAGAAATCACGTGTAGAAAGTTGGACTTTCTACACGTGACCCCTCAAGTTAGGTGTAGAAAGTCCAACTTTTCAAACTTTCTACACCTGACGTTAGAAGTCACGTGTAGAAAGTCCAACTTTCTACACGTGATTTCTCAAGTCAGGTGTAGAAAGTCCACTTTCTACACCTGACGCGTTAGGTCAGGTGTAGAAAGTGAGACTTTCTACACGTGGTTTACGACACATGTAGAAAGTCTTGATTTTCTACACCTATTGTTTCTACACGTGTTTCATGTCAACTGTAAAAAGTCTTTTTCGTCACATGTAAAAAGCCTTTTCTGCACTAGTGCCTTGAGCACCGATAAGATGATATCCATTTTCGATCCATCTATACCTTAAACATATTTTTATAAGTAGTTAGTTGCTTTCCTATTGCAGTTACTAATTACTTTTATCTTTTGTTATTTATTTTTAAAAAAATTAGCAACATAACATCCTACAATTTGAAGTTTTCCAAATATTAAATACTTTCTTTAAGTCACAAATAATCAATCAATTATTCCAGCAATATCATATTTATAAAGTTAAGAGACTAAAAGTATACTTAAAGTAAACTTAAAGGACTAAAAGAATAGTTTAACCAAAATTAAATTACATCCAAACAATTCAAACTTGTAACAACTAAAAACAACACAGGTTTAAAAAATAAGCACCATAACATAACTGTCATTTTTTTAGTAGTGTGTTGAATTAAAAAACCAATAATATGGCAGCCACCATCTTCCTTTGTCTCATCAATATATATGAAAAAACCAATAATTATAATGTGCCAAAAATATAAAGGAAGGTGAATGAGTATGTATGTTCTATAAAGAGTAGCTACTTTAATTGGCACTTGCTCTCTCTCATCTCAACGTCTATATATCATATCCTTGACATTAATTTCTCTCTCTAGTTCAATCTCAACATTCTCTCTTCGCTCTAAGCTTATATTTTACCTTTTTTTTTATTGTTTCTTCAAAATCATTTGACCATTTCATTAAGAACTCTAGCATGTTATTAAATACCATTCATAAGAACTCCAGCATTTAAGTTGCTCAAACTTGAGCCATACACATTTTACACATATAAGATTCAGATTCAAGAAAAAATGTAATTAAAAAACAAAAAAAATGTGGATTAGATGTTGGGAAAAAAACCACTTATAGGCAAGGATGCTTCTATAGAAGGAGATACAAGTAGAACACAACATGTGGGACAAGAAGCTTTGTACTGTAACCGAAATGGAGACCAAATGTTGAAGAAATATGCACAAGGAAGAGACAAGAATAAACAGAAAGTGGGGGACCAAGGAAGCTTCTGCTTGCGGCTGTCAAATAGAATGGAGACGATCAATAAGGAAAGGTGGTGGACTAACCAAAGGGACCAAAGGAGAGCTCTGTGAAAATAAGGAGAAGGAAGGCGCATGAGAAGATGAAAAAATGGCCCTCCCATGCCCTATAAATGAATTTATAATGCCTTGTATGACGCTTACAAGGCATGATTTTTTTTAAAAAAATAAAAGAAAAAAAGGCAGCGCGTGATTGTAAGTATGGGAAAATACCAATTTAAAAAAAATAAAAATTAAAAAGTCACCTTGGACAATGCTTTCTTTTTAAGCATCGTCTAAGGCCTTGCTTTTACCACACAAAAAAAAGAGGAAATGTATGACTACTGTATGGGAAAAGACCAAAAAGAGGCAGTGCATCATGATTGCATGTATGGGAGAAGAAGAAAAAAATAAAAAGGCACCTTAGACGGTGCTTTATTTGCTAGCGCTGTCCAAGGACTTGCTTTTACAAAAAAATAAAATAAAATAAGCATGTTGAATTTTAAGGAATATTAGCTACAAAACCAAATCAAATACATACATACATATATATATATATATACATATATATATGTATATATGTGTGTGTGTCTGTGTCTGTGTCTGTGTGTGTGTGTGTATTTTGAAAGAAACAATATTGCAGTTGTTTTCCAAAGTTGTATCTTTCACAGACATAGCCCATTTTGAACATTATAACTAGCTTTATGCTTCAATAACATCATTTCATATTGGTGCTTATGTTCAATCTCTATGCTCAATTCATGATTATAGTTATATGTGTAACCTCTGATAAATTCATTCCTAAGAAATCATGAGTTTCACAATTTATTTTGAATAAAAGTAATTGAATACAAATTTTTTCCCTACATTTCTTATCAAAAAAGTGTACCTTTCAACTACATTAATCAAATGGATGTAATAAACAACTTGAAGATTATGATCAACTTCCCCCTGGAGCTTCTATACTCCACAGAGTAAATCTAAATAAGTAGATCGAGAATGGAAGACCCTAGACATTCAATAACAAAGTAGCTAACAATCTCTCCAATTACCCAAAGCAAATTAAAGCAACCTGGGCGTGTAATATTGTAAGTGAAAGTGTATTTATATGAAAGAAGAGCCCAAAACGGAAAACAAAAATAGTTTTCCCCAGATTTTGAGCAAAAGAATGGAAAAGAAAAGAAGGCATGAAAAGAAAAATTAGAAGAAAGCTAACTGGGAGAAGCGAACTCGAAGAATTCTACGCTTTCTAAGAGGCCTCAAACTAAAATTATTGCTGAAGTCAAAATGAAAAGCATGCAAAATGAAGAGAGAAGAAATGAAGATATAAGTGTAAGTGACAGATGAAGCATTTAAAAAAAAGCATTCAGTTGCTTTTTGCTTTTAAAAAGGAAAAAAAAGCTTTGTAGAACACCTTGGCCGGTGTAATACCCCGAATTTTGGGATTAAAGGCTTGAGGTTAAGCCTATATTAAGTGGACTGCTAGACCCCGGTTTAGCAAATGTCCAAGTGAGGACATGGTTTATATCCCAAAATTCCTTAATATCTTTGGATATTAAAAAGGAAATAAAAGGTTAGGGCAAAATGGTAATTTTGCCATAAGATGAGAAATGATGGTTTTTCCCTAATATTCCCAATATGTTGAGTTAAATGGGAATTAAAAGGAGAGAAATGACTACTTGGTAATTAATGAAGCCATGTTGGTAATTATTATCAAGTAAAGTCAATAAGTTGAAAAGCTTAAGGCTTTGGTGGACTACTTGAGGTGGCATAATGGGATAATTTGAGAGTGAATTATACTCTCTTATTTCTCATTAATATTAATGGAATGATGAAGGAAAAGAGAAAGGAAACTTGCTATGTAAGAAATGAGATAGGTGGACTAATTGAGTAAAGGCCACCAGATGATTTTAATTAATCATCATCCTTCATCAATTAATTCCCTTCTTTCCTACGGTCAGATTAAAAGAGAAAGGAAAGAGAAATCGGACAGAACGAGAAAGAGAAAGAAAGAACGAGAACGCGAACGGAGAACGAGAGGAGAGAGAGAAGAGAGAGAAAATTGTTATTGGCCGGAACTCGTCCGAAACAGCGTTTTCTCTCGAAATGTCCAGTACAAAGGTTGTTCTACTTATCTTGAGCTTCAATTCTATGGTTTTGGATTTTCGTTTGGAGGCTGTTGGTGCCGCCTCGTCGGCCGGAGCGTCGCCAGAATTTCGAACCGGATTCAGAAGCGTGTAGAGGTAAGCGTGTGCTACCTTTCTACCATTTCGGTTTATCATTTGGATGAGTATTTTGGAAGTAGTTTACTATTTATCTCTTATTCTATCCATATTTTGGGGGCCGAAATGATGTCCATTGGATGTCTAAACGGCTAATCATGTAATAAGGAGTAGAAATGAGGATATTAAGATAAAGAAAGGAAAGAACCAACACAACTCTTCTGAGAATCCTTTATGGACTGCATTGGGCATGGTATAAGGATAAAGTTGAAATTTCATTGATTGGATGATTCCATTGAGTTCATAAGAGCAAATTGTGTAGGGTTCATGTTGAAAGGGAAGTGAGAAAAGGCCTAGAGGGTGAAATGACTAATTTACCCTTTAGCTCTACATAGGGGTTTTTAAGGGGTATTTTTTTCATTTGGGCTTGAATTTGACTAATCCAAAGTCATAAATGGATTCTACATGTGAAATTGTGTAGCATTGGTCTATATTGTGATTTCTGTAAAATTACAGTCGGGCCAGGCTTCAGGGGGCATTTTGGTAATTTAGCGTAATTGGGCTAAGTGATCAACTAATACAAGTCTAGAATAATATAAGAAAGAGTAATGACTCATGTATTAAATGTATTTGGAATTCTAGGACTCGATGGATGGACGTGCCTGAACCGGAGCAAAGACGAGGATTGAGGACGGACATGAAGTCCAACAGGTAGTAGACTTACTTTTCATGCATGGGTGTGATATGTATATTATATGCATTGATTGTGTGACTGCTATGCCTATTTGTGTTGAGCATATTTGATAGATTAAAGCTCTGTTATATTTATGTGATGGCCATTGGTATGTCATAACATTGAGCATGCAGCATGTCATTATGTTGGCATGAAATAGGGCAGGCAAGCATGTCATGCATAGTGGTATTGTTCACTACTGAGATTCTCTCGAATCTCACTCCTCCCAAACAACCATAGTGACAGGTGAAGATGCATGAAGATGCACGGAGGAGATATGGAGACGTGAAGTGAAGAGGAGGTCGTAGTGCGGGGCACTACTTCTTGTATTTCATATGTATGTGTATGTATGAATGTTGTATAAGTAGAGAATCGCTCTAATGTATTTGAGAAATTTTCTAGCATGAATAAGAGAACAACTTTTAGTTTAATAATTTATCGCTCGCTTACTCTGATATAATGGAACTAAGAGCCGGTAAGGTAAGTATATGGAAGGGTGCTTACATTTATGGTATCAGAGCCAGGTCAGGTTCTGGTAATGATGGATAGTTGCTAGAGTCATGAGGGCGTTGATTCTAGCAATGTTGGAATTTACTAGAAGTTCTCTGCTTATATTGGTGGTACTAATCCTTGGTGGGGATAGGAGGTATAATGGAGGAACTATACCTAGGAATGATAATCTATGGAAGAACAAATATTAGGTAACCTATGGATGAGATTGGAATTGATTTGAGATGATTTTTGAAGTGTTTATCAGCTGTGGATAGCTGATGAACTCGAGTTTGGCTTGGTGAACTCGAGTTCATGCGTTATTTTCTGAAGGAAAAGTGGTCTCGGGCAAGAACTCTCAGTGGTGCAATGCCCGAACTCGAGTGCGAAAAGTGACAGAACTCGAGTTCAGTTTGTTGAACTCGAGTGCATGAGGAACTTTCCTACAAATAAGATGTTTCATGCGGAAACTCACGGAAGTTTAAAAGTGAACTCGAGTGTGAAGTGCCTGAGAACTCGAGTTCAGTGTGGAGAACTCGAGTGCAGGATGATGTTTGCTAGGCATTCAGCTCTCGGGTGGAAACTCTCAGGCTGTAACTTGCGAGACTCGAGTGCAATAGAGGCTGAGAACTCGAGTTCATTGTAGGGAACTCGAGTGCATGGGGTATTTCCTCGTGCATTTGATGGTTTCAGGCTAGAACTCATAGGAGTGCAAAGCCTGAACTCGAGTACAGATGGTCGAGAACTCGAGTTCAAATGGATGAACTCGAGTTCAAATGAATTGAGGACTCGAGTTCGTGGTTGAGAACTCAAGTACACCTCTTATGGTTGTAAGTTAAAGATTTCTCGGGAAGAAACTTCTATGGCAAAACTCGCGGAACTCGAGTGTATTGAAGATGAAGAACTTGAGTGTGGCGTTGAAGACTCGAGTGCGGATGATGTTGAGAACTCGAGTGCGCTGTGGTGAACTCGAGTGCAAGTTTCCATGTCATGTGGAAAAGTTAAAAAACAAAAAACTAAGTCCGGGTGAAGAAACCGGCAGAACTCGAGTTTGTTGGGAAAACTCGAGTACGAAGCCAAAAACTTGAGTTCAGAGGCAGTTTATTGAAATGGAAATGTGGCTTTGTGCAATGCTTAGATGAAAGCTTAGCACATTGTATGAGACTTATCTGACATGTCACATGGAGGGTGAGGTATTATGGATGCCAATACCCAGTGACATATGAGATGGTTAGAGGCATGGAGATGATAAAGTAAGTATGGATCTTCAATCCAAACCCTTTATGTTGCAGTGGATACTGCTCAGGAAAGTTCATCGACAGGGTTACGGAATTTGAATTTAAGGCATAATAACTGTGTTGAGACTCTCCATGCTAAGGGATGAACCTTAGTAACCCGTAAGGTTAATGATATACGGTGATACATGATGAGTGATGATCATGTCGTATATCAATCATAAAGAATATGATATGATGATACTGAAGGTTACGAATATGTTGGGATCAGATCTAAGCTGATGTGGTGCTTAGGTCAAGATGATAATAAGGTTGCAATTTAGTTCTATTTGATGACAGAAGTCAGAACCTTGTGAACCTTATAGATGATGGTAAACCTTTAGTAATTAGTTGAGGATATTACCTGAAACCATGAAGGTTGGAATAAGTGCTATTGATTTTGAATCTTAGCGAACCTATTGGGTAATTTAAGGAAATGATTATCGCTTAGTGCGATGTTAAGGTTCTAAGAGTAGAATCTTGATTTGAGAATTTAAGAATCAGGAATTTGAGATAGCCAGAGTGGCTGAGGTACTAGAGTATAGTACAGAGATGGGTGAAAATCCTCCTTTGGAGGTTGCTAGTTTTAAATCTTGCATAAGGGAAAGATCTCAATCATAGACTTATCCCTTTGAGCTGTGGATATTTCCTGGAGTAGAGTTAATATTGAAGTTCAAATGAACCGACTCTAGAGAGTGAGCATATTACAAAACTGCTAGAGAAGAAGGACCTTACAAGATTTGAATTCCATTACAATGGTACTTCTATTTGGAGGCAACCAACCGGATAGAACTACCTGCGGAGGATTCTGATCGGAAAAGGCTACCTACGGGGAGTGTTGATCGGAGAAGGCTATCTATGGGGAGATTTGATCAGAAAAGGCTACCTACGAAGGGTTAGATCGGAGGGGCTGACTAGTCAGAGGACTGAGTAAAGCACCGAGTATAGTATCGTAGTGTGAAGCCGTCGTGATGTTGAACTATAGTATTCATTCGCCGTGATGACAAACCGTGGTGTGAAGCCGCCGTGAAGTTGAAATCGTAGAGTAGAGCTACGGGGATGTTGGCTCTCAATAGTGGTATATTGTAATGAGTTTTCTATCGAGTAAGTTTCCTTGAGAAGAAGGGTTTGTATAACCCAGTGAATAGCCATGTGGTACGTTAGTACTAAATAATGAAAGAGATTGAGGAAGAACAGGCTTGGCAATATTAAGCTAAATAGCTCTTACTCGCGAATCTTATGTAATGGTTTTGCATGTATGTGTTTACCATAAGATATATTCGTGTTATGAATATATGGTAGGTGGTAAGACCTATTTGGACCCACGTGTCCATAGGCAGTCAGACCTAATGGGAAGAGGCCAATGTTGTAAGTCCTGCGATGTTTATGACATAGGGGTGATTTCCTGGACAGTAAGACCTAATGAGCATTCATGAGTTTACAGGGTAGTCGCCTGGGGCCTATCTTTGCGCGGGTGGACGCCATAGAGATTTCTATTATGCACGAGTAGTTACTAGGGCCCTATCTTTGCTCAAGTGGACACTCGGGGCCATGGAAATTACTATTTTGCACAAGTGGAATCCCGGGGCCTATCTTTGAGCAGGTGAACACTTAGGGCCGTGTGACTTGTAGACCTAAAGTTCAGTGGATGCCATGAGGCTATATTCAGATGTGCCAAATGCCTTGTGATTGTGATGAGGATGGTTTATTTTGCATGCTTCGTGAACATTACATAAGAATGTGAATGGGTTGAGCAACAAGAGTCGAAGCCTAAGATGAGTAAATGAAACTCAACGATGCCAAAGTTGTCGAGCGCGGCTTAAGTGTTCAACGTCGCGTGTTCGATACTTAAGAGGATCTCCTTTAGGGGATAGCTGGTTGGGCGGCCAGCGAAGCTTTGCCTTCTATACTCCTAGTGGGGGGTTCAGTTAGGCCGAATGCTGCACCTGTGCACGGTTAGTCCAGGTGAGCCTAGAACCGGGGCCTAATGGATGTAAGCCTAATGGGTACTTATCTGGCAAGAGATGGATCTCGAAATGAGAAGTTTGGGTTAGACTCCCTTGTGACTGCAACGGGCCTAGTGGGAGAAATTCCCATGCGTCTTTAGTGGGCTTAGTGGGAGGGTTATTATAAAAGTTTGTCGCACTCAATCCTGGTGAGCCAGGGAGTGTGGACCGAACTCCCATGCAGCTGTAGAGGGCATCCATTGAAGGTAGCTCTACAGTTAGGCCTAGTGGGAGGGTTGTATTCGGCAAAGATAGTGGACTTACTTTTCCTACATGGGTGTGATATGTATGTTATATGCATTGATTGTGTGACTGTTATGCCTATTTGTGTTGAGCATATTTGATTGATTGAAGCTCTGTTATATTTATGCGATGGCCATTGGTATGTCATAACATTGAGCATGCAACATGTCATTATGTTGGCATGAAATAGGGTAGGCAAGCATGTCATACATTCATATATATCTGTCATGCATAGTGGTATTGTTCACTACTGAGATTCTCTCGAATCTCACTCCTCCCAAACAACCATAGTGACAGGTGAAGATGCATGAAGATGCACGGAGGAGATATGGAGACATGAAGTAAAGAGGAGGTCGTAGTGCGGTGTATGTATGAACGTTGTATAAGCAGAGAATCGCTCTAATGTATTTGAGAAATTTTCTAGCATGAATAAGAGAACAACTTTTAGTTTAATAATTTATCGCTCGTTTACTCTGATATAATGGAACTAAGAGTCGGTAAGGTAAGGTCCTTACATTTATGGTATCGAACTAAAAGCCGGTAAGGTAAGGTCCTTACAGCCGGCGCTTTTAATTAAAGTACTGGCTAAGGAATATACCTTGGCTGGAACTTTTACTAGCCGACACTTGTACTAAAGCACCGGATAAAGGTAAAAGAGCCAGCTAAGGCTTGCCTTGGCCACCTTAGCGACGCTTTCTTTGCAAGCGCCTGCTAAGGTCCAACTTAGCTTGCCAACACGCAGGCTAGGTCAGCAGCCTTAGCAACAAACGCTGCCAAGGCCAAGGCCACATGCATTAGCCTTGGCAAGGCCAAGGCCATTATGTGGCGTTGGATTCCCCTGAATAATTTGGCAACACAGTATAGTGGCTCTGGATTTCTTGGTAATTAAGTCGATTAATTTGGTTTAGGGATAAAAATTTTGCAATGTTTTTTAATAAACTCTTTGTTTATATCTCTTCGATCAAACATTATACAACAATTTGTAAAAAAAAGTTGGGATTTAGATTTATATATACTTAATATACTTTTTTAGTTTGTACTTTGTTTAATTTTACTTTATAATTAATAAAAGTCAATTTCAAATTATATCTTTAAAGACAATTATCATATATAACCAACCCAAAATCTGTATGGTATTTTTTTTTAAGGTTGCATCATATCATAATTTGAAACATTAAAATTTTACTCACAAACGACTTATTGGTAATGTATTATGAAATAATGTAAAACTTGAGAATAAATAGATGAGGTTAAATCAAATCAATTGATACGACTAAAAAAGACAAAAACTTAAACATGACCAATAAAGTAAATATACACAATATTACTAATAAAACTAAAAAAAATGTTAAAACCTTGGACGACGCTTCCTCCAAGGTTTATCATTAACTATGACGCTTTGCTACAAAGCGCTATATCTGGCACTTAATTTTTTTTAAAAAATATTGTATGGCGCTTTTCTAAGAAAATGTCATATAAAGCTAACACTAAACTATAACGCTTATAATAAGAAGCGACATAGCTTCTAATTTTTTTTAAAGAAAAAAAATTATTTATGGCGTTTCTTTAAAGAAGCGTCATAGAGGTGCGCCACTAAAAGCCTATTTTGTAGTAGTGATGGGTGAAAAAGAGATGGGGAAGACTGAAGAATAAATACAAAGAAAAGATAGAATGACGAAGATAAATTATAAATTTGATTTAAATTTAAAATAATAATTGATATAAAATAAGAGAAAAGATGATGATGATGATAGCATATCTCAAAAAAAAACAAAAAAACAAAAAAAAAGTGTTGTGCTATAAGAAAAAATCTCCGTTTAAAATTTGATTTAAATTGCAAATCTTTTATGTTACTTAAAAAATATATCATATAAAGTAAGTTAAATAAAGTTCCCAACAAACTTTTAAGATGATATTATTTTCTTCAAAAAGTAAAAAAAAAATATTAATCTCACCAACATATTATCTTCTATCCTTTAATTATGTTTTGATATATATTATTTTATTTATTTTAATTAGGATTACATCTAATTGATCACTTTTATTTTAGCATTTATCTGTAAGAAAAAAATTATATTACCCTTTGTACAATTATTTCTATAAGACATTTCTCACCTTGGTATATTGTAAGACCATCATTGAGCACTTGTTCCGAACATCCACACGTTATACATTTTCTTTATCATTTCAATTAAATATATGTTTCTATAAAAAAAATGGGTTAAGGTGAAATCTAATAATAATATTTTATTAAAGATGGGTATAACACAAATAAAATTTTAAGAAAATTATAATAAGGTCTCAAGTAAATGAAAATAAGAAAAAATAGTTTTAAAAGTTATTAATGGCAATATAAGGATCCTCTATTAATAATATGAGGATTGTCATTAACAACCCCTTGTAACCATTTCTTTATATTTTCATTTGCTTGAGATCTTATTGTAATTTTTTTAAAAATTTATTCGGTCAAAAATTACACATAAATATTTTAAAATAGGGTAAATATAACAAAAGTTAAATTAACTTCGTATATATGGGCCCCGTGAAGTCATATGAAATTTTCTCACCCCCTCTATTTCTTTCCCTCTTTTCTCTCTCTCTCATCTCTCCCGCCACGTCAACTCTCGTCTTCTCACCGTTCATCTTGCTCTCTCTCTCTCTCTCTCTCTCTCTCCCCCCTCCCCTGCAAAATGGTGGCTCCGGCCATCTCAGTTCATGCGAGTGTGAGCGATAGTGGATTGAGAAGACATTAAAATGCCTGCTGCAAATCAATGCCCATTTCCATGTAAACCCGAAGTGCATATTTCTTGAATGTTATCAATTGAATCGAATAGTATGGAACGTTTAAAGACAGATTAGTCTGAAACTAAGAATAAGTTGTAAACCCATAGTTAAGAGCGGAAACACGAAAGTTCCAGCTAGAAGGGACATAACCACTACTGTTTAATTTCAATATTCTCCATTTGCCAAATGCTAACAACATTCACAACAATTCTTACGAACCTAAACTAATCACTCTCCCAGTATACACTTCCGTAATGCAGACACTAACAATATAAAAGCCAAATTAATCAGAAAAAGACACGACACAGATTGTACCCCTACCAGGTATCACTTTAGCTAAAGCGCTTGCCGACTGCAGTGAAGGCAACAAAGAAGGATGTGTACGACGGTGGCCAGAGATTGATATACTGTCGGAGCAAGAGGAAGGGTGTGAGAATGAGAGTTGACGTTGGGGGAGTGAGAAAAGAGAGAGAAAGAAGAGGGAAAGAGAGAGTGGAAGAGAGATAAAATTTCATCTGACTTCATTGACCCATATTTTAAACGTAACAGACGGTTCAATGGAGTTAATAGCTTCACTGAGTGTTTGAAAAATCTCCAAATACAGTTTTAAAACTCATTTTCTCTAAACTGAGATAAAATTTTTATCACATACTTACATAAACAGTGAAAAATTATTCTTAAAAATTAATCAAAACACACATTTATTATATTTGTCCCATTTTAAAAAGTTTGGGTGTAATTTTGCGTCTAACAAAATTTATTTGTACTCAGCACAATTTTTCTAAAATATTATTGTTAAATTTACATTTTATCCCTAAAATACTTAAATGCACGGTGACAATTGTATTAATCATACCCATCATCTATATTTTTTTTATAGAAAATTCATTATTTTTAATTTTGATTTGTATGGTATCTATATTCAATGTACTCATGCATTTTTGGTGATAGTTTCCATAAACTTTGTGTAAGGATTCCGTATAAAAATTATTCATTCCCATATACATATTTTTAGCAGAACTTTAGTCAAACAAAAGCTTCCAACTCTCATAAAGCTTCCCTGGCAGTTTGCCCAGGAAGTTTTCATTTTAGAGTAAATTTGTCTCTAAATTTAGTCAACTAAACTACGATAATGTTTAGGGCGAAATTGCCCAACATTTAAAACTTCTAAGAAAAAATTACCTCAGATAAAACTTCTAGGATAAAATTGCCTCTCCGGCAATACTTCCAGGGCAAAAAAGATCTTTAACCCTATAATAAACTCTGTCATTTGAAGCTAGGACGTAGTCTCCAAGAGTGATGAGATACATTGAGTAACCTCAACTTTTGCAAACAACAAATGATTAGGTCCTTCAATCTTTTGTAGACTAAGAACACTAGTTAATTGAGATCATTATTAAGAACATTGCATTCTTCATGATAAATCTTGCAAGTTCAAATTCATCAGCCATGCCTCAGCAGCTCCCAAGAAAAATTCCTTCAACTTTGAGAAACACTCCGAGGCACATCTGCTATAGGTTCCAACCTTTCTCTACAAAGTAGCTATGCAGACAAATCTAACACATGAAATGGTAATAAACACAAAACAAAAATTGAAAATCAACAAACCTTATGAATCACAAGAATTTCATGTTTGGGGCAGCTTTGCAGATTTTAATGTTGTATTCCAGTCATGAGAATAAGATTTGAATTCCAAGTAGGTTAAATTATAATATCAGGCTAAGTAGAGACGAATTATGTTGCAAGGGCTAGGAAGACCAAAACTGAGACTATTAAGTGCAAAGATGAAAAGCAAATAATATAAAAGCGTAGAAATTCTAGAACTTCTGCAGTGACCAAATGGTTAAGTCTTCCAATGTCAAGTGGACAATAATTGGCTGCACCAAAAGATTTTAGTACCAAGCTTTTAAGCAAAGTAGATGAAGAAAGAAGCATTCCCAAGCTTCTAAAATCTGGAAATTTAACTTTTTCCAAATGCAACGCTCCAAGTAAGTTAACATGAGAAAGAGTACTCACCGTTACTCCACTAATGTGCGAAGTCCCAGGTCCCACCCTCAACTTCAAAACCGTAATTTTTTTTTTGATAGAAAAAACCGTAATTTATTGGTGGTGAAAGGATGCATTAAAAAAAAAAATGCTTTTTTCTCAAAATAATGGTTTTGAGGAAAAAAATCCAAACACTTAGAAAAAATGCTAAAAGCTATTTTTTAGTTAAAATCATGGTTTTGGAAAAATTTAATTTTTTTTTTTTTGCTTTTTAGGATTAGGTGGGCTCCATCAACTCTCTTATTGGTCCTTTTTCATATAAGTGGACCCCACACCTCTCCCCTCTCTTTTTTTTTTTTGAAGTTCAAAATTTTCTCTCTCATCCATCTTTTTATTTTTCACATAATTTTAAAATTTTAATGCTCCTTCCTATCCTTAATATAAGACTTATTTATTTAATTTGATTATATTAAAAAAAATTATGTAAGTTAATTAATATCACATATATATATTTTTATTTCATTTTTGGTATTTATTATAAAATTTACTCTTAAATAATGGGTTTGATCTAACGCATTAGGAGTTTTCTTCTCTTATATTTTTCTTCTCAGGAAAAACTTGGTTGTTAAATTTTCACCTTAACTCTTAAATAATATATAAAATATAATCTTATCATTTGTATATATTATCATAAAAGCTAATGTCTTTTTAGTAATTTAATCACTAAAAAAAGTGATTCTCAACCCAATACTCAAACACTCTCATTTTATCAAAATCATTTTTTCCCCATAATCTATTCTTATCATAATCTATTAAAAAAATCACTTTTTTTTCACTTTTTCTCCAAAAGTTATTCTCAAAAGCTAAATCCAAACACACTCAACTCATAGTCACCCTTAAGTAGTAGCAAATGTAGCTCCAGATGTTCAAATGGTGAGCATAGAACATAATAGGAATGAGATAATTCATCTTCTATCTCTACTACCATGATATCTGTAGACACAGAGATTTGGTGAAGCATCCAACCCTCTTGTTTTTAGTCTTTATTGACTGGAAAACGAATAGTTGAAAATAAACAAAATTGATGGAATTTTCTTCTCAAACATTTAACCAAACAGTTCGTATGCATTTTATAAATCAACTCATAAACCAAAACAATCCTAATTTAACCAGATTCCTCTTCTACACAATTTCATAAACTTCCTTGTATGCATTTGAACAAAAATAAAGTTACAAAACAATAATTATTATCTCATATCACTGACCAAGCATGTAACACCCGCCTTACATACCCCTTAGTTACTTACACGGAAGCGTTCATTATTACTTGCTTAGGGGTAATTACTTATTCACGACTTATTCTTACAGAATATCAGAGTTAATTCTTCTTCTTAGTGATCCCGATTACGGCTTAATTCAAATTTGCGTGTATTTTTAACACCAAATATTCTCTGTGCGCAAATAATGATACACACAGTAATCTAAACACAATTTGGTCTTCAGTTCTTCGTCTTATTTCCTTATGAATCATCTTCAAGCATTCTCTTCTTCCATATTCATATACCTATATGGTTGGTGGGGGAGGGTGAGATTCGAGAGAATCTCAGTAGCAAACATATAGACAATGCATGTAAGATGAATGCTAGTGCATGATATGCTTGCCTTACATAGGCTCATGTTCACATAATGATATTCTGCATGCTCAATGTTTCGTACAACATACTTATGGCCATAGTAAAAATAGAAACAGAGCTTCATTCATTCATACATGCTTCACATAATCAAGCAAGACAATACAACAAATCAATACATAGCATAAACATCACATACATACAAGTAAGTAAGTTTACTACCTGTTGGACTTTGCCTCCTCCTCTTGTACTTCGATCTTCCAACCATAGTTTCTTCTTTGTCACTTTATGGCCCTAGATAAGTAATGACATTATTAGAGCCATTAAAAGTGAATGCCCAATGGGCTATATTAGCCCTAAAGGCTTACTTTCACCCTTGGAGTTCATACTAATTACATTTGATCATTTTCTTTCTCAAATTCGCATGGTAGACAAAGCTACCAGCATTTTGACCAAACTTTGAAAAATCATAATTAATTCCATAGAACTCTAATTGGGGTGGTTCAAAGTCCTATATGAAGATATTTCAGTATAATTTCATATAAAAATCCTCAATTCGGGCTATCACAGCCAAAAAATTCCCAGAATGTCTCCAAATATAACCTGTTTCAGATTTCATTTCAGAAACATGACACAACTTCAAAAATTCATATCTCCCAATGTACTTGTCCAAAAATTACAAAATACCTATCAAATTAAGGCTTATGATGTCTACTTTAATTCTGGAAGTTTCAGAATTTTTGGACAAGGTTGACCCTATGAAAAATCTCGCACAATTTCACTGTTCCAGACAGGGCATATCAACAACATGTACATTCAGCTTCATAAATTTCCAAATTCATATACAAGCATCCAAAAATCATGAACACTTGCATACCTACACCATTTTTCATGTAGAATCCAATGGAATCATCAAAATTATAAAATTCATACTTCTTCATCACGTTCTATTCAGACCATAAAAACAGGGTTTTCTACAACAATTCACCAATTCAGAATTTTGTGCAACAACTTGGTCCAATATCATCATAAATCATCCTCTAACCATAAATATATGATTAAACCTCAAAAATACCCCTTGGACCAAAAATGAACAGTACCACACCCTTACAAATACTCATCCAAACAACAAACCAATCAGTTCAAAAGGAAGCTTACGCTTACCACTACGCATATCCGCGGTCGGTTCGGAAATCCAGCAGTACTCCGGGAAGGGAGACGGCACCAAACACCTCCAATCAAAAATCCGAAACCATAGAAATGAAGCTTAGGATGAGTAGAAGAAGGTTTGTGAAGGGTACTTTGAGAGAAAACGCCGATTCGGTAATGATTCGGCCGATTGAAGTTTTGAAAATTTACTATTCACCTCTCCTCTCTCCTCCAACTTTTTTCTTTATTTTCTATGATTTTTCTTTCCTTTTTGGGCTGCTGGACAAAAATATATGGCCTAGGAGGAGTTTCAAAAAGTTATGCCAAGTGTCGCGATCCCGTGGTGCCATTTGTTCGGGGTTCCACTGATCGGGTGACACGTGTCACCTTACTTTAATAAAGTGGGTCCTATCTCTTTTCTCTCTTAGGTGGCACCATATTGTCAGGGAAAGGGAGAGCCCTGACAATTTCCCCGGACTCCTGGGTTCAGTGTTCGAGAAGTTAAGTACATGACCGAGCTGGAGACTAGAGGATTTCCCTGAATATTGCGCTAGGTGTCACACTCTGGTGGTGACAACTCAAAAGGCAAGATTACTTTTTCATCATGAGAGGACAAGTGTCATGTTCTCATTTAGCCAACACAAAAGTTGTGTCATGATTACTTGCTTTATTAAAGTTATTTTAATAAAGCTACTTTATCGGTGTCTACTCGGGGTTTACTCGGGACTTACTCGGGATTGCGTCATGCATATTTAAGCCCGTCAAATGTCACCAGGTCAAGATATGTATGTGGGCCTTATATGGCACCACATACCGATGTCCAATTCAAAAACGCAGGGTACACATATATGCCCTGAATATGACATGTGCACACCTACATTGGCATATTCCGCTTGACTAATCGGTCCCTTACGTCATGACATAGTTAGGTAACGTCTTTCTACCAACCCAATGGCATTATATATGTGTTTTGTGCACATCTGCACCGACATTCTAATCATACTGTCTACAGATACCGAGCCCTTTGCCCAGTAAGGCCCAAATCTCATAGCCCCTGAGAGTCTTTCTATATGTCATAATTTCTGGGACTCCCACTAAAATGAGCTTGGTAGTCTACTTTATTCAGGCTTATTCTCTAGCCTTTAATCCCAAAATTTGGGATATTACAAAGCAACTTCAAACATGCTTGTTAAATCATAAAGTCACCCAAATTAAATTTCCTGACAACTTCAACTTGTAAACATTGCGCATGGCTTCTCTCTATTGCAGGTTCAGTCTGTTGCCTCACCCATACTCAAAGCCTCTCCCATACTTAAAAGTGACATCTTTTTGCGTGTGAATTGAAACCTCCTCAAATGCTCAATAATCCAGTCATCCGCTTTTCCTCCTACTGGTTTTTAAAAAATTCATTCACTTCCCTCTATTAAACATGTGAATAGAGAAAGAAGGGTTATAAAACTATATTAAAACATATTTATTCTATTAAAAATATAAAATAAATTCCATGTTTTTTATGGTTTTCATGGAGATTGAGGAGTCACATCCCTTACTTTTCAATAAGATACTTCTCTAATCTTATTTATAAAATAGTTTTAGTATGTTTCAACAAAATTAAAAGAAACGTTAAATATCATTAAATCTATCTTAAAATTTAACAAATTTTCAATTTTTTCATATTTAATGTAAATTATACCCTATTAAAAATATTTTTTATATTAAAGAAGACGTGATGAGTCTTATTTATAAGCCCTACATTAAATGTTTGGATTAGCTCTATAAAAAATAATCCAAACATGCTATTAATTTTTGGTTTTGTAGGTTAAAAGATAAATATGGCGTTAACAGTTATTCAATACGGACACATAATATTATTTCTATTGTTGGCCGAAAATGTAATATTATAATTTGAATTATTAGGGCATGAAGGAAGAATGGAAGCCCATGATGTGAAAGCAGGTAGAGACTAACATGGACTGAGACAGTGCTTGACTTGGAGGAGTGAAAATGATTGCTTAAGAGTTTAGAGCAAGCAGCCGATGCAGCGTGGGGATGCTATTTTGACAAACCAGCCGATTTATGTTTCGAATTTTACAACGATCAAATGTTTAATATAAGTCCTATTGTTTGGGTTAGCTTATTATAGTGCTAATACAAACATTTAATGTAGAGCTTATAAATATGACTCATCACGTCTTCTTTAATATAAAAAATATTTTTAATAGGGTATAATTATAAATATAAATAAAATTAAAAAAACTGTTAAATTTTAAAACAAATTTAATGATATTTAAGGTTTTTCTTAATTTTATTGAACCATATTAAAACTATCTTATAAACAAGATTAGAGAAGTATCTTATTGAAAAGTAAGGGGTGTGACTCCTCAATCTCCATGGAAATCATAAAAAATATGGAATTTATTATATATTTTTAATAGAATAAATATATTTTAATATAGTTTTACAACCCTTTCTCTATTCACATGTTTAATAGAGGGAAGTGAATGAATTTTTTAAAAACCAGTAGGAGATAAGCGGATGACTGGATTATTGAGTATTTGAGGAGGTTTCAATCCACGCGCAAAACAATGTTACTTTAAGTATGGGAGAGGCAACGGACGGAACATGCAATGGAGAGAAGCCATGCGCGTAAACATTACCCATATTCTTTTATGTTAACAACCAAGATTTCAGCAAAATGCCTATTCAAGTAAACTTCCTTCACCAAATCCCCCAAATCTCATTGTCTATTTTAGATTATCAAGGAAAAGATAAATACCTTGACTCATCACACATATATCGCCACACACCATCAGAAATAGGAATCGAAATATGTAACGACCTGACTCATATATCTCTTATTACTGATCTTACTCAAAGTAGCAATGCGTAGTTCAGTGGGCACACAGGAATAGCATGAATATACTGATAATATTAATACAATATTGCTTGATTATAATACAAAAGTTTCCCCACCAGGGGTTTACACAATATTTACAGACCTTCAAACAACCAGCAACAGTCCTCTTCGTGCATACCTCTTTTCTGTTCTCAGCACGTTTCCAATGCTCACATATCTGAATGGTTGTTTGGGAGGAGTGAGATTCGAGAGAATCTCAGAAGCAAACATTACCACTATGCATGTCAGATATATATGAATGCATGACATGCTTGCCGACACTATTTCATGCCAACATAATGACATGCTGCATGCTCGATGTTATGACATGCATATGGCCATTGCACAAATATAACAGAGCTTCAACCAATCATACATGTTCCACACAAATAGGCAAAGCAGTCACATAATCAATGCAAGACATACATATCACATACATGCAGAAAATGTAAGTTCACTACCTCTCGGACTTTATGTCCTTCTCTTCTTATCGCTTGATCCGCCAACCATTGCTACTTCTTTGTCACTTCATGGCCCTAGGTTAGTGATAACATCATTTGAGCCATAAAAAGTGAATGCCCAATGGCTCACATTAGCCCTAAAGGCTTACTTTCACCCTTAGAGTTCATACCAATTACATTTGTGCTATCAAGTCTTAAATTTCACATAAGACTTAAAGCTGACAGATTTTTCACCAAATTTTGAAAAATCACAATTAATTCTATAGAACTCCAATTGAGGTGGTTAAAAACTCCATTGGATCCCATTTAAGTCTCCTTTCAAGTAAAAATATCATTTTTAGAAAAATACCAACACAAAATCCCCAGAAATTTTCCAAACATAAACTATTCCAGAAATTTCCAGAAAACAGGGCAGACATTGAAAAATGCATATCTCCCAATATACTTGTCCAAAAATTACAAAATAGCTATTCACTTAAAGATATATGTCTCTACTTTAACTCTGGAAAGTTTTAGAATTTTTGGATAAGGTTTTCCCTATGAAAAAGTTCGCACAACATCACTATTCCAGATTCTTTCCATAAAACAGGGCATATCTTTAACAATTCATATCTCATAGCATACTTGTCCAATTAACCATTATGACCATTCAAATTAAAGGTCTATTTCTATAATTTCAAATTGGAGAGTTTCATGATCATTGGATAACATTTGACCACTCAAAAACACGTCATCATAACACTGCCTCCAGAAAACGGAATACACAACATTTACCCTTTAACTTCTAAAACTTCTCAATTCATATACAAGTGTCCAAAAATCATGAACACTTGTATACCTACACAATTTTTCCTCCTAAAGTCATTGGAAGTATCAAAATGGCCAAATTCCATCAGCTTCATCACGTCACAGAACAGGCATGCAATTAAGATTCTCCGAAAAAGTTTGTTGTTTCTTCGTTTTCTCTTACCTAATCACTTCCTTGCTACTCCTAATCAAGTGATTAGCTATTTAAACACTCTTTGGACATCATTTAGCCATTAAAACATCCTTTAAAACTAGCTATGAACAGTACCCCACTTCCAATTTACTCATCCAAACAACAAATCAATCGGTTAAAAAGGAAGCTTACGCTTACCTCTACCCGTTTCCACAAACGGTTCGAAATTCCGGCAATACTCCGGTAAGGGAGACGGCACCAAACACCTCCAAATAAAAATCTGAAATCGTAGGAATGAAGATCTCGATGAGTAGAGAAAGTTTTCTGAAGGGTACTTTGAGAGAGGATGCCGTTTCGGCAGTGTTTCGGAGAAAAGAATTTTATTTCTTTTCTTTCTCCATTTCCTTCTCTCTCTTTTCTCTCTCTTTCTTTCAGATTTTTTCCGTGAAAATCAGCTGAAGATGATGATGAATTAATGGATATATGAATCAGATATTTTATCTGCCACGTGTCACTCTCTGATTCGCCCAAAATTTGAATTTTCGCATATAATACCAAATTCTACAGAATTTTCATTAACTTTAAAAATTCATATCTAATTGTAAAAATGTCCAATTAGAGTGATTCCAAAGGATATGAGACCCTTATTGAGTCTAGTTTTAAGGAAAAATATAAACTTTGGCCAATTGAAATCTCACTCTTTCCAGAATTTTAATCTTTGAATGCTGTCCCAGAAAATAATTAATTTCGCTGGGCTAACTTCAAAAATTCATTTCTCTTTGTATACAACTCCAAATGACTTATATGAGCTATCAAATTAAATTTTGATAAGTCTACTTTCATTCTGGAAAGTTTCATAACTTTTTACCATCATTTACTCATCGAAACATGTCACACATTCATCACTGCCATACCGGAAATTTCACCGATAGCAAAATTACTTTGTGTTCCATTTTACTATATTATGTGTGACTTCCAATCACTTCTTTTTGTTATTCCCTGAGCTCTTTAGCTCACCAATATAATTCATTTTAAATATCAAAGGATACAAAAGGAATTTTAGGGAATTTAAACATGCCTCATATGAACATTTGCTAAACCGGGGTCTAGCAATCCACTTAATCCAGGCTTAATCTTATGCCTCTAGTCCCAAAATTCGGGATATTACAGTTCTCCCCCTGTTTAATAAATTTCGTCCTCGAAATTTTGAAATCAAATGGTAATATCTATACCTCCGAGAACCATTTCTAGACATTTAGTCTATCTTTCTCCCATTCTAATTCTTTCATTCTGTACTCACTATGTAGTACTTTCATTCATTTTGTACCCAGTATGTAGCACTCACACATGACTCATTAGTCCAACCTCACAGCGTTTGGTTTCTTAGGCCTCACTGCCCCTTTGAGACTATCCTGAATTATCTTTTATGCATACTAGGCTTTACGGCCCCTTTGGGATTCACCCATATCATACTACATGCATATCAAGCTTTACGGCTTATTCAACTTCCAAGACGCTGGATATTCTGGCTTTACAGCCTAGGGATTCACCCTCTATGCCATAGGCATCTTAAGCTTACTGTCTCTACTACAATCTAGTACAATCTATATACTCTGTCAATCTCAATATATTTTTCTGGACACATTGATCCATGTCACCGTGCTCGGTAATAACCATAGGACTTAGACATATAGGTCTTATAGCCCCCGGACATTTGTCCAATGCAAACTTACATCTCGAGTCTTATTGCCTCAAGCCTATACTCGGCTTCATTCTCAACACATCTCATATTTTACCAGCCTAAGGATTTAATAACCCATTAGGTTTTATGGATTTAGGACATACCGTCCATTATCCTTACTGAATACAGCCCTCCTACTAGGCCCACTGCAGAGCTACCCTCATTAGCCGCCCCCTACAGCTGCACGAGAGTCTGGCCTACACCTTCTGGCTTACCAAGACTGAGTACGGTAAGCTTATAGGATAATTATTCCCATTGTGCCCCAAAGGAGACCTTTCAAGGTATCAAGCACGCAACATTCGCCACTCAAACTGTGCTCGACAAACCCTGGTATCATTTTTATGTAACAGACTGCCCCACTAGGCCCACTACAACGGCGCTCGGCTCATGCTGCAGTCACACGGAACATCCGACCAACTTCCACCCCTCCATGGGCTCACCTTTTGTGCAACGGACTGCCCCACTACAACGGCACTCGGCTCACGCTGCAGTCGCATGAGACATCCGACTAACTTCTCATTTTGGGCTCCATCTCTTGTTACTCATCTCATTCTCATTCTTATGTAATGTTCACGAAGCACGCTAAACAAACCATCATCACTAGAGCATTCGGCACGTTAGCATATAGCATAACGGCAACTACTGGCCCCAAGTGTTCTCCGGCGCAATAGGCCCCGGGATTCCACTTGTGCATCACATGAGTTCCATGGCCCCGAGTGTCCACCCGCGCAATGCGTCTACTCATGCAATAGGCCCCGGACGACTGCTCGTGCAAAATAGGAATCTCTATGGCCTGAGCGTCCACCCGCGCAATAGGCCCCAGGCGACCACCCCATAAATTCTGAATGCTCATCAGGTATTACTGCCCAGGGAATCACCCCTATGCCAGAGGCATTACGGGACTTACAGCCTCAGGCCTCTGCCTGTCAGGTCTGACTCCCTAAGGACACGCTGGCCCAAAAGGTCTTACTGCCTACCATATATTCATAACACGAATACACGTGATGGTAAACACATACATGCAGAACCATTACATAGGATATGAGAGCAAGAGTAGCTTTCCTAAATCTCTGTCATCATTCGGCACTGGAGCACCCCATGACAATTTACTGGGTCACCCGACCCTTCTTCTCAAGAAAACTTATGCGATAGAAGACTCATTATAAGATACCACTATTGAGAGTTGACATCCCCGTAGCTCTACTTTACAGTTTCAACGTCACAGCGGCTTCACTCCACAGTTTGTCATCACGGCGGCTACACACTATAGTTCGATGTCATGGTGGCTTCACACTACAGTACTGCACTCGGTGCTTCACACAGGCGCCCATACACCTGGTCAGCCCCCCCGGTCAGAACCCTCTGTAGGTAGCCCTTTCCAATCAGATCTCCCCATAGGTAGCCCTTTCTGATTAGAACTCCCTGTAGGTAGCCCTTTCTGATCAGAATCCTCCGTAAGTAGCTCTGTCTGGTTGGTTGCCTCTGAATGGAAGTATCATTATAACAGGATCTATACCTCATAAGGTCCTTCTTCTTTAGCAGTTCTGTAATCTGCTCTCTCATTTGGGGTCATTTAATATGGACTTTCAATATCGGTCCAACTCCAGGCAATCATCACAAGTTTAAAACAATATTCTATGATCAAGATCTTTCCCTATGCTAGATTAGCAACTAGCAACCTCCAGAAAGCTCATAAACATCTCTGTACTATATTCTAGTACCTCAAGCTACTCAGGCTATCTTAACTTCCTGAAGAATCAATTCAACTATGACATTTGATTCTCAGGTTATGGTTCAACTCTTAGAACCTCAACATCACGTAAATCGAAAAATTCACTTTCTTCAATTATACCCAATAGGCACGCTAAGAATCAAAATCAATAGCGCCTATTCTAACCTCTACGGTTCCAGGTAATATCCTCAAACAATTACTGAAGGTCCATCATCATCTATAAGGTTCACAAGGTTTAAACTTCCTCTATGGAACAGAACCATAGTGTAACCTTATTCACATTCTGACATAAGCACCATTTAAGCTTAGATATGATTCAACCATATCCTCAACATTTAGTATCATCAATTCAAATCCTCTAGGATAGACATACGACATAATCACCACTCATCATGCATCACCGTATATCATGCCTATATGACTTTAACCCCACGGGTTACTGAGGATCATTATTTAATATGGAGAAACCTCAACAATCACTATACCTTGAATTCTCATAACCTTATTAGATGAACTTTTCTGGCAGTAATCTCTGCAACAGAAATGATTCAGATTAAGGATCAACAATAATTTCATCATCTCTATATCTATAATCATTCCTTAGGTCATCTAAGAACCTCTAATCAAAATTTCAAACCTTTGATCAAAAGATTTGAGATTTTCAAGGTACTTCCCAGGAGGTCACCCATCCTGAGATTTTCCTGGGTTAAACATGCTTAACTTTAGTGTACTCATGCAAATATAAAGATACCGGCTTGAGCTGCTTTTGACTACCGGTACCCCATGGCTGCCCTTATCCCAACCATTATGCCAATCGCCTCCGGGCATCAAAATACTATGATTGGGCGCATATTAGTATTGGTAGATGTACTTAGACACATACCCTGTAATATGCTCCCAAAAGTCCATAAGGTTGTCTGTGACTTATCTATCCGACTCTGGTCAGCCCATTGGTGATCCTACTCTAGAATGAGGCTCACACTTTGGCCTTACCCAATGGATCCAGGACAATCTTATACCGCCCACCGAGCTTAATTGTGAACTAGCTGAAGTAATCTACTTCGCTGTTCTTGTCATGTTATAATCAAGCATATCAGTACACTATCCTGTTACCAGAACCGCTTGCTCTGATACCAACTGTAACGACCTGACTCATATATCTCTTATTACTGATCTTACTCAAAGTAGCAATGCGTAGTTCAGTGGGCACACAGGAATAGCATGAATATACTGATAATATTAATACAATATTGCTTGATTATAATACAAAATTTTCCCCACCAGGGGTTTACACAATATTTACAGACCTTCAAACAACCAGCAACAGTCCTCTTCGTGCATACCTCTTTTCTGTTCTCAGCACGTTTCCAATGCTCACATATCTGAATGGTTGTTTAGGAGGAGTGAGATTCGAGAGAATCTCAGAAGCAAACATTACCACTATGCATGTCAGATATATATGAATGCATGACATGCTTGCCGACACTATTTCATGCCAACATAATGACATGCTGCATGCTCGATGTTATGACATGCATATGGCCATTGCACAAATATAACAGAGCTTCAACCAATCATACATGTTCCTTCTTTCTTGAGTCTTCTATTTATGAGTTTCTTTGTTCTTATTGCACCCATATTTATGTCACCCGATCAGATGCATGTATCTCTTGATTGCCATTGGCTCCTGAATTTATCATCATTACATAGGGCAGCCCTAGGTGTTTTGTTCCATAGTATCGACTCGGTTTTTTTACTTATTTATTGGCCATCTCTGTATTTATGTGACTAAATACCATGAGGAAAGTGCGTCCTTAATTACAATGGCTTAACTCTTTGCTTTTCTGAAGTTGAGTAGGTGTGATCATTTATTTCACACCTTCCTATTCGTCTTATCCTTTACACTCATTGGCGCCTATTTAAGGATGCCATTCCCTACCATATTTCACTCATCGACTCATCACTGGTAATCATATTTCCTCAGTAATCCCCTTTTCTTTTAACTTTGTTGCCATAGAGAAGCTTCCAAAGGTGTTCTTTGATGACCTAGAAGCAGGGGTCCTGCAGGGCTACTGTGCGGCGATCTATGTTCTTCAGTTGATGCAGAAGTGGGAGCCGATTCATGATCTGAGGTCATCCCGCTATGCACAGGAGTTTGTTGGTTATGACTTTCTTATGTATGATGAGAAGGTATCATCTTTTTCTCCAATTTGGTCTCCTTTTCCTTTTTTTTGTTGGTAATAAAGCTTAAAAACATATAATACTTAACTTCCTTTTGCATGGTTTCAGGGGACAAGGATGCTTGTGTAACGCCCCGCCTTATATATCCCTTATTACTGACCTTACTCAGAGTAGCAATGCGTAGTTCAGTGGGCACACAGAAATAACATGAATATACTGATAATATTAATACAATATTGCTTGATTATAATACAAAATTTTCCCCACCAGGGGTTTACACATTATTTACAGACCTTCAAACAACCAGCAACAGTCCTCTTCGTGCATACGTTTTTTCTGATCTCAGCACGTTTCCAATGCTCACCTGTCTGGATGGTTGTTTGGGAGGAGTGAGATTCGAGAGAATCTCAGTAGCAAACATTACCACTATGCATGCCAGATATATATGAATGCATGACATGCTTGCCTACACTATTTCATGCCAACATAATGACATGTTGCAAGCTCGATGTTATGACATACATATGGCCATTGCACAAATATAACAGAGCTTCAACCAATCATACACGTTCCACACAAATAGGCAAAGCAGTCACATAATCAATGCAAGACATACATATCACATACATGCAGAAAAGGTAAGTTCACTACCTGGTGGACTATAGTCCCCTCTTCTTATCCCTTGATCCGCCAACCATTGCTCCTTCTTTATCACTTCATGGCCCTAGGAAAGTGATAACATCATTAGATCCATGAAAAGTAAATACCCAATGGCCTACATTAGCCTTACAGACTTACTTTCACCCTTGGAGTTCATTCCAATTATATTTGGCCAATTTCTTACTCAAATTCGCATGGTACTTAATCTACCAGCATTTTTGACCAAACTTTGAAAAATCATAATTAATCCTATAAAACTCCAATTGAGGTGTTTCAAAGCTCTATTTGAAGCCCTTTAAGTTTAGTTTGATATAAAAATACTATATTTTAAACACTACCACTTCACCATTCCCAGAATTTTTCCAAACACCAACTGTTTCAGATGTTCTTCCAGAAAACAGGGCAGACATTCAAAAATTCATATCTCCCAATATACTTATCCAAAAATTACAAAATACCCATAAAATTAAATATCTATATCTCTAATTTAATTCTGGAAATATTTAGAATTTTTGGATAAGGTTTTCCCTATGAAAAATTTCGCACAACATCACTGTTTCAGATTTTTTCCAGAAAACAAGGCATATCTCCAAATATTTATATCTCATAGCATACTTGTCCAATTAACCATTATGACCATTCAAATTAAAATTATATGTCTCTAATTTCAAAATAGAGAGTTTCATGATCATTGGATAATATTTGACCACTCAAAAATATGTCACCATAACACTGCCTCCAGAAAACGGAATACACAACATTTACCCTTTAACTTTTAAAACTTCTCAATTCATATACAAGTGTCAAAAATCATGAACACTTGTATACCTACACAATTTTTCCTCCTAAATCCAATGGAAGCATCAAAATTAACAAATTTCTACTCCTTCTCCATGAAAAATCCAGAACAGAAACAGGAATTTATAGTTCTCATAAAGAGTTTTTCGGTTTCTCATTTTCTTTGGCTTAATCACTTCCTTGCTACTCCTAATCAAATGATTAGCTATTCAAACACTCATTAGACATGATTTAGCCATTGAAAACATCATTTTCTTATAAGAATGAATAGTACCCAACTTCCAATATACTCATCCAAACAACAAATCAATCTGTTAAAAAGGAAGCTTACGCTTACCTCTACCCGTTTCCACAAACGGTTTGGAATTCCGGCAACACCCCGGCCGGTGAGATGTCACCAACCACCTCTAAATGAAAATCTAAAACCGTAGGAATGAAGATCTCGATGAGTAGAGGAAGTTTCCTGAAGGATACTTTGAGAGAGGATATCGTTTCGGCAGTGTTTCGGAGGAAAGAACTTCCTCTCTCATCCTCCTCCATTTTTGGTTCAGATTTCTCTCTCTCTCTTTCTTATGTTTTCTGTGTGAAAATGTTGAGGAAGATGATGAATTAATGGTTAAATGATCAGTTTTCTCATCTGCCACGTGTCAGCACCTGATTGGCCGAAATATTGAATTTTCTCACAAAATACCAAATTCTGCAGATTTTTCTTTAACTTTGAAAATTCATATCTAATTGTAAAGATATCCAATTGGAGTGCTTCCAAAGGCTATGCGACCATTATTGAGTTTAATTTTAGGGAAAAATATAAAATTTGGCCAATTGGAAGCTCACTATTCCCATAATTTTAATCTTTGAATGCTGTCCCAGAAAATAATTAATTTCGCTGGGCTAACTTCAAAAACTCATTTCTCTTTGTATAGAACTCCAAATGACTTATATGACCTATAAAATTAAAGCTTGATAAGTCTACTTTCATTCTGGAAAGTTTCATAACTTTTTACAATCATTTACCCATCGAAAAAGGTCACACAATCACCACTGCCACGCCGGGAATTTCACCGGTGGCAAAATTACTTTGTGTTACACTTTACTATATTATGTGTGACTTCCAATCACTTCTTTTTGTTATTCCCCAAGCTCTTTAGCTCACCAATATAATTCATTTTAATATCCAATGATATAAAGCAATTTTGGGGAATTTAAACATGCCTCATAGTGACATTTGCTAAACCGGGGCTTAGCAGTCCACTTGATCCAGACTTAATCTTATGTTTCTAGTCCCAAAATTTGGGATATTACAGCTTGCATGCTTTCACTCTATCCAGGTGATGGAACAATTCCTCTGGAAGCTTAAAGAGTGAAACGTCTACAACATAACTAGGTTTGAGGTCATCCGTGGTGGTGAACGTTTCCACACGTGTTTCCATCTTGAGTTTCTTCACAACTCTGTTATTGATGACTGCTACGAGCCCATGGTTGAACGGTACATCCGCCTCAAGTCCTGTTCTGACATCACTTGGGCCATGGTTAAAGATAATCTGTTCATTGGTAATTTATTAGTCATCCCCACATAGTTATTAAATGTTCTTCATATCTTATAACCCTAAACTAAGTTACTACACATTTATTAGATATGTGTGAGTTTATTCGCCATTGTGATGGGATTCATTTCGCTCCATATATGGATTTATTCGACAAGGAGATTGTTCTCACTCTAGAGACAAGAAGGCAGGAAAATCGTGGTATAATATGGTCCCTGTTTTTGTACTAGTGGTGTATGTCGCTTCAAGCTTTCCTAGCCAGGCTAGTACGTTGGCTATCTTAACAGGCTTTGTTTTAATATTTGACATTTTTTATCAACATGCATAATTGTCTTCTTTGCTTTACCTAACTTGTGTGTTTGTTTCATAATATCAGGTGTGCCAATTCTCAGATCTCAAGGTAAAGCTACTAGGGTGTCTGTGGTGTAATACCTTATTTTCAATAGCCACGTATACATCAAATGTATAATTATATATAACCACCACACTCTTACATCAAATACAAATAGTAGTGTCTTACACTACGATCTTCATTTCACCTTCATAACTCCTCCGACGCATATCTTCCTGCACTCTTCACCTGTTTAAATGGTTGGTTGGGAGGAGTGAGATTTGAGAGAATCTCAGTAGCAAACATTACCACTATGCATGCAAGATATATATGAATGCATGACATGCTTGCCTACACTATTTCATGCCAACATAATGACAAGCTGCATGCTCGATGTTATGACATACATATGGCCATTGCACAAATATAACAGAGCTTCAACCAATCATACATGTTCCACACAAATAGGCAAAGCAGTCACATAATCAATGCAAAACATACATATCACATACATGCAGAAAAGGTAAGTTCACTACCTGGTGGACTATAGTCCCTCTCTTGTCCCTTGATCCTCTATCCATTGCTTCTTCTTTGTT
Source organism: Albizia julibrissin (assembly GCA_037074505.1). Taxonomy (NCBI): domain Eukaryota; kingdom Viridiplantae; phylum Streptophyta; class Magnoliopsida; order Fabales; family Fabaceae; genus Albizia; species Albizia julibrissin. Next base: position 34,545,058 of record CM073487.1, read on the forward strand.
ACTTCATGGCCTTATATAATCGATTACATAATTAGGGCCATGATTCAAAGCTCTATTTGACCCTCTTTAGGTCTATTTTCAAAAGAAAATATAGCCATTAGCTATATGAGAACACTTTAACATGTAATTTCCCCTTTCTAATCTCTGTTTCAGAATTTCAGTTAACACGATTAACTTTGAAAATTCTCCATTAATTCTAGGAAACTCCAAATTGAATGGTTCAAAATTATATGGAAATATATTTCATTCTAGTTTCATATAAAAATAATAAATTATAGCTATCACAGCCACAAAATTCGCAGAATTTCACCAAACTCAACTTGTCCAAATCACATTCTAGAAACAGGGAAGAAGTTCCAAAATTCATATCTAAATCCAAAAAATTTCAATTGAGCTGGTTCCAAGTCCTCATTGAGCTTTGTTAAGTCTAGTTGCAAGGGAAAATATATAAATTAGCTATATATACACGAATTAATACAGTATATTAACTTTCTACACATTATTCCAGAAAATTCCAGTTTTGCATGCTCAAACTTTGAGAATGTAGAACTTCTAGCACATAAATCCAATTGATCATTATAACCTATCAAATTAAAGTTCTATGTGTCTAATTTCAAACCGTAGAGTTTCAGAATTGTTTGATAATAATTGGCCCTTGAAGCATCACTCACAGTAATAGTGCTTAAGACAGGGCAGATCAACACTATGTATAATCTTACTTCTTAAATTCCCAAATTCATATACAAGCATCCAAAATTCATGAACACTTGTATACCTACACAATTTCACCTTCTAAAGCTAATGGAAGTATCAAAATGGTCAAATTTCATCAGCTTCATCACGTCACAGAACATACAAGCAATTAAGATTCTCCGAAAAAGTTTGTTGTTTCTTCGTTTTCTCTTACCTAATTACTTCCTTGCTACTCCTAATCAAGTGATTAGATTTTTAAACACTCATTGGACATCATTTAGACATTAAAACATCCTTTAAAATCAGACATGAACAGTACCCCACTTCCAATTTACTCATCCAAACAACAAATCATTCGGTTAAAAAGGAAGCTTACGCTTACCTCTACCCATTTCTGTAAAACGGCTTGGAATTCCGGAAACACTCCGGCCAGTGAGACGGCACCAACCACCTCCAAATGATAATCTGAAACCATAGAAATGAAGCTCGCGATGAGTAGAAGAAGTTTCCTGAAGGGTACTTTGAGAGAGGATGCCGTTTCGGCAGTGTTTATGCGGCTCAAAGTTCTCTCTCTCCTCCCCCTCCATTTTCGTCCGATCACTCTCTCCCTCTCTCTTCTGGTTCTTTCTACGTGAAATGGAGAAGATGATGGATTTAATGGATAAATGAGGATTAAAGGTCTTTGCCATGTGTCACAAGCTCATTGGCCCAAATAATGAATTTTCGCACGCACAAAATACCAAATTTTGCAGATTTTTCATTAACTTTGAAAATTCATATCTAATTGTACAAATGTTCAATTGGAGTGATTCTAAAGGCTATGAGACCTTTATTGAGTCTAGTTGTAAGAAAAAATATAAACTTTAGCCAATTGGAAGCTCACTCTTCCCATAATTTTAATATTTAAATACTGTGCCAGAAAATAATTAATTTCGCTGGGCTAACTTCAAAAATTCATTTCTCTTTGTGTACAACTCTAAATGACTTATAAAACCTATCAAATTAAATCTTGATAAGTCTACTTTAATTCTGTAAAGTTTCATAACTTTTTATTATCATTTACCCATCGAAAAAGGTCACACAATCACCACTGCCACACCGGGAATTTCACCGGTGGCAAAATTACTTTGTGTTCCACTTTACTATATTATGTGTGACTTCTAATCACTTTTTTTTGTTATTCCCCGAGCTCTTTAATACCCCCAAAGATATAAAGAAATTTTTAGGGAATTTAAACATGCCTCATAGGGACATTTGCTAAACCGGGGCTTAGCAGTCCACTTGATCCAGGCTTAATCTTATGCCTCTAGTCCCAAAATTATGGATATTACATATGGAGCTTGAATTTCCTGAGGTTCCCTCAATGAAACAGCTTATTATTATGGACTTGGATGATTTATCTCCAACTACTCTTTTGGCAGCCTATATTGGTCATGTTCATAGAATTGGTGCCGAAGATGTTGTTCCCTTTTTATTTTGTGGACAAGTTCTTAGCTTGTGTTTCCAGTAACGCCCCCGCCCCCACACCAAATGACTAATATCAAATATTTCTCTTTTGTGTGGTGCTCTAATGTAAGCCACAAGACTCCCAACTAATTATAGTTATAATTATAGAGTATTATCATGAAGACCAGTACTAATAAGTTTCAGTTTATTTGTTGTCTTTCTAACTGCTGCTTTTGCCTTCTTAGCTTATTAGCATTTCTTTTGGTTGAAGTATTAATGTTTAGTTCTATTAGTAATGGTAATTAATATGTTTATATACGACACATGCATGATGTATGATATTTTTTGGATGTTTAATTTGGAACTCTGGGTTATTTTTCCCAACATCCTCAATACCAATGAAATCGTTCATGTTAATGGTTTCATCCAGAAGGTATATTTTGTTTATAGGATTGTCATTTTGTACCTGTTCTACTTTCTTTTTTCTTATTCTATGACTTATCATTGTTCTATTTCCAATTTCCAGACAGATTGGAGGATGATCTATTATGGACCTGTTTTGGATGATAATCGGGTTAACAGCCTTCCTCTGTTGAGATGCTAAGGGACCACTTTATGCTTCCATTTCTAGCGGTGTATGTTTGGGTGGACTCTCACCACTTTTAGACAAGCAATTTGGATTTAATGTGAAGGGACCATTGCATGTACGTGTAGTTGGTTGTTCAGGAATTGAGACAGGAGTTATGCCTCCTGGGATGGTTCCATTTTGGGCTATAGATTAGGACTCTATATATTACTTTTTCATACCTGTCACATGTATTTAATGTTTTCAAGGTCTAATTTAAGTTAAACTATTAAGTATTGTAGATTTTTGTATGTAGTTGTTTTCAGGCCAGTGTCACATTCTTCTTCGTTGTGAAAGAATCAGAAGCCATATCCTTGCTCATTGTGTTGACCCATTGTCGTTCAGCCATTAATCATTATGTTGGCGGGTATCTTCATGTATGTCTCCAAAATTAAGTCCTTGAATAATAAGGCCTGGCTTTTATCTGTTGGCAATCTCAGTCACAAGTACGGGCGGCATCACCTGTGCTCTTTCTTGGCATGTCTTAGATTAGTCGCTCTATGTGTGGTTTCCTACTCATCGCTGACGAATCCACAATATCTCAACATGTCATAAACGTACCTTGCGAAATCGTAGCGTCCGCCATTCCACTAGTAGCTTCCTACATCAATCAGTCTCAACTCTTTGGTCAAGATTCACTCAACAGTATCCTCAACCACAACTTCAGCTGGGATCACCACTAATCTATGTCCGTATCGGACACATATGTTAGTGAACTCTATCAATTGCATAACCTCCTCTTTGATTGAAAAAGGACCACACCATATTCTTATGTTCCTTACCCCACTCGATTTCCAACTCTCAAGGAATGAGTTTAGATCTCTCATCAAAATTTCATTGCAGAGACATATTCCTAGGAGGTAAATTGTACGATGACGAGGATTACATATGTGTCTATTTGGAATGTTTAAAACCCCCTTTACAGATCAAGTCCATTCACATTGTTGTGCCATTATCTTTTAATTTGGTGCATTTAATGTAATTGTTGCTGTTCTGTCGTCTCATCATGCATGCCAGATGTCATACTCATGTCTCTTCGCAGTCGTCTTTATAAGTATTTTTGGCAAAAACACTTTTTAATGGTCAATAGTCACTTTTTGCATGTTTTCACCAAAATGGTAATGTGGTTGGACTTAAATAGTTAGCATGCTTAGACTTTGTTATTTGCATTTATTAAGGTCAGAGGAACCATGCTTTTGTGTATTCAACACTGTATATTCAGGAAGAGTCGCAGTTACACCTTAATGGATATTCTTACTCTTATTCTTATTCTTATTCTTACTTTTTTTAAATGGGAAGGCTGTAACCTGAGTTAACATCTTTTTGGTGATCCCTAATGCATTAATAGGTCTGCTCTATTAAGTCTTAGTTGTGCCTCATTTGCTTCTTTCATGTTTAACTCATAGAGGTAGCCGCTGATGTATGTTAGAGGTAGGTAATTGGTATACTTTTCCTATGATCTTTTGACTTATTCTCAGACCCTACAAGAATTCGATTTGTTTGATCTATTTCATTGGAATGGTGCCATCAATTTAGGTTGACTCTACTCCCTTTCACATATATTGGTACCTTTTCTGTAAACATCACACTGATGCACCTCTTCGTTATGTATTCCTTTTACTATATTCATATATCATTTAATTCAAATTTGTCTTGAACATCATCTCAGTAAAAAAGGAAACACCTTTTCTTATATGTCACCTTTTCTATGTATTCAGTTTTAACAAAACCATGTTATGTGATGTTTAGTCCCGATCTAACTACATCACTTGACCATGCAGTTGAAGAGGCTTGGGTCAAATTTGCTTGTTCCTGCCAGGTTCAACAAACTCCTAAAAGTTGTGCCCTTTTATTTTAGAAATGTTGCCGCCAAAACCAATAGGAGTTACTCTAATAAATTGGGCCAAATATCTCAAACCTCAAGTTATATCAATTATTCTTCGTGGTATACAGTTTTTCATCCGTCATCATCAATCATGTCTAGTCGTTCACTTCTCAAAGACCAGCACGATGGAACTGATAGGTGGAATATTGTTGCAAGGAAGTTCCGTAAGTGGAACGTTTATCAGAAAAATGCTCCAACTAAGCTTTTTTGTGTTTCGTCCATGATATTGATTGATGCAGAGGTTTGACTGTTGATTTACTTGCATTACATTATTCTTACTATATGTTGCAAATAGATTGATTACAACACATATGGCCTAATTTGTCGTTTCATCCAAGATGCCAGGATCCAGGAAAGTACTATTGCGTAGTCATTGAAGGTAGAGATTGAGCTAGGAATTGAAGATTTGATGAGATTTGAGCTTCTACTCTTGGGTTTTCCTCTCTATCTTTTATTCTTTCCTTATGTTCTGCTGTTTTTTTGGTTTATCCCTATCTTCTCATGGGTTTTATGAACATATGTAATTAGAGCATTGATGTTAGGATTATTTTGAACTCTTATATGGATTAAATACTCATTTTCCCTTTATAATTGTGATTAATGATTAGATTATGTTGATTTTACTCTTTATTTAATGCATCTTATTGATTGGCCACCAATAAGACTGTTGGGTTCGCTTGATTGATGTTTGATAAAGCTAGATTGAGCGTAGAATTTAAGTTTAATTGTTTGAGAAATTGAAATTTGTAAGTTGAATAAATCATTTTGTTAAAGAGGTAGAGATACACTCATTAACCTCATATAACTATTTAGTATTTATAATGAAAATTGGGGTTTAATTAATTAATTAAGAGATTAATGAATAAATTGAACTAAACACTTATTTGGAGACTTGAGAGAGCACTACTTATAGGTAATTTAATATCCTTGGCTAGTATAATCTTTCATTAAGAAACACATATTGTGGGGATTTGATTAAGTAATTTTGAAATACTCGATAAATAATCCTAAATCCCATTTTATTCTTAAAGTCCAAGAATCACTTGTTTTTATTTTATTTTTTAATTTCAAAATTTACTTCTCTTCACTATTGATAATTGTATAACTCAAATTAGGCCAAATTGTGATAATTAATACTTGATCGGGTTTTAGAATCAAATCCTCGAAATAACAATACTTATCACTTTATTACTTAGCGCGAACTGTGTACTTGCAATGGTGAACAATAAGGTGTTAAGTTTCCATATCTCTGCCAATAATGGCGTTTTATGCCTTTTTTCAATTTCATGCAAGTATCTACTTTGAAATGATAATGCTTGCATGGTGTATCCCAAGATGGTTTATGTAATTGAGGACACCAAAGTGGTTCTAATCGGCTGAGGGTCCGATTAGGAAGGCGTTTGGAGGCAAAAAAAAGGCCAGTTGATAGATTAAAGCGTGATATATATGTTTTGGTCCATTTGGGAAGGCGTTTCTTGCAGATGGACTTAACAAAAAAAGTAGCTTCTGCCAGAAGTTGCATCCGACTGCTTTTTTCATAGTCGAGAAACAGCTTCAACGTGGCGACCGTTGGGGCATTAAATGGCTTTTAAACTCCGCAACGTCCTTCTCTAATACTCCATATCAACTCCTCTTCCCTTTTCCATCTACCTCACAGAGCCATGGTGTAATATCCCGAATTTTGGGACTAGAAGCATAAGATTAAGCCTGGATTAAGTGAACTGCTAGACCCTGGTTTAGCAAATGTCCATATGAGACATGTTTAAATTCCCCAAAATTCCTTTATATCCTTGGATATTAAAATGAATTATATTGGTGAGCTAAAGAGCTCGGGGAATAACAAAATAAAGTGATTAGAAGTCACACATAATATAATAACGTGGAATACAAAGTAATTTTGCTACCGGTGAAATTCCCAGTATAACAGTAATGATTGTGTGACATATTTCGATGGGTAAATGATGATGAAAAATTATGAAACTTTCTAGAATGAAATTAGACTTATCAAGATTTAATTTGATAGGTCATATGAGTCATTTGGAGTTGTACACAAAGAGAAATGAATTTTTGAAGTTAGCCCAGTGAAATTAATTATTTTCTGGGGCAGCATCCAAAGATTAATATTCTGGAAAGAGTGAGCTTTCAATTGGCCAAATATTATATTTTTCCTTCAAACTAGACTCAATAAGGGTTGTATAGCCTTTGGAATCACTCCAATTGGATATCTACACAATTAGATATGAATTTTCAAACATTAATGAAAATTCTGCCAAATTGGATATTATATGCGAAAATTAGAATTTTGGACCAATGAGGGAGTGCCACGTGTCCAAGTCATTTTCTGATTCATTTAATCAGCAATTCTCCATCTTCTTCACCATTTTCACGCAGAAACAAACCAGGAGAGAGAGAGAAGCTTTGATCGAAAATGGAGAAAGGGAGGAGAGAGAAAATCTTTTTCCTCCGAAACACTGCCGAAACGGCATCCTCTCTCAAAGTACCTTTCAGGAAACTTCATCTACTCATCGAGATCTTCATTTCTACGATTTTGGATTTTCATTTGGAGGTGTTTGGCGCTGTCTCACCAGCGGGGGTGTTGCCGGAATTCCAAACCGTTTGCAGAAATGAGTAGAGGTAAGCGTAAGCTTCCTTTTTAACCGATTGATTTGTTGTTTGGATGAGTAAATAGGAAGTTGGGTACTGTTCATGACTGGTTTTAAAGGATGTTTTAATGGCTAAATGATGTCTAATGAGTATTTAAATAGCTAATCATTTGATTAGGAGTAGCAAAGAAGTGATTAGGCAAAAGAAAACAAGAAAACAACATATTGCACCTAAGAATCTGATTTTCTTCCCTGTGTTGACGTGGAGAAGGAGTAAGAATTTGATGATTTTGATGCTTCCATTGGCTTTAGGAGGCAAAATTGTGTGAGTATGCAAGTGTTCATGAATTTTGGATACTTGTACATGAATTTAGAAGTTTTAGAAGTTAAAGGGTAAATGCTGTGTATTTCGTTTTCTGGAGGCAGTGTTATGGTGATGAGTTTTTGAGTAATCAAATGTTATCCAATGACCATGAAACTTTCCAGTCTAAAATTAAAGACATAGAAATTTAATTTGATAGGTCATAATGGTTAATTGGACAAGTATGCTATGAGATATGAATTGTTAAAGATATGCCATGTTTTCTGGAAAGAATCTGAAACAATTGGTGTTTGAAAAATTTCTGGGAATGGTGTAGTGGTGGCGTTTAAAATCGAGTATTTTTATATAAAACTAAACTTAAAGGGATTCAAATAGATCTTTGAATCACTTCAATTGGAGTTCTATAAAATTAATTATGATTTTTTAAAGTTTGGTCAAAAATGCTGGTAGATTGAGTACCATGCGAATTTGAGTAAGAAATTGGCCAAATATAATTGGAATGAACTCCAAGGGTGAAAGTAAGCCTATAGGGCTAATGTGGGCCATTGGGTATTCACTTTTCATGGCTCTAATGATGTTATCACTTGCCTAGGACCATGAAGTGACAAATAAGAAGCAATGGTTGGCGGATCAAGGGACAAGAAGAGAAGGACATAAAGTCCGAGAGATAGTGAACTTACCTTTTCTGCATGTATGTGATATGTATGTCTTGCATTGATCATGTGACTGCTTTGCCTATTTGTGTGGAACATGTATGATTGGTTGAAGCTCTGTTATATTTTTGCAATGGCCATATGTATGTCATAACATCGAGCAAGCAGCATGTCATTATGTTGGCATGAAATAGTGTAGGCAAGCATGTCATGCATTCATATATATCTGGCATGCATAGTGGTAATGTTTACTACTGAGATTCTCTCGAATCTCACTCCTCCCAAACAACCATTCAGACAGGTGAGCATTGGAAACGTGCTGAGATCAGAAAAGAGGTATTCACGAAGAGGACCGTTGCTGGTTGTTTGAAGGCCTTTTAGTTATACCAACTGTAACGACCCGCCTCATATATCCCTTATTACTGACCTTACTCAGAGTAGCAATGCGTAGTTCAGTGGGCACACAGGAATAGCATAAATATACTGATAATATTAATATAATATTGCTTGATTATAATACAAAAGTTTCCCCACCAGGGGTTTACATAATATTTACAGACCTTAATAACTAAAAGGCCTTCAAACAACCAGCAACATTCCTCTTCGTGCATACCTCTTTTTTTATCACAGCACGTTTCCAATGCTCACCTGTCTGAATGGTTGGTTAGGAGGAGTGAGATTCGAGAGAATCTCAGTAGCAAACATTACCACTATGCATGCCAGATATATATGAATGCATGACATGCTTGCCTACACTATTTCATGCCAACATAATGACATACTGCATGCTCGATGTTATGACATACATATGGCCATTGCACAAATATAACAGAGCTTCAACTAATCATACATGTTCCACACAAATAGGCTAAACAGTCACATGATCAATGCAAGACATACATATCACATACATGCAGAAAAGGTAAGTTCACTACCTGGTGGACTTTATGTCCTTCTCTTCTTGCCTCTTGATCCGCCAACCATTTCTCTTTCTTTATCACTTCATGGCCCTCGGCAAGCAATATTGTATTAATATTATCAGTATATTCATGTTATTCCTGTGTGCCCACTGAACTACGCATTACTACTCTGAGTAAGGTCAGTAATAAGGGATATATGAGGTGGGTCGTTACACATGGTGGACTGCTTCTTCATCCTTGCATCTCCAGCACTGCGTCAGTGTCGTTGAGTGGAAAGGGTCGCGGAGGTGGGAAGTCAAAGTCGCCATCAGTAGTGGGTCCCCGTTGAAAGGTTGTGCTTCTCTTAGCTCTCCCTTCTGTATCTTCATTGTTGCATGCAAGTAGCGTGTTAGCGCTGTTGAGTAATGGCAATGTCGGAGCTCAGAAGAAGTCGCCATCAGTCAATGGGTCACCGTTGAGAGGTTGTCATTCTTTGACCTATCCCTCATGCAGCAGCTGTTGTGTGTAGCACTAACGATCTGTCCTTCCAGTTGTTTGGCCAGATCTGTTGGTCAGTGTTGGGATCCGTGGTCGGTCAATCTGGTGTGGTGGCTGGATCTCCTCTGCTTTGGTTTGCTCTGGTTTTTGGCGTGCGTGCAGAGGTCTGTAATCAGCTGAACATTGCTTCCTTCCCTTGCTATTTTGGTTTCACAGGTCTAGGATCTCCTCTGGTTTGGCTTCCTGTCTTCCCCTGATCTTTTGCTTTGTTAGTGGTTGCTTCCTTCTCCTGTGCTTTATCTATGTACATTATTTTGCTTTTGTCTCTTCTTTCTTTGATGTCTCATTTGACTTCATTTTATGTGCCTTCGATTTTCAATATGGCAATTCGTTTTTTCGCTTCGAATTTACTCATTCCTTTTGTGTTTCACTTTTCCACTACTTCATTCTTTACTTGTTACTATACCTTTTTTTGTCTATAGTTCCGTATAGACTTTCCTGATATAAAAACAACCTCTATTTTTCCTTGTACCGATATCATAAGCTGAGATCGTAGGTTTTATAGATTTCAAGAATTTGCTTGTAATTTTTTATTTTTTTGGATTTGTATGCTTGTTTTTCCTTTTCCATATGATTATATGAATCTCAGTCTACCATAATCATATTGACATCACTGAACTCGGTTGCTTTCGTGATCCAAACTTGATTAAAAAATGGGGTTATATTGCTGTGGATAATTCTCGCAAATGTGAAAGATCCATATGATGACTTCCTAATTTTGAATAGATTGAAGATATTTTAATATATTTGGGAAGTTATCACTACTAAATTAAAAAAAAATTCTTAAGATTTTATAAGATATCAATTAGGTGTATCGTTTATAGGATTCTAAATTAAAATAGAAGTTTTTTTTAAAATCTATGAAAGAAGCAATAAAAAAAATAATTTGAAGTTTTCACAAATAAAAAAAAGAAAAAGAACAAAGATTCAATTTCTATAATAATAATAATAATAATATTTCCTTTCCTTTTCTTCTTGGTAGCTTGAATGCAGTGTTTTTAAAGCCACCAATTTGAACACATAGTGAGACTTAATATCCAAGAAAGAGTAAGTCACAATTGATATAAAAAGAGGAGGTGGTAGCCACATATTATCACAAATCACCGTCTTGAATCACAAAAAATGAGAAAGAAAGGAGTTCAAGTTTCATTATTCTTCTTCTACACGGAAGGACGAGAGGACTGTGGAGAGGAGAAGATATTAGAGTAGCCACTTAGACAGAGGAACGATTGGAGCTTAAAGATGAGGCTTTGAATAATCAATACTTTATTCATTTTTCTTTTCTCTCTTTTTTTTTGAGATTTTGAATTATGAACTTGCTGTTTCTCTTTAGTTATGTTTAGTTAGTTTGTGCAACCTAGAGAAGCTATGAACTTATGGATGTATTAGACTTTGTTTTCATTGTTTATTTATAATTAATATTAATTTTGGTTACTTAATCTTGTTTAGTTTTATCTATTTAGTGCTTGGTCATCATTAAATATGAATTTGAGCATTAGGATTTACCTTGATGAAGGAAATTTTAATTAGGCTTTGAAATTAAGTAATATGGGATTAGATTACAATTTAATTTATGATTAGGATAGACATATACCTAATGGCCTCATATAATTGTTGAAGAGTGTGTTTGAGTTATCTTGCCTCTTGAGTAATTATGTTAGACGTAAAATTTATACTTAAGAGGGTTGTGAGTAGACCGATAGGTACTTATAGCTATTTATACTTGAGATTAAAAAAATTGATATTAAGGCTAATTAAATTAGTGAAATTAAGGTTTATGAAGTTAATAAGGGATTAGTAACTCTAGGTTGCTTGTTTGATAATTGTGATAAATTTTTTTAATTTGATTTTAATTTTCTTTTCACTTATTTAAATTCAATTTGATTTGCTCAAATTAAATAAAAGTGTAAAATCAATGTTCAACCAGGTTTAGGTACCAAGTCCTCATGGGAACAATACTTTATTAACTCTTTATTACTTGATACGGCCCATATACTTGCAGAGTTATAGGTTATAAATATTTTCTCTATCAAGTTTTTGGAACCATTGCCGAGAACTTGTGTGCCCACATTGTTTGGTTGGAATTAATTGAACATTAGTAGTTTAAGATTGAGTTTTGTAAATATTTTTGAGTTTTTTTTCTCATTTTTTTCATCTTTTAAAAAAAAAAGGATTATCCACAGTATTCATGGGAGCATTCATTTGTTGATAAATTATCAAATCTTTGTTCTTTACTTAAGATGCATGTGGGTTGGATGAGACAAGCATATGGAAAATACTGGTTGGAATGAAAATGTTGATTCTTCTCCTTATAATTTCTTTTCTTGTATTTATTGTAGAGAGTCATTTATATGAGAATTGTCAATATAGCACAAGTAGTCATTATGGGAGAGATGATTTTACTAGGAACCAAACTTGTTTTGAGAAGTCTGGCTCAAGACTTTAAACTTAGCTCTTCTTGGGAGGCAACCCAAGGTTTTAGTTTCATGTTTATGTGATTTTGTAGGATTTTTGGAGCCCTAATGATTTGTCCCATTTTGGTAGCAAGGATCAAGAGCCATTGAAATGCAAGTCAAGGCCAAATAGGAAAGTTCCCTTATACTTTTCTTTGATTTGTCGTATTTGATTGTGATGACATGTTTAATGTCAAACGCCTTAATATTTTGACATTTATTAAAGTATTAAAACACAGTTCAATGGGCATATAGAAATAGTACAATATACTGATGTAGAATTCTTGATTACATTATAAAAACAAATCCCCACTGGGTTTGTAAAAGTTACAATATCAAAACCTAAAAACAATGAAAGACTATCAGATAACCAACATAAAATTTTCTTGATCAGCACCGGATCCTCAGTTATCGATATCTACTATTTTGCCCTCTGAACCGCTTCTTCTAATTGAGTTAATTATTGAATTATGGAAAGGGTGAGATTCATATGAATCTCAGTAGTAATATACTATCAATCATATAAAATGTGAAAAATAAACATGCAATGCAATATTTATCATGATGAAGCAATCAAAATGTCAAGCATATGCCTAACAATGTTCAGGAACCAAAACAATGATTTTTCCCGGGATCAAAATGATTGCTTGATCCCTACTTGTACACAACAAATCACATCGTGACCATCCTGCAGACAGCATATTTATGATCATATCTACTATGTTGTAATCACCCTGCACACAACATATTCTTGTGATTACACCTAATGGGTAAAAACACTATATAGGCTCATAATGTAATACCTTATTTTCAATAGCCACGTATACATCAAATGTATAATTACACATAACCACCACACTCTTTTTATCAAATACAAATAGTAGTGCCTTACACTACGATCTTCACTTCACCTTCATATCTCCTCCGATACATATCTTCCTACACTCTTCACCTGTCTAAGTGGTTGGTTGGGAGGAGTGAGATTCGAGAGAATCTCAGTAGCAAACATTACCACTATGCATGTCAGATATATATGAATGCATGACATGCTTGCCTACACTATTTCATGCCAACATAATGACATATTGCATGCTCGATGTTATGACATACATATGGCCATTGCACAAATATAACAGAGCTTCAACCAATTATACATGTTCCGCACAAATAGGCAAAGCAGTCACATAATCAATGCAAGACATACATATCACATACATGCAGAAAAGGTAAGTTCACTACCTCTCGGACTTTATGTCATCCTCTTCTTGTCCCTTGATCCGCCAACCATTGCTTCTTCTTTGTCACTTCATAGCCCCAAATAAGTGATAACATCATTAGAGATATGAAATGTAAATACCCAATGGCCCACATTAGCCCTATAGGCTTACTTTCACCCTTGGAGTTCATTCCAATTATATTTGGTCAATTTCTTACTCAAATTCGCATGGTACTCAATCTACCAGCATTTTTTACCAAACTTTGGAAAATCATAATTAATTCTATAGAACTCCAATTGAGGTGTTTCAAAGCTCTATTCAACCTTATTTAGGTCTAGTTTCAAAGGAAAATATAGCCATTAGCTATATGTGAACATTTTAACATGAAATTTCCCTTTTCTAATCTCTATTTCAGAATTTCAGTTAACACGATTAACTTTGAAAATTCACCATTAATTCTAAGAAAATAAAAATTGAGTGGTTCCAATTCTTATGTGAAGATATTTGAATATAATTTCACATAAAAATACTAAAGTTTGGCCAAGACAACCACAAAATTCTCAAAATTTCGCCCAACCACACTGTTTCAGGTTTCTTTCCAGAAAACAGGGCAGACATTTAAAAATTCATATCTCCCAATATACTTGTCTAAGAATTACAAACTACCCATCCAATTAAAGCTATATGTCTCTAATTTAACTCTGGAAAGTTTTAGAATTTTTTGGATAAGGTTTTCCCTATGAAAAATTTCGCACAACATCACTGTTTCAGATTCTTTCCAGAAAATAGGGCATATCTTCAACAATTCATATCTCCTACTATACTTATCCAAAAATTAAAAAATACCTACCATATTAAAGCTCCACATGTCTAATTTAAGCCTGAAAAATTTCATAATTATTGGATAATATTTGATTCCTCAAAACTCATTACAATGACACTGCCTCCAGAAAACAAAATTCACAGCATTTACTTTTCAACTTCCAAAAATTCTCAATTCATATACAAGCATCCAAAAATCATGCGCACTTGCATACCCACACAATTTTGCCTCCTAAAGCCAATGGAAGCATAAAAATAATCAAATTCCAACTCATCCTACATGAAACACTACAGGGAAGATCTTAGGATTCCTGAAAATAGTTTGTTGTTTTCTCGTTTTCTCTTACCTAATCACTTCCTTGCTACTCCTAATCAAGTGATTAGCTATTTAAACACTCATTAGACATGATTTAGCAATTGAAAACACCATTTTAAACCATCCATGAATAGTACCCCACTTCCAATTTACTCATCAAAACAACAAATCAATCGGTTAAAAAGGAAGCTTACGCTTACCTCTACCCGTTTCTGCAAAAAGTTTGGAATTTCTGCAACACTCCGGCCGGTGAGACGGCCCCAACCACCTCCAAATGAGAATCCGAAACCATAGAAATAAAGATCTCGATGAGTAGAAGAAGTTTCATGAAGGGTAATTTGAGAGAGGATGTCATTTCGGCAGTGTTTCGGAGGTTGGAATTTTCTCTCTCCTCTCCCTCCATTTCTCATCCGATCACTCTCTCTCTCTCTCTTTTCTGGTTTTCTGCATGAAATGGAGGAGGAAGATGATGGATTTAATGGATAAATGGAGTATTAAGTGGCCTACCATGTGTCATACTCCTATTGGCCCAAAAATCAAATTTTCGCACAAAATACCAAATTCTGCAAATTTTTCATTAACTTTGAAATTTCATATCTAATTGTGTAGATATCCAATTAGGGTAGTTCCAAAGGTTATGAGACCCTTATTGAGTCTAGTTGTAATACAAAATATAAAATTTGGCCAATTGGAAGCTCATTCTTCCCAGAATTTTAATCTTTGAATGCTATCCCAGAAAATAATTAATTTCGCTAGGCTAACTTCAAAAATTCATTTCTGTTTGTGTACAACTCCAAATGACTTATATAATCTATCAAATTAAAGCTTGATAAGTTTACTTTAATTCTGGAAAGTTTCATAACTTTTTACCATCATTTACCCATCGAAAAAGGTCACACAATCACCACTGTCACACCAGGAATTTCACCGGTGGCAAAATTACTTTGTGTTCCACTTCACTATGTTGTGTGTGACTTCCAATCACTTCATTTTGTTATTCCCCAAGCTCTTCAGCTCACCAATGTAATTCATTTTAATATCCAAGGATATAAAGGAATTTTAGAGAATTTAAACATGCCTCATAGGGACATTTGCTAAACCAGGGTCTAGCAGTCCACTTAATCCAGGCTTAATCTTATGCCTTGTGTAGTCTTAATGAGTTCCATAAATCTTAATGCATGATTAATTGCTTAAATTCATATAGGAATATATTGGGTTAGTAATTAATTATAGAATTACTTGACCTTGGAAGAGCTAGTAATTAAATTAGGGAAACTCGATTATCAATCATGTGGAATAAATTGGACTAGAATAGATAAGTAATTCAATCCATAATTTATTAAGTGAAATCTAATGCCTATGACTTTTTCTCATATTTGTCTTCATATCACTTGTATTTATATTTCATCATTTTTATCTTGCGATCTCAATCACAACTAATCGACTAACTAAATAGTACTAAGATTACCAATTTGGTACTTAGTGATCAATCCTCGTGGGAACGATACTCTACTCACTTCTATATTACTTGTTTACGACAGTATACACTTGTACTTTCTAAATACACCATCCTACACTCATAACAATACGCTCTATATGATAGTCACACAAACACATTCCTTCGAGAAGGATGGTGAGAAAATTCAGCTTGTACCCTTACCACTAGATAAATTCAGGCCACTGGTGTCTTTAGTCGAGAAGTCACAACTAAAGGTGATGAAATCCGAACCCCAGACGCTGAGTTCTATTCTGGTGCCCAACACGGATAGCAAGTCTATCACACCACTGGGAGTTATGCCCTTAAGGTCCAAATTTTCAGCTGAAGAGATACCACCTGGGTTGCCACCTAATAAGCAAGATTACAACACAGACGCAGACCAAAGATCCAAAAAAATCAAGAAACTACATGAGCCGGTCTGTGGTAGAATTCAAAGGCAGAAACTCAAATCACAAAGGAACAAGCATCAGAGACATCAAATCTTTAATATGGGAGATTTGGTTTGGATTTATTTGTGAAAAGAACGGTTTCCAAAACAACCAAAAGCTAAATTGTCTCCACGAGCTGATGGTCTATTTAAGATTATGAAGAAGATCAATGATAATGCATACAAAGTTGAACTATCAGGTGCGTATGGAGTCTCTACTATTTTTAACGTTACTGACTTTTCTCCCTATATTGATGATAATGATGCTAATTTTAACTCGAGGATGAGTTTCGTCCAAATTGGGGAGAATGAAATAGAATGATAATGAAGCATAATGATGGCAATGCACGATGGTACACATTAGCTGACATTGTTTTATCTTTTTTTTGCTTTCATTCCGTTGCTTTTATCTTATCTTATCTTATCTCATCTGTCTACCATTGCTTTCTATTTTTTTTTTTCCAGTTTGTACAAGAGCTCCTAAACTAGTATAAATAGGAGTCCAATGTGCTTGTAATGCATCAAAGAATTAAGTAAACATTTGAGTGTTAGAGTTTCTGAACCACTGACGTTAGAATATGACATGAAAATTTGATACTATAATCAAGTATGTGAAAAAGTTGAAGGACACGCACATGGACAACATTACCTATTTTTGCCTCTCCTCCCTTTAATCTCTCTATCTCCTCTAGTTTTGACTCTTCAATTCGCCTCTTCAACCTACTTTCTTTCAAACTTTCTGAATTGTGATCTCTTGAAGCTTTCTTTGTATCTCTCTAATTCTCTATCCCTTTCTCTCTGCCTTACTGTCTTGCTTTCCCTCTGTCTAGGGATGAGTTTGCATTAGGTTATAATGGAATCAATAAGCACCTAATGCTCAACGGTCAAACGACGTCGCTCCACCACCCAGCAAGCCACTCAAAGTCCCAAACGATTTTCCTCTCTCGTTTAAGGGCTTGTTTGGATTAGTGATTGGAGCCTTCAAAAGTGGATTTTCAATATGACTTACGTATACAAGGTAAGTATATAAAAGAAGTGTTGTCTCAACTTATATGCATAAACACTTATGAACCTCCCATTCGCTCAACCAAATACACACTAAGTGTTGATTGATGCCCCCACTTCCCCATCTCTCTCTATTTTTTTTTTTTTTTTTTGCCATTCCCCTCTCTCTTTATTAGTCACTCTTTTTGTTGTTTTTATTAAAGTCAATCATTTTTTTATTTAACCATCTTTATAATTAAAAAAAACCTTGCAATTATTTTTGAGAAAATGCAGAAAAAGAAAATAAAAATTACAAAAGCCTAAATCAAGTATTTCCAATCAAATAAGTTGTGAATTGCTTATCATGTATGTAGTCATTACCAATTCTAGGTAATAAATTTGATTTGAGGTTTTTCAATTTCCAGATTCTTTTTAAATCATTTTCCCATTATTTTTTAAAGACTTAAGATTTTTTCACGAGAATCTATAAGTTCCTATATAAAGCCACCAAGATATGATTTGGTTATATTGACTGTAAGTAACAAAGAAATATCTAAAAATGGCTGACAATCCATTATTAACTAGCTTCTCTATTATTGTTGAACACAATTCCTAATGAATAACTTCTAAATACAATAATATTGATTAAGTTTTTAAAACATAAAACAAGTAAAAATGAAATTTTATCAACTAAAAAGTTGATAATGAGATAATTATCATATCATCCTATTACGAAACCAATTTCCTAATAAATAAAATTTAAATACAAAAATATTAAAAAGATAACCGTTTTGGCTTGTCAACCAATATTACCAAACCAACAAAATAACCATTTTGGGTGCTTATTCTTTTTGACACTGCTTATGCCACAACACAATGTATGCTTTAGGACACATGGATTTTATCTAATTACACAATTACTCATTCTTATATATATAGCCAGGAAATCGGGCCGAGCCCATCGGGCTGGCCCATTTAAGCCCTTTTAAATTATGGGCTGGGCTTGAAAAATGGAGCTTCAAAAAAAAGTCGGGCCTAAAAAAACCAGCCCTGTATTCTGGATTCACTTGAAGCCAATTGCTATTGAAGAAACTCTATGTGCCAAGAAAGATTTATGAATAGATGAGAACATTAATTAATAACTAACTTTCAAAATGTAGAGTTTAGCCAGGGTTATTTTTGTAATTGAAATTTTATATTTTAATTTTTTATTATTGGAAATAATTACAATTTTTAGGAATACATATTTCTCCATAAAGTAATTTTTAACTTTACCCTTTGCTTAAAGACATATGGAATACATATTATTAATGAAAAAAAGTTCATGGTACTTAAAATTATGCAAAACAGGTTATACACTAAAACATAGGACTTTCCTAGTAAGCTCTATAAAATGAGAGCGAGTTGATTTGCTCAAAACAAATATGCAACTTTTTGAGACCACCAAAGTTGTCATGAGATGTCGTCTCACATTTTCCTTAGCTTCGAATTTTTTTATTTAATGAAGAAGCAATTAATCCTTGACATGGCCCCAGTTAAGGATGGGCCCTATAACAAAAAAGCTGTAAACAAAGTATTAAGAAATCATAAATACATGTGGTTGTTCTTGCATTCTAGGGTATAATCTGAAGTCTGCTGCTAATTTTTTGAATGGGTTGTAATAAAACTCCAAGTTTCCTGGGCAAAGGTTAATACTCAAAGCTCGAGCATTCTTCGTCATAAATTTTATGACCTCAAGCTCATCTTCATAACCAACGAAGTTACCAAGAATGAACTCCTTCAGATGTAATGAAACACATAAAGGAACATCAAGTATCAGGTCAGGCGGTGATGAAGAACCAAGCTGACACAAAGAGAAATTTAAGTTAAAAAACTACTAATGGATGTATTACAATAAAAAAAAGGGGGGGAAATCTCATAAAAAGGCCATCAAAATATCAAATTCTCAAATCAGTGATTTCCTATTAAAATGAGCATTAAATTTTTTTATCAAGTATAGCCAATCCCTTATTAATTGTAGGAACCACACCTGATTTAGAGTTTTGAAATTTTGGAAGTAAGATTTTGGGGGAGACACCAAAAAAAAGGTAATGAAACAAATAATTAAAAAAATCAATATTTTCTCTAAAAAAGGTTAAAATCTTTAAACCTTGCCAATTACAAGCTTTTGGAGTTTGGGAAAGTTTTGAAGACAATTCACCATCTTAGTCTACCCATGAACGGCGCATTCCAGTTTGGTTAAATTTTTAAACATTGGCATATCATCACTAAATGGCTACATAACCTTCTTTGAATACAAAATCATAATGAAATCTCATGGAGAAAAAGAGAAAAATTTACTGATCATGTTAAATTCATACCTGCCGGTACCAATACATGCTTAAAGATGTAACATTAGATAAAACTTTCAATGGGAACAGACATTGTGGAACTTCTGCACTGACCAAGTGGTTAAGTCCTTTGATGTTAAGTGGATAGTAAGAGCTTAAATCCGAAATATTTAGTACCAAGTCTTTAAGCAAAGCACTTGAAGAAAGAATCATTTCCAAGCTTATAACATCTCCAAATTTAACATCTTTCAAATGCAATACTTCAAGTAAAGGCAAATTAATACGAGAAAGATTGCCCACAATTATTCCACTCAACTTTAAAACCTTAAGGTTATTAGCAGTGAAAACCCTAGAAGGCAACTCACACTTGTAGTCCTTCTTTGAGTGCCAATTTTTACCTAGATGTAGGTCTAGATGTTCAACTTTATTACTAATTATAACAGTATCAATCCACTTGCTAATCTTCTTAGGCCTAAAAGGCTCTCGAGTTTCAAAATAATCAAACTTAAGAATGAACTTTCTGACAAACTTCAAATCTACAAATTTGAGTATTTTGTCCATGAATTGATAGAAGAATGCAAGGTTTTGAAAGTCTCGACGATAAAGGGAGAGTGGGAAGAGAACGCCAAAGTGATCTCCATCTGTTGGATTTGAGGGTTGTGGCAACTGCTTCTTTAGTGGTAAGAAAAGAGAGAATATAAATAAGCACAGAATTTGGCAAATCATTGATACTGTCTAGTTTTCTTCTACACTTTTTGTTTATTGCTTCTGAATTCTCCATAACCTTCAAATGAACTGAGGTTGAAACGAAGGTTGTGTTTGAAGTTTAAGCCTCACAACAGGCCCAGCAACTTTGTATTAAACAAAAATCTGAGGGAGAAGAAGGATGGTTTATACCAGACAAACGGGGAGCTCAACGGAGAATAGACATGAGATCATAATCACCCTAGCCTGTTATGTGTAACACTCCAATTTTCAATCACCAATATTCCTCCTATGTAATTGAAATACCAAATGGAATAAAATTGTGAATTACCTATTATATAGATCAAAAATTGGCCAAACCAAAGGAAAAGAAACAAGAAATGATTTACCGGGATAAATCATAAATTGTAGGGGCAAAATCATAATTTTTTCACAATATGGGAATAAATTTTTTTCCCTAATTTTCCTAATGATCTCAATTATATGAGTATTAAAAAGGGGTAAATGGCTATTTGATAATGAATAAGCCCATTTTGGTGAATTATTAACAAACAAGGCCAACTGGTCAAAGTTAAAAAACAAAAGTCAACAACTTACAATATGACAATGGGATAGTGAGATCAATATATTTCCCTCAATTCTCATGCATCTCATGGCTGAATGAAGAAGCATGAAGGGAAATGAGGTTTGTGGACCAATAGACAAATGCCACTTATGTTAAGTTATTGTTTTAACTTAACTTAATATATATATATATATATATATATATATATATATATATATATATATATTAATAATACAAATCATTCCCTCATTCCACATTCATTCTCATTCTCGTGAGATCAAACCAGCGAGAACGAGAGAGAGACGAGCAGCAAGAAGAAGCTAGGTTTGATTCTAAATCAAGGTAAGAGGCTTGGAACTTGTGATTCATGCTTCTTAAACGCACTATGATCTCTCTTTCTCATCTCTTTATCTTTGAACCATGGTTTTTGAAGAGCTTCCAAGAGGAGAGAGAGAAAACAGTCGGACGTTGAGGAGAGAGAAAGTGAAGAAACTCAAAGGTAACTCTCCAAACATGATTCTATAGCTTAAGTGGATGCTATTAGTGTGATTTTTGGTATGGTTTGGTTGTTATAGTGAATGAAAGATGTAGAACTCCAAAGACTTTGAAATTCAAGTTATCCCCAAACTTTAACCAATGATCATGTTAATAGCTAATAGTTTGATTATAAGTAGAAAGGAGGTGATTAAGCAAGTCAGAACGAGAAACCGACACAATTTTTTTGAGAACTTAAAATCTAGACCCTAAGCTGAATGTGATAAAGGAGATGGAATTTGATAATTCTGATGAATCCATTGGATTTAGATGATGAAATTGTGTAGGGTATATGTTGATGACTAAGTGAGAAAAGCCCCAGAATGAGAAATGACAAAATTTGCTTTGAAACACAAATGAAAAGGCAACCAAGGGTATTTTTGTCATTTGACCAATTCGAGGTCAAAAATGTATTCTACACACAAAATTGTGTAGGAATAGCCCAAGTCATAAGTTTTGATAAATTACAGTAGACCGGGGTCTACAGAGGCATTTTGGTAATTTATCATCGTCAAGCTAAGTTAACCAATATCATGATATCAAAATAAGGCATAAATGAGTGATAACTCATCTATGATATTTAGTATTGTAGGACTTGAGGACGGTCCAAAGTTTAAGTTTCCTGAGCTCCGAATTGAGAGGAAAGAACACAAGGAAAGCAATAAGTTAGTAACATCCTTCTTACATATACTATGTGATGCCTATTTTTAATGTCATACATGTAACATGAGCTAGTGTTCTAGACACACCCATTCGCCATGTTATGGTCGAGGACCCAACAGGGGCACCAAGTCGACTAAGGGTAGATGTAAAGTTTGACCTTAGGCTAGTGTACACACATACGTTCGATCATTTTACATTTCATGACATTGCATATCTATTTTCGTATTTTATTGTATGTAAGCATGTTGCTACTAAGATTTTCTCAAATCTCATTCTTTCCAAACAACAAAACTATTTCAGCCGAAGCAGGTAGCTCAAAAGGCAAGGCAGCGGCTACCGATGATTAGAGTCCCAAAGTTTCATTGCGATTATAGCGCCTCCGTATGTACTTAGTTATTATTGTTTTGGTACTCTTTGAACATGTATCTATATGTGTTATCAAACCCTTTGAGGGTAGTCTTCGGTAATATAAACTAATATGATGTATTTATATATTTCCGCTATGTTATACACTTTATGTTACCTAATATGCTTATTACCCATAATTATTTATTGTTTGAGAAGGGGCGTTACAATTTTTGGTATTAGAGCATAAGCATATACTCAAACATAAAGCGGTTTTGGAAAAATGCGGAAATGACATGGTATGGTTTACATGAGATAGGAGGTAAGGTAGTTGGAAACTACTTAAGAATGTTAAACAAGAGGGAAAACAATGGAATGGATAAGTTAGGAATGAATTTGTAGTGATTTCCAAAGTGTAATCAGTGTTGCATAGATGATGAACTCGAGTGGAAGCTGGTGAACTCGAGTTCATAAGGAAATTTCCAGTGTATTTGGTGGTGAGAACTTGAGTTTATGGAGGAAAACTCGAGTGCAATCAGTGGTGAACTCAAGTTTAGGAGACTGAACTTGAGTGCAACGAGAAATTTAAGCAGTTTCAGGAAGGAACTCGCAAGAGTGCAAGAATTGAACTCGAGTGCGATGCATGAAAACTCGAGTGCACAATGTATTCTTGCAAGTTAGGAAACTCTCGAGTAGGAACTCTGTTCCCTGAACTCATGAGACTCGAGTATGAATACCTTCAGAACTCGAGTATGGAGCAGTGAACTCGAGTGCGACGTGTAGATGATGATATCCAAGAGTTTTCTAGAATAAACTCTCATTTCCACACTCTCTAGACTCGAGTGTAAGTTGAAGAACTCGAGTATGATATGTTGAACTCAAGTGCAAGCTTTCACGGCGTATGTAAAGTGGAAGAATCAACTAAGTTTGAGGGAGAAACCACCTGAACTCAAGTGAAGTTTGGAGGACTCGAGGGCATAGGTCTGAACTCGAGTTCCTTGTTCCAAACTCGAGTTCAAAAGTAATGAAACAACATATGACAAGTGATTTTGTTTAATGCTTTAATATGATAAGTAACTATCGTACATGGGTAAAATATACATCCTATGTGAGATGTATGATCATGCTAAATACTATGTATCACAAATTCATGTACCCAAATTGTTGTGAAAGGACAAAAATGCCCTTGCTTCCATATGATGTTTACCTTTTCTCTATTTTCTTGTAGAGTGAATTAGAGAGATGGCCCGAACACAGGGAGATGGTAGAGGCCGAGGTAGAGGCCAAGGTAGAGGGTGAGGCAGAGGCCGACATGGGAATAATAATGAGGAACCAAATATTAGGCCTGATCAAATGCAACAATTGATGGGTATGATGCTAGAATAACAGAATGCTTTAAATAAGCTATGAAATGAAATGAGAGAAGGGCAACAGAAGCAGAATGTTGAACAAGAAGCTCATAATAATCCTGAGGGACAAGATGAAGGTCACTTACAGACTCCAGAGTTTGAACCAGCGGTGCCTGAGGTTCTGATTGTTGAAGTTGAAAGTATGCAGACCTGGGTAACCCGAATGAATCAACAACAGCTATCTATTTTTACGGGGAAGTTTGAACCTGAAGATGCTGAGAACTGGATATCTCGTTTAAAGAAAATCTTTAGAATCTTAGAATGCCCTAATGATGTTAAAGCCTGTCTAGTGATCTATAAGTTGGAGCGTGAGGCTGATCGATGGTGGGACAGCACTGAAGCGATTTTACAAGCACAAAATATTCCCTTGTCGTTGGAAGTGTTCTAAGAGAAATTCAATGAGAAATATTTTCCCAGATCAGTGATGTTGGCTAAGGAAACTGAATTCCTTATTATTCAACAGGGCGAAAAGGAAAGTTTTGATGATTATCTCGACTATCCAGATACTCTTCCTATTTAAATATTCGTGAACACGAAAGGTGGAGTTCGGATATGATGATAAGGGGACTGAAGCCAGAAATGAAAGAGAAATTCGTGTCCCGACATTTTAAAAAGTTTCATAAGGCTATTGAGGAATGCCGACTAACTGTACATAATCTGATGGAGCTACATGCGCAGAGAAATACCGACAACAAGATTACACTTAGTGGCGGTCATTTTTCCCAGAAACGTCATTATCAGGGTGGTGCTCCAAGTGGTAGCAACAAGAAGCCTAACCAGTTTGATAGCCGAGGTAATCCAAGATTATCTAGGAACAGAATCTGCCGATATTGTAAGAATCCTCTACATTTGGGTCAGACGTGCTCACAAGCAAAGCAAGCAATGGTACCAACTAGGCAGATTGTCTACTACAACTGTAATAAACCATGGCATATTACCAGGGATTGTAGACAGAGACAAGAGCCAAGAGAACCAAGGCAACAAGTGTAGGGCAGGGTATTCGCCTTGACACACGAGGAAGCTCAGAAGTCACCAGAGCTAATTAGAGGTATGATTTCTCTTAATGGTAATCTAGTGTAAGCATTGTTTGATTCAGGAGCTAGTCACTCATTCATTACATATAACTGCATAAGACGACTAAGCCTGAGCATGCATCGATTACCTTATGATTTGACAATATCTACTCCTACGGGTAACGGATTTGTCACCACAGAGGTTTGCTTGAATTGTATAATAAACGTTGAAGGTCATGAATCGACGGTTGACCTTATTTGTTCACCGTTAAAGAGACTTGAGGTGATACTGAAAATCGATTGGTTAACTGCAAACAATGTGATGTTAGACTGTGGGAACAAAAAGGTCATTTACCCTAATCCAATAACAAAATCTTATGTAGATTTCTTTCCACGGCTGAAGCTGAGAGATGCTTACACAAGGTTTGTCACGGGTATATTGTGTTTTTCTCCATGCAATCAGAAACAGGCATATCATTGGAGAATATCCCTGTTGTGAATGAATTCCCTGATGTTTTTCCAGAGGATATCAGTGGTCTACCCCCGAACAGAGAAGTGGAGTTTACAATTGAAACCAAGTCTAGAGCAGAGCCGATATCGAAAGCCCCATATAGAATGGCGCCAAGTGAGATGGCAGAATTAGAAAAGAAAATTGAAATGTTACTAGAAAAAGGGTTTATTAGACCCAGTGTTTCACCGTGGGGAGCTCCAGTCCTATTTGTGAAAAAGAAAGATGGGAGTTTACTACTCTTATTGATTACAGAGAACTGAACAAAGTGACGGTTAAAAACAAGTATATGCTTCCTAGAATCGATGATTTTCTTGATCAACTATCGGGAGCCTGTGTATTTTTAAAGATTAACCTGAGATCAAGTTACCATCAACTCAGAGTAAAGGTAGATGATGTTTCGAAGACTACTTTTAGAACATGATATGGCCATTATAAGTTTCTTGTAATGCCATGTAGACTAACTAATGCACCTGCAGTATTCATGGATTACATTAATTGAATTTTTTGTCCGTACTTGGACCAATTGATGGTAGTCTTCATTGATGATATTTTGGTATATTCCTAGAGCCAAGTAGAGCATGAAAACCACCTGAGAACTATATTGAACACATTGAGGAGCAAGCAACTCTATGCCAAGCTAAGCAAATGTAAGTTTTGGCTTTCATAAGTTAAATTTCTGGGTCATATGGTCTCACAACAAGGGGTCTCAGTGGATCCTAACAAGGTAGAAGCAGTACTAAATTGGAAGATGTCAGGGACAATATTTGAGATACGTAGTTTTTTGGGTATCGCAGGCTATTATCGACGGTTTATACCAAATTTCTCCATAATAGCATTGCCATTAACTAAGCTGACATGAAAGACTTAGCATTTTGTGTGGGACAACGATTGAGAAGAGAGCTTTCATGATTTGAAATGAAAGCTAACAACTGCACCAATTTTGACAATTACAGATCTATAATTAACCTTTGTGGTTTGCACAGATGCCAGTGAGCATGGATTGGGATGTGTTCTAATGCAGTAAGGCCATGTTGTGGCATACGCATCTCGACAATTAAAGCCTCATGAACAACGATATCCCACTCACGATCTTGAGTTGGCAGCGATTGTATTCACACTAAAGACTTGGAGACACTATCTCTATGGAGCAACCGTAGAGCTGTACTGCGACCACAAAAGTTTGAAATATTTATATGATTAAAAAGAACTCAATATGCGACAAAACATATGGATGGAGTTACTCAAAGACTATAATCTGGAGATCAAGTATCATCCAGGCAAGGCCAATGTCATGGCTAATGCATTGAGCCGCAAAGTAGTGTAGGTAGCAGTCCTTATGATTCATGAACAGAAGTTAATTGAGAACTTTCGAGATCTCAACCTATCAAATCAGATATTGATTAGCAACAACAATGTTAGTCAAATAGAGAATGATCTGAGAACAGAGATAGAAGATGCTCAGAAGCAAGATAGACGTGCTCAGTCTATCAGAATCTTAACTACATAAGGAGAATCACAAGAGTATGATTTATCATTGAGTGGACTAGTCCGGTACCACAAGAGAATATACGTACCACCACAAGCAGAACTGAAGCGACAGATTCAGGAAGAAGTACATAAGAGTAAATACATACTACATCCAGGAGCAACCAAAATGTACCACAATTTAAAGTCCACATATTGGTGGCAAGGCATGAAAAGGGACGTGACAAAGTTTGCTGCTCGCTGCCTTACATGCCAAAAAGTCAAAGCCGAGCATCAACGACCTTCAGAACTACTACAGAATCCTGCAATTCCTGAATGGAAATGGGAGAGCATCACTATGGACTTTGTGACAGGACTACCAAAGATTCGAAACCATGATGCCATATGGGTAATAGTTGATCGGTTCACAAAGACAGCCCATGTTCTTTCGATCAGTGTACACTATTATCCCGACAAGCTTGCGGACATCTATATTAAAGAGATTGTGCGTCTCCATGGTACACCGAAGAACATCATATCAGATAGAGATCCATGATTCACTTCCAAGTTCTGGAAAGCAATACATAAGGCCTTAGGTACTAAGCTCCGATTCAATACGTCCTATCATCCTCAAACAGATGGATAAACTGAAAGAACAATCCAGACACTAGAAGATATGCTTAGGGCGTGTGTGATTGATTTCAAAGGTAGTTGGGATCAATTCCTTCCTTTAGCGGAATTCGCATACAACAACAACTATCATTCGAGCATTCAGATGGCTCCTTATAAAGCGTTATATGGAAGGAAGTGTAAATCGCCCTTGTGCTGGACAGAGTTGTCTGAGAGACAGATCTATGGGCCAGACATTGTTGATCAAACGATAGAACAAATTAAGCTAATCAAGCAAAGACTACTAGCTGCACAGAGTCGACAAAAGAGTTATGCCAATAAGAGATGGAAACTTCTTGAATTTGAGGTTGGCGACCATGTATTTATGAAAGTTTTGCCTACTATTGGCATTGGCAGAGCGATGAAGGTAAAGAAGTTAAACCCAAGATATATTGGTCCTTTCAAAATTTTGTCGAGAATTGGACCAGTGGCATACCAGATAGCTTTACCTCCAAGTTTAAGCAAGCTGTATGACGTCTTCCATGTGTCACAGTTGAAGAAATATCAACCAATCCCGAGTATGTTATCGAATACGAAGAAGTTGACCTACGAGATGACTTGACATATGAGGTCACACCTGACCGAATTATCGATCGGCAGGATAAACAATTGAGATACCGAAGCATCCCATTCATCAAAGTAATATGGAAGGGATTATCTCCTAGAGAAACTACATGGGAGTCTGAGGAAGACATGCAAAAGCGTTTCTCGGAGTTTATGAGTCAGTACTTGTAACAAATTTCAGGGATAAAATTTATTTAAAGAGGGGAGAAATGTAACACCCCAATTTTCAATCACCAATATTCCTTCTATGTAATTGAAACACCTAATGGAATAAAATGGTGAATTTCCTATTATATAGATCAAAAATTGGCCAAACCAAAGGAAAAGAAACAAGAAATGATTTACCGGGATAAATCATAAATTGTAGGGGCAAAATCGTAATTTTTCCAAAATGTGGGAATCGATTATTTTTCCCTAATTTTCCTAATGATCTCAATTATATGAGCATTGAAAAGGGGTAAATGGCTATTTGATAATGAATAAGCCCATTTTGGTGAATTATTATCAAACAAGGCCAACTGGTCAAAGTTAAAAAACAAAAGTCAACAACTTACAATATGACAATGGGATAGTGAGATCAATATATTTCCATCAATTCTCATGCATCTCACGGTTGAATGAAGAAGCATGAAGGGAAATGAGGTTTGTGGACCAATGGACAAATGTCACTTATGTTAAGTTATTATTTTAACTTAGCTTTATATATATATATATATATATATATATATATATATATATATATATATATATATTAATAATACAAACCATTCCCTCGTTCCACATTCATTCTCATTCCCATGCGATCAGACCAGCGAGAACGAGAGAGAGACGAGAGACGAGCAGCAAGAATAAGCTAGGTTTGATTCTAAATCAAGTTAAGAAGCTTGGAACTTGTGATTCATGCTTCTTAAACTCACTATGATCTCTCTTGCTCATCTCTTCATCTTTGAACCATGGTTTTTGAAGAGCTTCCAAGAGGAGAGAGAGAAAACAGTCGGACGTTGAGGAGAGAGAAAGTGAAGAAACTCAAAGGTAACTCTCCAAACATAATTCTATAACTTAAGTGGATGCTATTGGTGTGATTTTTGGTATGGTTTGGTTGTTATAGTGAATGAAAGATGTATAACTCAAAAGAATTTCAAATTCAAGTTATCCCCAAACCTTAACCAATGATCATGTTAATAGCTAATAGTTTGATTATAAGTAGAAAGGAGGTGATTAAGCAAGTCAGAATGAGAAACCAACACAATTTTTCTGAGAACTTAAAATCTAGATTCTGTGCTGAACGTGATAAAGGAGATGAAATTTGATAATTTTGATGATTCCATTGGGTTTAGATGATGAAATTGTGTAGGGTATATGTTGACGACTAAGTGAGAAAAGCCCCAAAATGAGAAATGACAAAATTTGCTTTGAAACACAAATGAAAATGCAACCAAGGTTATTTTTGTCATTTGACCCTGAATTTGACCAATTCGAGGTTAAAAATAGATTCTACATGCGAAATTGTGTAGGAATAGCCCTAGTCATAAGTTTTGATAAGTTCTAGTAGACCGGGGTCTAAAGGGGCATTTTGGTAATTTAGCATCGTCAAGCTAAGTTAACCAATATCATTATATCAAAAGAAGACACAAATGAGTGATAACTCATCTATGATATTGGGTATTGTAGGACTTGAGGATGGTCCGAAGTTTAAGTTGCCTGAGCTCCGAATTGCGAGGAAAGAACACAAGGAAAGCAATAAGGTAGTAACATTCTTCTGAATGTCATACATGTAACATGAGCTAGTGTCCTAGACACACCCATTCGCCATGTTGTGGTCGAAGACCCAACGGGGCACCAAGTCGACCAATGGTAGATGTAAAGTTTGACCTTGGGCTAGTGTACACATATACGTTCGATCATCTTACATTTCATGACATTGCATATCTATTTTTGCATTTTATTTGTATGTAAGCATGTTGCTACTGAGATTCTCTCGAATCTCATTCTTTCCAAACAACAAAACCATTTCAGCTGAAGCAGGTAGCTCAAAAGGTAAAGTGGCGGCTATCAGTGATTAGAGTCCCGAAGTTTCGTTGTGATTATAGCGCTTCCGCATGTACTTAGCTATTATTGTTTTGGTACTCTTTGAACATGTATCTATATGTGTTATCAAACCTTTTGAGGGTAATCTTCGGTAATATAAACTAATATGATGTATTTATATGTTTTCGCTATATTATACACTTTATGTTACCTAATATGCTTATCGCCCGTAATTATTTATGGTTTGAAAAGGGGCATTACACTATGGAGATTGGAGATTAGATTGATTTTCAAATACTGAATCACAATGATCTTCTAAAACGAATAACTAATTGACTTTTGAAAAATAATAAATTTTCAATCCACTAAATTAACTAATTCTGATCAAGGAAAATTAGTCTTCATAATCAAATCAAATAAGCACACAAATCAAATACTAATTAGCAATCATTGCTAGCGTATTTTTGGAGAAAGCATATCTCTTGGATGATTTGACCTCGCATAATGAAAGGATGATAGGAAATTTTGTTATAAAAAATGCTAGTATAATCTCGAAAAAACTAATTTGTTGGCCCATAAAAAGATTCTCGAATTAAAATTTGATTTAAATTGAAAATATACTAAAAACAATCTATCATGTAACAATAAGATAAATAGAGTTCTCAACAAACTATTAATAAGATGGTACTTTTTTATCAAAAATTTTAATTTAATAAATGTATTAAACTTGAATTATAAAGACTCCTCCAACATATTGGTTTTTTAAATACTTATTATTCAAACATAAAAAAATTTAATAAAAAGAGATTAACTATATCAATTTTTTTTAGTTTTATCTCGAATCAGATATTTATTTTTCATACTCCCTATCCCTAAATGACAATGTATCGTATATAATATATTTATATCTTCACATAAAAATATGACATAATTATATCACCAATTAAAGTTACATTTAAATTTCAATTCACATGATACTGAAAACAAATTTTAGATTCTGAATGTAATCTCTGATATACTACTTTTAGAAGAAATGAACCCAGATCCCCTTTTTTTAAACTTCAAAAACAATAAGTGATTTTTTAGATAATTAAGAGATTTTATAAAAATTAATTTATTATGTTGATATTTTATTAAAAAAACTATTGTACATTTGCTTACTATAATAAAAATCAATTAATATTGAGAAATTTTGAGATATAATAATAATTTTTTCAATTTTTATTCATAGAAAATGATTTATTTTTTAGTTGTTTTTAAACATTATGATTTTATGCTTGTCCCCGTAATTTTATAAAATTCTCTTTCATCTGATTATTTTGCAGAAACTCCTCAAAGTAACTTTGCAAAATAATCAGATTAGTCTTTCTAGATTGTGATTATTTTTAAAATTTTAAGGAAAAATTAGAGCAAATAACCTAGAGAGAATGATAATTATTAAATATTTTAAAAAATTATATTTCATCGTTAAAAAAATATTAAAATATCTCATTAAATAATATTCTCATCACTAAATATTAAAAAATTAACATGAATCTAATCTATACAATGCATAATATTTCCACCATTAAATATTAAAAAAATTACTATAAACTCAGCGTGTACATTGTACGGAATGAAAAAAAAAATTATATGAACTTAACATGTATACTATTATATATGTAGAAATAGCTAATTTTATCCCTTGCTATATTATTTCCATATATTTTTATTTTTGATATAATCCAACTAAACGTTTTTATGAATATGCATCATCTTTTCCTAAGGACGAACCAAACAAATTATGTAATCATCATTACATTATATTCCTTTACATTGCATTACATTCTATTACATTACTTCTAATTCTGTGAACCAAACAGGCACTTAGAAAGACCTGATACCAAAATATAAATTTAAGAATATATATTATTCCTAATCCATTCTGCATTCTTTTTTTTAAAATGAATATAGATAAATTCAACGATAGAAGGATTGCCAATCGGGCTTATAATCTCAGGCTTTTAGTGACTGCTTCTTTAATTAAAAAAATTATGAAAAGAATTATATTCATAATGCAAAATGTAAAATGAAAAATCATATAAACTTAAAAAGATTTAGAAAACTCAGATAATTCAGGTTTTCTTAAAAAGAATATGAAAATGTCCTAAAGTAGAACTGTAAAAAAATTAACTAACCGTCAAATATGTGAGATGTCTCAAAGTAAGCACAGATCCAGGAAAAGTAAATACAGAAGTGAGGGATATGGTCTCGTTTGATGATCATGATATTCCCTTTAGAGAAAATGAAATAACCGAGGGAGCCAGAACAAGAACCAGCTAGAAGAGAGGTAAGAACTGATGATGTAACAGCTTCGAATGAAGAGCATAGGAATGAAACAAGAAGGGAAACTTGTGCATGCAAGCTGATCTCAATGAATGATTCAAATAAACATAAGACTGCATGCTTATACCTGATTGAAAATTATGTATCATATGATAATGTATTACTCCTACGGTACTTAATATAAGACATATTTATCTAATTTGATTATATTAAGAAAGTTAGTTAAATTAATTAATATAACATCTATTGTCTAGAACACCCTACTCATCTCCCTTAATTCCCTCATTTCCTTTTCTCCTTGATTCTTATCAATGAGAGTAAATTAGGAAAAGATTGACAAATATGAAAACTATGTCTTATATTAAGGACCAGAGGAGTATCAACTTATTTGTCAGTTTCATGAGCCACTGGACTCTTTTTCTGAATCTGTGTGCTATGAAGAAGCTTTGAAAAGTAATGAATGGGTGAAAGCCATGAGATTAGAAATAGAGGTACTTGAAAGCAATAAAACTTGGGAAGTAGTTCTCTTACCAAAGGGGAAAAAAGTAATATAATAGGATGTAAATGGTTGTATAAAATAAAATATAAATCTAATGGAGAGGTGGATAAATATAAGCCAAAACTAATGGTTAAAGGATACACCTAAAGAGAGGGAATTGACTACCATGAAACTTTTTCCCTTGTTTGTTATAAAAATGGTAACGGTTAAAGTAATTCTTTAAAATGGCTGCAATACATAACTGAAACTTATATCAGATAGACGTGCATGATGCATTTCTGCTGGTGACTTAGATGAGGAGATTTACGTGACTTGGAATTGTAAGCTGTCCAAGGCATTGATCAAGGAGGTTTCACTAAGAGTTAGCATGATTACTCGCTTTTTTTTTTTTTTAAGAAATACAATGATGGTGTGATCTTTATACTTATTTATGTCGATGACTTACTAAATACGGGACTGGCTCGGCAGTCTATAAGTTTCAAAATCGAGAACTCGCGTTTTTCTAGTCATTGTTGACTGGAAAACGAATATTTTTTCTTTTCTGATGAAAATTATTCAATTATACAATACTTATAATCTAATTATAATAGAATATGCTCACCCTAAATTGGATAACAACACATTTGAGGTGGTCATAAGTATGAGTACTCAATACTAATTGTGACTTCTGATCTTACGTAAATTGATGTTGGCACAAAAAAATATTAAGGGAAACATAATCTTTCATCCTATAGTTTTTACTAGGTTATAATTCAATCTCTATACTTTCACTCGATACAACTTAGTTCCTATAATTTTAGGCATTTTATAATTTAGTTCCTATATTTTTAAAAATAAAATTATATATATAACAAAAGGTCAGGGACTAAATTATAAAATAGTTAAAATTATAAAGTTTGAATTGTAGTAAGTGAAAGTTTATGGACTAAATTACAACCGAGTCAAAGCTATTGGAATTGAGTTGTGATGAACCAACTCAAAGTGTAGGGAATTATTTGCAACTGAGTCAAAATTAAGGGACAAGATGTCAAATGTGTACTAATTGTCACAACACTAAAATATATTGTCATGCACGGTTCATGGAACATTCATGCTTAGGACGAAGTGTACATGTTCAAACTATTGTAAATTAAATACAATGCATTGGGGAGTTTTAAAACTAATATATCTCAAATTGGATGTTCATTTTTCATAATCACTTTATATAAGATCATCATGATATCTCCAATTTAAATCAGATTTAAATTTAAAACACCAGATACTAAAAAAAAAATTCAGTTCATGAATAAATCTTGATATGTGAATCAATTAAGTATCAAGAAATCATAAATACTCGTGGTTGTTCTTGCATTTGACTCCAACCCTCATTGCTAAATCCGAGAGCTAATTTCTGTGGTTTTTCTAGCATTTGAACCAACACAAACGTAGACAGCCCTCATAACTTGAGCATTATTTATCATAAATTTTATCATTTCAGATTGACTTTCTGACTCTCTGAAGCAATGAACAACGAACTCCTTAAGATGTAATGAAACACATGGTGGCACATCAAGTATTGGTTCAGGTCGGGATGAAGAACCAAGCTGACACAAACAGAGAAATTTAAGTTAAAAAAAAAAATAATCAAGGCATTACACTAAAAGAATAAGTTCAAATCTTCAAACCTTGTAAATTACAAGCTTTTGAAGTTTGGGGAAGTTTTAAAGACCGTTCACCATCTTAGTCCACTCATCAGCAACACATTCCAGGTGGGTTAAATTGTTAAACATTGGCATATAACCGCCAAATGGCCACATACACTCATCTGAATACTAAAACAGACTCAATTATTAAGGACTAAAACTCTGAGGAAATTAAAGAAAGCGGAAAACAAGTTACTTATAATGCGTGATTATACCTTTAAGCGTAGAAATGTAGCATTAGAAAAAATTTCCGATGGAAATAAAGATTGTGGGACTTCTGCAGTGACCAAATGTTTGAATCTTCCAATGTTGAGACGATAATAATACTTTATCCCCCAAATTCTTACTACCAAGTCCTTAAGGTAAGGACTTGCACTAAGAAGCATCTCCAAACTTCTTAAATTTAGAAATTGAACTTCTTTCAAATGCAAAACTTCAAGCAAAGGCAAATCAACACGGGAAAGAGTATCCACCTTTACTCCATTCAACTTCAAAACCCTAATGTTATTGGCAATGACAACACTAGTGGGTAATTCATATCCACCTTGCGCCCTCGGATGTAACTCTAGATGTTCAACTTTGCTACTACTAATCAGAGCATTAATCCACTTACTAACCTTACGTGGTCTAAAATGCTCGCGAGATTCAAAATGATCACACTTGATAACAAACTTTTGGATAGATTTCAAATCTACCGATTTGAGAACTTTGTCTACGAATTGATGGAAGGAAGGAAGCCTCTTAAAGTGTTGACGGTCAAGTTCAAGAGTGGGAAGGGAACACCAAAGTGGTTTCCATGCCTTGGATATGAGGCTTGTGGCAATTTCTTCTTTAAGGGAAAGAAAAGAGAGAATATGAAGAAGCAATGTGTGATACCTTATTTCTCAATACTACGGTAGAGTACTAATTAGCTAATACTCACTGACTATAAACATCAGAGTGTGGAAAATGCTAGAAATTCCATACAATGCCTCTGCTGAATATACATATTCACATATGAACACATTCATACACAATTCATATTACAACACATATATTCATCCCACTTCACCTCATACACTTCATATACAACTCAAAATACTCATAAGGCTCTTAAAATACATCACAAAAGCTTGACAACCTAGCCTAATTTCTTCCGTTGCTCGGCCTCAACTCATCGTCATTTACCTTCTCTTTGCCCCGCGAGCTCCCTCCCTATACTGGAGATTTGTTTTGGGAAAAGAATCTCAGTAGTAACATCATTAAACATATAAGATAACACACACAAGCATGCTTCGCTCATATAAAATCATCATCAAACATTATTCAGTGCAAACAAGCAATTCATAAACTGACTTTGCGCTAGACGGGTTCTTAGCCCCGAAGGGCGCCTGTGCACAACGCATACAATGCAACTTCATAACCGACATCGAGCTTGACAGGTTCTCTTGGCCCCAAGGGGTACCGGTGCAAAGATAGGCCTCGGGTCCCGCTCGTGCAATTATGAACATTTCGCGTAAGTGTCAACCCGACCTTCGATAGGCCTTGGGTGTCCACTCCGCTCAATCTAAACATGTTAGACATTTTGATGATGATAATAAACAATACATATGCATGTCATGTTATATGAAGACAGTTACTACCTGGTTGCTACTTTACGCAACTTCCCCACTTGATACAAGTTCGGGCAACAGCTTCTGAGGTCAAACCGGTTGTCAAGTCCTGAAATCGCCAAACATTACACATGAGTTATTACTCATCTGTATACCTTTCCAAACTCATTTCATTGGTAAATTTAGCCTATTGGTGCCAAATTACCAAAATACCCCTTAGGTCCTTATTATCAGTATTTTCTCCAAAATCATGATTTAAGCCATTCCTACACAATTTCGCATGTAGAATCCCTTACCAACCTCGAATTGGCCAAAATCAAGTCCAAATGATGAAAATACCCTTGACAGCCCTCAAATAAGGCTTAGAAAGGGCAATTTTGTCATTTCGCTCTCCGGGCCTCTTCTCACTTCGGGGTCAACATAGACCCTACACAATTCGGCCTCCTGTATCTAATGAAAGCATCGAATTGGTCAAATTCTGACTCATTTTCTTAGTCCAATACAATGAAGTAAAAATAAATTCCCATAAAAGTTGTGTCGGATTCTCGTTTTCTTTGGCCTAATCACCTTCTTTCTACTTATCCTCGCAATATTAATTGATTAGGAAATCATTGGACTTGATTTAAAGGTATTTCCACATTTTGTTCACTTTGGTTTTTCTCACATCATTTGAACCATAATCAAGCTCAAAACAACTCCATTAACCTTAATCAAGCAAGAGGAACAAGTTTTGGAAGTTACCTCTT
Organism: Albizia julibrissin; assembly: GCA_037074505.1. NCBI lineage: Eukaryota > Viridiplantae > Streptophyta > Magnoliopsida > Fabales > Fabaceae > Albizia > Albizia julibrissin. Next base: position 34,582,103 of record CM073487.1, read on the forward strand.
GATTTTCTTCACTTTCTCTCTCCTAGACATTTTCTCTCTCTCCTCTACCTGCGCTTGATTCAGCTGTCCAGCAGGAGAAATAACGGTGGAGAGGTGAGGAGAAGGAACCTTAGAGGAGATATGAAACTTAGATCTCAAGGTACAAGCTCCCTACCTTGATCTTGTGACAAACCTAGCTCCTCTTCTTTCTTTCACTGCAGCTCTCGTTCTTAGCTCACTCTTCAGTTCTTTCTGATTCAATTGATCGAGAATGAGAGCTGATGGAGAATGAGAATTGATCATATATAATATCACACTTTAATTAATTGGACATGTGGCATATGGTAATTGGTCCATAAATCCATTATTCTCCAATTAATTCTATTTCCTTCCTACTCCCTCATTCCAGCCAAAATTCACATGAGATTGAGAGGAAATATTGATTCTCCAATTATCTCATTGTGCCAACTCGTAACTTGTTGACCAAGTGATTGACTTTTTGACTATTTGACCATTTTTACCATAATTCACCAAAATTGACTTATTAATGATCAAGTAGTCAATTTACTCTTTTTAATTCCCATTTAGCTCAAATCATTGGGAATTTGAGGAACAATAATTATTTTCCACTTTTTGCAAAATTACCGTTTTGCCCCTGCATTTTATGATTTACCGAAATAAATCATTTTTGGCCAATTTCTTCGGCTAAACCTCATTTTGACACTTAAATGAGGCCATTAATCATGTCATTAAATTTTGTGAATTTTGGTTACCATATTGGGCCTTTACCGGTCTCTTATACCCTTATTCGGTCAATTTACGTGTAACCGGCGATTGGAATATTTTTCCATAAATTTACATACATTCATTCACATCATGTTTCACCATTTCTTTCCATTAAATGTACATCAAACACACACATAAGTGTATTGATAAAAAAATGGGATATTACACAATGACTCTGGCAAATCACTAATCTGGTCTACTCTTCTTCGCTTTTTGTTTCTAGACCTCGATTTCCCCATAGCTGTTAGCTTAGGTCTTCTGAAATCCTTTTTCTTCAACTGTTGCTACTACACTGCTTCTTTTTGAATGAATTAGAGTTAATAACCAAAAAGTTCAACTCTTGTGGGACAAGTTAGAGATGGTGCCTCTATACATAGAGATAGTGATGGGTAGGTGTATTTTTGGGAATAAAAAAATATCCATATCTTATTCATTATACTAGGACAGTTGATTTATCATATTTTTTCGATCATTTCAATCAGTGAGATTATAGGATTTGTTGGGGGGGGAAGATAATACAGGATTTGAATTGTTTTGACCATGATATGATTTGAATTCAAACCTATTAAATTAAATAATATGATATTGACATCTTGATTATTTGGATGATTATTAATTTATATTAAATTTCTTATTCATACTCATATGATTTCTATATCTAGATTATCCTTATTTAATTTATTATTTAACTTATATAATTAATTTTTATAATTTCATATCCATGCAAGATAGATACGAAATTTAACGGTTGCATTTCTTTTAGCTAATATATAAGAGGAGAGGAATTTTTGAAAGTTTAATATTTCAATATACAAGGAATTTTATGAAATTTCAAGGACAATTAATTTCTTTTTTCTTAAAATATTCTTAAAAGTATTTTAAATTATTTTCGTCTGTTACCATTTATGATTCATTTCCCATGTAATTAAAGAAGGGTAAGGATGAAAAAAAAATTAAAAAAAATAAAATATTAATTACTAGTCCATTCCGCAATATAAGTTTTTTTAAAAAAAATTATCTTGATTTGAAATATAAATCCTTTTTTAATATTTGCAAGAGTTTATATGAGTTGGGTCACGGCCACGCTGAGAGAATGTCTTAGATTAAAAGAGGTGTAGTGTATAGGGTGAGGTGGTGAATAATATCTAAAATAGGGGTTTACTAAAGATGCGTAGCCTAAGCCTTGATTTTAGTGTGTTTGGTTGGAAGGGAGGGGAGGATAGGGAAAATTTTGAATTAAAATCCATTCCCTCCTTTTATTTTATACTAAGGATTCCCTCAACTCCCCCCTCTCTAACAAAACAAACAAGGTAACATACACTCCCCTCCCCTCCCCTCAAACCAAACACACCCTTAGGATTATATTGAACCCTTATGTGGATTAAAAATTTAAACTAGTTTCAAGAAAATAATTTGCCCAAATTAAAGATAATTGATTTTCAGAATCAAACAAAATCACAAAGTAAATTTTCTTATATATTGTTGGGTAGTAGTAAACTTGAACATGACATTTTGGCCAAAAAAAAAAACTTGAACATGACATAATAGGAAATATTATACCCTTATATATCTTATTGATAAGATTTATATATTTCTGGAAATCATCACCTAATAAAGTTTTAACATATGAAGGACATTGTAGAGAAGAAGAAAGTATATGAATTTGAGTTGATTTCATTAGCCCAATTTGAATTGGAAGCAATAAAGAATCTTCAATCAAATTTGAATCTGCCTTAAGACCACCAAACTTGCATTGAGATTCCTAAGCTGGTCACGAAAAGGTTGGGGAATATTTAATTCATGCATCAAGAGAGAAATCATAAATCAAGAGGAGGAATCATAAATACAACTGGTTGGTTATGCATTCCACTGCAACTCTCAGAGACTGAAATAAGGCAGGCGGCTAATATTTGGAACCCTGGTTGATTATACTCCCCTGAACCAGAATGCACTTTCAGAACCTTGAAAGCAAACAAGAATGAACTCCTTCAGATGTAATGAGACACATGTAGGCACGCCAAGTATTAAATGTTCAGGTGGGGATGATGACTGCAGCTGATACAAATAGAGAAACTTACACTACTATAAGACATGGATTTTACTTCCCCAAAAAATGTCTTTTTTTTTCAAAAAGGGAAGTACAAAATAAAAGTGGTGGTATTTTTGTAATTTTGGACGCGAATTTGACATATTGGATGTTCCTTTAATTCAAATAAAAACTCAAACACCTAAAGTACCACTTTAGGCATCTCAATCCAAAAGGAACACCGAAAGGGCCCTTAAATTAGCATATCAGATCCAAAAACACACCCACGCTCGAGCTCCTCTCTCATTTTCACCTCCATTGCTCTTCCAACACACCGTCGCTCCTCTCTCCCTCTCACTGCCACCGTCGGTCCTCCCTCTCACCACCTTTGCTCCATCCTTCTCAGTGGCACACCAACACTGAGCTCCTCCCTCTCTCCCTCTCCCTCTACACCATCGGCCCTCCCTCTAGCTGCAAGTTTTTTCTTTTTTTAAATACAATGCTAACTGTTTTAAGACATTTAGCATATAATTTTCATTTTAAGACATATGATAAGTTAACACCTTCAATGGTGGGAATTAACATACTATTACTTGAGTTTTCTTAGCATCCTACTAATAATTTGTATTTTATGTTTTAATAGGATGAACAAGATGCGACAAAATGGCCCTTCTTGGCACGACTACAATAGATCCACAAGGACATTGGCCATATGAACATACAAATGCCTTATGGGATTGTGGGTACAAGAGTGACGTTTCTCTTACGATTGACAGGAAAGATTTCAGGGAGTTTATCAATTTGGAGGAGATAGATATAAGATGGGTTAAACTTGCAATCCTGTTTTTTGTCTAATTTTTTCCTTCAATTAATGCAGTGGTTCTTTGGTTTTTGTATATTTAATAATTCATTTATCATTTTAATTATATTATAGCTTCTTCCATAACATATGCCTCAACATGGGAAGAGATGGATTATATGGCTTCTTATGTCTTGCAAATACAACAAGGAAGAATAATACTTTGAAAGTAAGGACGCGCTATGTGGGCCACACAATGAGAGACACTAAATAATCTTGTTATCTAGCACCAATTTTTGAAGGGTACGTATTTTAGTTTTGTCTATTTAAGATGTTTAAGAATAAATTGCCTTGTTATCTAACTTCATTTTAATTTGTATATGTTGTTATAGTTATTATTGGAGTCTGAGTGTTGTTTGTCCTAACATGAACACCGTCTATTGGTTTGATTCTTTGGATCACAGGCCAAATGGAGAAATAAAATCCATCATCAAAACATAAGTTAATTTGTTTGTATTTCCTTGATTTTCAATAGGTAATCGCGTTTTCATTCTTAATGATAATATTTTTGGTGTTGTAATTGAATTGTTAATTCATTCATTCACTTGATTAATTTTATCTTAGCTTATTTTCCAATTTGCAGATTTTTGATAATGATGATGCCTACTTATACGAAAGCATTAATTTGATTTGAGACCTTTTGGCTAAACATCTTCTCCAAGGCATATATGAGTAAAGTTTATTTTTATATTAGTTAGTAGTCGTGCAGACAACTTTTTGACACTTTATGTTGATTATTGTACATAGTATTAGTAAGAGTTAACACTTTAATTAACTAGTATTAGATGTTCCCTTACTATTTGTAAGGACATTTTTGTTTATAAAGAATTGTTCAATGATGTTTTTGTAGGGTTTAATTGCTATGCAATGAATAATATAAACAAAAAAAATTAAAAAAAGAAAACCTTTCAATGTCTGTAAAAAAAAAAAAAAAAGGGACGCCGTAAGTGACCTACGGCATCCCTTTTTTAACATACATAGTTCCCAAATTTTACTACGTCACTCACATAAACCCCCTCCTTGTAAAGAGCCTAAAAACGAACGTTAAAAGTGTTTTTTTTTAAGTAGTGTTAAGTTAAAAACCTACCCATTGAGCTGTTGCACAAATTGAGAGAAAACTATGCTTGAGGTACTTATAGTTTCCTTCACCTTCTAATTTGTTAATTGTATCCACTTAAAGCGCTAAATTAATCAATAATCTGTTAACTGTGTTTATTTTCTTTCCTTCCATTAAATCCTTTAATTTTACTCTTTTAGCACAATTAACTTTTATACAAGGGCTAACAATGCTTTATTAGTAGGTATCTCAAGTGTAACATTCCAAAAATTTGAAAAGAGATTTATAAGGTACATTTGAGGTTTAGGGATTTCATCTAAGAATTAAAAAGCCTTGAAATAAATTATTTGGTCTAAACCTGATCTTTAGGGTAGAATTTCAGGAAAATAAAGAAAAAATTACTATTAAAATATGTAAAGGCCAAGAATAATTAATGAAGCATTACAAAATGTTATTTTTGGGATTTTTAAAGGTTTATGAACAGGTTTAGTTTCCAGAAACTAGCCATAGGTTAATTTTTGGGAATTAAGGGCCTAGTTTCCAAAAAAAAAAATCAAGAAAAATAGCTATAGGTTAATTTTTACCTTGAAAATTTAAGGAGGTTACTTTATGTCTTAAAGAGATTAGTTAAAGAAGAAAATCCTTATGAAAAATTAATGATTAATTTTTATAATGTATTTGGTAATTCAGTACGGATAAAGAAGAGGTAAAATGGTAATTTCACTATGCCAAGCAAAAAGAAAATGAATTTGGCCGAAGGATAAACTCAAATTAGGAAGCCCTATGCATGCTGCTCATAGCACAAGGGAATGAGTTCATATTGCTAAAATATTAGGCCTTAGGATCAAAGATCAAGGTTATATGATAAGTTTCTATTCATGTGGGGGAAAATAATAATAAGAATATTTCCCTTCTAATAAATCACTTCAGCTTCCTTATCTCACCCTCATTTGCGACTGAAAAAGCAAAAATAGAGTGTGGTGAGACGATGGAGAAGAAGCCGGAGGAAATGATCGAAGAAGAAGGAAGCACTTCCCACATGCAACCGAAACTTTAGACCAAGGTGAGGATCTTAAACTTTATACCATCAATATTTTCTCTAGTGGCTGTGTTTTCTGCAGGAAGATGAGAGGTTTGAATCTGGTTTTTGAGAGAGAAAGTGAGGAAACAAAAGGGATGGATTAATAGACTTCATAAAATGATCGAATATAGGTGGTTAGATCGAGCTATTTTGTAGTTTGCATGTTGAGTATTGTTTCGGGAAGGCCAATTTCGAATTTGGGGCTTTATGTTCAGGGGAGTTTTGTTTCGTTCTCTTGGGGGATTGTATAATATTAGTATTCAAATTGTCTGATAGGTGAGTTACATATAAATGTGATGTGGTGGAAGCTCCAAGGGTTCCAATTTTTGAAGTTGAAAACTAATAAGATCGTTCTGTTTGATGCTTCCAAATGCCAAACAAGTATCTTAGATGATTTAAGCATGCATAAGGACTCTAAAATGATGGTGAATACAATGTTCTTCAAGCTGGAAACATGTTCAGAATTTTAAAAATGGAGCTGTCCAAATTTTAAAGGGAACAATGCACCCCACAAGTTAATGGGTGTGTGTGTGTGTGTGTGTGTGTTATGATATATACATGCATATGAGGTATTGTGGCTGTTATTGTGCAGTTTTGATGTGCAGTTTTGAAGCTAAAACTGATTAAAAGTCTGCTGTTAAATGCCTCTAAAAGTTAGACAATTATTCTAGGTGGTTAAACCTTAGTTTAAATGATGATTTAGTTGATGATTCTAAAGCTGGAAATTTCCAGATTTCAGGAGATAGTCATGAGAAGTTAAGGAAGAGGATATTCAAAGGATCATAAATGTGTTATGTGAGTATAGTTGATTTTAGGACGAAGTCTTGAAGGTAGAATTGGAAGCTGATTTTACTTTCTGTTTTAGCGTGGTAATTTATGTTAGAAATTATATTTAAGTGAAGTAAAAGTAGCTAGGCACAAGTTTAAGCTTAAGAGTAGGGACGAATGTAATTTAATAGTTGTTTATATATCTGAAATGATTCTGCAGTTAGTCAAAGGGTAGAGCTATGATTTGGGAAGAATTAGCACTGAGTTAAAAGTTACAAATAATACAAGTGCTAACCTAAACTTGTACACATACATGTACTAGTTTGCTTTTCAGTTCAGTTATTCATAAGGTCTTATTCTCTATGGTTTATTTGCACATACATAGTTATTAACCTTGTATGATAAACATGATAAAAAGTAATTGCTACTCAGATTCCCCCGAATTTCACCTATTTTTTCCCTAATACATAGTAAACGCAAGTGCATGCTTTGGGCAAGGGCATGATGGTTGATGAAGATTGAAGGTGGGTGGATCAGAAGAAACATGCTATATTTTGTTGTATATAAGCTCTATTATATTATTTCTCATATTTTTTTTAATATTAAAGTTAGATATTTGGGCAAAAAGATATTTAAAGTTAGATATAAATATATTATATATTTTGGCATGTAGACACCTTCCATAAGGAGGACCAGGAGAGCTAAGTTTGAGCAAAGGTAAGTGCTATGCTAAGCATAGAAAAGATATATGGAATTTGTAGTGGTAGATAGAAGTTACTTATTCTAAGTCGTAATTTTAGGAGTAATGTTTAGAAGGGCTATTGAGTGAGTCAATTCATTAAGTTTTCTAGAGAAGCAGTACACAGCTCAAGCTTCAAAACAAGTCCTAGTTCTTCTTCTTTATATATATATATATATATATAAAGGTTTAAAAACATCAGATTGAAATTTTAACATGCACAAAACAATTGCCAAAATTTCTTTTTTGAATGTGGAATAATTCTGTTGGGAAGTACTCCAATGTTTTGACGTAAAAGAAACAATTTTTTTCTTTTTCATCGATCCTTTTTTTGAGAATGCCACCATAACCAATGTCAGAGGCATCAGTTTCTACAATTTTGAAAGCAGACGGATAAGGAAGGCTAAGACAAGGAAGATCATTAACTTGGGATTTGATCTGCTTTACAATATTTGAATGTTCATCCGTCTGCGGAGGAGGACTTGCTTTAAGACGCTGATGAAGCAGTTTAATGAAGTTGCTAAGATTAGGAATAAAATCTGTAACATAGTTTAAACATCCCAAAAATCTTTGAAGTTGTGTTTTATCAATGATTTGATCGGGAAATTTGTCAGCAAATTGAATTTCCCGTTCAATTGGGGTTATGGACTATTGATAGATCCAATGTCCAAGAAACCTAACTTTAGTTTGAAATAAACTAATTTTAGGCTTAGAAACCACTAAACCACTTGTTTCTGCAATTCTAATAAATTTGTGAACATGTTTAAAATGTTCTTCTATTGAATGAGAATAGATCAATACATCATCTATGTAAACGATAATGAACTGACTATTATCATTAAATATTTCATTCATGATCCTCTAGAATTCAGAAGGAGTATTTTTCAAACCAAAAGGCATAACATTTCATTCATACTAACTAAAAGGAACAGTAAAAGTAGTTTTATACCTATCATTTTCAAAAATTTGAATATGCTAAAATCCAAACTTCATGTCAAATTTTGAGAAGATTTTTGCATAGTACAAACATTTTAGTAATCTCATTTGTTTGGAATTTGGTACCTGATCCATTGTAAAGCTTCTTTTAAAGGCTTGTAATTAATCACAAGTCTAGGAGCCCCTCGTTCAATTTCTGCATTTTATTGACATAAAAAGTAGCACAAGACTATGGGCTTCTGGATTTGTGAATTAATTTTTAGTTCAGAAGATCTTGAATTTCCTTTTTATAGGTTTCAAGAAGTTCTGGACTCATTTGGATAGGTTGAGCCTTTGTTGGAATTTTATTTTTAGAAAAACCGTTTTCATAAGGCAAGTCAACATGTTTTTTGCGTTCCCAAAATGCATTTGGTAAATTTGAACAAATTGTTTGATGAATTGTTTCAAGACAATTTTGGATTTGAGTTTGAGTTTGTTTTTGATACAATTGTTCTTCTATTCATTTAAAAGAAATATCTTCCTTCAAAAAGTTGATTTGCTGTTGCTTTGAAGAAAGAAGGTTTAGTTCCTTGATTCTAGGTTTATAAGTGAAAGGGAATAAGATTATTTTACCCAGATGTTGTGTTAAAATCCCATTTTCATCGGTCATGTATGAGAATAATAAGTGCGCAAAAGGCGCTCCAAGAATGATCTCGGATCCCATAATTTTAACTAATACAAATGGGGTTTTAACTCTAAAACCTTCATTTTCAATGACAACATTTGAGACTTTGTATCGAACATCTACTCGTGTTTTGTTAACACCGTTGAACCGTTCGGTTGTCTTCTCAAAATTTTTTGTAAGAATGATACATTCTCTAAAACAATTAGCATCATATCCTGTGTCAAATACAACAGTTTGTTCTAATACAAATTCGTCATTAACAATGATTTTTGCATGTATATAGAACTTTTGAAATAAAACCCAGGAAATTAAGTTTAAAAATAGTTCAGAAAGATCATTAACTTGATTAGTCTCTTCATTTTCTGAAACCTGGTTTTCCTTATCAGTTTGAAATTTTGAGGGTTGCTCATTTAATGAATTTGTTGCAAGTTGTATATCATGAATTTGGGATATAGCTTCAACATGTGTTTCTTGTTGTAGTTTAATAAAACAGATTTCTGTTTTAAGATTTTGTACTTCATATTGAAGATTTGAAAGGGTTGCTTGTTTAGGAATTTGTTTGAATTTTTCAAGCGTTTGAGTAAGATCGTATCTGTTTAGGGGAACAAAAGGTTTAGATCTTAAAGAGCTAGGGGAACATTTGAAGAGTTATCAATTCCTGAAAGGAAGAGTTATCAAGATCAGTTTTCATAAAATATTGTAAACGTGCCAGACACTGTAATGTCTATAAAACACTATGCACTTTAACCGGAACTGTTCAAACAGTATCAGTTACTTACCAGTTATAGGTCATTGTTCCAACAGTAGCTCGGTCAGTGTATTTAAGTCGAGCTAGTCTCACTTGTTAGGCAGACTTAGTTGCACTCAGACTAAGTCACTCTCTTCTCCCTTCTTAAATAGAAATCCTCCGACTTCCTTTCATTCATCCTCCTTCTCTTTCACTTGTAAGTTTTATATTTTCAATAAACTTCCTTTAAATTTATATTTTGCATTGCTTCATGTCATTTCCTCCTCTGATGTACTAATCTTGTTGGATTACTGCACTTTAGTTCATTTCAGAGCATCCCCTTTTGCATATTTAATTTCTATATTTTATTTATGTTTTAAGTAGTCTGTCTGCTCCTCTACTTCCTTTCCCTTTATTTCTCTCTTATTCCCTTCGGTCCTTCGGGGCACCTCCCCCATCTTGGTATCAGAGCCAGAAGGTGAAGTAGAGATGTTTTAATTAAATCTGGATCTGATTTAATGTCTTCAAAAATTTTGTTAGGAGATTAATATGATTTAAAGATCTGAACTTGATAGTACTCTTGGACTTTGTCCATGTATATAGTCCTTGTTTATCATACATGAATCCTTATGGGGATGGTTAAGGCCATAAGTCCCGTGTGTTGAGGCAGGCGGTTGGTCATCGCCCGTAGTGTATGATAAGCCAAGGTTTTATATACAGATTATGAGTTGGCTAGAGTCAGATCTGAGAAATCTTATTAATGTCTTAATAAAATATTTTGAACCATTAAATCTGATAAATTTTTAATTATTATACCCCTATGAATCCAGATGATGAAGATATCAAGGCAAGGGATATTTACATCTGAATCTTTCTCGTGTTTACTTTTGCTCTTTAATTTCTGCTCTTTCATTCCCATCTTTAAATTCAGCTTATTTAATTCCGCCCTTTACATTCTGTTAATTTAAATTTAGCAATTTAAATTATGTCTTCTTTTATGCGTTCTTTTTCTTTTTCCTCCTCCAAATGCAGTAGTAGTAGTTCTTCTTCTACTCCATCAAACTCTATGCTAAACAATGAGGAATCAAAATCGGAAAACAAAAAGATTCTTAAACAAGAAGTTTTTCAAAAAGGGAGAAATAAAGGGAAAGGAAGTAGAGAAGGTGCCCTGAAAGACCGAAAGGAAAAGGGAGAAATAAAGGCAAAGGAAGTAGAGAAGAGACTGATTGCTTAAAACATAAATAAAATATAGAAATTAAATATGCAAAAGGGGATGCTCTGAAATGAACTAAAGCGTGGTAATCCAACAAGATTAGTTCATCAGAGGAGGCAAGGACATGATTCAATGCAAAATATAAATTTAAAGGAAGTTTATAGAAAATATAAAACTTACAAGTGAAAGAGAAGGAGAGTGTATGAAAGGAAGTCGGAGGAATTCTAGGTAAGAGGGGAGAAGAGAGTAGCTTAGTCTGAGTGCAACTAAGTCTACCTAACAAGTGAGACTAGCTCGACTTAAATAGACTGACCGAGCTACTGTTGGAACAGTGACCTATAATCGGTAAGTAACTAATACTGTTTAAACAGTTCTGGTTTAAGTGCACAATATTTTACCGATACTACAGTGTCTGGCACATTTACAATGTTTTGAATAGTAGTTACAGAATTTTAAACTAAATCCTATAACTAAACTTCGTCCAAATTTACAACATATTCATCCTCTTCTTCGTCTTCGTCTTGAATTGAAGATGTAGATGAAATATGTTGGCTTGATGATGTTTGATGTTCCTCTTGAAGGAGTTGGAGTATTGAAATCATTTGTTTGACTAAGTCTTCTTTGGATGAAGTTGAAGCCAAAGTAGCTTGGATTCTGGATTGTTGGTTCAAGAATTAGCTTTGCTATGTTTTGCAAAGGTATTGAGGATTGATCTTAAACCATTTTTCTACTGAGTTTGCATCAATTCGACTTACCTCAAATTAAGCCCACCATCTTACGAAAGGGATGCTTTGAAGCATTAGTAGGATAGGCGAACTTAGACTTGTTTGAGAAAATCGGTATTGCCAAGAGAAAATCCTGGCAGCCGATAATTTAGAAAAGTAATGAAGATCAACTAGAAAAGGATATCCATCATTGTTAAGTTTATGTTTAAAAAGGTCAAGGTCTTGTTGAACTCTAGGAGGAAGTATCTCTAGTATTGGACCAAAGAATTCCCACCAGTGAACAAACCATTAGGGAATATGGTACTTGGTTTTTGATTTAAAATAAATGAACCAAGTATGTTTAAAAAATCTGTTTTGATGCCAGAATACATTGGACCATGCTTCAATATAGTCCCAGTAAATGTATCTTGCTGGATCATGTTCTACCCCAAATGGTACATATTTGTTTAAATCTTGTCCCCACTGGGTAGGAGTGAGAACTTGTAAAATTTGCACAGTAGAATGAGTTATTAATGTTTCATCTTTCTTGTCCTTCTTTCTATCAATTTTGACGGACTCAAAATGAACCAGTATAAACTCATAGTACTTTCTGGTTTTTCTTAAATCATGAGGCTGAAAATGCCATCCTAAAGGGAAGACATTCAAAGCCACTTGGTTTAAAGTCGGGTGAAAGAACTCCGGCTCAATTCGAAGGATACTTTTTACTTTTTTTTCTTTTGGAAAGTAAGGAGTATCCAAATTAGTTTTATTTTGTTGACAATTGCTTTAGGAGAAGAAGCAGGAATTGCCAACTGTTTTTGAGAGGGAGGTCCGATCGCTGGTACAATAGGTACCTGATTTTGCCGATCATACTCTTGTTTAGTGATAGTTTGTTTTGGAACCAGTTATGCAAGAGCAAGGGTCTTTTCGTCTTTCCCTGCAAGAGTCTGACTCCAAGTTTTATCTAGAAGTTTATTCTGAGCATAGGATTCTAGAATTTCCTTTCTAGATGCTCAAGTCTGCTTCTCTTGTTTGATTTTAGAATGGTTGGATGACCCTGCTTGGGATGAACTCATTTGAATCTCTTGTTACGAAGCCTGCAACACTTGGAGAAGTAGTTGGATTTTCTCTGAAGAGACTATTTGAGATTAGGCTCCGATAAGTTGTTCGGCACCTTGCTGAGTTTGGCTTTCTTCGGGTTTTTTACCCCGGATCTTTCTTTTTATTCGGTTTGGGAGGCATTTCAGTGAGTTTTGTTTTTGGAGATCTCTCAATACTACCTACCCTGAAGAAACTCACAGGTGAGAAAGTCTGGAAGAGAGTTTGAAGTGCCTTTGATAAATTTAATGTCAAAATCAAAAACACTGAAAAGAGCTTGCAATCGGGCAAAATCTATTTTGATGCAAGGTTTTTAACGTCTTTTTGCTAAACATCTTTTGTAGATTTGCAATCAATGTGATTTAAAAACCTTCTGAAATCCCGATTTCATAAGATATGATTTATATATAGATCAAAAGATATGATTTATCAAAGTTGACCCATGAAAGCTCAAATCTGTTAAAAAAATTACACTGTATAGTTTTGGTATAAGTGAGTTTTTGGACCAAATGGGATAAACTTGAGCCCGGGTCTTAATTTTATTTGAAATAGCATTTCAAGAGCCACAAGTAGAGCTTTGAACCACTAATTTTGAAGTTAAATTGATTTAGTGATGAATTTTCTAATTTTCAAGAAGATTAGTCATGTCATGGTACCCAAGTTTTAAGAGAAGTTTGAAGTCTTTATGTAAAATAAATATACTATTTGGGTCACAAGTGGTTCTTTTCTAAACAACTTTGATAAGTGACTCTAGAATTAGATGTTGAATCAAGAATGATTTACCCACACAAAAAAAGTTAAAATTTAAGATCTCATCTGTTCCCAAAAAAAAAAGGTTAAAATATCATAAAACCTCGTTACTTACAAGCTTTCAAAGTTAGGGGAAATTTTCAAGACAATTCACCATCTTAGTCCACTCATCAGCATCACATTACATTGGGATATCATCACTGAATGGCCACATATCCCTCTCTAGATACTAAAAACAGCAGACGGAAAGATAGGGAATGAAATCTCCAAGTAAAAATATATATATATATATATATATATATTTACTTGTGTGATATTCATACATACCCAGGGGTAATGTAAGTGTAGAAATGTAGCGTTAGACAAAGCTTTCAATGAAATCAGAGATTGTGGAACATTTGTAGTGATCAAATGGTTAAGTATTGAAATGTCAAGTGGGGAGTGAAAGTTTTTATCCCAACATTCTATTACCAAGTTTTTAAGCAATGGACATGCTGAAAGAAGCATTTCTAAGCTTCTAAAATATAAAAATTCTACATTTTCCAAATGCAATACTTCAAGCAAAGGCAAATTAACATGTGAAATAGTATTCACTCTTATTCTAGAGCCATTCAACTTTAAAACCTTAATGTTATTAGCAGTGAAAACATGAGAGGGCAACTCATAGTGACCGTCCTTATCTAGGTACGATTATAGCTCAAGATGTTCTACTTTATTACTAATCACCGTATTAATCCACTTGTTCATCTTCCGAGTTATAAAATGCCCATCAAGACCATCAAAACAAAGAACAAACTTTTTGACAGATTTCAAATCTACCAATTTGAGCATTTTATCTACAAATTTTCGGAAGAATGTAAGGCTGTCAAAGTCTTCATGGTTAAGGTGGAGAACGGGAAGGGAAAGCCAAAGTGGTCTCCATCTCTTGGATAAGAGACTTATCGCAACTGCTTCTTTAAGGGGAAGAAAAGAGAGAATATGAAGAAGCAATAAATCTGGCAAATCAGTGATCCTGTCCATAAGCGCCTTCAGATTCAGACCTTTTTTTTATCAATCGTGGCCTGCAATTTTGTATTAAATTATAAGTTTTGATTATTAAAAAAATAATAAATATTCAGTCGACTCAATTAACTTAACCCAGATCATAGAGGCTTTCAAATACCAAATCGCAATGATTTCCCTGATTAGTCTCCGTCGATTGATCTCTCTCGAAGCTTTCTCTGTTTCTGGATCTGTCAAATTCTCTCTCCGTTGATAAATGTCTTTTCAGCGTTTCGCTCCCTTGAGGTTTGTTTTGTATTATAATATTTTGTCTTTTTTTTTCTTTACCTGATTTTTTTTTTTTTTTGCAGTAATAATTTCTGATGTGGGCATGTGGCTGTTACAGTGTTATGTGAAATTGAAAAAAAAAAATCAATAATCAATTGGATTAGGTTTGCGAAGAGGAGCGCCTGTAGACGCCACGATGAAGAAAATCAGTCCCTCAGTTGAAACATTGTTGCCCGATCGGACATTTGACATCCGCCGCATGCGCCGCCACGCCTTGTTTATGGAATCTGCCTTTCTTTTCTTGCGTGGCGAGAAGCCACCTTTCTGGACGATGATACCTTCTCAGAATTCTCTGATATTTCCATTCCAACTACTCATTTGCTGTGTTTGTTTCTTTTAGTGTAAAAATTAAGAGCTATTCCTCAGTTTTTAATATAAAACATATTTGAGGAGTTGATCTTAGTCCTAAATATAAAATAAAACTTTCATATTCATCAATTTTTTCTAATTTATCCCTTATTGATGTTCCTTAAACAATCATCAATGAGGACAGGGAATGAGGGAACTTAAAAATATGCTTAGGGTATTTTAGAAAATACATATTATATTAACTAATTTAATCAAATTTTTTAATATAATTAAATTAGATAAATATACCTTGTATTAAGACCGGAAGAGTAGAAAGTTGTTCTTCTCTCTTTTGGATTGTAATCGGTCGTTTCTTCCATCAAAGGTTTCCTTTTTCATCCATTTCATATGCTTGAATTGATAGAGACCAGTGTTCGAGATTCATATGGGCATCCTAAGCAATGAATTGATTTGAAATTCAACCAAAGTATGGTTACACGAATCTGTGACATTCTCATATGGCGCACTGGATGTCATAATAAGATTGCTCTGCATAGGATCCTTATTTGGATTCGAATTGCTGTATTTTACGGTGGATATTGCTAATTCTCTTGCCAATATTATTCTATGTATGATATTGATCAACTAAGGTTAAGTTTTAAACTGTTATGGATTTTTTTTTTGGGACTAATGGGGCAAGCGGTGGATTTCCCGAGCAAATTCCAGAGCAAATTTGCGTTGACAAAGAGAGAGACTAGTGGAATTGCGTGCTATTTCTAGACTTAAAAAAATATTTTACATCACCAAGATCTTTAATCTTAAAACAATCATCAAGATAAGACTTGATTCGATTAATCTCAAGCAAATTTGTACCACCAAGAACAATATCATCCATAGAGACAAGTAAGGCAGTAAAAGAGGAATCAGTGTGCTTAAGAAATAGAGAATGATCAGCTTAAGATTGATGATAGCCACATGAAAGAAGTGCCTTAGACAATTTAAAATACCATTGGCGACTAGCTTGCTTAAGATGATAAAGGGACCGTTGAAGTTTACAAACCTAAGTAGGAGAGGAAACATGTAAACCAAGTGGAGGAAGCATGTAGACTTCCTCATCAAGATCTCCATACAAGAAAGCATTATTAACATCTAATTGTTTCAAGTGCCAATTATGGGCTGTAGCTAAAGCAAGCAATAATCTCACAGTAGTAAGCTTAGCAATAAGAGAAAAAGTATCATTATAATCAATCCCTTCTACTTGAGTAAAGCCTTGAGCAACTAATCGACCCTTCTAACTATTTAAGCTACCATCTGGATTATATTTCTTAGCAAAAACCTACTTACATCCAATTGGGCGCTTTCCATTAGGTAAATCAGTTAACACCCATGTATTATTTGCTTGTAAAGCATCAAGTTCAGCCTTAATAGCATTTCTCCAACCCTTATGTTAAATGGCTTTGGAATATGTTTCAGGTATATCATCAATAGAGATAGAACAAATAAAATGAGAATAAGAAGGAGATAAACGATCATAGGAAAGGACAGTGGAAAGGGGATGATATATACCTTCCTCCAAAGAATCTGGTAGGGCTGAAGTACATTGAAGAGCAAAATGATAATCATGTAGATATGTTGGCAAGCGGCAAGACCTAATGGATCTTCTAAGAGGAGGGATAGAAGAATCAAGGGGTGTGGAACTAGGTTTGGAAGTGGACAGTAAAGGAAGATCATCACAAAATTCAAGAGGTGGAGTCTCTTGAGGAGAGGGAATAGAATCTGACTTAATGGTGGAAGGAAAATTGCAGAAAGGAAAAATGGACTCATAAAAGTGATCATGTCGAGAAATAGAAATTTGTCTTGTATGAATATCTAATGTAATGTAACCTTTGGTGCCATCTTTAAAACCTAAGAAAACAAACTTATAGGCCCTAGGATCCAACTTAGTACACTCATGAGTTAAAGAGGAAGCAAAACAGAGACATCCCAAGACTTTGAAGATACTAAAATCTGGCAGTGTACCAAATAATAGTTCATGAGGACTCTTGTTTCCTTGGAGTGGTGTAGGTAATCAATTGATGATAACAATTACATGAAGTAATGCATAAGACCAAAACACCTTGTGAATATGAGCTTGAAACAAAAGAGCCCTAATCACATTTAAAATATGTTGATGTTTCCTTTCTACCTTACTATTCTGTGTTGGGGTCTCAATGCAATAGATTTGGAGTATAATACCATGCTGATTACAAAAATCTGTGAATTGAAATTCAATGCCATTATCAGACCTAATAACTTGGACTAAAGCATTAAATTGGTTTGACACAAGTTTAACAAATGTCTGAATGCAAGATCTTACTTCAGATTTATGTTTAAGCAAATAAATCCATGTATAACAAGAATAGTCATCAACATTGGTTAAAAAATACTTATGACCATGAATAGAAGGTAAATGATAAGGACCCCATATGTCCAGTGAACCAATGAAAAAACTTTATTAGAAACAGTAGTGCTAACAAGGAATGGTAATTTTCGTTGCTTGGCAAAATGACAAACATCACAGCAATGAAAAGAAGAGTTGCAAACAACTTCAAGAAATTGCTTGTGGATATAAGACAAAATATTCTTAGACAAATGCCTAAACAAAAATACCAAAGATCAAAAGTTGGGGAATCTATAGGGGTAGTATAAACATTACTAACTAGAGAAGCCCTTTCCAATGCTGCATTTTTCAAAATGTAAAGCCCTTCAATGAGATTAGCTGAATGAATCATCTTCTTTGAAGGTCAGAGTCTAATTTGGCACTGAGATGGCTGAAAAGAAACAATACAAGGAAGAAATGATGTGAGCTTAGACACAAAAATCAGGTTAAAATGAAAATTCAGGACATACAAAACATCTTGAATTATAAAGGCATCAGAAAAGGAAATTGTGCCATGATATGAAGCTAAAACCCGTGTGCCATTAGGTAAATTGACAAATATAGGGGAGATGCATGTATAGGATGAAAATAAAGCAAGATTAGAACAGACATGATCAGTAGCTCCTGAATCTATGATCTAGTAGTCAGAATGAGATGTAGAAATAGATAAAGAGGAAATGCCATTAGCAGAGATATTGTTAACAGAAGCATAGGGACGAGCAACAGTGTTTTTAGACTGAACAAGTTCTAGCAATTTGTGATATTGTTCAGGTGTAAAACTATAAGTGTAATTAGCAACCCGTTTTGACTCAGTAATATTTTTACTAGAAATAGACTCAGATGATACAACATTAATAGCATGATTGAAATTAGCATTCCTAAATTTGAATCCAGGGGGAAACCTATGTTTCCTATAACTAGTAAATTTGGTATGTCTAGGTTTACCACAGAAAGTACATTGCTTAGTAGAATGAGAGCCAGAACTAGGGGGCTTATGTTGCCTTGTGACACCAGAAACAGAACCTGAACTGAAAGCCGACTAGAAGATTTTGCAAGCAACATGGTAACCTCTACTACATGATATCCCATCTCTCTCTCTTGTTGTTGAACCAAGGCAAGCACTCGATTAATATTTGGTAAAGGGTTAATTAACATGATCTATGATTTCACTAAAGAAAAACGATCACTCAAACACTTTAGAAACCTTATAACATAATCTTGATCAATATGGCATTTATATGTATCAACAATTCCACAAGAACACGTCGGTGTACAAGAACAAGAAAGCATGGGTCATAAAGTCAAGAACTCATCCCAGAGAATTTTTAATTTCGTGAAATAATCACTTACAGTGAGATCTCCTTGTTTCAGACTTTGAATCTCTTCTTGCAATTCTGCGATGCGAAAAACATTGTTTTGAGAGTACCGAGCTTTAAGATCCTCCTAAGCTTCTGAAGCCCTATCAATCCACAGGACACTCTAAGCCAGGGAAGGTGAAATTGAAAGGGTCAACCATGACAATACCATCATGTTGCAATGCTGCCAAGCCGAGTACAATGAATTAGTCACCGTCTGTATAGGAATCGAGCCATCAATAAATCCAAGTTTGTTCTTCGACATCAAAGCCATCTTCATGGCTCTCACCCATGAATGGTAGTTGTTACCGGTGAGAATCAAAGATACTAGCACGAGAGAAGGATTCTCGTTGGGATAAAGAAAGTAGGGGTTCTCAATGTTCTGAAGAGTCTCGAGTTGCGACGGTGAAAGCACACCGAGAGAAGGTCTGGTGAGGGAGGAGGAGGAGGCGAAACCCGACGCCATTTTGGGAAAGTGAAAGGAGAGAGAGGGATGGAAAAGGTAAAGTGATGAAATGGTGAGAGGTAACACCCGTTAGATCAATCTGGAAGCATATGAGAGAAAATAGAAAAGAAAAAAAAGTAGAGGAAAACAAGATGTCAATGACTTTCTTGTTTTGATGCCATATTACAATAAGGAAGAAGAGAAATGAAAATATTTTGAATCTTATTTCTTGAACTGAAATAATGATACTTACATCCTTATATAGACTTAATTTACACCATACAGATACACTTTTGGTATAACAACTTTTCCTAACTAAAAGTAGTTTTGCTTACTAATTTGTTATAGCCTACTAACTAGAATAAAGACAAGGAATCATAGATACAAACGGTTGGTTTTGCATTCCACTGCTACTCTCAGAGTTTGATGAAATAAGGAAGTCTGCTAATTTTTGGAACCTTGGGATCTCATACTTCACTAAACCATCACAGATGTAGACAACCCTCAAAACTCGAGCATTCTTCATCATAAATTTTATAATTTCTAACTGCCTTTCAGAACCTTCGTACCAATAAAGAGTGAACTCCTTCAGATGTAATGAAAGACATTGAGTCACACCAAGTATTTGTTCAAGTGGGGATGAAGAACGCAGCTGATACAAATAGAGAAATTTAGGTTATAAACCTACTCATCAAGCCCTTGCAAAAAAAAAGGGAAAAGTCCTTGAAGTACTATAGTTTCATTTTTGATTTGGTAACTGTGTATTTTTTTCTCTTTGGTTACAATGCTAACAGAGAAAAATAAACACACGGGTTTAACTGTGCGAAGAGAAGAATAAACACATAGGTGCCAAATTAAAAATTGAAGGAAACTATAGAAGAATGGGTTTCCTCACACACAAAAATTTGAAAAGAATGGGTTTCCCCCCAAAATAAAAAAAAGTTAAAATCTTCAAACCTAGTTAATTACAAGCTTTTGAAGTTTGGGAAAGTTTTCAAGACAATTTACCATCCTAGTCCACTCATCAACAACACATTGCAATTGGGTTAAATTGTGAAACATTGGGATATCATCACTGAATGGCCACATTTCCTTCTCTGGATAATTCTCCTCTGGATACTAATGCTACTACAAAAAAAATATAGTTGCAGCGCTAATTTTAATATTATTTGTGGCATTTGAAGAGTGTCACATATCCCAACGCCACTAAAAGAAACTATGGTGTTACCCACAAGGGCCACAGCATTTATATTTTTTTTATATTCTTTCTAGAGGAAGTACCACAAGAAGTTCTAGGCTTTCTCTTTTTTTTTTAATTTAACAAAGAGCGGCGCTTCTTATAGAAAGTGCCATAGGAAGTATGAACTTTCAATGGCACTTCTTCAAGGAAGCGCCACCCTAGACCCTTTTTTTAAAAAAATAATTTTTTTTATTTTCTTTTTAGAACCATATAATTATAGTTAATAACATACTTCAAACATATTTTCATATCTACAACAAAATAAAGAAAAGCAAACCACAATCAAATAACTCCAAAATGATATAAATTAACAAATAACTAATTAACAAAATCACTACTAAGTAAAATATAAGTGTTAAAAATAAATAATTATTTTATTTATGCAACTCATCAATGTTAACAATTACTACAACAACTAAAAATTATAACTACCACATATCTTCACATACAACCTATATATAATAACATTTAATTTTATCTCATTTATTTTTTGACATATAAAAATGAGAATACTTTTTTCATATTTTCATAATAAATTAAATATAAAATATATTGAGCAAATTAAACTATTAACTACTAATAAAATTATATTTGTAAGCTCAAAAATTTAAAAAAAAAACTTACAGTATATAGGAAGCTTGAATAGAGTGAGCTAAAACCTCAAGTACAATACTTGAAAAAAAATTAATAAAGGAAAAAGAGAAAGACAAAATTGCATGCATGCTTAAAAAAAAGAAAGTTAAAAAGACATTGTGTCGTAAGTAGCTTTAAAATATATATAAAAAAAGAAAAGTGAGTGGGTACGTACTTACAGAACAAAATGAAACTATAATGAAGATGAAATAGGACCAAAAGGGAGAAGGAGTAGGGTTAGTTTGATGTAAGAAATAAGACCAAAGAAATGTGGAGAAAGTACCGAAAATAAAAAGAGGAGGAGGAGGAAATATGAGAAGTGATAGAACAAAGAAATGAAGAGGAAATGCTAATCTAAGTGGGGGCGGTGATAAGTGACAAAAAAAGGAGAAGGAGGAAATATGGGGACTAAGATAATAAAGAGTGATGGCACGTGTTGGATGAGGAGTGGAGACCAGGAGGATGAAAGTGATGGAAGCAGATTGTAGGAGAGAGAAAAGTTTTAGAAAAAATAAAAAAAATTACTTTGTGTAGCGCTTATCATGCCAAGTGTCACACAAAGTGCGTAGCAACTGTGGCACTTTCTTAAGCAAGCGCCACAGTTGCTACTTTAGTTTTTTTAAGAAAAAAACCTTAGATTTAAGCAAGCGCTACCTAAGGCTCACAAGCAGTTGTGATGCTTCCTTATGCCAATTTTTTTTTCAAAAAAATTAAAAATAAAATTTAAAAAGAAGCTATAAAGAAGTGCCACAAAAAATGCGTCAATATTCCCTATTTTTATAGTAGTGTAAAAGAAGTAGACTTCAAAAAGTTAGGGAATGAAATATCAAAGGGGAACAAGAGAAAAATTTACTTTATTGGCAAGATTATACCCAATGGCGATTTAAGTGTAGAAATGTAGCATTAGACAAAGCTTTCAACTGAATCAGAGTTTGTGGAACATTTGCAGTGACTAAATGGTTATGTCTTGGAACCTTAAGTGGAGGGTGAAAGTTTCTATCCCTAAATTATTGTGCCAAGTCTTTAAGAAAAGGAGAAATTTACGGAAATATTTCAATCGCCGGTTACATATAATTTGGCCAAGACAAGACACAAAGAAGCAATAAATGTCCGCAAAAAGGTTCAATATTGTAACCAAAATTTGAGCATAAAATGATATAAATAATGGCTTCATATAAGTATCAAAATTAGGCCAAGCCAAAGGAAAGAAGTAAGAAATGATTTATTTCGGTAAATCATAAAATATAGGGGCAAAATGGTAATTTTGTCATAAAATAAGAGAATAAATATTTTTCTTCAACATTCCCAATAATTTTGATTAAATGGGAATTAAAAAGAGGAAATGGCCATTTGGAATATTATTATCAAGAAAAAGATTAAAGCTTGGAGAATAAGTTAAAAAGCAAAGACATGAGACTTTGATCAACAAGTTGTAAGATGGCATGTGATAGCTTAAGATTAATATTTTTCTCTCCATCTCTCATGCCATTCACGTTGAAATGAGGAAAGGGAAAATGAATGAATATTGTTGCAACATTGAGGAAAAGTCAAAGAAATGTGGACCAATAAAAAAAAGCATATGTATTAACTTTTAACCTTATTATACCATCATTTATTCATCCCTTCACCCCCCCCCCCAATTTTCGTGCAAAACTGATCAGAACCGTGAGAGAGAGCTGAAAACACAAAAACAACGAAAGAACAAGAAGGCTTAGGGTTCAATCAAAAATCAAGGTAAGAAGCTAGAACTGTGTCTTAAGCTTCCAAATCCTTCCATAACCTCTTCTACTCATCTCTACTCCTTTGAAAACCATGGAATTTCAGCTGATTTAAGAGTGTGGGGAGAGAGGAAAAAACGTCCTAGAGAGAGAAGCAACAAGAAATCCAAGGTAAACCTCCAAAACTTGCTTCTAGTGCCTTTGTTGTTGTTGTTCTTGTTGTTTTTGGTTTGGATTTGGTGATTTGTGAAGTTTGGATTATGAAAGCTCTAAGAGTTCCTGCTGCTCAAATTCACTCTAATCATATTTAATGAGTGTTTAAATAGCTAATCATTTGATTTGGAGTAGTAAGGAAGTGATTAGGCAAGAGAAAACGAGAAAACAACAACCTGTTTTCGAGATTCTTTAGGACTGCCCTGTATTATTCCGTGTAGGAGGAGTGGAAATTTGACCATTTTGATGATTCCATTAGCTTTAGAAGGCAAAATTGTGTAGGTATACAAGTGTTCATGAATTTTGGATGTATATGAATTTAGGAATTTATGAAGAAAGCTTGCTTAATGTGTTAATCTGCCCTGTATCAGGCAGTCTGATTGTCATGAGCTTTTCAATGACCAAATGATATCTAAAAATTCCTAAACTTTCCATTTGAAAAGTAGAAACAAAGAGTTTTAATTTGATAGGTCATAATGCTCAATTGAATTTTTATACTAGAAGTTCTACATTTTCAAATATTGGTCATGCAAAGCTGGAATTTTCAGGAACAAGGTGTAGAAAGTGAAAATACTGTACTTATTTGTGTATATATAGCTCATGGATATATTTTTCATTGAAACTATATTTAACAAGGTTCAATTAGGAATTGGAACCAGATCAATTGGAGTTTTATGGATTTAGATATGAATTTGTGAACTTTTGCCCTGTTTCTGGAAAGTGATTTAGACAGGTCGAGTTTGGAGAAGTTATGGGAATTTTGTGGTTGTAATGGCTGTAACTTAGTATTTTTATGTGAAACTATAATAAAATATATTTATATAAAATTTAGAACCACTCAATTTGGAGTTTCCTATAATTAATGGTGAATTTGTTAAGTATGTCCTTTTTTCTGGATTGCATCTGGAACAGTAGCATTTAACAATTTACTGGGAATTATATGAGCACAGTAGGTAAACCCAACTATTTTTAATCAAAGTTATAAGGAAATATCTTTGTTTTGACTTTGGAATCGGTCAAATTGGATTTTTCTAGAATTAGTTATAAATTTCCAAATTTGACCCAAAAATCTGCTAGTTTCTGAAAAATAATGAAATTGCACTGAATAGAATTCTATTATGCAGAAATTACTATAACTGCTTTAGATAACCAACAGAATTTGAATTAAAGATAGTAATAGTATAAGTAATAACCAGTTACTTGTAACTCTAATTTTGATAGGAACTAGAACTTGCCCGAGCTCAAACCAACGGTTGGAAATCACTCAAGGAAAGCAATCAGGTAGTAACTTGTCTTTCATATATTATATCATGCATGGTGTGTTGTGTGGATTCATTATGAGATATCTAACACATTCTGGTTATGTAGAGTGGTTGCTCAGGGCCTATTGCGCGGGTGGACGCTTGGGCCAATAACGTTCTGTAATACACGAGTGGATTCCGGGGCCTATTGCGCGGGTATCCCTCGGGGCCTTTAACATGCCTAGCGCTAGGGTTGTTTACTATGAACTGCATGTGATGCACTAAATGTTGTTGTGATAGTTCTGCTGTATGATGTCTGTATAGCATGCTTTGTGATGATATATATGCATGATTGACATTACGTTACTACTGAAATTCTTTTGAATCTCACTCTTTTTCATAAACCATCTACAGTACAGGAAGAGAGCTCAAGGGGTAAGACGAAGGTAAATACGGACCACTAGAGACTGGGAGCGTGAAAGACTTTAGTCTTTTGTTAGTTGTCTATTTCATGTATTTTGGATTTTTATATATGGTATGAATAGCCTGTAACCTTGACAGTGCTACGATAGTGAAACCGGTAATGCCGGTAGACTAGTAAAGGAACATTTTAGCTTTATTTTGCTTCCGATTGCTAACGAAACTTAACTGAGGTATGAAACGTGAAAACTAAGCAGAGAATCGCTCGCAGACTCTGATAAAATGAAAAAGAGAAACCGGTGAGACTTAGTGAGATAGTAAATGTTTGTGAAATTGTTTAACAAAAATTTTATTATTCCCAAAAACCCCTCTCAATCCCAGGTTCAAATCCTGAGATAGATTTTGGGGAATTGTGAACATTTTTCCAAAATTTCTTAATCCGAGACTCGATCTTGGTTTCACAAATACTTTTGCTACTCTTTTGTACTCATCTGAGGCTTTAGGAAATGAGGTATCACAGTTTACACAAATAATTGGTATTGATTTTGAAGAAACATACTCACCGGTAATAGACGCAACTACATTTAGATATTTGATTAACCTAGCAGTAAGCAAAGGGCTTAATCTGCATCTAATAGATGTCATTACTGCTTATTTGTATGGCTTACTTGGCAATGACATTTATATGAAACTCCCTGAAGGACTTAAGTTGCCAAATGCATACAATTCAAGTTTTTGAGAACGATACTCATTAAAGTTAAATAAGTCCTTGTATGGGCTGATGCAATCATGGCATATGTGGCATAATCAACTTAGTGAATATCTATTAAAGGAATGATATAAAAATGATCCAATATGCCCATGCATCTTTACAAAAAGATCTGAAAATGAGTTTGTTATAATTGCCGTTTATATTGATGATATAAATATCATTGGAACTCAAAGAGCTTGAAAAAACAATTAATTGTTTGAAAAAATATTTTAAAATGAAGGACTTAGGAAAAATAAAATTTTTCCTTGGATTGCAAATTGAGTATTTGAAAAATGGAATCTTTCTATATCAAAAAACTTACACAAGAAAAGTCCTAAAGCGTTTTTACATGGATAAATCACATCTACTATATACTCAGATAGCAGTAAGATCTTTGGAAGTTGATAAGAACCCTTTTAGACCTTGAGAAATTAGTGAAGAATGTGATGAAGAACTATTTGGTCCAGAAGTATCATATCTTAGTGCAATTGGAGCACTAATGTATCTTACCAATCATACTCAACCTGATATATCATTTGTTGTAAACTTATTAGCAAGATATGGTTTTTTTACTAACACGAAGACATTAGAATGGAGTTAAACTCATTCTTCGTTATCTTAGAGACATAATGGATATGGGTTTATTCTCCTCAAATGTACCTAAACATGAACTTTTTGGCTATGCAGATGCTAGTTTTTTGTTTGATCCACATGATAGTAAATCACAAATAGGGTATTTATTCACAAGTGATGACACACATTTCATGGAGATCTATGAAACAAACTATATTAGCCATATCATCTAATCATGCAAAAATTCTAGCAATGCATGAAGCAAGTCGATAATGTGTATGGTTAAGATTAGTAATACGTCAAATAAGAATCACTTGTGGTTTATCTCCTAATAAAATGACCTCAACAATCATATATGAGGATAATACTGCATGTATTGCCCAACTAAAGGAAGGGTATATCAAGGAAGATAAAACAAAACATATTTCACCAAAATTCTTCTTCACTCTTGACCTTCAAAAGTGTGGTGAAATTGATATCCAACAAATCCATTCCAGTGAAAATCTAGCAAATTTATTTACCAAGTCACTTCCTAGTACGACCTTTGAAAATATTGTTCATGGCATTGGACATTGCAGACTCAGAGATATCAACTGATGTTGTCAAGAGGAGGAGTTGATACATGATGTACTCTTTTTCCTTTATCAATGGTTTTTCCCACTGGGTTTTCCAAATATGGTTCTTAATAAGGTAGCACTATTAAGTGTGTCACTAAACAATATACTCTTTTTTTCTACTAAATTTTTGTCTCACTGGATTTCTCTTAGTTGAAGTTTTTTTAGGCACATGTTTAGTCATACGCATCCAAGGAAGAGTATTATGAATTATATATTAAAATATTATTAAATGGATGTACAACTCTCTAATACTTCTTCCATCTTCCTATTATCTCTCTCCATTTATTTTCTATGATTATATAATTTCATTTATTCTAGGTTATAGAGTTATGCCTATAAATAGGAGGCATATGTTATGTAGTGTAAATATCTTGAGAAATGAATAAGAATTACTCCCAACTTTCTCCTCTTCTCATATTCTCTCTTTATTTATAACAATACCTTTATAAAAAAAATTATAACTTTTAAATTATTATAATAAAATAATGAATAAATATGTAACTTTTAATAAGATATTCACATTTTTACTAATGGTCATGTTGAAATCAATGCACCTTGCATGGATATTTCGCCAGCCAATAAAATACTAGATATGAAAGTAAAAAAAAAAAGATAAAATATTAAAACCTGATTCCCCCAAAAAAATAAAATTAAAACTGACCAAAATAAAATAAAATATCAAAACGAAAATAAAAGATTAAAAGACTTCTATATGGTTTACTTATTCATCAGTTTGAATTTATTTCACAATCAGAGAAACTTTATTCCCTTTCTTCACTCTTCTCCGACTCTACCCGACAGTGAGCTTTCAATTTGCAATTTTTTTTCTTTAACCGGCACAGCCTCCAAATAGCATGGAAGATAGGAAAGAAAGTATCATTGGTAGGTTTAATTTGTTTAACCCCTATTTTCCTTCTTCATCTTTGACATATCTCTGTCTACCTTTTCCTTTCTTCTTCAATTAATTGTTCTCCAGCGTGGAACGCGATCCCAAGACCTTTTTTCTTGAGTAGTCAGGTTATTTGGTTTTCTTGAAACCGTTTCGGATCCCAGCTCGAATCTGGCTTCTAGGTCAAATACCAGTTCAGGGCGGCTCAAAATGGCTTAAACTCTCAGACAGGTGAAACACATTAGTCGAGCCGTTAAGATGAGGGCCGACGATCAGAGCAATTTTGTCCTGACTGTTATCCCAGTTAATTTTAACTGTTAGTTAACTAAATATGTTGAGCTAACAGTCCACATGTCATCCACATCATTTTTGTTAAAGTGAAAATTTACGCGCATAAGTCCATGTGTCAGCTACTTCATCATTTTTCAAAGTTAGATTTAAAAGTTTCAAGACAAATTTGTATCTTAACAAAAATGATGAGGATGACATATGAATTGTCAGCTCAACAAATTGGTCTACTAACAGTCAAAATTAATTAAGATAATGGTTAGGGAAAAAATGCTCCATTTTATAAATTTTCAGGGTAAAATTGCCCCTTAGTAGACCTTCCGAGACAAAAATGCCCCTTAACCCATAAAAAAACATAGAGAACATTATCGCTTGGGATTTGGGACGAAGTGGACAAGTTTAGAAAAACAAAATTGTAAAGGTCATACTTACATCAAGTTCTTTATCTTTATTACATCAAGTTCACTGTCATGTGACGTATTTTTTCATGTGGGTTTATAGTTAAATGATAATTATTCAAAAACAGGACATGTGGTCATACATGATTAAAAAACTTGATGAAATAAATATAATGAACTTGATCTAAGTGTTTTTCAATTATAAATATGTACTTAAAAAATTACTTTAATAGAAATTTAAATTATGATAAAAAAAAACCAGAAAATTTCGCTCATAGTTGACTCACTAAGTTGTCCATTTTGAGTTTTTAACTTGTAAAAATTTGTGTTAGTTGCAAATTTGGGACCTGTTTGGGAAAGTGGCCCAGCTTGCCAAATGTACGGTAAAAAAAAGCACAGTGGGGGTGAGTTGTAGTGTTTGGGTTTGCGTTGGAGTATGCTGGGCTTATGGGGAAAAAGCTACTTCTTAGAGAAGCCCACCGACCTTGCTTTTTCCTCTGCACGGTGAGAGCTAGTCACGGTAGAAGAAGACTATTAGGTAGCATTTATTGCCTTCTGTCCTCAGTTTAAGCTTCTATTCTAGAGGGGCAAGGATTGAGTCTGAGTTGAGCAGCGTTGCGGCGAGCTCAGCGATGTCTACTACGAGGACTAGGTCGAAGTCGAGGTAGACGACTTTGTGGACGAACGACGGGAGGAGGTTAGCAAGGTAGCTGTGAGCATAGTTAATGAGGTAGTCTAATGTGGAGTGTATGAAGGAGGAGATGAGGCTAGAGACGATGGTGTCGTCGAAGAGGTAGATCAGAAATGGAGGTAAGGGAAGGAAGTGGAGAGAGTGTGATTGCGAACGGAGTAGGAGGAAGGCTTGGAGGCGGCGGAGATGAAGTGGAGATGATGTTGTCAAGACAGGAGGAGTATTGGTGTATGGAGAAGCATGGAGCTCACGATTAATGTATATTACTATATATTATCTTCTCTTAGTGAAAGGCATGTGCAATTATTGGAGGTTGAAAGCGAAAAAAAGGTTTGCTCAAAAAACAAAAAGAAAGAGAAAGAAAAGAGTAAATATATAATAATAAATGTAGTATTCAATAAGATTCATGTCATTTTCAGTTATTTTCTATATAAACCGCATTTTCAAATAATAATCCAAACAGGTTTAAGGTTATAAAAAAGTCACTTCTGTCACTGTCAATCCAAACCAAGGAACAAAAAATCGAACCAGGCAATGAATCGGTTACGGCACAGGTTCAAGGGTCATTGGATCAACCGGGGTTGGACTGGTGGTTGAACCGGTCATATTATAATATTACAATTTATTATTAGTAATATATTTATTAATATATTTTTAAATTTCTATAGATAAAAAAAAGATCTTTAGAAAAAATATGCTTAAAATCTATTAGTATTAATTATGGTGCCTATACTTATACAATAATATCTCATTTCCTATAATTAATTAATTGTTATATCCCTCAAAATCGTCTTTTTTTTATATTTATTCTTTTTTTACCTACTTTTCTCTTCATCTTGGTCTTCAAACTTTTATTTTTTCCTAAAAAATAACGCAAAATAGTAGTTAAAAGAATAAAAATATCTATTTCATAAAAAAATTTTTAAAAATCAGACCAGTC
This sequence comes from Albizia julibrissin, assembly GCA_037074505.1. Classification (NCBI taxonomy): domain Eukaryota; kingdom Viridiplantae; phylum Streptophyta; class Magnoliopsida; order Fabales; family Fabaceae; genus Albizia; species Albizia julibrissin. Next base: position 34,611,938 of record CM073487.1, read on the forward strand.
GAACCACCGGTTTACCGGTCTGATACATGAATCGGACCGTAGCACCGACCGGTCACTGGTTTAACCGGTCGAACCGGCCGGTCTGGTTCGGTTTTTTGTTTCATGATCTAAACACAAATCACATTTGCAATCTAACTTTTACAAAAGTCAAATTATAAAAAAATCACTTCTGCCACCGCTAATTCAAACGAGCCCTTGGTGAAACTCATAAATTCCATTTTTGAATTTTTAGCTTACAAAATAGTGTCAACTTACTCTTAAATTTATGCTAATTTTTTTAATTTAATCATATTTTTTTGGCCAAGATTTTGATCATACAACTTCATATATAAATTTAACGATTTTCTTTTTGAGTTCCTAAACTAATAAAAGTTGATATATTTAATTTCAAATGTTAACGTGTAATTTTAATAACAAGAAAAATTAAGTTTTGAATTGTGCATAAATAGACACAAATTTTTATTATTTAATTTTAATCATATATTTTTAATAGATATTTATTCATAAAAAAAACTCTCAAAAGTTTATTATTTAAGTTCATGATCCAAGTTTAAATCTATATCACGGTTTTCTTTAAGTTTGACAACTTTGTCATTAGGGTTAAGAGTTATTTTTATCCTGAAAGTTTTCACTGAAAAGTTGTGGGTACCAAAAGGTTTTTTAAGAGTAATTTTACCTTAAAAAATTTTGTAAGAGAAATTTTACTTCAGAAATCTAATAAATCTTGGAATTTTACCTGTTGTCTTCTAATATTAAGTTGAGAGAGCACTTTTTTTTTTTTTTGGACAAAAGTTGAGAGAGCACTTGTTGGGGAGAGACTCGGAGCTTTTTTTTATTTCACCTATTTCAATCTTTCCAATTTCTAGAGGTGGGAATTAGGGCTGGCTCTTGATAGGCTAGTGTCTAAAAGGGTCGGTCCTACAGAGTCCGGGGAAAGAAAAATTGATGTTTTTCAAAGCCTGGCCTGAGAGCATTAGAGTCAGGGTCGGCTCGCAATACCAGAAGTAATTTTCACAATATTTAACTATACGTTTACACACATCATACAATAAAATAAATACAATTACTAATTCATAATTAAAGGTAAAAAATATTGTCTACAAATAATTTATAGTCTCATACAAAGTATAAGAAAGCAAAAAGTTAAACTCTCTAAGCATCATGATTATGACAACTATTATTTTCATCTTCTTCGCTACTATCACCAATTTCATGGAATTTTGATTGTACTTCACTTTAAGTTGTAGACTCTACTTAAGGGGTAAAAATATCAATAATTAGTAAATTACCATCATATGTAAATTTAACAATTTTAAGGTCCTTAGTGAGGAATCAGCAAGGGCACGAGCAGGAGGGGCAGTTAAATTAAAACAAAAAACAAAGCTAAAGGGCATAACGGGCTGGCCCTTTTAGGCCCGACTTCCTTTTAAGACTCCATTTTTCAAGTTTGGCCCGTGATTTAAAAGGACTTAAAAGAGTTCAGTCCAATTTCCCGTCTCTACCAATTTCCAATCCTTTCTTGTGTTTAGTTAGTGCCTGTGCGGGATTACATTTAGAATTTTTAAAAATATTTATTTATATAAATCAATATAAAACTCTTCTTACATATTTACCTCATATAACATATAAATTATGATTAAAAAAATATATTTTTAAAGATTCTAATCACCTTTACCTCTACTATATTTTTCCATATTGCCACATAAACCCACCAAAATTCAACCCCTTCTTTGTTATCCCCTTCGCCGCGGCATGTTCGCCGGAGATATTTCCCGGCAATATCCCTTACCCATAGTTTTGTTTTCTTTGTTTTTTCTCTTCCTGGTTGGTTCGTCCCTGTCGGATGAGTTTCAAATACTCATGAAGTTCAAGTTCTCTTTTCAAACTTCAAGTGCCAATGATGTTTTCGGTTCATGGACGGAAGCCAATTCTACCTGCAACTTCACCGGCATTTTTCTGCAATTCCAATGGTTTCATTTCAGAAATCAATCTCGCTGGAAGAAACTTAGGGGTACTGTTCGGTTTGATTCACTTTGCGGGCTTCAATCGTTAGAGAGAGTATCTCTCGGGTCGAACTCCTTTCATGGAAGAATCAGTGAGGACATGCGGGAAGGGTTTTCTTTTTGCAGAAAAAGAGTGAATGGGGAAGACTGAAGAGGGAAAGAGAGATGATGCGGTGTCATGTTGAGCTTAGTGACCTGGATGATGAAGTGCCCTGTGATGTGGGATGTTCGCCGGATTTAGTGGCTGTTTGGGAATGCAGTAGGAACGTGGTTTTTTCTTTAATGTGCTTTGGTAAAAGTTAAATAGAAAAAAAAGTTATATTGTTAATGTGATTAGTGTTTGGGTTGACGGTGTGATAAGTAGCTTTTTTTAAAGCTGTGTGAGTAAGCTTATAAAAAAAGTTACTTTTTCACCTAAAGCCCATTAAACTCCAATAGATTCTCAAACACTTATAAATAAGTTAAATGAGCTTATACATGGTAAGTAGGTTTTTTTTATCTCAAATAGAATCCTAAACAGACCTTAGCTGTCAAAGACTATGTAGGGAAAAATTGTTATTTTTTTTTCATATTTTTTTAAGATAAAATTATTCCTGAAAAAACTTGTAGATAGTCACTGCCCTTCAATAGAAACTGAAAACTTCCTAAGTTAAAATTAACCTTAACACTTTAATAATTAATTACAAACTATTTAATAAAAACGAAAGACCAACATACTAGTATCTGTTTTTAATAATGTGCTAGCCAAAAAATATCCCTTTCTAACGGAAAGTTAAAATATTCGTTGGCCAAAAAACAAGAAAAGCTAATACATTCATTAATGACAACAAATATATTTACAATTTCATCCAATGAACACAACCATTGAGTCTGTTACGGTTAAGAATCCATCAGTGCATTATATTTCATCCTATGAACACAACCTGACTCTGTTACGGTTGAGTCCATCAGTGCATTATCTGACCAACATCTAGAAGAAGATGGCCAAAACATTTTGAACCACTTAAGTAGCATACACAACTTTTTTTTAAAAAAAAAAAAAAATCAACCAAAGTTGAGGAATATTAAGAAACCATAAATACAAGTGGTTCTTATAAATAATGGAGCTTATACTCTCAGACTGAGAGCTTGATCTGAGGCATGCTGCTAATTCTCTGAACCTTGGGAGCCTATACTCACTTGAATTAGCACAGACGTAGATAGTCTTCAAAACTCGAGCATTCTTCATCATAAATTTTATCATTTCAGACTCACTTTCAGAACCTTTGAACCAGAGAAGAGTGAACTCCATCAGATGTAATGACACACATGGATGCACATCAAGTATTGTTTCAGGATAAGATGAAGAACCAAGCTGACAACAATAGAGAAATTAAGTTAAAAACCTACTAAGTGAGCCATATTGCACTAAAAAAACAAAGTAAAAATGTCCAAACCTCGTTAACCACAAGCTTTTGGAGTTTTGGGAAGTTTGAAAGACAGTTCACCATCTTAGTCCACTCTTCAGCACCACATTGCAGGCAGGTTAGATTGTAAAACATTGGGATATCATGCTTAAATGGCCATAAATCCTGCTTGGAACACTAAAACAGACTGAAAATTAGGGAATGAAATCTTAGGGGACAAAAAAACGGAAACAAGTTACTAATCAAGTGTGATTCATAGGTGATAAAAGCGCAGACATTTAACATAAGACAAAGCTTCTAATGGAATTAGAGAATGTGAAACATACACAGAGACCAAATGGTTAAGTCTTCCAATCTTGAGTGGACGGAAATCCACTCCATCCACATAGCTTATTACCAAGTCCTTAAGCAAGGCACATGCAGTAAGAAGCATTTCCAAACATGTAAAATCAGGAAATTCAACGGATTCCAAATGCAATACTTCAAGCAAAGGAAAATTAACATGAGAAAGAGTATCCACCCTTGCTCTACTCAAACTTCTTGGCAATGAAAACACTATAAGGCACCTCATATACATTAGTAGAACTCATATGAAGCTCCAGATGTTCAACTTTGCTACTAACCACAGCATCAATCCATTTGCTAGTCTTTCAAGGAGCTTTATGACAATCAACATCTAGAACAAACTTTTTGACAGATTTCACATCTACCAATTTGAGCATTTTGTCTACAAATCGAAGAAAGAATTTAATATAACGAAACTTTACAGTTTTAAAGTCAAGAATGGGAACGGAACGCCAGAGTGGCCTCCACCTCTTGGATAAGAGGCTTGTGGCAACTGCTTCTTCAGCAGGAAGAAAAGAGAGAATATGAAGACGCAGTGGGTCTGGCAAATCACTGATCTTGTCTTTTTTAGTTCTTCGCCTTTTGTTTTGGACACTGATCTCTCCATAACTTTAGCTCAGGCCTTCAGAGATCCTTTTTACATCAACTGTGGCAACTACTTATTTGAATGAACTCAGGCTGAAACAAAGGTTATGTTTGAAGTGCTGCAGTTGACGAAGAAAAAGAATAGGGAAGACTAAAGAACAAAGAAAAGAGAAAGAATGACGAAAAAGAATTGCGATTAAATGGCGAGAAAATGATTGTTTGTACCAGTCAAATGGTAAGCTCAAAGCAGAACAGCAATGAGAACATCCATCTTCCATCTCTATCATGATCTCCACACAAAAAGAGAGATTGGGGCATCCAGAGAATGGCGAATAACTGTTCTACAGTAGCCTGAAGATGTGCTTTATAAGTTTCAAAATGGAGCCCTCTCCTTTACGGAAGAAAAAAACAAAGTTCTGATGAAAATTATTCAATATATATACTAATTATAATTTATACCCACCCCAAATTCGTATATGACAACACATTTGGGGTGGTCATAATTATGAGTCCTTAATATTATGACCACTGTTTGTCCAAAAAAAATATTTTGACCACTGATATGACGAAAATTAATGTTTGCACCGCGTGGGGGAAAGAATGTTTGCACAGAAATATAATGATTTTAAAGATAAACGGCCAAATGTGTACTAATAATAACAACTCTGCTAGTGTATCAAAAAAAGAATAACGACTCTGTTTAAAGAATATGTCATCATTCATTGAGCATTAACGATTGCGACAAGGGGTCTGTTTGGCAGGAGGAAAAAGGAGGGAAAAGGAAAGGAGGGAAAATTTTTATAAGTTAGATTTTAAAAAATTAGTGAAGTGGAGTTATAAAATTTTAATAAAGATAAGATATAAAATAAAAAATAAGAAAAATTAACTAAAAACTATATTCCCCGCTTCTTCAATTTTTTAAAATCTAAATTATAAAAATTTTCCTTCCCCTCCCTTCTCCTCCAAATCCCTCATACCAAACAGTCAGTTAAGTGTACAATTTTGACCCAAAAAAAAATTGTAAATATGATGCATTGGGATAGAAAATTCCATAAAACGTATAAAATATACATTGTATAAAAATTTTCTCATTACATAATGAAGATTCAAAGTTTAAACAAAAAAATTTATAGGTATGATAAAATCTTATGAAAGAAATCAACATGTGTACTTAAATATGCTCGTCAAATAGTTAATTTACTTTTAATTAGTATTATTTTCAAATAAAATAGAAGAACAATCTATACTTGATAAAAAAGAAGGACCGGCAATTTTTTTTGGGAAAATTATTGTACAGTCTCAAAAAAACAAAAAAACGAAAAATCAGTCCCACAGAATGACATAATCACTGTCAAGTCCTAAGGGACTGATTCTTAATAAATTGTAATTGTACAATGACCTAAATAACCCTATACAGTAATTTCCCAAAAAAAAAAAAAATGCAAACTCAAGCTTCACTTGCAGCTGCATCAACCTCACGTGCATTTTCATTTTCGTCTTTCAATCTGAGAGACCCCAAATCAACTCTCCTCATTCTACTTTCCTTCTCTCTTTTCTCTATTCTTCTTATCGTTTTCCTTTCTTCGTCTTCCTCCTCTCCTTCCCATTCTAGCCCTAACCCCTTTCTCTTTCCCTCTCACCAAACCAAACGCATCATCTTCCACAAAGCCGCCCAATCCGATCCCTCTCCTCCCTCCATTGCTTACCTCATTTCTGGATCCCGCGGCGATTGAAATCGGGTCCTCCGATTGCTTCTGGCCACATACCATCCCCGTAACCACTACCTCCTCCACCTTAACCCTTTTGCTCCTCATGCCGATCGTGAGCGGCTCGCTCTCACTGTACAGTCTAATCCCATATTTCGAGCTGCCCAAAATGTTGATGTTATCGTCAAGCCGGATTTTGCGTATTCCAAAGGGTCGTCTTCAGTTTCTTTCATGCTCCACGGCGCCTCAATACTGCTTCGCTTGTCGGTCAAATGGAATTGGTTTATTAGCTTGAGTGCTGACGCTTATCCACTTGTTACCCCAACATAAAGGACTTGTCAACTGAGGTTGTAGGAGTTGTCAATGGAGGCTATAGGGGTTGTTAACGCAACATGAAGGACTTGTCAATGGAGGCTGTTGGTGTTGTCAATATAGGCTGTAGGGGTTGTCAATAGAGACTGTTGGGGTTGTCAATGGAGGCTGTAGGGGTTGTCAATGGAGGCTGTTGGGGTTGTCAATGGAGGCTGTTGGGGTTGTTAATATAGGCTGTTGGGGTTGTCAATGGAGGTTGTAGGGGTTGTCAATGGAGGCTATTGAGGTTGTCAATATAAGCTGTGGTGGTCAATGGAGGCTGTCGGGGTTGTCAATATAGGCTGTAGAGGTTGTCAATGGAGGCTGTTGGGGTTGTCAATATAGGCTGTGGGGGTTGTTAACGCAACATGAAGGACTTGTCAATGGAGGCTGTCGGGGTTGTCAATGGAGGCTGTTGGGGTTGTTAACGGAGGCTGTAGGGGTTGTCAATGGAGGTTGTTAGGGTTGTCAATATAGGCTGTGAGGGTTGTTAACGCAACATGAATGACTTGTCAATAGAGGCTGTCGAGGTTGTCAATATAGGCTGTGAGGGTTGTTAAGGCAACATGAAGGACTTATCAATGGAGGTTGTCGGTGATGTCTATGGACAGTGTAGAGGTTGTTAACACAACATAACGGACTTGTCAATGCACGCTGTGGGTGTTGTCAATGGATGCTGTGGAGGTTGTTAACGCAACATTAAGGGCATTTGGGTAATTGTACAATTGCAATTTATTAAAAATCAGTCCCTTGGGACCTGACAGTGATTATGTGAGTTTTTGGGACTGAATCTTTGTTTTTTTGTTTCCTTGGGACTGCACATTAATTTTCCCCTTTTTTTTTTCACCGGGAGAGAGACCAATATATATGATATAATAGACGTCTGATATCTTCGAACCAAAAATAAATGTCTGATATCTCTTTATAATCATGAAAAGATTGTTTTTTCCTTTTACCAGCATCTCATCCTATGAGAGACACAAAATCTAAATGGAGTATATCTTAACTGGCTAACTATGTTTGTTTTAACAAAAGAACTTACTAACTTGATTAACAGCAAAAAATGGGAGGAGTTTGAGCTTACCCTCAGCGTCTTCCAGAAGCGAGGAAGGAGGAAGACGAAGAAAAGCTCCCGCACTCAAGCTTCAGTCGTACACCACAGACGCGGCCAGCAAAGACGAGGAGAAGAAACAAGACGACGGCGACGGCTGGGAGGAAAAGAGAGAGCAGCAACCAGAAATATTGAGCAGAGGAGGAAGACGACGGCGACGGCAGTGAGGACGAAGGTAGACGACGGCGTACGAGAAGAACGGGCTAGGGATTTCACTTCAGAACAGAGGCTGCCGAAATTTCTCTCTCCTTTTGCCCCAAATGAAATGGGCCAAATGTGTACTAATAATAACAACATTGTTTGAAAAGAACAACGTTTGGGAGTTGGGACGAGGTGGACAGGTTCAGATAAACAAAATTCTAAACACTGGATGGTGAGGAAGAATGTCTTCGTTGGTCTCCCTCGTTTTCCTCTTTTTTTTTTTTTTTTTTCCTTCACCATTAGAGACATTCCACTCACCCTTTTTTTTTTTAAAAAAAAGGCCTGATTTACAATACAAGCAACTTGAAATGTCGTTAATATTTTTTTGAGAAAAAGATAAAAAAAGAATTTTGAAATTATAAAATTTTAAATTAGGTATTTTCTAAAAAAATGAGTTGTGAATTATTTATCAAATTTCGTTATTCTTTTATTAATTTTTTATAACAAACCTGATTTAGGATTTTATAATTTTAAAGTCCATTTTTTCTTTTTCCCATTTTTTTCAATTTTATCTATATAATTAATATTTAAATATAATTTTTATATTTTTATCTCTCATTCAATACCTTCGTTTAATATAGGTAAGGGAGGAAATTTCTTCTTAATTTAATATAAATTTAATGAGTTAATTATTATTTTTTTATACCAATAAATTAGTTGAAGTGACTTATTACAGACTAGAGAGAGTATACACTTAAAAAATTATATGTTTAACTGATAATCAAGCTACTCTTAATTAATAATATTTACAAATGAAACAGCAGCAAACATAATCTATTCTTACACTGCTGTCAAACTTGCCGTGTTGATCCCTGAGCTTGTCATTTTTTTATTTTTAACTTATAAGATCATATTAACTTCCACATAAACTTGTGTTAGTTGCAAATTTCAAATTTGGTTAAATTCACAAATTCACTTTGTGAGTTTATCTTTTTTTCATTTTATTTTATAGAATAGTGTCGACTTGCTATTAAACTCATATGTTAACCTTTTGAATTGTAATTATATTATTTTGGCCAATTACAATAAAAAAATATTATTTTGGCAAAAATTTGATTATATTTAGTGCCTTCACATATCAACTTTATATATATATATATATATATATATATATATATATATATTTGGTTGGGTATGCTAAACTCTTAATGAGCTTTAATTTTAATTATTTGAATTTAAAATATATTAAGAGAAAAATCACATATAAATATCATTTGAATTCTCAAATCCCAAATCAATGACTCTAATTTCACAAAAGATAAATCAGCCTACAAGTATTAAGTCGAGATTTGCAAATTTTAGCAAAATATCTCCATGATCTTTCTCCCTTCCCCTTCCTGTTCCCCCTTTCCCCTCTCTCTCTCTTACATCTCCTGCTCTCTTTGCCCTTTCTCCTTCCTCTCCCTTTGTACCTCCTCCTCCTCCTCCTCCTCCTCCTGCATAGATTCCCTGTCGAGAGCCAATCTCAAGAAAACTGTGACACCCTATTTCCATAGTTATCAGATGAGCTTTTATACATAATGAATTCGAACCACTAAACCAGGTTTCAATCTTGAGAAGAAAAATCTTTTGAAAATAAGTGAAAACACAGCCTAACACACAAGGTTCGAACTCGTAAATGAATGGGTTTTTTTTGAAAAATTTAAAAATTTCAAAAACAGTTATTTAGTGGTTCACAAACTTCATTATGATTCATAAATTCTTAAGTCTATTTGATTTTATCAGAGTATCTCTCTGCTCTTATCTTAGTCTATCACTGGTTAATCTATGAGCCCTTAACATGGATTGCTCATTCCTGATTCAATTATCGTATATGGTATTATTACCGTTTTGTTATGCATATATGATATACTATGGCTACCCAGTACCACGCATACTATGCTACCGTCACTACTACTATAGGTATTATCTTCACTATGTTTTTGTGCGTGTGTGTGTGTGTGTGTCTATATATATACACAAAACATGTAGCCACGTGACACTACCAAAAAATCATAAGTCTCAAAATTAATATACAGATAACCAGCATAAAATAATTTCTTCTTCTCCAACTTCTTATTTCTCCGCAATAAATACCTCCTTGCCCTTAGAGCTACTGGCTTTGGTTGTAGGTCATTTAAAGGAAATGGTAAGATTCACGAGAATCTTAACAGTAACAATAGTCAATTATAAGATATGCAAGTTCATGAAGCAGGCAAAACAAATCAACATATAGTTAAGCATTAGCAATCAAGATGCAACACAAACAACATTCACAGGACTTAACAGTCTAATACAACATAGTTGGTATAACAAGTCTTATAGCCTAGGGATACACCCTATGCAACAAATGTACTCTTAGGCCTTACAGCCTTAGAGTACACAATCCCTTACAACACGGATTGCATATAAGGTCTTATACCCCAGGGATACACCTCATGCAACAAATGCACTTTCAAGTCTTATGGCTTTACTTTGAATGCATATCAGGTCTTACAGCCCAAGGATACACCCCATGCAACAATGCACTTTCAAGTCTTACATCCTCATGACACACAGTCCAATCATCAAACCATATATTCATGAAACAAATATAACCAATGGTAAATAGATACATGCAGAACAAATACATATTATATGAGAGAAAGAGTTACTACCTGACTGCCTTTCTGGTATTTTACATTATTTAATTAGCTTCCTCTTTGGGCTTGAGCAAATATCGAATCCTATAATTCAAAATTCATGAAGATATGGTCATTACTTATTCCAATTTTACCAACATAATTAAAATTATGTTACTCTTGACCCTCTCATAACTCTTGTCCTTTATTTCAAATTAGTTGGTTATCTTTAATAGTCTATTGTGCTTATGTCTAATGTGTATCTAAGTTAGGACATCCTATATGTTTTGTTAGAATCGGCTAACACCAAAGAGAAGGGGTGAATTGGGTGTAAGATAAAAGTTAAGAAGTTTGAAAAACTTTGTGCATCTTAATAAAAGCAACAAGTATGAAAGTAATGAATTATAAATCCATAGTTAGTTATTCAAATCATATATGCTGGAAATATAAGAGCTTAGGGAAGATAAGATGTAAACTATGATTTATTATGATTCGGTCAAATTCACGATGACCTACGTCCAGTCCCTAAGTTTCTCTTGAGATTTCAATCCACTATCTCCCTCAAGTTTAACTGGGTACTTAAGAACCACTACAATCTTACAAGTTTTATCTGGGCACTTGTAAAGCTTTTACAATTCTCATACTGAGACAATGACTCCCCCTTATACACTGTAAGGATACAATATGTTTCCTACTCAAGATCCTCAATCTTAAGTAAGTCTCACAAGGATAGAATGATAACAATAAAAGCATACTTCTCTCTATATGAAGTAGATTATGATTAACATTAAAGTACATGATGGGAGTATGATTCTAGAGTTTTGGTCGGGTAAGATTTAGAATAATAGCATATCAACATTGTAGGCTTAGGCTCTCCTCTTAGGCTTTGAATGCTCTTCTATTTAAATTTGATGTAGATTGATAACCGTTGAGCTTTTCTTCTTCCTATTCAGGCTTACAAAAATGATCGTTGAACTAGCCGTTAGAAGCTTCTGACACAAAGTACTTTTTCCAATTTGTGTGTTAATCCTTGTTTAATCATCTGAAAAATACTTAAGCACTAATTTAAAGAAGAGTTAGAGTGATCAAAAGTAAGAAGAATAAGTTACACAATCATTCTAATGATTTTTAGAAGTTTCGAAGTAATGGTCTATTTTCTGGAATACTTGGTTATTTGAATAAGATCATCCATATTCGAATATCTCTTTTGACTTTGAAATGTATTTGGATATCCCTTGTTGTATTCGAATAAAAGAGCTTATTTTCTGTTAAGGTATATTCGAATACACTTTTCTTTATTCGAACAATTTAGACTAATTGGAATAATTTGTATTAGAATAAACTTGGCCTTATTCGAATAACATTCTTTGTATAAGAATAACTTGGGCTTTATTCAAATAACATTCTTTGTATTCAAATAACTTGGGCTTTATTCAAATAACATGTATTGGAATAACTTGGGTTTTATTTGAATAACATTATTTGTATTCAAATAACTTGGGCTTTATTCGAATAAGTTTTTCCTTATTCAAATAACATTATTTGTAAATAACTTAGCCTTATTCTAATAACAAACTTTTGTATTAGAATAAACTTGGCCTTATTCGAATAACAAACTTAGCCTTATTCTAATACAATTTTCTTATTCTAATACACTTGGCCTTTATTCGAATAAGTTTTTCCTTATTTAAATAACATTCTTTGTAAATAACTTGACCTTTATTCGAATAAGCTTTTCATTATTTAAATAACATTCTTTGTAAATAACTTGGCCTTCTTCCAATAATTTTTTCTTTATTCAAATAAAATTATTTGTATTGGAATAACTTTATCCGAATATACTTTTCCTTATTTGAATAACACTATGACATAACCAAGTGATCTTATTCGAACACATTTTTCCTTTATTCAAAGGACATTTAGACTTATTGAAACAAAGTGAATAACATTTCATTTATTCGAATAATCTTCTAACAAAACAAGGAGAGCTTATTTGAATACATCCACTTGTATTCGAATAAGAATATTTGATAATGAATCTTTATATTCAAATGCACCATACATTATTCGAATAAGCTTTTAAAACTTGAAGTGTATTAGAATAACTTGTTTTTATTCGAATATCCTCTTCAAAAAAATAGGTGACCTTATTCGAATACAACAACTTGTATTCGAATAAGAGTCTATAATAATGAATACTCCCATTCGAATACATCAGCCCTTATTCGAATAAGAATTTGGAATTTGAATATGAGAGACTGAGTTTTTTATTCGAATAAATCTCCTCTTATTCAAATAAGCTTTACTTTAATCCTTTTAAAAAAATTATCAACTTATTCAAATAACAATTCATTAGTTGAATAACATTTCAGAAACAAAATTGAAGTATGTATACTGTTATTCGAATAACCAATTCTTTATTCGAATAAGCTTTGTCATAAGTCAAAATTGAAAACAAGCAAGATTATCTTTATTTGAATAGTATTCGGTTTATTCGAATAAACCTATAGTTTGTTATTATCAAAACTTTGAATCTAACATATTTCTCATTAATCATAATAGTTAGTCAAAGTATAAGATAATTATATGATACAAACTTTTTACTATTAACATTTGACATCATCAAAACTAATCACATCTAACATGTTTTTCACCCTTGTGATTCAGGTATTATACTTAGTTAAATTGGCCTCTTAAACTTATCCATAATCCTCAAATCATCCCCTAGTCATATTTTCTTCAAAACTAGAAATTTTAGACTTAACATAATTTGCTACAAACCTTTAGGCAACTTTGAAAAATCATATTTTAGGCTAGGAAACTCTAATTGAGGTGGTTTAAGTTTCTATATGAAGCTCTTGAAGTTCTCTATATAAGAAAAATATTTTACAGTATCAAATCATAGACTTAGTGTCTCAAAATCCACAATCAAACTGACTGTCCAAAAAGAGAGTCAAAATTTTCCAGATTTTCTGCTCAAACTTTAAAAATTCATAACTTATAATTCACACATCCAATTCCTGAGTTCTAATATTTGATTAAAATCTATAAATATATACTTTAATAAAAAAATAATCACACTGCCAAATTACACAATTAGCCTTATGAAGTTTGTCTATTTTCCCACTGTTAGAATCTTGGAACTTAAAATGTTCCCTGTTTTTTGACCAAATTTCCAAAAATCATAACTCTTACTCTTGATATCTAATTAACACTTTCTATAACTCACTTTAAAGCTTTATATATGTGCTATTTTTCTACCAAATTTTATTAATAATGGACATGTGTTTCCTAATCAAAATAGTGTCTGAAATTGACTAACTCCCAGAAACTTTAGTTTTTGACAATCTAACTTAATCTCCAAGACCTCCACCATTTTCATCCTAAACTGAGCTCTTCTTGATTCTATCATCTACTACATATCTTAAACTCTCAAAGCCTCAAAATAAACCGAAGTAATTCCACCTAAAACTCAGTTTCTAACCTGTGCCATTACATACATGTTCAACTCTGTTTTCCAGCGATGAAGACTAGGTAAAGAAGATGACATGAAACCATGAATTTGGGCTTTAAACCTTTAGCTCTATGAACTCCTACTCTATTTTGGTGGCATCAAAACTGAACCAAAGAAACCCCAAAAATCCCCCAAAAACTGACATGCATGTACTATATTTTAAGCTTTTTGGTGACAGAAACTCATTTCCGGCAATCCTCATACTTCCAGCCCCCAAACAACCAAAAAACATTCCAAATCAAATAGTAAAAGCTAGATATAGGTGTAGGAGTCTCACCTACACAAGTTTTTGGGCTTGTGTATGGCAACCGAGCCCTCCTTCCTCTTTCCAACGAGATTCTCAACCCTTTCTCGGTCTCTCTCTCTATTATTTCCATTTTTTGACATAAATGAAATGCTGAGGAAGTGAGGATGAGTGTTTAGTTGAGTGTTTAAGAGTCTGTGTGGTGTGGTGTTGGGTCGGGCATGCGAGGATATGAAATGAAGTGAAAATGAAGAGGTGTTGAGTGTATGTGTATGTGAGTTACCGGGAGTATGTGTTTTTATTTATACATAGGTATATTTTTATTCTATTAATCTCACACACTAGACTCTAATTTTCCCACTTTGTCTAATTTAAGATTCTTTAAATTTCTTAAGTTCCATAATTTGGCTTATCTCTAGCCCAATTCTAATTTCCAGGTCCAAATAATAAAGTTACTAACTTTTCTCAAATTTCTAAATCGGTATTGGTTCATTATCTAATTCCATGAATTAATCCTTAATCATTTTTATGGATTTTCTTACTTAATTAGCTTCATAAAGCCTTCAAATAACTTTTCAAAAATTTTCAAACTAAATTATGACTTGTAATTATTTTTTCGTGAATTTTTGGGAAAATCGGCCATTAAATCCCAAAATTAATTTTAACATCATTTAAATTTTCTTTTTGAGAAAATTAACCCTTTTACTACATTTTGGGATTTTCAGAAACTCCATAAACTATAACTTTATAATCGAAGGATATAATATATGCTTCACCTTTGAACAAACAAAGCAACAAAGTTCAATTTGTTCCAACCTCAGGGAATCTCCATAATATACCCCATATTAACCTTGAAGCTATGAGTAATGTTGTAGCTGCTAGAGACCTCACCAACCCTTCTCAAATGAAATTGAAGAGGAAAGCCATTATTTCAGCCTAAAAAAAATCTTAGGGTAAGTTATGTAACTAAATAAAAAAAAAGGCAGGAAAAGATGTAATACCTTATTTTCATAGCCTCAGATGAGTGCAAATGAGTAGTGAAATCATTGTGGGACCAAGATTCGAACCTGGATTACCCAACTCTTGAAAATGTTCACAAATCCCCAATCTCAACTCAGGAGTTGAACCTAGGGTTGAGAGGGTTTTTCAGAGGGTAAAAACATTTTCAAATAATTGCACAAGTTTCACTACGTCACCAAGTCTCATCGGCTCTTAATTCTATTATATCAGAGTTTACGAGCGATTCTCTGCTTAAGCTCAATTCGTTCATTTACATACATGAAATGTATAGCCACATAAGGATATTAAATGTTTAAATTAAATACAAACAACGCCTTGTGCTTCAATCTTCAATTCTCCTTCGTAATTTCTTTTTGCATGTCTCCACGCACTCTTCACCTGTCTAAATGGTTAGTTGGGGGGATGAGATTCAAAGGAATCTCAGTAGTAAACAATATCACTATGCATGCAAGATATATATGAATGCATGACATGCCTGCCATTCATAAAATCATGCCAATAATGACATCTACATGCTCAACGTTATACATACTAATAGCCATTGTAAGAATATAACAAAGTTTCAAACAATCAAGCATGCTCAACATAATTAGGAAAAATAGTCACATAAAACAATACAAAACATACATATCAAATACAAGCAGGCTAGGTAAGTTCACTACCTAGTGGACTATAATTCCCTCTTCTTGTCCCTTGATCTTTTAATCATTGCTTCTTCTTTGTCACTTCATGACCCTAGGTAAGTGATGATATCATTAGAGCCATGAAAAGTAAATGTCCAATGGGCCACATTATCCCTAAAGGCTTACTTTCACCTTTGGAGTTCATACCAATTACATTGGTGCCATTAAGTTTTAATTTCGCATAAGACATAAAGCTGACAAATTTTTCACCAAATTTTAAAAAATCATAATTAATTCTATAGAATTCCAATTGAGGTGGTTTAAAGCTCCATTTGATCCTCTTTAAGTTTAATTTCGAGAAAAAAATATTATTTCTGGAAAATATCAACAAAAAATCCCCAGAAAGTTTCCAAACATCAACTGTTCTAGATTTGGTTTTAGAAACAAGGCTAAACTTTAAAAATTCACCATTAATTCTAGGAAACTCCAAATTGAGTGGTTCTAAATTCTATGGAAATATATTTCAGTATAATTGCACATAAAAATAGTAAATTATGGTCATAACAACAAAAAAATTCCCAGAATACCTCCCAACATCACTGTTTTGGGTTTTTTTTCCAGAAAACAGGACAGAATTTCAAAAATTCATATCTTCTAGCATAATTGTCCAAAAATTATAAAATACCCACAAAATTAAAGCTCTAAATGTCTAATTTAAGCCTGAAAAATTGCATAATTTTTGAAAAATATTTATCATATGAAACAACTCTCACAACGTCACTGTTCAAACAGGGCAGAATCAACAACATGAACAATCCTATTTCATAAATTCCCAAATTCACACACAAGCATCCAACAATCATGAACACTTGCATACCTACACTATTTTGCCTCATAAAGCCAATGGAAGTATCAAAATTATCAAATTCTCAGCCCATTATCACGTCACATATAGAACAGAAACGGAAAAGCAGTTCCCAGAAAGAGTTTGTCGGTTTCTTGTTTTCTTTAGCTTAATACTTCTTTGCTACTCCTAATCAAATAATTAGCTATTTAAACACTCATTAGACATGATTTAGCCATTGAAAATACCCTTTAAAACCAGCCATAAACAGTACCCAACTTCCAATATACTCATCCAAACAACAAATCAATCGGTTCAAAAGGTAGCTTACGCTTACCTCTACCCGTTTTCGCAAATGGTTTGGAATTCTGGAAACACTCTGGCCAGTGAGATGGTGCCAATGTAACGGCCCCACCGCCCGCAACCTGGCCTGACGGCGGTCCGGCCCACACTCCCCGCAACCTGGCCTGAGAGTGCGGCAAGCTTATGGAGTGCCCACCTCCATTATACCCCGAAGGGTACCTCCCCAGGATCGAACTCGCGACCACAAGGCTATAAGCCGCGGCCAAGCAACCCTGGTACCATTGAGCTAGTTAGCTCAATGGTACCAGGTTCGCTGGCTCGGGCGTGTTATGCCTAGCGTCGCGAGTTCAATCCTGGGGAGGCACCCTCGGGGTATAATCGATGTGGGCTATCGATAAGCTTGCCTTCTGAGCCGTGAGAAGCGGTGGAAGTTGGGCCAGACTATAGGTCTGTTACATAAAAAGGCGCCTTTTTTATGTAACGGATCTTTCAACCCGGCCCAACTTCCACCGCTTCTCACGGCTCAGAAGGCAAGCTTATCGATAGCCCACATCGATTATACCCCGAGGGTGCCTCCCCAGGATCGAACTCGCGACGCTAGGCATAACACGCCCGAGCCAGCGAACCTGGTACCATTGAGCTAACTTAGCTCAAATGGTACCAGGTTCGCTGGCTCGGGCGTGTTATGCCTAGCGTCGCGAGTTCGATCCTGGGGAGGCACCCTCGGGGTATAATCGATGTGGGCTATCGATAAGCTTGCCTTCTGAGCCGTGAGAAGCGGTGGAAGTTGGGCCGGGTTGAAAGATCCGTTACAGCCAACCACCTCCAAATGAGAATCCAAAACTGTAAAAATGAAGCTCGTGATTAGTAGAAGAAGTTTCCTGAAGGTACTTTGAGAGAGAACGCCGATTCGACAGTGTTTTGAAGCTTTGAAATTTCTCTCTCCTCTCCCTCCATTTTTGTACAGAAGTTCTCTCTCTCTCTCTTTTCTGAATTTTCAGTGTGAAAATGAGCTAAGGAATGAAGAAGATTAGAGTTTAATTGATGATTAAATGATTTTGCCATGTGTCAAGCTATGATTGGCCCAAAATTCCAATTTTCGCACTTAATTGTAAAACTGACATAATTTTCATTAAACTTTGAAAATTCATATCTAATTGAAAAAATGTCCAATTGGGGTGTTTCCAAAGGCTATGTGACCCTTATTGAATCTAATTTTAAGAAAAAAATATAAACTTTAGCTAATTGAAAGCTCACTCTTCCCAGAATTTTAATCTTTGGATGTTGCCCCAGAAAATAGTTAATTTTGCTGGGCTAATTTCAAAAATTCATTTCTCTTTGTGTACAACTCTGATTGCCTCATATGGCCTATCAAATTAAAGTTTTATAAATCTAATTTCATTCTGAAAAGTTTCATAATTTTTCAAAATCATTTACCCATTACAGAATGTCACACAATCACCACTACTACACCGGGAAATTCACCAGTGGCAAAATTACTTTGTGTTCCACTTTACTATATTGTGTGTGACTTTTGATTGCTTTATTTTGTTATTCCCAATGCTCTTTAATACCCCCAAGGGTGTAAAGAAATTTTAGGGAATTTAAACATGCCTCATAGGGACGTTTGCTAAACTGGGGCTTAGCAGTCCACTTAATCCACGCTTAATTTCAAGCATTTTGTTCCAAAATTTGGGATATTACAAAAGAACTCATAAATTACTTAATCGCTAGTTGAGGGAAAAAAGTAAGGAGGCCGTGGCAAATGGTTTACCTAGGAGTGAGAGACCACGATGAGAATGAGAGTGAATGGTGAAGGGACGTGAGTAGTCAACAAGATGAAGAATTGAAGTGTTGTGATGGTGAGAAGAAGCAAAAGATACTGTGCCTGTTTGTTTTAGTTTTTTAGAAGTATTTTTACGATTTATGAAATAAGTATGCAAGAAGAGTTTTATCTCTACTTGTGAAAAATAACTTATGAAACCATGATTTTGTTATTTCCTAAACATACACTTAGATTACTGCTGGAAAAGGAAGAAAAATGAGACGCTTATGTTTGACTATTGCAGATGCAAGGAGCAAGATGGTGATAAGGAGGGATTTGTTTCTCTCCAATACCCTTTCTCATTTTTTCACCTCCTTTTCTCCTTTTCATCATTAGATTAAGATTTCAATGGTTCATATTTAACACCTTATAAAAAATGTTATTATAGTTTTACTTAAAAGATACAAAAATAATATTTTTACAAAATAAATTTGAACTGTTAAAATTATTTTTGTAACTTTTAATTAAAATTATAATAATATTTTTATAAGATGTTAAATATGTACTGTTGAGATCTTAATCCAATGGTGGAAAAGGAAAAAAAAGGTAAAAAGATAGGAAGGAATATTAGAGAGAAGCTAATTCCGATGAGGAGTGGGGACCAGCATGTGTGTGTATAGCAGATGCAATATGGTGATAATGAGTGGGGCATGGAAGATGGTTTGTCCATGTACAATTACATTTTTTTTCCTTAAAAAACTCTTATGCTTTGCTTGGATTGAGAGAAAATAAGAAGGGGGAATTTGGGTGGAAAATATGGGAGGAAGGTAGTTTTTTCATGCTTGGATAGGAAGGAAAATGAGGAAGAAAAGAAAAGTAGAAAGGAAAATGAGGTCCTCTAAAAAATTCTCACAGCAAGTGGAGAGATTTGATGAGAAAATCCACTATACTGAACTGTTCTCCTTTACGTACGCTCACCTTTTTATTTGCCAACTTGTTAGTTAGGCTATGTTTGGATCAGCTTGGCTTATTTTATAAGCCTGATTCACATAAATCGAGACAAAACTCCTTCATACCTACTTCGTATACCGTAAATCATGACTGAAAAACACTTTTGGAGGTTTCAATCATTATTTCCAAAGTGCTTGTTTGGATTAGCGGTGGCAAAAGTAACTTTTTTTCAATCTCACTTTTACAAACTTAAGATAGGATAAAAGTCGAATTGTAAATGTGATTTATGTTTGGATTGACGGTGGTAGAAGTGACTTTTTTTTAAACTGAAATTTGTTTGGATGATTATCTAAAAAGAAAGTTTAGATGAAAAATGACTAAAAAGGATATAAATCTTATTAAATAACACACACACATATTATGTATATATTGTGATAATTTAAGAAAAAAATTGAAATTAAAATTAGATAAAACATAAATAGTTAATTTATTTTTAACTAAATAATATTATATTACTAGAATTAGAAATAAATTGTTTACCAACATTTTTTTCCAGGAAATATATATTTTTTACTAACCTAAAATTTAACATTATATGTCTCATGTAAAAAAAAATATTACATGTCTCTTGCTTTTTCTTTGAGAAAATGTATATCTCTTGCTTTTTAACACAAATCGGACCCATGGCTCTAAATAAAACAAAAGGTGATAGGGGTATGATAGGTATATGACAGCATAATATGGGACCCATAGCCATTTTTAACTTCACCGTGATGCACCCAACATAAAAACCACAAATTTGAGTTTCAGAGTTGATGTGGCTTTCAGGGAAAAAACAAGATGCCATTAACGCCTTCCCAAACATCACTCATAAGGCAAAAGTGTTTTTTTTCACTCTAGATGTAGGTTTAAGGTTGGGAAACATGATCCCAAACAGGCCCTTACACAACGCCTTGTGCCTCTTGTATACATTTTTTTATAAAGAAAGGACTAAAACCTTAAGAAAAATCAATTTTCCTATGCTACACATCTAAAAAAAATAGTACACAGTATTTAAAATTTGTTTTATTAGTTTATGTTTTTTTTAAATGTGTTTAATTTTTTATATTACACTTTAACCCTTTAACTTTTATATTAGATTCTTGATTAGTTATTAATAATTTTTGATAAATTATAATTTATTTATCTTCTTTTATTATATTTAATTTAAAAAAATTATGCACTTTTTATTTTTTACCTTAAAAAATAAATTTTTTTGTGAAATTATTTATTTTAAATATATCTTCATCATTTTAAATTATTTGATGATGTTAATATTAAAATGATTTTGTCATTGTGATATTTAATTTAATTTTGAATATGATTATTTTAATATAGGTGTGAGGGTATTTTAGTCATCAAATATTTACTCATTTTCTTTCTTTTCAGTTTTCTCCCACTCATCCAAGTAAAGAGAGTGATAATGTTTTCTCCCTATTTTTCTCTTCTCCTCATTTTCTCTCTTTCCTACTTTTCTTCCCATCCAAACGGAGGGTTAGGGGCAGATTTGTCTATTGTCCAAATATTAGAATCCTAGATTCCTATTGTCCATTTACAATTACACTTTTTCCTAAAAAACTCGTAGGTGCATGTTAACATCATGAAATTCCTGTCAAAGTGGCATATTGACCTTTAGTTGTGCACACATTTTGGGTAAATTCATAAATAATTGATGATAAATGTGCAAAGGTAATGTGCCCAGAGGTATTGATGATAAAAAGATGTAAGTTCTCTGTTTAAGCCCTATAATTATATTAAAATTACATCAACATTGTTTTTATAGATTTCATTGTGTTGATAAGTTAATATTGGAGCCATAAAGGAGTCATTGGAGGCACCAAAGGATGATCAAGAAGTGAGAATGGAGCTAAGGAAGTCAAAGCACTATAGAAGAGCAAGAAAATGGTGAAGAAGGCCAAAAAACTTCTTATGGAAGCTTGGCCACGGTCAAGATCATCAGGGGAGTTTGGCCGCGGCCAACCAATTTTTGGCCGCTGCCAAAGAAGTTCCAAAAACTTTTTGGCCGTGGCCAAAATCCTTTCAGAAACTTTTTGGCCGTGGCCAAACAACCTCCAGAGACATTTTGGAATCGGCCAACAAACCTTTGGCCGTGGCCAACGCCTAAATATAGCAGAAATGTGTTTAGATGAGAGCACGGATTATAGGGCCTATAAATATGAAATTAACACATCAGAGCCTCATTCTGGAACTGGGAAGAGTCGTTGAGACAATGCTCTGCTAGGGTTTGGAGCTTGGAGGTGGAGATTGGGCTAGATGTTGAAGATTTGAAGAGATTTGAGCTTCTCCTCTTGGTTTTTCCTCTCCTTCTGTTGTCTTTCATTTTTGTTCTGCTTTGTAAATGATTTATGCCCTATTTTTCAAGGGTTTTATGAACATATATAGCTAGAGTTTTATTATTTGGATTGTGTTTGAATCCTTGTATGGATTAAGTACTCATTTCCCCTTTATATTTATGTTGAATGGTTGGTTTGTGTTGATTTCATTATGTTCTTAATGCTCCTTGTTGGTTGGCTATCAATGAGGCTGTTGGGTTCACTTGGTTGATGCATGAGAGGGCTAGATTGAGTGTAGAACTTGGGTTTAATCATGTGAGAACTTGAAATCCAGGGGTTGGTTGGATGGTTTTGTTGATGAGGTAGAGATACACTCATTGACCTCACATAGCCACATAGGTTCTACAATGTAGGCTGGGCTTAATTCTTCAGTTAAGAGATTAATGAACTAATTAAGCTAAACATCTATTTGGAGACTTGAAAGAGCACTTATGGGTAAATTAGTGACCTTGGTTAGCATAATCCATCCTTGAGAGCTCATATTATGGGGATTTGAATGTGTATCTATGAAATGCAAGGGGGATAAACAATCCTAACTTCTACTGCATTAACATTTCTAGTTCAGGAATCATTTGTTTATATTTTCTTTTTAGTTTATAATTCTGTTTTTCTCTACCGTGATAATTGTGCAACTCGAATTAGACGAAAGTACAGTAATCGCTACTTAACCAGGTTTTGGAATCAAATCCTCATGGGAATGATACTTTACTCATCACTTTATTACTTGACGTGACCCGTGTACTTGCGAATCGTTGCGGACAGTGCAGATTCATCTTTTGTCCATATATTACAATCTGTCCTTTTGTTTATTAGAGTAACTTTTATGGAATTTCAAAATTGAAGTGGTATTTTTGCAGGACTTTCCTTATATTGAAATCAAATTTTTGTCATTTTTTATATTTTAATTATTTAATTTTATATCCGGAAAAAATATTTAATATTATATTTTTTTAATACATATTTATGTATGAAATAAATAATACACAAAGCAATTTGCTTTTGCTAAAGTATATTTTTGGAGCTAATTAATCTAATGTAGAATTGAAAGAATTAATTAATAGACAGATGAACAATCCAAGAAAATTTAATCACACCAAGATCAATAAAGTCAAATGGCTAAAGAAAATCATTAAATACCATTGACACCTTAGGAATATACGAAACCATTGTGTGATCAGCTTGATGCTACAGCTAACTTTAGTTTCCTATCTTTTTAGGCTGCATCACATAAAAATATGGAAGTTCACAAATAAAATATGTTGGCATGGTATCAAAGGATTAATTATCGAAATGCAAAAATTAATAACTTAATTTAATGATATATTAACTCATTAATTCTTTCTGAAAAAAAAAGCATTAATTCTACTATACCACTCTTATCCTTATTATAAGTCTAATTTTTTTTAAAAAAACTTTTGTTCTTACATATAAGGCCACCTACATGTTATTAATGAATGTTTTTCAATTTTATCCTTATTTAATTCTTGTTGGAAAGAGAGAAAGATGAGAGATTTGTAAATGTAGAGAGAGATAAATTTATAATAATGGTAAATTTAAAACTTTAAACATATTTAATGACTTAACTAATTTCTCTTTGTATGTGAAAATTAGTTAAAATAGATTTATAATAAGAATCAAAGTGGTCCTAACATATAAACTAGGTCTAGATTTAAATAATAGACTTATAATAAGAACCCAAGTGTCCTTATATATAAATCAGGTATAGATTCAAATAAACATTCGACAGGAAGACTAAGAAAGACGTTTAAGAAAATTAAAAAATGGGCGTGGATAATATGTCTATATAAATGGTTTGTCTCCTAGTCCCAATCCCAATACTTTGTTCGGAAGATAAGTCTTATAGCTGTTATAGATTGAGTTCAAGGATCTTCAACTCATGTTTGCGACTTTTTTTTATTTTTTATTTTTTTTAATTAAAGTAAAAAACTGCAGGAGATAGAAACATGGAATAATAGCTTAAATAAAATGATGTCTCATAATTTATAAAAATTGATTCCGTTATTTTTTGAGAGAGAAGTTAGATAGAAATCATGCCTTCAAAGTCAGGGAATTTAGTAACAACATCTATCTATCTGCACCCGTTCAAAATATAATGTATTCAATTTCAAAGGATCGGATTAAGTATAATGTTAAATCTCAGGTAAAAAAAAAATAATGTTAAATTCCTAAAGCTAAATTATACTATGCCAGTCATTATTATAAGACCCAGTCGTAGTTGATTTTTTAGAGATATTAATAAAGCTAAATAAATTATTTTAAAGTATTTATATTTTTCATTTTCTCTAAAATAATTTGTATGATTTATAAATTGATATATAATAAATACTTCCTCTGGTCCTTAATATAAGACGTAATTACCCAATTTGATTATATTAAGGTAATTAATTAAGTTAGTTAATATGATATGCATTTTCTAAAACATCTCATTCATCTTTCTTAATTCTCTCATTTCCTCTCCTCCTTAATTATTATTGAGGGAGTATCCATAGAGGTAAATTATAAAAAGATAGGCCAATATGAAAAATATATCTTATATTTAGAATCAAGATCAACTTCCCAAATATATTTTATATATTAAGGACTAGAGAGAGTAATACACAACAAATCAATAAGCTCGATCAAGAGTCTTGAAGAATGAGATGCCTCTTTTTCTTGGCCATTGAAGAATGATATGTCACTCAAATATTGAAATTTGCTCATGATATATAAAAGGGATATATTTAAAAAAGGAATGGAAACTTGTAATATTGTCACACTAAGTTTCAACCATTCATTTCAACAAAAGCTTGCAATTCACTGAGCTTATGGGACATAAAGGTATTTTTTTGAGGATCTTGTTCGTCCAAGTTACTCTTGAAGTAAAATCCTTACTAACTGAGATTATTCTTAAGACCATTGCATTCTTCATAATATATCTTGCAAGTTTGAGTTCTTCATTTCTACCATAACAGTTGCCAAGATGAAATTCTTTTAAGTTTGATGAAACACACCAAGGAACATTAGCCGTCGGTTCCAACTTTTGACTGCATAGCTATCCAAATGTTTGAAATAGAGTTAGGAACATTAGCCGTCGGTTCCAACTTTTAACTAATAAAATGGTAATGAACACAAAAATATAAGTTGAAGATGAACATACCCTTTGAATCACAAGAATTTCAAGCTTGGGGCAGTTTTGCAGTAATCTCAATGTTGTTTTGCAGTCATGAGGATAATATTCGAATTCCAAGTAGGTTAGTTATAAAATGTTGGCATGTCGGGGCCCAATATAAAATTATGCTGTAAGACGAAGACCAAAGCTATACTAAAGATTGAACTATTAAATGTACAAATGAAAAGCAAATAATATGACCCCACTAATACCAACGTACGTACCGTATGTAACCGTAGGAATGTAACATTATATTAGACAAGACTCTCAATGGACGTAGAGTTTGTGGAACTTCTGCAGTGACCAAATGGTCAAGTCCTCCAATATCAAGTGGAGGGTAATCGTCTACCATCAAAGATCTTATCACAAAGTCTCTAAGCAAAACACATCCAGAAAGAAGTATTCCCAAGCTTCTAAAATCTGGAAATTTAACAGACTTCAAATGCAATACTTCAAGCAAACTCAAATTAACATGAGAAAGAGTGCTGCCCACTATTACACCGCCACTCAACTTCAAAACCTTAATGTTTTTAGCTGTGAAAATATTAGAGGGCAACTCATAGTCATTGTTCTTTAGGTACAAATGTAACTCCAGATGTTCAACTTTATTAATAATCACAGCATTAATCCACTCACTAATCTTCCGAGGTCTAAAATACTCACGAGATTTATAATATTCACACTCAAAAACAAACTTTTTGACAGCCTTCAGATCTAATTTGAGCATGTTATCTACAAACCGGTGGAGGAATGTAAACCTCTGAAAGTCTTGACGGTGAAGTTCAAGGGTGGGAAGGCAAAACCAAAGTGGTCTCCATCTCTTGGATAAGAGGCTTGTGGCAACGGCTTCTTTAGCTGGAAGAAAAGAGAGAATATGGAGAAGCAATGAATCTGGCAAATCACTGATCCTATCCCTCTTTTCTGCTTCAGTTCTAAGCATTTTGTTAGCGGACTCTGATTTCTCCATAACCCTTTCGCTCAGGTCTTCAGAAATCCTTTTCTTATCTAGAGTGGCAACTGCTTCTTTAAATTAATTAATGTTGAAACGAAGGTTATGTTTGAAGTTGGAACCTCACAAAGGGCACTGCAAGTTTATCTTAAAAAAAATGAAGAAAAGAAGAATATTGACGAAGAATAAGAAGGACGAAGACTGATGGAGAGAGGATTGTTTGTACCAGTAGTCAAAGCAAAAAAGAAATGAGATCATTCATCTTCCAGCTCTGCCGTGATGATCTCTCGGCGCTGCAACAGAGAGAGAGTGACAATTGGTGGGAACAATCCAGAGAATGGCGAATGACTGACTCTACAGTAGCCTCAAGTCGTGCTTTATAAGTTTCAAAAATGTAGGCCGGCCTCTCGTTTTAATAGGAAAACGATTAGTTGACATAAATGAACGACATTCTGACGAAAATTATTCAATAATTTACACCAACACATGTGGGTACTCATATCTAAAGAATGTTTCATTCATTGAACATTTAACGCTTGGGATGAAGTGTACCAGTTTTTTTTTTTCCTTTAAAAAAAGTAATTGCATCGGGGAGTTCAACTGTTTAAGACTCACTGATGAGAGTTCACTAATGGTAGAATTGGACAAGCTCCCAGATGAATGCAGACCCAGACTGTAAATATTGGGTGTGTTTGGATGAGCGATGAGAAAATTGACTTATTTAAAAAGTGACTTATAGATAAATTAGATTAGATAAAAGTTAAATTGTACAAGTTATTTATGTTTGGATTGGCGATTGGATAAGTGCTTTTATGAAAATGAATAGATGTTTGGTTAGGGTTTTTTATAAGTGACTTTTGTACCAAATATAATTTTTTATTACAAAAATTTATGGTAATGTCCAAGCATGACACTGTCAACCATAGCTTTAGCTCTCTGCCTCACCATTAATCTTCATTAATACTACCATTCCACCTACCTTTTCTAAACGGAAATGGTAATGAGAGGACACGGGAAAATTGAAGAGAAAGAAAGGAGTTGAATGATGATAACGGAGCAAAAAAGATAGGAGATAAGGGATAAATGAATAGTGTGATAGAGGTGAAACCAGTTGATTTGAGAAACAGGGGACGCAGAAAAATTCAAAGTTACTGGAATTGCCAACCACATATAGATCAACCACCGTCAGACTAGGAACCTTCTCGCCGGAGTCCACAAGCCTCGTCGGAAAGAGAGCAACACTCTGAGCAACGGCAAAACACACGGAAAGGACCGATCACCGCCACCGCTGACTACGACCCACAGCTGACGGTTGAAGATAAGTCACGATCCAGCTGCAAGTTGTGTTTAAATGGCGGCCGAGAGACGGAAGACGAGCAGCGACGGTGGCGAGATTTTTTCAGGTTCTTCAGCCACAGACCCACACTCAGCGACGGAGAAGATAAGAGAAGAGAATAGATGAGAGAGAAATGAAAGAATCCACAGCATTTAGGACTTAATGGGAATAAATTCTCTATAAGCTCAAAGCTAAAAGCTAGTGGGGGGAGCTTTTGAAAAAAGTAGCTTAAAGATTACATAAGCTGGTTGCATTCAGCGCCCAACCAAACACTTACACAGTATCAATTGGGCTTAAGCATTTTCAATTAGGCTTAAATAGGACTCAAATACCCAAACAAACACACCCATTAAGAGGCTGTTTGGAATAGCTTATGAAAATTTTATAAGTGCTTATGAATTGTAATTTACGGTCTACGAGGTAACTTTTACGGTCTACGAGGTAGCTTTTATGGTCTACGAGGTACTTTTACGGTCTACGAAGTGCTTTCACGGTCTACGAGATAAATATGTGGAGGAGATTTATCTCAATTTACGTGAATCGGGCTTATATGATAAACCCGATTCAAAAAAGCTATCACAAACAGCCCCTAAATATGAACATTGATGAATAAATAGAACAAAAAATGAGTGTAATCAATAATAATATTGAGAATATGCTAATAGATGTTGCCCAATTTATCATTTTTATAATTAAAAAAATCTTTTTTCTAAATTGTTGCCTAAGGCATGTATATTTTTGCCACAAATTCATTTTTCATATTTTGATTACGTCTATTATGTTTTCTAGCCACATTTAACTTCTCTCATATTGATGGTCCAAGTAAAAATAAAAATTCGAGGTAAAAAAACGGTGATAGAATATACGATGAATTTAATTTGAAATGCAGCAAAAGAAGAAAAAGTAACAAGTTATCTCTCTTTTCTTCTTCTTTTTTTTTTTTTTTTTTTTTTGTAAATCCAAGATAAAAGCATGACGATTAGTATTACCACTGCCGCGGGATTTTACTACTCCCTCCTCCTCCAATTAAATTTATGAGCAACATTCTCTTTTATGGACTTTGCCCCATATAAGCAATAATTTTATTTTATTTAAAAATTTTATACACTTTTTTTTACCATTAATTAATTGTATGTCTATCTCATATATTTCTCACTCATTAGCTTGTTTGAGATGGCTTAAAATTATTTTATAAGTGTGATTAACATAAATCGAGACAAAACTCTTATCTCTTACAAAATCATTATATCAAGCTAATTTTAACTACCAAATCATTTTACTTAACTTGAAAAGTTATTACTTACAAAAAAAACATAAGGAAGGGTTAACAGGGAGAGGCTTTAGTTGAACTTTAGCCTATTCAAAAAATAATCAAACATCATATAGTAAGTTTACTTGTGAACTTGCTGAAGCTACTAGGAAAGTAAAATGCAGAATTTTTCTTCACGGCTCACTCATTGGAAAGTTATGAATGTGCAGAATGATTATTGAAACACCAACCATTCAAAACTTGTTTCATTAGAACAAAAATAAAATTCATCATTCAATAATAAATCTTGCTAATTCAAATTCACTTTCACAGTCATCATTATACACCCCTACGTTACGATGGACTTCCTTCAAAGTGGCACAAAATGCATTGGAATAATAATAATGTGTTTATCTTAAAAATGTTCCTGACGAATTTAATTAACAAAAAAAATTACTTGACACACATTAATTTGGTTCATCCTTTATTAAGTGAGTCAGTTGAATTTGATGAAAAGTAAATTCGAGGAAAAAAATTTTCAAAAAAATAATTGGGAGAATTGCTTAAAAATACTTTGGGGGAAAATTAATTGTTGAATGCTACCATGGGTGATCTATTGCACACGATGGAAAGATGTTTACACTTTCATATGAAAGCTTTTTGCACACACGGAAGATGGTTACACACAACGGAAGCTCTATCGCACATGACGAATAATTGTTTGCACGCGTGGTACCATTTAGTATTTAATTTGCTTCCAAGGTATTTTTAAGCCATTTTTCCAAAATAATTTACCCAAAATTAAAGATAACTGATTTTCAGAAGCAATCACGCAATAAATGTTCTTATTGTTTATCTGTTTGCTAGCATAAAACTTTTGGATGATTTGACCTTGAAGGCAATGTTTTAAAATCCGACTGAACGTTGAATCCAAAAGGTTAATAGGTCATGGTTCAAACGATCGGAATAGTTTTGGTTGAACTGGTGACACAAAAATTAAATAAGAAATAATTTATATGTGTATATCATATAAATATAAAAACAAATATTCATAGTAAGATATAATACATTTATAAAATAGTTAAAATAGAATATAATACTCATTCATACACACATATATATTAGGGTTTTAAAACTTGAATCGGACCGAAAACCGGCCAACTGGCCAGTAAACATGTTTGGTCTAGAAATCAGTCCGGTTCAAGTTTTTTTTTAAAAAAAATCAATTTTTTATTTTTCTTTAGAATTTCATATTAATAAGCCTAAAATCTTCAATTTCTCACTAATTTGACTCTAGATTAGCTTCGGTTTGACTCCGGTATGAACCACTGATCTTTGACCCAATACTCCGACTGGTTCAGTGGTCGGTCCAGATTTTACAACCTTGATACACACACACCATATATATATATATAATATATATATATATATATATATATATATATATATATATATATATATATATATCCTTAAAAACTAAAAATGACAAATAAAATACTTATAACTAAGCCTTGTAACGATCTGTGGTTCATTATTCGTGATTCACCTAATTATTTTTGTAAACCTTAATTAATGTTTTAGTAAAAATAAATAAATAAAATCTTATTCACCAAAAAAAATAAACCTTAACTAACGCAATCCCAATTTTTTAGATTTTAAATTTTTAACACTGATATTCATCTGGTAAAAAAAAACATTGATATTTACAATATTCATAGAAAATATTTTCTTTTTTTTTTCTCGGCATATTTCCCATGCTCTCCAACGTTTCTCTTGTATGACCGAATTATCATTATTATGCATTAATCAAAATCATCATGATTGGCGGAAAGAAACTCACCAGATGTTTTGAAAAAAACGTTAGTAATTAATTGGTTAACTAATACTGCTCTATCACACATCCCCAAATTTGCATATGCCACTTTGCTCGGAGGGACCGTTTTCTTTTCTCCCCTGCCTCTGCAGTTTTTCCGTTCTTGTTCACAAATTTGTCTTCGTCGGAGATGTCACTGCCAGAGATCGCTCCATCATTTTCTTCCTCTTAGTTTAGCATTGAAAGGATGAAGGATAGTGAATCTCAACTGCAACCCTTCATTTCGATGTCTTCCTTCTTCTTTGTGAACTTCTTTCCTTCTTTGATTGAGCTGCCCGGTTTATTAAAAACCGTTCCAGGTTCTGGATAACTCCGGCTCCCGGCTTAATGGCCAGCATGAAGCTGCCAGAAATGGCCCAATTGAAGAAGCGGCTAATCGACTCAAACCGAGCCAGAGAGTGCTCTAGCGACCGGTCAGACGGATCCCCTTTTTTAATTCAATGCTTGAAGAGAATATTAGACTCTTGAATCTTGACTGATAAAAGATATACATTTCAGGAAATCTTTGATTAACTTGACAATACCCAAATAATTGGGAGCAATTAAGAAATTAGTGGGCCACATGCGGGCTTTCTTAATAGGCAACATATCCTCAAATAATACAAGAGCTGGATTTTTTTACATGCAAAACTACTGCCATTAACACACACACGCGCGCGCGCGTGTAAATTATAGACAATACAAGAGCTGAATTTTTTTTTTAATGCAAAACTACTGCCATTAATATGTGTGTGTGTGTAGACAAGTAAAGAGTCTAACATGAAAGCATCACCTAATAAAGTTTTAACATTAAAAGGACAAGGTAGAGGAAAAGAAAGGATGTGAATTTGAGTTGATTTCCTTAACCCAATCTGAACCGCATTCAATCACATTCAATCTGCCTCAAGAGATGTTGTCTCACATTTTCCTTCCCGTTCTTTCATTGTATAATGAAGTGAGTTTGGCACCTGTTACTGTGTCGTATAACAAAAAATCATAAATACACGAGTGGTTTTTCTTTCACCAGAATGCTAAACAACACTTTCTCATAAGAAGCACAATCAAAATAAGCACTATCGTGTATCCAAAAAAAAAAAAAAAAAAAAGCACTATCAAGACTTGAAATTTTCCCAAGATAGATAGAAGGGATAACTTTTAAATTAAATAGAAACTTCTAATATTGTCACCCTAAATTTCGCCAATTCACTCCAACAACAAAAGCTTGCAATTCATTGAGCTTATGGGACAAGTGGATATTTTTTTGAGGTTCCTGCTCTTCCAAGTTGCTCTTGAATAAAAATCTTTCGTAATTGAGATGATTCTTAGGACCATGGCGTTCTTCATGATAAATCTTGCAAGATCAAAATCACCATTCTTGCCACGGTAGCCACCAAGATGAAATTCCTTCAAGCTTGATGAAACACACCGAGGAACATCAATAATCGTCGATTCTAACCTTTCACTACAAACAAACTATCCAAACGTATACGGCCAAGTTAGGAAATTAAATAATAAAATGGTAATAGAACACAACAAAGAAAGTTGGAAATCAACAAACCTGACCAATCACAAGAATTTCAAGCTTGGGACAGTTTTGCAGATATTTCAATGTGGTGTTCCAGTCATGAGAATAATATGTGAATTCCAAGTGGGTTAAATTATAAAATGTTGGAATATCAGGGGTCACTTTCACCAGTGACAAATGATGCTGCAAGGACTAGAAAGGCCAAAACTAAGCTAAAAGTTGAACTATTAAATGCAAGAGTAAAAAGGCAACAATATAAATTCACTAATACCATCATATATCATACCAAATGGAAGCGCAGAAATGTGGCATTAGAGAAAACTTTCAATGGAAGTAGAAATTGTGGAACATCTGCAGTGACCAAATGGTTAAGTCCTCCAATGTCAAGTGGATAGTTAAATTTGCCATACAAATCTATTAGTACCAAGCGTCTAAGTAAAGCACACGCAGAAAGAAGCATTCCCAAGCTTCTAACATCTGAAAATTTAACATCTTTCAAATGCAATACTTCAAGCAAAGGCAAATTAACATGGGAAAGAGTCCCCACCGTTACACTGCTAATCCACCACGCCCCTATTGCTCCACTCAACTTCAAGACCTTAAGGTTATTAGCAGTGAAAACACTAGAGGGCAACTCGTAGTCACCCTTACTCGGCATCAAATGTAGTTCCAGATGTTCAACTTTAGTACTCATCATAGCATTAATCCACCTGCTAATCTTCTGAGGTCTAAAATACTCATGAGTTTCATAATAACTAAGCCCAAGAACACACTTTTTGACAGACTTCAAATCTACAAATTTGAGCATTTTATCTACAAATTGATGGAAGAATTTAAGCCTCTGGAAATCTTGACGTTTGAGGTCAAGAGTGGGAAGGGAAGACCAAAGTGTTCTCCATCTCTTGGATAAGAGGCATGTGGCAACGGCTTCTTTAGCTGGAAGAAAAGAGAGAATATGCAGAAGCAATGCATCTGGAAAATCACTGATCCTGTCCCTCACTTCTACTTCTGTTCTAAGCATTTTGTTTATGTACACTGACTTATCCATAACCTTTACCTCAAGGCTCCAGAGATCCTTTTTTCATCAATTGTGGTAACTGGTTCTTAGAATGAACAATGGATGAAACGAAGGTTAGGTTTGAGGTTTTGAACCTCAATGGGTACTTCAATTTTATCTTAAAAACACTGAAGATGAAGAAGAATATTAACAAAGAAAAAAGGGAGAGAATGGCGAGAAAATGATTGTTTATACCAGTCAAATGGTGAGCACAAAGCAAAATAGGAATGAGATCATTCGTCTTCCAGCTCTACCATGATCTCTACAGAAAGCTTCAATCGTACCTCACAGCGGCCAGCAAAGAGAAATGTTGAGCAGAGGAGGAAGACGACGGCTACAGTCCTTGACACCGGCGACGGCAAAGGGAACGAAGAGCGACGACGGCCTACTTGAAGAACGGGCTAGGGATTTCACTTCAGAGGCGGCTGAAATTTCTTCCTCCTTTCGGTTTCATTGAGGACGAAGGAATGCAAGAGAAATGAAACGGGCCCCTCTTCCTTTTTTCTTTTTTTGGGACATGGGCTATTAGCCTATTACAGAAGGAAGGAAATCGTTTTATTTTTAAAAATATTTTTGAAGTGGCCATTGTCATTAGATTAACAACCGATAATCTATTATCAAATGTAGAAGGAGTACCCCAGATTCGTGCATATATTATACTGAAGTGCATTTCACGAATAAATATATAGTGAATGTTTAGAATAGCGATTGTAATTTTTAAAAGTACTTTTTAATCGTGGTTTATGATATTCGAGGCAGGTATGTGAGATGAGTTTTTTATCTCGACTTATATGAAAAATATTTATAAAATAATTTTAAGCTCATCCAAATATTTCTGCTTTAGAGAAGGAGTTGTAATATTTTTTTTCTAAATTAAAGAGGGATGCACTATGCTTTAGGCTTTTTAACATCTTCTATTACCTGGAAAAAAAAAAGAGAAAGGAAGAAAGAGGGATATACTTGCGCCATGCGGTTATAAGGAGTGTTATTAGAACATAACCGGCTAATTTGGGTTGGAAATCGGCCAATCGGCCTGGTCTGCCAAGGTAGTCTAATTTGATTGGTTCAGCCTTTTTAAAATTAAAAACATTTAAATTATTTTATTTTTTAAAATTTTATTTTGAATTTCATATAAATAAGTCTGAAATCTTTATTTTATATATGATTTTGCCTCAAGTTAGTTTTGATTTGACTCCGATCTGATCCACTGACTCTTAACCCAGTATCTCGACCGGTTCAGTCATTGATTGGGGTTTACTAACCTTTATCATAAGTATAACTGAACTCATGACCTCTCTTTTACAAAATCGGAAAGTTTATATATTATCATGCTACAAAATCATTAGCAAAGGAGTTACAATATTGGCACTCATTATCGAAACTTTCATTAAAAATCGAAAATTAGTTTATGTTCTCTAATCTCACTTAGAATCTTGGTATGATTGTGATAAAATAATGTGGTACCAGAAAGTTACGCAGAATTGAATGTTGCAAGGAGATTGGAATACTAAGCTTTTTCATACTTTTGCAAGCCAAAGACGTTTAAGGAAACAAATAATTAGAATTCAAAATTCTTCAACTGAATTGTTAGAGGATCCTGCTTTAATTTAAGAGGAGGCTAATAGATATTTTCCAGATCTTTATCATTGTTCGGAGCCCGTTGACTATTCACAAATGAATCAAACTTTTGACCATATTAACATACCCAAATTATCTCCGCAGCAACTATCAGGTTGAGTCGCGAGTTTGTTTTAAACTTATGAGTCTGACAATATTATTCATATATGTATCTCTAATTTTTTTTATAATAATTAATTACATACTACTTCCTCCGTTTTTTACTATAAGACATATTTAGTAAGTTGATCATAGTTCTAAATAAAAAATATAGCTTTTATATTTATAAATAT
Source organism: Albizia julibrissin (assembly GCA_037074505.1). Classification (NCBI taxonomy): domain Eukaryota; kingdom Viridiplantae; phylum Streptophyta; class Magnoliopsida; order Fabales; family Fabaceae; genus Albizia; species Albizia julibrissin. The sequence continues at coordinate 34,646,950 of CM073487.1, forward strand.
TTTTTTTAATTTACCTATATTAATACTCGCTTCACAATAATTAATGAGGAAAGGAAATGAGAGAATTAAAGAAGATGACTAGGGTGTTATAGAAAATATATGTCATATAAACTAATTTAACTAATTTCTTTAATCTAATCAAATTAGTTAAGTATGTATTATATTAAAGACCGGAGAAAGTATTTAATTAAAAGGGAAAATGTGTAATTTTGACAACAAATTTTTCTAATAGAGACATCAGACACTAGTAAGTTTTTTCAGTGCTAAAATGTAAGTAAACTTTACAAAAGTAGGCAATTTTAACAAAACCGTTAAGTTGGAGCGAACAGCTGTGGGCACAGTCAATATGGGACCCACAGTGTCATTTTTTCTTGGAAAAATTATTGATAGGTCCTAAGGATCCAAAAAAACTACAAAAAAAAGTCTTAATCCAAATTCCCAAATCAAAAAGGTCCCTACAGAAGAAATGTGATTAATTAGGAATGCAAAATGACTATGTTGCTCTTAGTAATTAAAAACAGAGTGTTGGGCATAGAAGATGGCCAAAGTTGTACATTTGAGAAGAAATCCCTGACATCGTCGTGCTTGGGAACTCATTGTCGTTCCTCTAAAGTCTGGGTAAGGATAGCGAACAACGCTGAACTCGGCCTGGTTGAAGATCCCATATGGAGAATTCAGGCATTTGAGAAGAATGCCCCAAAATTGTTTATAAGTAAAATATTTGTATATTTATTTTCCCTTATATGATGATTTTGTAGACGATATTTAAGTTTAATGTAATGAATTTGGGTATGATTGATAAAAAAATAATGATTTTGGAATAAATAATAATAATATTATTATTACTACTATAATATAATATTTCCTTGCTTTTTTTTACAGCTATGTACAACACCACATTAAGAAGAATTGGATAAGGTATTAAGGGATAGGATATTGTAGCAGCACTGTAGCATACACAGTTTACTATATTAGTATACATGGTTTACTATTCCTGGTTACTGTAGCATGCGGTTTTGAAGCCAATAACTAGAGACCCTGGGCAGAACAGAGCGGAGGAAGAAGGGAAAGTGTACTTTTCTGATAAGAGGAGGAGGAGCTGGAGAATAGAGAGAGGAGTGCTATTTCTATAAGAGAGACACAATCTTAGAGTTAATTTCATGCATTTTATTGTTTCTTGCATGCCTCATTTGTGATATTATTCAGACTTTTGAGACGCATTCTAGTGGTGATGTTCATGCCATTCTTCTTGATTTAATGAATTTATTTAACAAAGAGAAAGAGCGCTACCGTCTTAGAAATCTGACGTTAAAAGACCCTGTTTTCCAATTTATAAGAACACTGAATGGGAAGCAAATCCTCGATTCATATAAAGCGTTTAAGCTATTACTAGATGTAAAACCAAAGGAAGATGTGAGCCACAATTACAACTACTGTACATAATAATGTTTTTGTCTTATCTTTTTTGTAACTTTTGATTTTCTTTACTTATTTTGTTTAATTTCTTCAGCAATGGCCTACTGGTCATTCGTGTTGGAAATTTTTTCAAACTTGTTTGAAAAATGCGTGATTTGCATGATCTTGTTGTTGCTGTTTTAGTATTATAAATATACACTCTTCCACTTGTAAACACAATGTCTGAGAGAAATAAAGAGAAAAAGGGTACTACCCTAAAATGTAGATTTACATCTATCTGCATTTTTAGTGAAATTGACTTAGGAAGGGATGGAGAGTTTCTACCTGTAGCAAGAGAACTTAGAAGGCATTAGCTGCTAGAAAGATCAACTTTATATACGGGGGCAGTATCCAGGGCCTAAGGGGAAGTATGTCTATTTCTGCAACCATTAACTGTAGCAAGGGTTTGAGTATAAGGGTGAAAGAATTGGAAGATCAAATCTTTTCCTTAGGACAAGATTTACAAGTTTTAAGTTTGTCTGAATGAATGGGACGTATGTTCTACATTGCTGAAGCTTTTATCGCTCTACCTGATGGTTTGGAAATATTGGATGGGATCTCTAGTATTGCATATTTGGCTAAACTCAACTTTCACAGAAAGCCATTAGGATTGTTAAATATTAATGGTTTTTATGATGATTTTTTGTCTTTTTTTTTACCATGCTATGGAAACAGGATTCATACCCCAAGCGACTTGTCATTCTATCATTTATGCACCAATTGCTGATCAACTGATTGATCAACTGCAAACCTATGAACCTAAACTAGATCCATTAGTCAAGCAAATAAGAGGGCAATATGCATACAACAATCAAAAGCAGAATCCAGATACTACTCTCCGGTTGTAACTTTCCTTAATCTTATAGTTTTACTCTTAGCATTTTAATTTACTTTATTGTGTGTTTAGAATTTTAAATAAAAATTTTCTCTAATCTCTAGAAGACATTGAGGACAATGTTTGATTTAGGTTTGTGGAGTATTTAAAAAAAACATAATTTCTCCATTAGATAGTTAGTTAGTAAAACCATTAGATGCATGAGATGTGCAAAGATGGCAGACTAAAGAGTTATTCTTAACTCTTGAGACGCATCTTATTAGTTGCATGTTTTTGTTTCATCATTTAAAAAAAAAGAAAAAAATTGGTCCAACCTAAAAAAAAATCTGTCTAGGTGCTTTTCAATGATTTTAAGAAGTATATAAGTTTGAAGCGAAGATCAATTGGATTTAGAAATTTCATAGCATGATTGAACAAATGATTGTTGGGATGGTGATGAATTTTGAGATTGAATGAGCTGAATTTGAAAGCCCTTAGCCGTGAGATTTTGAGCCTATTTGATCAATAATGATTATTTTTCTTATGTGTAATATTCACCTATTAAGTTGTCACTCTAGAACTTGCTTTAAATCTGGTTGAAATTACATGTCACATGCACATTCAAAAATGATAAAGGCATGCATTTTCTTTGTTTAGCCAGAGCCATTGCAATTATACCGTTGATAAGCCCCTTTAAGCCTAATTTATTATTTCTTTATTCTCAACCTATTAACATGTGTTTTAATAATATATCAAGTGCTCTTACTTAATTCGGAAGATTAGCAGAACATTTGAAATTTTTGTGAAATGGGCTTTTCACATGCATGAGGGTGTATATATCATCAACTGTAGAATTGTAGAAGTTATGAAAAAAAAGAAGTTATAAAAAAAAAGATGTTAAGTATTAGAATAAGTGTATGGGTTGTTGTAATGAGATAAGTTTATTTATAATATGGCATATTTTTCAATTGCTCTATTTACTTCTTAAAAGCAACCCTTCATATCACTTTTTACATTCCTTTTACCCTAACCCCATTACAACCCTTAATAAGTCCTTTTGATTGAATTATGCATGTGAGTTAGGTAGTGGAGATTGAGATTTATAGCAAGCTTATGGTAGTGCAATTTTTTCAGGTGAATTTAAGCAAAACACTTACCCTTAAACACTTGAAAGATTGAGAGAATGAGTCACAATTATAAATTTAGTTAATTCATTTTCAAATAAATTTGACAGTTTATACTTTTATTAATTCATGAATACTATGATCTCTTTATTCTTCAATTATGTCATTGCTCATGACTTGACACTTCTGATTTTGTTGGAAGCACTTATTTGTAATTCCTTCTTATCTGAGGACATTCAAGAGCCAAGTGTGGGGGAATTTGATAAGTAAAATATTTGCATATTTATTTTCTTTTATATGATGATTTGTGGACAATATTTGAGCTTAATATAATGAATTTGGGTGTGATTGATAAATAAGTAATAATTTTGGAATAAATATTATTATTATTATTACTACTACTATAATATAATATTTCCTTGCTTTTCTTTTGACAGCCATGTACAACACCACATTAAGAAGAATTGGAGAAGGTATTAAGGGATAAGATACTGTAGCAGTATATGCGGTTTACTGTTCATGGTTACTGTAGCATGCGGTTTTGAAGCCTATAAATAAGGACCCTAGGCAGAACAGAAGGGGAGGAAGAAGGGAGAGCATACTTCTCTGATAAGTGGAGGACGAGCTAGAGCATAGAGAGAGGAGTGCTGTTTTTATAAGAGAGACACCATCTTATAGTTAATTTCATGCATTTTATTGTTTCTTGCATGCCTCCTTCATGGAAGGCTTATGTAGCCCTCCTTTATGGATGGTATAGGTTGCCATCTATATGGAATGTTTTACCTCCTATATGGAAGGCTAGATTTTTCCATTTTCATGCATCTTTTAGTTATATCTTTATGTTTTAGAATTTAATAATCAAGTTTTATGCAATGTTTATGAAGTTTTCAATTTATTTTAGTTTTTTCTTTTAATTTCATCATGAGATAAATTTTCATTTTCCTAGAGTGATGACGTAGCTTACTAATCATGGATTGAATCTTAACTAATTAAATCTAGTTCTAATTCTTCTTTCATGATTGAGTTTTAATCATTGTTCTTAATGCTTTCAATTGATTGGCTATCTTTTGAATGATTTCAATATGTATGTTGAGACTAGAAGGAGATGCATATGTATAGATCCTATAATTAAAACTATAACTTGCAGATGAAATAGGAATATATTCATATGAGTTGTGTAGTCTTAATGAGTTCTATAAATCTTAATGTATGATTAGTCGTTTTAATTCATATAGGGATATATTGGATTATTAACTAATTATAGAATTGATTGACCTTGGAAGAGGCTAGTAATTAAATTAGGGAAACTCGATTATGAATCATGTGGAATAAATTGGACTAGAATAGATAGGTGATTCAATTCAAAATTTGCTAAGTGAAATTTGATCTCAAGGGCCTTTTTCTCATATTTATTTCCATATCAATTGCATTCATATTTAATCATTTTTATTTTGTAATCTTAATCACCAACTAATCGATCAACTAAACAGAATTAAAATTATGAATTTTGGTACTTAGTGATCAATCATTGTGGGAACAATACTTTACTCACTTCTATATTACTTGTTTACGACAGTGTATACTTGCACTTTTTAATAAACCATCTACACTCATAACAATTTCCGTCACTCTGAACTATCGGTAAGGCTCCTGAACAATGGTGAAGATTAGTTTGGATGAAGATCACATATGAAGAAGTGGGTTGAAGCTTTGCTATTGATTGAAGGGGTTATCGCCATTTTCGTAGGAGAAGGAGAAGTACAGAAGAAGAAAAATTTGTAGGTGCATTGGATAAATTTCTCCGACCACCATCCAAAGTTGAATGCTTTGAAGACCTTCAAGTAAATTCAATTAGAAAAATTTATGCACTCTTGTTGATCTTTTGGACTGAACTCTAATTGTAATATGAGTATTTGATCTCTATTTAATATTTATAGTCCTGTCCTTTGATTAATTTGATGATGCTTGTTATCTAAGGACTGAAGGGTAGGTTATTGATGGATTCATTTAATGCAATCTATGATTTCATATTTATTTAGGGATTTGATCTTGAATATAGGCAGATTATTGACTTTGACTTCATATTTATTGATGGATTTGATCTTGAATATGAGCAGATATAATGATGTCCAGGTTATCTTGAGGATATTTCGATGAATGATAAATATTAAAACATTGCTGAATTGATAAATAGTGAATATTGATGATATTAAGGGTTTAATTTCCCTTACTTTCAAGATCAGGGTTTAATTTATGATATGGGGCTATATATATATATTTTTCATTTTGGGTTCTTAAAAAATTGGATTTATCCAAAAAAAAGGAAAGATGGACTGGGCCAGCTAGACCACTAACCTAGTCTAATCTGACCCAGTCTGTCCAACCTGACAATAATTGAGTTTTTCCCTGGATAGGACCGGGCTTCGGGCTAGCATGTCCAGCTCGAACAACCTGCCGATCCAGACTACAGGCTAATGACCAGCCCATTATGGTTCATATACAGCCCCATCCTGGAGGAATGTGACTTTCTGTGACCCTTTTTTAAGCAAGCACCACAGGAAGTCTATGCGCTGTTTTTTTTCTAATCTTACTTCCTGTGCCCCTTTTATTAAGAAAGTGCCGCTGGAAGTATTTTTTAAAAAAAATTATATTTTTTATATTCTTAATTCATACCCCTATAAATTATTACATTGGACATCTTTAAACACAAATTTCTATATTCATCACAACAAAATGAAGAAAAGCAAACAACAATAAATTGGAATCACTAATGATACAGACAAATAACTAATTAACAAAATCAGTACTAAATATATTTACAACAATTATGAATGAAATACAACATAAATTCAACTTAAATAAACAACACAACAATTGTCAAGAAAAAACATCTAGGCTAGTTAATTAAATAGTACCTAGCTAGTGGTTTGCCTAAGCACATATTCACACCATTCTACGATCACTTCATTGACTTGATGGTCAGTCAAACTATCATAACATTGATCTTCATAATACTACATATATGTACAATCACTAAAACTTAATTATCTGGCATTAATCAATTAGATTTAAAACACAATATGAATTGCAACTAAATTACATACTTTTTGAGGAATAAAATGCTGATCATATGTAATTACATCCTTCATGAATTTCATGATGTAATACCCGTAATCATTGAAATTGGGCTAGAAAGGGCACTATAAGAGTATAACGAAATAGTTAACTCAATTTTTGCATAAAAATTGTTTAATAACAAAATTTGAGTAAATTTATATATTAGTACCTGTATCTTCTTCCAAACATAGCTATTAACAGGGTCAGCAGCTTTTGAATAGCTTAAGCAGATAGAGGCCTGATATGCAATCAATGCACTAACAAAACAAATAGAAACTGATTACTTTTGGTTATTCAATCAAACACGCAAATATTTACACATACACGCTTACGCTAACATATTAAACAATATCAACATTTCAGGATGGTTATCTGGAAGACCTCCAATTAGAGGATCCATATAGTAAATGCAAGGGCCTGTAGGTTCCACTAGATTGATAACAATTAGTATCAAATATGCCTTAAAATATTTTAAATTTTTTTAACCATCATCTTACGGTAAAATTTAAACAATAAAAACAACATATATTGAAATACTATCACTAATAACTTACCCCGCATTGTATGTCACTAGAAATAACTTAGTCAGTATTGCTTTTTTTTTTTAAAAAAGTAATCTTTCAAATCATTAGATTATGCATTCATATCTATTCTACCCCATGCTGGCCAACGAGATAAGGGTTGACAAATGAAAATTGGACCATGTCTGTATCCATTAAGATGTCATGGTACAAGTGTTTGGTACAAAACAAACAACGTCATTAAAACTAAAAAATTGAATGATAAATAATAATAGCAGTGATAAATGATGATATGTAAGTACATAATCCAGATGTTGATTGCCGAAGCACTAACCCATCCAAAATTACATATTTCAACCAATACGTCACCATTAATATGATCAACTATACCATTAACACCGTATATGTATTTATCAAAATGTAATATCAGACCTCCTTCACGGATCAATTTTGGTGCAATCGAAACCAATTGATCATGATATGAGGCCGTTTTTCTTTTGCTCTGTTAGCTAGTCGATGCTTTGGACTTTTGTTATGTTGTGGAACACTTTAAAATCTTGCCATAATGTTGAATTTGTTGAATTTCTTTTCTTTTAGATTTCCCAGGCTGTAAAAATCATGTAGTTTTAGATAAAAGTACAAAATAAAAGTAAAGGGAATTGTAAATGAACTATCTTTTCATATGGCTCGATAAAACCTAATGGCCAAGCAACATAGCCACCTACAACATCATTCACTATTGTTTCCTCATCCTGAGAAGGGATCGGTAAGAACACATCTTCATTCGTGTAGATGTCAACCCTTACTCAGAGTATGTTGTCGAGTAATGGTGAATTGTGGAATGTGTCATTATTGGTGTTGCAGGAAACACCTACTGCAATCGCGTGTGTGGAAGTTTGATCGACGTATAGTTTGCACGTTGACTCGCCCTATGTAAAAGTAGAGTTAATATATTGATGTTTGCTAAATTATAATGTAACAAAAAGTTAAGTAGAGAAGAAATTAATTACCAAAGGAAGGGGGACTTTAGGCATGGAAGTGCAACTATCTCTAACAATTAGGATATAACAGGTGGGAACATTTTGTGTTACCCTACATTGCACCAAGTGTTTAATTTGCGTCCTTAACTGTGCATTGTTCTTACATCAAATGCATTTGCTACAAAAATTGTTCTTGCATTTGATGTTTGAAGCTATTCATCTCCTCGTGCAGCTGTACAAAGTCACTTTGACTGGAGTGCTTCTGGTGTCCGGAATATGATGTTTGGGTTACTGCAAAACCAGTATCACAAACACAATCATGATACTCAGGTACTAGTGGCGCTCTGCTCAACAAATCATCTCGACTAATATAGATGGCCAACTCAAGCTCCTACTGAGTTATTAATTGCTATCACAAAATAAATTACAACAATATTAGTTATTATAAATAAGATTCATTTCAGTTAAGCTAATTATGTATTGTATGCATAATACAATACTTACACAATATTCTGCTACTCTTCTTGCTTCTTCACTTGGAATTTCATCTTTTTTGTTTGTGCAACTGGCTACCCAAAGATCATGTCGTAGTACCTGTGTAATATCTGAATTTGATTCTTCTATCTGTATATCAAAGTTAATTTAACTTAATTGTTATTCATACAAGTTATCTAAATATGAAGTAACCATTAGTTCTTAATTTTTTTTTCTAACTATATGTATGAAACAGGTCCTTGTGTGCACCGGTATGCCATGTTGGTCACGTTAGAGCAATTTTTCTCGATCAACTCTTGTTTAGATCCAAATGATTCACATTAATAATTGTTAATTGCAAATATATTGTAAATAGTAGGTATATATTACCTGAAATTCCTGAGTTGTATGTGTTCTTAAAAAATCATTCCAAATTTCTTGAGTGATGATTCCTTCGTACATTTCCAGTAGTATAGTGATGATATTCTCATTATCATCCCTCAAAAAGTATTTTACAAGGTTAAAATGAAAGTTTATCATAAGTTTACTGGCTTTTCTCAACACGAAGTTCTTTTGATCATCACCCTCAATAATAAAATAGCTCTATACCAATAAAACATAATTTGTTAGATTGTAATTATATGAAACAAAACAAACTATATTGAATTAATGTGTTACCTGTACTTGACCCCATATTTCATCCCCATATTATTGCTTCACCCGTCTCCAATCTTGAATTGTAATAGGGGCTATGTCCCCAATTGTAGTCCTAATGAAATTATTAAACGAGCTACTGTTTGGTCCGACTAGCTTTCCCTTTTCATTTTATTCCAGTTCTAACTTAATTCCCTTGCTTCTCAATTTGATCAACCTCGCCATAATGGTCCTGCCACGGGTTACGCTCTCCATAAATCTTTGTTTAGCAATGTTCGTGGGGACATCATCATTTTCATGTGGTGAATCCATACCCTTGAAAATAGAGTAAGCCAAACAAAACATTAGGCACAATGACAATCATGTCAACGAAAGTAAATTAATTTGAATATATAAATACATTTAAAACATACAGATAAAAAAGTCAAGTTACAAATTATCTTTTCCTTTTTCTTGTTTGATTTAGAATTTTGTTCTTCATAATTCATGTTGGATTAAGAATTATGTTTCTCTTGACACAAGTCTTCTCTTCATGATCATGCCTCATATATAAGGGTTTATCTTCATCTTCATGTACATCAATATCTTACCACAAATTCTCAAATGAAGGATCATCCTCAACGATATTCAAATATTCATTACTATCGCTATCAACTTGTTTTTTATGATTCTTGTTTGATGGGAACACAATAAACCAATTCTTCTTAGCAAGATCCGGAATGAAAAACACTTGTTTTGCTTGCGCTGCTAAAATAAAAGGATCATCTGCATACCAAATTTTAGAAAGGTCCGCTTGAACAAGCCTAACTCATCTATCTGCAATCCACTATTGTTGTTAATCCACTTACATCTTAAGATAGGGATCCTAAACATAGAATAATCTAACTCCTATAGGCGTTTAATGACACCAAAGTATGACATTGATGCATAGATAGGGTGTATGTTTTTAGCACTGGATCTATGCCAAGAATCATCAACAAAAGTTAATTGCAATATGCTTTGTGTATCATGGTCTTTTGTATAAAATATGTACCCGTTGATTGCATAACTATTGTAAGATAATACATTTAAGATCGGTCCCTTTAACATCCATTTCTATTTTCAAAAACTGAATCATGATTCATCTCCATCTCATCATTAATGTGTTTTTTCAACCAACTTGAAAATTGTCGATTGTGTTCTTTTGTTATCAAATTTTCATTCCTATTACCATATACCAATCGAAGAGCATCCTTGCGTTCTTCAACATATGGTTTGACCTCGTCAGTGTTATGTAGCACATATAAGTGAACTTGCTCCCATTCAATCATTGATATCATTATTACATTCCTTCCACTTATTCCTTTCCCTGATCTTCGCCCATTATGACTAGACTTCGGGATCCCTATAGGGTCAACATTTGATAGAAAATCAGCATATAAGTCACTTGCTTCTTCAACCATATACTTTCAGCAATATGTAACGGACGGCCATACCCTCACTAGGTACTTAGCTGGCCAGGTACTGTCCCCACCCCATAGGGATTTATCTCAACTTCTACCCGAAAGGACTCAGAAGAGAACACCTATCCAGGGACTCGAGGCCATGACCTAGGGCTTAAGTCATACCTTAAGAGTCACCCAGTAACTATTTGTACCACGTCATCCCGCAGTGGTGGGAGGTAGGGCCGTTACATAATACAACCCTCTGGTCGATATTTATTTTTCACATATACTTTTAAAATTTTTATGAATCGTTCATTCGGATACATCCATCTCAAGTACACTAGACCACATAGTTGAACCTCTTTGACCAAGTGTACAGTTAAATAAACCATAATGTCAGAAAATGAAGGTGGAAAATATATTTCAAGTTCATACAGAGTACAAACAATTAGCCTTTACAAATCTGGCAACTTAGTTGAATCAACTACTTTACTGCAAATCAACTTGAAAAACATACAAAGTTTAGTGATGGTGTTTCTTACATTTTTGGGTAAAATAGATCATATATCAACCAGTAGAAAATTTTGCATGAGCACATGACAATCATGAGATTTAAGGTTCTTTAACTTCAACTCTTTCACTGATACAAGATTATTTATATTTGAAGAGTAGCCCTCGGGAACCTTAATTCCTTGCAGAAACTCACAAAACAATTTTTTCCTTTCCTCGACAAGGTGTAAGCCGCTGGAGGTAGATATGTATGATGTCCTTGCTCAATCGGTGCCAACTCTTCTCTAATTCCCAAGTTCACCAAATCCAACCTCGAATTAACACTGTCCTTACTTTTTCCTTAGATATTGAGCAACGTACCAATTACACTATCACATATATATTTTTCTATGTGCATAACATTAAGAAAATGTCTAACATATAAAGACTTCTAATATGAGAGTTCAAAGAAAATAGACTTTTCCTTCCAACCACTTGTCTCAAATTGTTTTGCAAAAGGTTTTCCAAAATTGTTATCCAAGTCTTTTACCTTTTCAAAAATCTGGGCATCGGTCAACATCTTCAGTGGCTTCCTTCTTTTGAGTCACCATTGAAAGCCTTTTTGTACTTTCTCCAACAATGTTGTATGGTAAGAATCTTCGATGTTCCATGTAAACATTTTTCTTACAATGATCTAGTCGTACTGAATGAATGTCATCTTCACATACAAGGAACACACCATATGTTTTGACGCTATATCTGGACAAATTACTATAAGCGGAAAAATCATTAATTGTGCAAAATAACATGGCTTCTAAAGTGAAACTTTATTCCCTATACCCATCATACACATTGACTCATTTTTCCCAAATCAGCTTCAAGTCAACAATTAAAGAAGTCAAGTACACATCTATATCATTCCCAAGTTGCCTTGGCCCAGAAATTAACATGAATAGCATTATAAACTTATGTTTCATGATCAAGTGTATAGGAATGTTATAAATCATCAATATCACTGGTCACGTGCTGTATGTACTACTCTGAACACCGTGGGGGTTAATTCCATTATTTGACAGTGCAAGGCGTAGATTCCTTAGTTCGTCCACAAAGTCGAGGTACTCATGATCAATTCTTTTCCACTGAGGAGCATCTGCAGAGTGCCTAAGCTTCGTGTCTTTAATCCTTTCATCAGTATGCCATGTCAACTGCTCAGCTATCTCTACATAACTGTACAGTTACTTGAATCCAGGAATAATGGGAAAATACTAGAAGACCTTCAAAGGACTTTTTCCTTTCTTCTTCCCATTTCGAGATGAGTTGCATTTAGGGCACTTTTCCAACATTGCATATTGATTCCAAAATAATATGCAATCGTTAGGGCATGCTTGTATCTTCTCATAACTCATACCAGTTATTGAGCAAAAAATTTCGCTTTGCCTTATATGTCTTAGTAGGAAGTACATTTTCTTCCGAAAGCATATCTCTCAAAAGTTCAAGTAGTGCAGTGAAACCGGAATCATTCAATCCATAACACGCTTTAAAGTCGTACAATTTCAACATTGCTAGCAATCATGTGTAGTTTGTACAAACGACATATAATGGTTTTTCTGCATCACCTTTCAACTTCTCAAATTCTTTAGGACATTTATAAAGAACCTCTTTGACCTCATTTAGCATTTCTTTAAGTTCATCGTCTTTATCACACGTGCTTCGATCAAAGTCATTCGTAGCATCACTTGTGGTATACACCCATTCACTACATGGATCATTCATCTCACCATGCCTTGTCCATCGTGTATATGTTTGATCAATCCCATGACACACTAAATGATTTAGCAAATCAAGTGGACTACTCCGCTTTTCATAAAAACAAGATAAGTAATGACACAAGATTTTGCTAGGATCTTTTATATGCTCAGTTGCAAATCTAATAAACTCTTTCACCCTATCTATATATTCCCTTGAACACCGATCAGATGACATCTATTTTTGATCCATCTATACCTTCAACCTATTTTTAAAAAGTGGTTAGTTGGTAGAATATTGCATTTACTAATTACTTTTATCTTCTTTTATTTATTTTAAAATAAAATCGGCAGCATAACGTCATAAAAATTGAAGCTTTCCAGGTCTTAATTAAATGCTCTCTTCTAGTTGATAAATAATCCATTAATTAATCCCCCATTATTACAAGTCAACAAATTATTTAAAATATAAGTGATAAAAATAAATAATTATTTTATTTATACCACAAAATAGCATAGCAATATGTGTGTATTGGACTTTGGAGTATCTTATCATTTCTTTTGCTCTCAAACTTTATAATTACGACGAAAAGAAACAAGATTATATCATAACTAAAAACACATATCCTTCTCTATTTTATTTTTTCTTAATGTTTCTATTAGTTATGAATTTATCCCCAAACAATAAAATCAATTATCAATTATCATGGAGCAATGATATATGCCTTGACTATGCTCGCTAACTACATGCTCCCTAATGCATTAAATTTAAATTTCATATAGAATATATATAACATTATGAACCTTTCATATTAAATTTAATACATTACAAAAATTAAGAAAAAAATCATTATATTGTTATTTTACAGTATCATATCATTTTTTACCCAATAAAATTGTTGGGCAATCTTCATATTCTAAGTATATGGGCCAACACCAAAATCCAGTCAAATTGTAAGAACCAACTATGGTATTAACCCAATAAAATAATAAAACAAAGCATAAAACAAATAAAATAAATGAAAAAATTATAAATGAGTCTAAATTTTGACAATAAAAATCATGAAGGTGAGTGAGCATTGAATGCGACAAGTAAAAAAAAACACGGCAATTTCGGTATGCAGTATATTTAAGATGAAATTGAAAATTGGGAAAAATAAAAAAACAGTAGTACATTTTCAATGGTTAAGAGCTCTTCTTTCTTCATGGGCAAATCACTCATACACACCAGGCCTCTATTTTCATACAAAGGCTTCTAGGAAAACAACTAACTTTGGTGTTACCCAAGAGTCTGAATATCCTTCTTATGTGGGTCTCAATACCTATTGGATTACATTTATCACAATGGGTTGTTCTATTTTCATACCGAAAGTTAATAGGAAAACACCAAATTCCCTAGTGTTAGCCAAGAGTCTGAATATATTAATCCTAACCTTTTTTTTTATCTATATATATCATGCATTTAAAATCAATGATAAATCATCAATAAAAGAATAAAAGGAAAATTATTCTAGGACACACCCTGTAGTTGTAGGATTTTACCATTACTACAAAACAAAAAAATGAAACTATCATTTTTCTGTAGCACATCATTTTTGAGGCACAACTAAAAGATAAAACAATAATTAATAAAAGTGGTTGTTGACGATGAATGTCCAGACATGTATGGCAAAAAAAAAAAAAAAACAAAAAGGGGGGGGGGGAATGTATGCGTGTGTCTGCAATATATATAAAAAAAATGACATTATGCGCGCATGTGTCCAGAGGTAGTATAAAAAATAAAAACACAAGCAGCAACATAAATAAATACATATCTATAAAAAAAACGCACTTACAGATTTACAATAGTGGGGACTGAATGGACAGTGAAGTGGGGAACAACAAAGGAGGAGAGGAAGAAGAACTGATACCTGGATAAGGAGTGGGGAGCGAAAGAGTAAGAGTATGAAGAAAATGGAACATAAGATGAAGTAAAAAAGACGTTTGTGGGGACAAAAGGGAGCAATGAGGCCAACAGCTTTGGAGACCAAGAAAATGAGAGGACTGACAATGAAATTGAAGGAGGAAGGAAGTATATGGACAATGGGGCCATGGATAAGGGGATGGAGGAGGGAATAGTGCATGTCTTTTGATTGGTGGAGTGGATTTTTGTGTTATGCACTCCACCTTTGAGCGTCGCCCAAAGCAAGGCATAGGGGATTGGGTGGGGTGTGCCACCCAATCTCCAATAGGTAGTTATGGCATTGCCCCCAGTTGCTCTATTTTTACATTAGGTGACGCATGGTCGATGAAACGTCACCTAATGGCTAATAACCAGCTATGGTCCTCTCCTAGAGAACCGTCATAGCTGCTCAGTTTGTTTTTAGGTGACTCTTCTATGATGAAATGCCACTTATAATTACCCACATACTGTGGCCCTTCCTTAATAAAGCGTCACATGATCCCAATAATTTTTTTAATAAAAAAATATGACTTACAGACTGTGACACTTCTTTAAATAAGTGTAACAAAATGGGCGCCACTAAAACTATTTTTTATAGTAAGTAGTAAAAATATTCTTCCAAACAATTTCTTCATTACACTATTTATATGTTCTTATCAGTGCATATTCATACGCCCAAGCAAAGTAACACAAATACCTATTAGAAATTAAGAAACTTACAATAGTAGATCCCCATCCCAGAACAAAAAGTGAAGAGTTATGTAAATAAATACAAGTATCAGGAAAACATAAATACAAGTGGTTGTTTATTCATGAGACTGCAACTCTCTGAGGTAGATGTGAGATATGTCGCTAATTTTTTGAATGATTGTCCTCTCCTATCATATGAACCAGAACCAATGTTGACAGTCCTCAAACTCCAGCATTCTCCATTATAAATTTTATCATTTTAAACTCACCTTCATGACCACAAAAGTAACGAAGAGTGAACTCCTTCAGATGTAATGAAACACATGGAGGCACATCAAGTATCGGTTCCGGTGGAGATGAAGAATCAACCTGACACAACAGAGAAATATAAGTTAAAAACCTACTAATCGAGGCATTGCACTTTAAAAAAAAAAAAAAAGGAATCAAGTTAAAATCTTGAAACCTGGCAAATTATAAGCTTTTGAAGTTTGGGGAAGTTTTCCAAACAGTTCACCATCTTAGTCCACTCAACAGCAACACATTCCAGGTGGGTCAAATTGTAAAATATTGGGATATCATTCCACATATCCACCATGTCGGAATACTATGAACAAATGGAGAATTAGGAAATGAAGTATCAGTGTGAAAAAGAAAAATTTACTTATGAGATTCATACCCGGTGTGGATATAATAACTGTAGAAATGTGACATTAGATAAAACTTTGAATGGAAGTAGAGATTGTGGAACTTGTGCAGTGACCAAATGGTTAAGTCCTCCAATGTCAAGTGGACGGAAACGGCGTAAACTCGTAATTTTTTGTAGCACCAAGTCTTTAAGCGAAGGACATGCAGAAAGAAGCATTTTCAAGCTTCTAACATCAGAAAAATCAACATCTCCCAGATGCAGTACTTGAAGCAAAGGAAAATTAACGTGAGAAAGTGTGCCCACCCTTACTGTCCTACCCAACCTTTGTTGACCTCTCAACTTTAAAACCTTAATGTTATTAGCAGTGAAAACACTAGAAGGGAATTCATAGCCACCTTTTTGCGGTTTCAAATGTAGCTCCAGATGTTCAACTTTGCTACTGATGATCACAGCATTAATCCACTTGCTCATCTTCTTAGGTCTAAAATACTCATGAGTTGCATAATAATCACATCGAAGAACAAACTTTCTGACCGATTTCAAATCTACCAATTTGAGCACTTTATCAACGAATCGATGGAAAAAAGTAAGACGCCGGAAGCTTTAACGGTTAAAGTGAAGGGTATGAAGAGAAAGCCAGAGGGGCCTCCATCTCTTGGACAAGAGGCTTGTGGCAACTGCTTCTTTAGCGGGAAGAAAAGAGTGGATATGAATAAGCAATGGGTCTGGCATACCACTGATCCTATCCCTCATTTTTCCTTTTGTTCTGATCCTTTTGTTTGTGTACATACCGACGGAGAAAATAAAGAGGAGAGATTATCAAAACAGAACAGAAAAGGTGATGAACCAAGGGAAAAGAAAGTGAGCTGAGAATAAATGAGGCAAATTGATGATGCATTGGAAGGGATCTGCTAAATCAAGCAGAAAATGGGGAATAAATGCACGCCTGTCTGGATTAGCACATGTTTGAATTATGGCTTTTTCGAACTTAATTTACATTATATTAAATAATTATGTAAAAACATTTTTATCTCTATTTATATAAACGTGCTTTAGTAACACCAAGGGGCTGTTTGGAATGGCTTATGAAAGTTCCATAAGTGCTTATGAATTGTGATTCACATAATACGAAGTAACTTTTACGATCTACGAGGTGCTTTTACGGTCTACGAGGTAATTTTACGGTCAACGAGATAAATATGTGGAAAAGATTTATCTCAATTTACGTGAATCGGGCTTATATAATCAGCGCGATTTATAAAAACAATGCCAAACAGCCCCCAAGTCAAACAGGCGCGCTGAAGATGTGATGCAGAAGTTCGAAAATGGAGCCTTCTCGTTTCCCAAGTCTACGTTCTGATGGGCAGACCTAAGCTATAAGGTATATGAAAAATGTAATGATTTTGATTTAGTACTAAAATAAAATATTGGGAACGGTAACCCATCAATTTTTTTATTTTTATTTAAATGTTTTTTGCCAGAATTTTATTTAAATGTATTAATTGTATTTATTCCTTTTCTGAAATTATGTCTATTCTTTTAAACTCATCGTTTTAGGTGTACGTTTGGATTTTGGAAAATAGTTTTTATGATTTATAAGATAAATATGTAAGAAGAGTTTTATCTCAATTTATACAAAAGAACTTCTGAAACCGCAATTTCGATTTGAATGAAAATAACATTTTTTGACCAGAGGAATGAAAATAACTTTAATAATATTTCAACTTTAACTCTAGTTTCATGGAAAAAAAAAACTTACCACTAGTTAATATATGTATTTTTTAAGAAAATAATAATATACCAATAACAAACAAATTCTAAAATATTACATTCATATTAAAAATTTAATAATGTGATTTATAGATAAAAAATATTTTCTCTCCGACTTATAAATAAAAAGATTAAATACATACTACCCTCATTCTCATATATAAAAGTCTTTCAATCAAAGTACGAGATTTTAAAATACAATTAAAACTTAAATGTAATAATTACATAGGAAATTTAATTTTTTTTTCTAAAAATGCCTTTATTTATAAATGGGTGAGAGGAAGAGTAATAATTAAAAAAGATAAAAGATAATGTATGTAGTATAATAATTAATTGAGGGTAAAACGAAAAAAATATATATTTATTATTGAGACAAATTTAAAAGGGATTATATTTAGGGACAAGTCCATTTTAAAAATACATTTTTATATATAGAAATAGAGGGAGTACTTATTACCTCTTTTATTTTTTTTTTTAAATTTAAAAGTTTGAAATTTTTACTTAATTTTAGTACTTTTGGTTGTATTTTCTTTGGAATAATATAGTAATGAGAAAAAGACAGAAAAAGAAATTTAAATTTGAAAAATTCTAAATTAGGTATTTTTTAAAAAAAGAGTTATGAATTGTTTATCAAATTTCGTAATTCCCTTATTAACTTTTAATAACAAATATAATTTAGGATTTTACCATTAAAAACAGATTTTGTATGTTTCCCTATAGTATTTGATGTTTGTACATAACAAATAAGGATGAAGAACTTTGGGGAATTGGAGCTTGGAGGCACTGTTTAGAGAATCCAACAGTTAAACAGGTTGCACCATCGGCCGGTCACTAAGGCAGGTCAAATATATATGTTGGACCGTTTTTTCTGAGTGAGCCGTTTTGGACTGTCGTTTATCCATTTTTGAGCCATCAACTGTTGTTAGGCTATAAATCGGACCGATTTTTCAAAAACCATCAAGTCCAATAAAAATTGCAAAAATTTTTTTGCTGCACTGTTTTTTAAAAAAATTTGATGCTGAAAAAAAAATTAAAAAATGACATATAAATTTTAGACATGTTACTTTATTTTATTTATATTATATATTACTAATTTTATTAATTTAATTTGTTACAAACTATTTTCTAAAGATACTTTTGAAGAAAAAGGCAATGAGGTTTATTCTCAAGCTAAGGATAAAATTGGAAGGACTGGAATTGGAGTTGAATGTCTTGATTTTGGATCATTTCCTCAAGAAGATGATGGTATTTAGCACTCTAGTCCTATTTATAAGTCCATTTTAACTAAATCTCACATACCAAGGAGAGATAATTAACTCAATAATTATGGGGTAAATTTACAACGATGCCCTCATTTATGAATATGTACTTTTTAACTATTTATTCTCTATTTATCTTTAAATTATTTCTTCATTTATACAATAAATAGGGGTAAATTTGTCATAATCTCATTTATTACACTGAAGCTGAACTTATAAATAGAACCAAAGTTTTTTTTTTCCATATAAAATAAACCAAAGTTTTTGGTAAAAAAAAAGATTTATAAATAGGATCAGAGTAGTATAATGTAAATGCCTTTCATGAAACTTATGTTTGGATCAATCAAGAGCCATCAATATTTGACAAGTCATAAAATCATTATTGTTAGTGTATTTTGTTAGGTTAATAATTGACTTAATGTTTTCCTTTAAATGGTATTTTGTGATTTTATTAACTTCTTATGAAATTAGATTAAAGACTAATTATATAATATATATATATATATATATATATATATATATATATATATATATATATATAATTTTTAAATTTAATTATTATATCACCAGTCCGACCGACCGATCGGTATGACCTGCTAACCTTTCCATCTCGATATCCGAAACATTGCATGGAAGGGATCCATCCGAAGATGCATATGGGGCATCCGACTGTGCACATCCAATAATGGCACTTGGGCACAAATAAATGAAGATGGTCAATATTACGATAAAATTGATTGAAAAACAAATACTCCCTCTTGTCGAATCAATTTCGTTTCAATTCTAAAATCTAAATACTCCCTTTGGCATTGCTCACAAAAAGGGGCAAAGAGAGTATTTAGTATAAAATGTAAATTCTCATATAAACTAGGAGAGGAAAGTGTTGCTGTAATTTGACACGGAGTATTAACATATATGTGATGATGAGTTTTCCCCCCCCAGAATATGTGATGAGTTTATGATATTTCAGATGCTGGTAAAAAAAAAAAAGGCTTATGATATTACAGATAGGAACATTTAACAATAAAATTAATAAAAAATGAAGTACTACTATTATATTTACAATCTAATGAAAATAAAGTATTTCTTTTCTAATATATTTTGTGATACTATAAGAACATTTTAACCAAATTGTGAAATTCTAAAAAACAGTTAAATGTAATAATTTTGTAGGAAATTTAACTTTTTTTCACAGATGCCCCTATTTATGAATAGATAAGAGAGTATAATAATGAGAAAATGATAAAAGATAATGTATGTGATATAATAATTAATTGAGGGTAAAATGAGAAAAAATACATTTATTATTAAGACAAACTTAAAAAAGATATTAGATTTAGAAACAAGCCTAATAAAAAAACTCTTAATAAATATATATATGGACTGTGAGGGTAATGTTGACCATCTTCATTCATTTCCACACTTCTTTCCATGTGCATTATTGGGTGAGTTCTATATGCATTTTTGGATGGATCCCTTCAACTCCAAACACTATTCATCCTTAAATCCTCTTGTGCAAAAATCAATTTCCATATAAACATTTTGTAATAAAAATAAAGCTTTCATTATATTTGATTGATTCTTTAGTTTCTGATAGCATAGGCTAGGGATGAGCAAAAAAATCACGTGGTCCAAATAACCCGATCCGACCCGACCCGATTTGGTGAAAAAAATGGGCCTCACGCAATATTAGTCAGACCATATCAGACTAGTCTTCTCGAGCTAGACTGAACTTTGGACCAAGGCCTTAGACCCCTTGGTCTAGTCCAGTCTGGTCCGAGTTGTGTTTTTTTTATTCCACCTAACATACTACACACACAGTACACATGGTCACATACTCATACTCACACGCCACACACACTCAAGCTTAGCTATCACTCACTATTGTTTGCCACTGTGCCACTCTAATTCATGGATTTGGCTATTATCCTCTACTCTTATAGTTCTCTTCTCATCCTCTTTCTCCTACTACTTATCTTAGCCTTTAGATTAAAATATGAGCGATTCAGATTTAATGTTTATAAAAATATTTAAGAAATATCAAATTATTAAAAAATAATTAAATAAATTCAAAAATGCTAAATTTTAGTTATGATAATTTAAACATGTAGTAAAAAATATTTTAAAATTATATTTTTATAAAACATTACTGTACCACTCAAATTTTAATATAAAGGTTGAGATAAGTAATGGATGGAAAGAGAATAGGGAGAGATAAGTAGGAGGAGAGGACTGTAGCTAATCCCCAAATTCAGAACCAAAGTGAATCAATTAGCCATTCGAAATTAGAATAGAAGGCCGCAAAATGAACCCTAGGTGACTCCGACAACACTCTTGATCCCGCAGTCTCCATTGCTTGTGTCTTCAACGGCTATTCCAGGAGCCTCTCTTCCTCTCCTTACTTGTCATCATATCCCAATCTGTTGGCGCCTTGGTGGTTAGCGGCAGCTTCAATAAGGTAAGTTTCTCATCTCCCTCTCGACCTCGTCAATTGTTGAAACACTTGGTTCCTTTAGTTTCTCTTGCTTTGGTCTAGTTTCCCCGTATCCCTCTAAGCTCTGCATTTCTCTTGCTTTATGTCTAGTTTCCTATTAATTTCCTATCGTTTTCGGGTTTCTCTTGCTCTGCGTTTGAGATCGAATAGACTGAGTGCCTCAAGGAAAACATAACAAAATACTATATAATAAAATTCCTCTCGCTGACCAAGCTAAGAGAAATATTATTGCGAGCTACTTTATCCGTGTACAAAATTAGGTCTATTCTAAAATATCCCATAATAATAGGTGAGTAACACTAAAACTTATCATTACATGTTACTTGTTTATTGTAAGTTTTTTAGCTGTTATATTTTTTTTTTTGTAAAGATCTCAATAATTTATCCTTAAACATTTCTATGATTTCCGCCCAGAAAAATTAAGATGAAGAACGTTGGGGAGTTGATGGGATCCATCCAAGGATGCATATAGTTCATCCAACTCTACGTGCTCGTCTAATAATGGCACTGGGAAAGAAGTGTACAAATGAAAGTGGGAAAAATTTCATTAAAAGACTACTGGACCAAATTTATTTCAGTTAAGGATTAAAATATTATAAAATTTTATTGCAGAACCAAGGATTAAAATAAAAATAAATCTTGTAGGTAAAAAGACAATAATGCCCCATACTTTATTTTTTTTTAAAAAATGGTTTGATCGTCGTTGGAGCTTCGGCAGCTGATCACCGGCTGTTGCTAAGCTAGAGTAGCCATTGACGGCCGGCCATCGAAGCTTCGGTGTAACATCCCAAAATTTATTTTGCAAATTAAAGACCTATTTTCCTAAAAAATTTAAGGAACAATAATTAATGGTCAGAATTTGGCTTGGGAATTTCTGAGAAATTATTTTAAGGCTAAAGATTAAAAGTTAGATAGTAAGTTAAATTATGAAACCTATAAAATTTAAGGAATCATAAATTAGACAAGAGGAAAATTTAAGGCCTGTTGTGTATAATTAATAGGATAAAAATATACATATATATAATATTAAAAAAACACCCACACTTTCCATACTTTCCATGCCAACCATGCTTCACATGCTTTTCACACATCATTCATGGCACACACATCCCACGCACACACACTCATTTATTAAATAAACACCCACACTTACCACATGGCACACACACAATTATTTAATAAATAAACACACACACACCCTTCCACTATAAATACACGGCAACACACACACATTTATCATTTTCACATCCTTTCAGCCAAGACTCACATAAGAGAAGAGAAATAAAAAAATATAGAGAAAGAGGGAGGGACGTGAGTGAGAGAGAGTTGAGTAAAGGAAGACGAATGTGAGAGTAGTTGCCGGAGAAGAGGAAGAAGGAGAAGTTAGTCACCATAGGCAAGCCTTGTATATTGTTTAGGTGAGTC
The DNA here is from genome assembly GCA_037074505.1 of Albizia julibrissin. Classification (NCBI taxonomy): domain Eukaryota; kingdom Viridiplantae; phylum Streptophyta; class Magnoliopsida; order Fabales; family Fabaceae; genus Albizia; species Albizia julibrissin. Next base: position 34,669,973 of record CM073487.1, read on the forward strand.
TTCTCTATCTCTGTTTATTGTTATTCGGTTGGTTTGAGTTTGTTTATGAGGATTTATAGTTGTTGTAAGTTGTATGATTCTGAAAATAAGTTGCTATCATTTCTGGTTGGAATATGGTGTCGATCTATGGAGTAAGAATTTGGTAAATTTGATGTCACCAATAGATTCTACATGAAAAATTATATGAGAATACATGTGGTTGTAATTTTTGGACGATTGTGTATAAATCAAGAATTTTTAGAAATTAAGAGGAGATGTAGTTCGATTAGTTTTTCTGGAATTAGTTTGGTTATAAAATTCGTTTCATTAGTCAAAAGTGGTCCAACAATGATGAAACTTTATAGAAATAAATTATAGTGTAAAGATTGAATTTGATGTATAATATGTATTATTTGGATCAGTATATTAAGATATATGGATTTTTAAAGTTAGTTGCTGTCAGATTATGTTTTTGGAAGGCAGATTGGTTGTGTCGAAATTGTGGAAAACCAACACTTTACCAAAAATTATGAAAATTTCTATATTTAAAGTACACATTAAGAACTTTAATTTGATAGGTGGAGCATAATTTTTGACCTTGTACATTAGGAGATATAAGTTTTCAAAGTTGAGTCTATTTCTGGAAGGAAATATGAAATAGGAGAAGTTTGGAGAATATGGGGGAAATATTTATTGATACTGGTCACACATAATATTTTTATATGAAAATTCATTTAAATATCTTTACATAGGCTTTGGAACCAGTCAATTTGGAATTTCCTAGAATTAATTATGATTTTTCAAAGTTGGCTTAAAAATCTGCTAGTTTTATGAAAAATAGTAAAAGTTGTATTGTGGAGAATTGTACTATTGAAAAACCAATGAAACTGAGATAACCAATAGAATATAATTAAAGGAAGTAGCAATGCAAGTAATAACCAATTATTTGTTAACTTTAATTTATAGGAATTGGTAATAGCCCGAACGGGATTAAAAGTTTTAGATAAAAGTCAGATTGAAAAAGAACCCAGGTAGTAACTCTTTCTTTCATATACTATATGATTATTTATATGTCGTATATGCCATTTTCTGTAACATGAGCACAGTGTCTGTGACACGGATATTAGCATAGTTGTGGTCTGGGATCCAACGGAGGCGTAGAGTTAAGCTGGGGTTGCAAACATTCTTTTGGCCTCGGATAGTGTACACATAGCATTTTCATCTTACATAACATGGTGCATCACATATTTATTGATCAAATTTTATATGATTGATTGCATGTTACTACTGAGATTCATTTGAATCTCATCCTTTTTCAATATTTAAAAATATTCCAGCAGAAGGTAGCGGCTCTAAGGGCAAAACTATAATTACCGGCGCCTTGAAGGTCCGGATCTAGCAGGAGTGTAGTTGGTTATCTTTAATTGTGAAATTTATTTCTTTTAGACTTTGTTTATATTTTTCAAACCCTATGAGAATTGTTTGTAATATAAACAAGCACTTATTATTAGTATATTTCCGCTATTTCTATGTGCCCTCTGAACTATGCATTTATTACTCTGCAAATATCAAAGTGTTAAGGGGTTTGACATTCGGCGCCAACCAACCGAAATTCCAAGCATTGAAAATTAATGTATTATTTATAGGAGGATTCTCCTTATTCATGAAGAGTTGCACACTTGTTCATGAAGAGTAGAATTATGAACAAGTGTGCAACTCGTCATGAACAAATAGAATTCTCCTATGAACGACACATTAATTTCCAGTTGTTGGAGCTTCTGTTGGTCGGTGCCAGAGCTTTAATGGTTGCTCTGCATTAGAGCTCCGACCACAGGAAATTAATGTGTCTTTCATAGGAGGATTCCACTTGTTCATGAAGAATAGAATCATGAACAAGTGTGCAACTCTTCATGAACAATTGGAATTCTCCTATAAACAACACATTAATTTTTGGTTGTCGGAGCTCCAGGTGATTGGCGCCGGAGCTTTGATGGGCGGTTGTTAATGTGTTATTCATAGGAGGATCCCACTTGTTCATGAAAAGTTGGAGGTTTGTTCATGAAGTGTAAAATCATGAACAAGTGTGCAGCTCTTCATGAAAAAGTGGAATCTTCCTATGAACAACACATAAATTTTTGGTGGTTAGAGCTCCATCTAGTAAGCATTGGAGCTTCAATGGCTAGCTATCAGTAGCCGCCCTGGCCTAGTGGCGGCCAATGATTGTTTTCCGAAATTGCGGCAACGATGGAACTTATTTTTTTTAAAAAAAATAAAGCATCAAACATTATTGTCTTTTGACCTACATAATTTGTTTTCATTTTAGTTCTTGGTCATGCAGTAAAATTTCAGAATGTTTTGTTCATTTACAAAAATAAATTCGGTTCTGCAGTCTTTTAATGAAATTCTCCCAATTAATGAAGGACCACTATGACCAATATTAGAATACCAAATTTTTTGTCATACTTCACTCAGCAGGAGGAACTGATATACTCATTATATCCACATATTAAATGGCAATATTTTGCTTAAGCTGGGATTTAAGGAAGTGTTGGGTGTTAGTCAATTAAGCCAAATGATCCCAACAGATATCATGACAAAATTGATTAAACAACAAGAATTCCCTCTTGCCAACGCAATACTTCCAATCCCAGCCCAAAATATATGGTGAATTTTTAAGCACTTGAACCTTTCCTTAACTTAATATTATTAAATTTAAAAAGTTTATATTTTTTATTATATTTTAAATTTTATAATTAAAATAATTGGATAAAATTAAAAAATATTTATTTTATTAGTATCAGTTTGTACTAGAGTCTAACCAATGTCGGACTAATTAGTATATAAATTAAAGGTGTAATTGTAGTTTTATTCAATTATAGACTTGGAAAAAATAGTTGAAAACAAAAAAAATTGCAAAAATTATCCGATACTTTTTTTTTTATGGCCAATGAAAATTATTGGATGCTGATTTATAATTTATACGCACCCAAATTTGTAGATAAGAATAATATAAGGTGGTCATAACCATGATTTATGAGGCAATACTAATTGTGACTACTGATATGACGTAAATAAATGTTTCATTAATTAATATGAAGATTGCTGGCAAAAAAAAAAAAAAAAGAATATGACGATGAAATATTGTGCGATTTTTATGTGGCACCCTATCAGTCTATCTAATGTGTCATGATGATTCACTGAACATTGACGCTTAACTCTCGCGAAGAAGTGTACACTGTACAAGTTCACAAGAAAAAACGAATCGTAAGTCGATGATGCATTGTGGAGTTCAACTGTTCACAACTAAATAAGTAGGATGTTTGGATAAGTTTAAAATTAATTTATTAGTGTTTTTTTACGTAAGTTGATATAAAGTTCCTTTCACATACTTAACTCATATACCATAAATCATGTTTGAAAAATACTTTTAAAGGTTTCAATCGTTATTACAAACCCTCACATGAACATTCCATCTCTAATAAATGATGACGTGTTGCACAATTTATTACTTTCATAATTAAAAATCATTTCTTTCTTTTTTCTTTCTTTTTTGCCAACATTAAAAAATCATTAGTAATTAGTAGTTACCAAAAGGAGTCTTGTAGATGCTAATGAAGTATTGATTGGAGAAAAGGTATTGTTATTTCTTTTCAAATCAATTTTGTGATAATATTGAGATATTGAGCATCTTCATTCATTTTCACACTTCTTTCCAAGTGCCCTTATTGGATGAGTCCTAGATGAATCTTTGGACGGATCCCTTCAACTCCCAAGTAGAGCTGGGAATCAGGGCTGGCCCGGCCCTACAGGGCTGGCCATTGACGGGTCAGGGCCTAAAAGGGCCGACCCTACAGGGCCCGAGGTAAGAAAAATTTCCGTTTTTCAAAGCCCGGCCCGAAAGCATGAGGGCCAGGGCCAGCCCGCAGGGCCTGAACATATTTACACAAAATTTAACTACACGTCTACAAGCCTCATGTAATAAAATAAATAATGTTACTAATTCATATTCAAAGGTAAAAAATAGTATCCACAAATAATTCACAATCCGCACAAAAGTATAAGAAGGCAAGAAGTTAAATACTCTAAGCAACATGAGTATGACGACTATCATTTTCATCTTCTTCACCACTATCATCAATTTCAAGAAAATTTGATTGTGCTTCAGTTTGAGTAGTAGGCTCTACTTGGGGGTTAAAATATCAAGAATTTCTTCTCCCAAATCATGAATATATTCATAATCTTTATCTACAACAAAGAATAATCTAAAATGACAAATAACTCTATACAAAACATAAAATACAAATAAATTAGTAAATTACCATCATATGTGAAACTTTAGAGTAAATAAGAAATATCTAACATATTTTTCTTATAAAATAAGAAATATCTTTTATAAATTTTTTATGATTCTTAATACAAAATATTCTTATGAAACTTAATTTTAAAAAAGATAATAACAACTAAATATTTTCAACATCATTAACAAAATATAAATGATCAATAATATTATTATCATATAAATAATTTTAAAAAATAAAAAGTATATCAGGGCCTACAGGGCCGGCCCTTTTAGGCCCTCGACCCTACAGGGCTGTCCCTTTTAGGGCCGTGTTCACTTTTTAGGCAAAATTCTCAGGCCCGGCCCTTGTAAATTTAGGGCCTAAATGGGCCGGCCCGACGGGCTCGGCCAGTTTTCCCGGCTCTACTCCCAAGTCCCAACGTTCTTCATCCTGCTTCTTTTGTGCAAAAATCAGTTACACATAAACATTTTTATAAGAAATATAAAAAGGGGAAATTTTCAGTCAGCCCTTCTGTAGTAAATTTATTTCAGTGAACTCCTAAAGAATTTGAAATTTCACTGCACCCCTTGTACCAAAATAAAATTAAGTTTTGTAAGTGAAAAAATAATGATATCTTTGCTTTATTTTTTAATAAGGGTATTTAGAAGATAGGTAAAGGAATTTATAAGACAAATAAAAAATCTACAAGATAAATAAATGGATTTAAAAGATCTGGAGAGTTAACCAAAATATTTTAGCCGTTTACAAGATAAATAAGATAATTCACAAGATAAATAAAGGAATTCAAAAGAATCTAGGGAGTTAGCAAGAAAATTTTGGCAATTCACAAGAATAATAAGAGCAATCACAAGATAAATAAGGGGATTAAAAAAATAAAGCAAAAGCATCATTATCTTTTTCCTTAGAAAAGTTAATTTCATTTTTGTCAAAGGGTAAGTGAAATTTCAAAATTCTTTAAGGATTAACTGAAATTTTCCCGAAAAAGATTCATGATATTTTGATTGATGCTTTCTTATTGGAGTACAGTGACATCAGAACAAAAAAGCTTGGAATACATGAGGGCTCCATTTTCAACATTTTATTGCCTGGTTGATGGGTTAGTGTTTAAAAAGTACGTTTATATAAATCGAGATGAAATTCTCTTCACATATTTATTTTATACATAATAAATTACGTTGAAAAAACATCTTTTACCACTAACCCAAAATATCCACTACTACAGAATAGGGATTTAACGTCATTAAAAGACGTCCCTTTCTAGAAGAGGGAAGTAAAAACTAGACGCGGTGGCATTTAAGTAAATAAAGAAATTTTTTTGCTCCTTTAGGCATCATAAGAACGAAAAAGGACGTGTAAAGAGAATATTAGGCGTCCCTTCTTGTAGAAGGGACGCCTAAGGGGTCCCTTTAGACGTCCCTTCTTAGAGAAGGGAAGCCTAAAGGGAGACAAAGGCTGCATGTCAGCCACGTGGCTGACATGCAGCAAACAATAAGCATCCCTTCTCTAAGAATCCCATGCCTATTGTTTTGTATGTCAGCCATGCAGCCTTTAGGCGTCCCTTCTGTAAGAAGGGACGCCTAAAGGTGTATCCCTCACCTTTTCGTTTTCCCTCCAGAGATTTGCTTCATTTCCCTCCAGCGTTCAATAATTGTCTTTCTCTCCTTTCACGGTCACGAGTAAGTCTGTCATCCTCCCTCTCTTAAAAAACTTAGCTGCTATAGTGACGGCCTCTTCCTCCCTCCTCTCTTAAGAAGCTTATCCACCTCGATCGATCTCACCACAGTATATATATAGCTGCGACGCTAGCTGTTCATCCATCCCTCTCTCACGTTTCGACGACAAGCTAGGCTTCAGTGAACCTCCTCTAAGGTATAGCTCACGCCTCCCTCTCCCTTTATCTTTGACGCTGCAGCCATTATCTTCTATGTTTGTCATTGGCATGGATTTTGCATTGTTTTTTTTGTAGACTGGGATTTTTTTATGTTTATTTAAGGGTCTGTTTGGAATATGAACAAATATTAGCAATTATGTCTTGATGCCATATGGATTTTTGCTTCTCCTATTTCAGTTTTGTAATACTGAACATGTACACTTATAATTATCAATATGCATAATTATGTCTTCATGGATTTTATTGAGATTAATTATTTTATATGAAAAAAATGAAAAATACTCTCAAGGTTATATATATATATTCACACACAAAAACTCATCTTTAGTAGAATGATAATTTTGATTCTATTATATGTCTCTTGATATAGTTCACTACAAAGTTAAAATAATTGTTGTGTCATAAAAATAATAATAACATAAGTCTAAATTTTTTAACACTTCCTTTTGAAGTTTTTAGTTTAATGATGAAAAATTAGTGGATAGTATTGTTGATAGTGTTCTAAATTGTCTCAGATAGCTTGTTCTGTTTTGCATTTAGTTGAACTGGTTTTGTTATTCAAATTTTAGGATGTCTTAAATTTAAGAGGAAATGCTGCCGATTTTTTTTTAAAATTTTTTTAAAAGGAAATCCCATTGTTGTCAATTACATTATTCTAAACTTTAGTATTATTGAGAATGGCTTAGGTAAAAAATGGATCATAGTTCGATGAATGCTTTGAGAACTAGTGAAGAATATGGGAATAGGGTAGAAGAGTTTATTGAATTTGCTAGAAGGAATGCTCCAACAAAAAATGGGAAGTATTTTTGTCCTTGTGTCAATTGTTTAAATGAGAGTCGACGGGATGTTGATGATATAAGGGATCACCTACTTTGTGATGGAATAAATCTTTGATACACAAGGTGGATATGGCATGGTGATGAAGTAATTGAATGTTCGTCGCATAAGAAGGAAGGAGTGGATGTCATAGATCAAGATAGAATGGAGAAAATGATTCACGATGCCGACGTTGAATCCTTTGCTCAAGCACATGAATATGACAGCCTGCGGAGTGATGCAGATACACCATTATATCCTAGTAGTAAGTACATATGACTGACAGGAACATTGCATTTAGTGAACTTAAGGGCAACTTGTGGATGGACCGATAGTAGTTTTATATTACTGCTGGAATTATTGTGTGATATGTTTCCAGAAGATAATGTACTTCCAAACCGTATGTATAAGGCTAAGAAAATCTTGTCTACGATGGGCATGGTGTACAAAAAGATACATGCTTGCCCTAATGACTGTGTATTGTACAGAAAAGAGTATGCAGGTCTTAGTGAGTGTCCTAAGTGTAAAATGTCACAATATAAAGTAAAGAAAGACGGTGGTTGTAGAGAAGGGACAACAACTAAAAGGAAACATTCGAAGGTGTTATGATATCTTCCGATAATACCAACGTTTAAGTGTTTGTTTGCGACTGCAACAAAAGCGAAGACGTTAATATGGCATTCTAATGAGAGAATTTGTGAAGGAAAATATCTTTGGCACTTGGCCGACTCTCTACAGTAGAAGAAGATAGATGAAATGTTCCCTCAATTTGCAGCGAGCCGAGAAATCTTGGCTTGGACTTTGGACATATGGAATCAATCCGTACGGAATTCTTACTAGTACACATAGTTTGTGGCCAGTTCTCCTTGTAATATACAACTTACCTCCCTAGCTATGTATGAAATGCAAGTACGTTATGCTTTCTATGATGATCTCTGGACCAAAAGAGCTAGGGAATGACATCGATGTGTACTTGATGCCTTTGATTGAGGACTTGAAGAAGTTGTGGGAGGAAGGTGTGGATGTGTTCGATGATTATAAGAAGGAGTCTTTCAAGTTGCGTGCAATGATTTTTACCACGATAAACAACTTCCCTGCATACGGAAATTTATCAGGGTATAGTGTGAAGGGTAAAAAAGCATGCCCAATCTGTGAAGCAGATACACACTTCCGACAACTTAAGCATTAGAAAAAAATAGTGTACCTTGGCCACAGGAGGTTTCTTCATCGATTCCACCCATATCGTAGGCTGAGAAAGCGTTTTGATGGCTTACTAGAGCATGGAATTGCTCCAAGGGCATTAACCGAGGAGGAAGTTTATAGTCGAATAGAATGTATCAATGTGACCTTTGGTAAAAATCAGAGGACTGCGGATGAGAAGAACATATGGAAGAAGAGGTCAATTTTATTTGATCTTCTGTATTGGCGTTGTCTTGATGTAAGACACAGTATTGATGTGATGCATGTGGAGAAAAATGTGTGTGATAGCCTTGTCAGTACGCTTTTGTACATCCCAGGGAAGACCAAGGATGGAATGAGCGTGAGACTTGACCTTTTTGATATGGGAATAAGAGAACGGTTGCATTCACAACTAAGAGATGATGTTAGGAGGGCATATATGGAGCTAGCAGCGCATACGCTATCAAAAGAGGAGAAAAGAAGTTTGTGTAGGTGTCTGCATGAAATTAAGGTCCCACAGGGGTATTCTTCTAATGTGAGCAGGTGTGTGTTAATGGACGATTTGAAGTTAGTGGGAATGAAGTCCCATGACTATCACGTATTGATGCAACAATTGTTACCAGTAGCCATTAGAGGCATTATGAAAGATGAAGTGCGAACTACTATAACCAGATTGTGTGTTTTCTTTAATGCTATCTGTAACAAAGTCATTGACACTAAGAAGTTGGATGAACTAGAAAATGAGGGTTGTATAATTTTGTTCCAATTAGAGATGCATTTCTGCCATCATTTTTTGATATAATGGTGCATTTGGTAGTTCATTTAGTAAGGGAGGTAAGGCTTTGCAGTCCAGTTTACTTGAGGTGGATGTACCCTTTCGAGCAGTACATAAAGATCTTAAAAGGATATGCTAAAAATTCTTATCGACCTGAAGCCTCAATAGTTGAGCGATATGTAGTTGAAGAGGCTATGAACTTTTGTAAAGATTATCTATATGGTAAAAAGGAACAGTCTCGGCATGAAGAAGGGAGAAGCAAGGGAACATGAGGACTTAAAGTGAAGACTGTGGGTTGTGAAGTGGTGTTGCAAGCACACTTGTATATCCTGAATAATATGGAAGAAGTTTATCCGTACATAGATGAACACAAAAAGACTTTGAAGAACATGAATCCAAAGAAGAGTGACATGCAAATAACTATTGAGCAAAACAAGACATTCGTACAGTGGTTTGAGGAGAAGGTTTCGCATGAGACCGGTGTGTGTGAGACGATCGACTGGCTAGCTTGGGGGCCTTCATTTCAGGTTGTTACTTGGACTGGTTATGATATAAACGGGTATTCTTTCTACATAAAAGAGCAAGATGACAGAAGTACCATGCAAAATAGTGGGGTGATGGTTGAAGCTGAAGCTATGCACTTTTCTAGTTCCAAAGACAAAAAGCCCATATTTGCATCAATGGCTTATTATGGAGTTATAGAAGAAATATGGGAGATGACCTACAACAAGTTCAAAGTTGCTTTGTTCAAATGTAAGTGGATTAGCAATGGCGCTGTGGTCATAGATCCAAAATTTGGATTTTTCTCCGTCGATCTTCAAAGGATTGGTCATAGATCCACATACTAAGTATTTATGTAGGGTGACAGTGACATGTGTTCATGAGGGGTAAGAAGCTACAGCTATCCCTATCCCTGACATTGAGGTTGCCACGCTGGGTCAGGCAATTAGAGCTTTCATCCTTTGGCCTCAATATCTTATTGGCACGTTGGCAACCCTACCAATGGTAGGAACTATATTCATATCACTTGACATTTATTGGCATCATTATAATATAATTGGTTTTGTATGTTATGGTAATAAGATGAGCAAAATGAGATGAAATGGCCCTTTTTAGCACGGCTGCAACAAATTTACAAAGGTATTCGCCAAATTGACTTGAATAAGCCTCCAGGGATTGTGGGTAAAGAATTGATGTATCCCTACACGATCGACAATAAAGATCTTAGGGAGTTTCTGCATTTGGAGGAGATAGATGCAGGATGGGTCAAACTTGCCATTTGGTTAGTTTTTTTTCCTAAGTTCAATAATTCATAAGTTCAATAATTGATTGGTTATTTTATTTCTATTTTAGGTCCTTATACCACTTATGCATCGATATGGAAAGACACACTTTATATAGATTCTTGTGTCCAGAAAATACGACATCAGATAAAAATGATGTGCAACAAAGGACGCATTATCTGGGCTTCACAATGGCAACGCCTAAATTGCGATGTTATCTAGCGCCAATTGTTCAAGGGTATGTAGTTGTATTTTTATTTTTTGGGATGTTTGAGAAATAATTTTCTTCTAATCTAAACTTCATTTTAATCTGTGTATTGTTGTAGTTATCATTGGAGCCTGTGTGTTGTTTGCTCGCGCATCAGCGAAATCTATTGGTTTGATTCCTTGAGAAAAAAGCCGGACAAGGACACAAAATCTGTCTTCAACACGTAAATTATTTCTTTTTTTATTAAATTGATTCTTGACTTAAATAAATTTTTCTAATTTTTTTGTTTTACATTTTAATGGCAGCGCAACCTAAACATATAGAATGCTTGGCGGGTCATGTGATGGTAGAGTTGTTAGCAAGCCAAAGTGGTACTATCCTCAAGTTTATGGTTCCAATTTAAGTTCTTTTATTTAGGGTTGCTTTAGAAATTATGTATGTTATTGATTTTAACCAATTGCTTTTGATTTATAGTGCCCTCAACAGCCAGGGGGTACGGAATGTGGCTACTATGTTATCCTTTACATGTATAATATCATTGAAAGCGGCGTTACAAGTGATTTTCAACAGGTAATCAAATGGTAATATTTTGGATGTATTTTAATTGAATTGCTAAACAATTCTTTAACTTTAATGATTTTATCTAATCGTATTTTCTAATTTGCAGATCTTTGATAATGATGCTGCCTACTTATATGAAGACATTAATTTGGTTAGAGACTTGTTAGCTGGGCGGCTTCTTCAACACCTAGATCTGTAAAAGTTTATGGTTTCCTATATGTTTACTTAGTAGTTGTTTAGTGGACAACATTTCTGACAACACTGTGCATGAATGTTTCCTTACTGCTGGATGTTGTAGGAGATAATTATATACTACTTGCTGTATGTTTCCTTACTGTGTAAGGAGACTATGTTGTTCATCGCTTTCAGTATGGGCATAAACAATACAAATAGCATCCTTTTTTTAAAAAAAAAAAAACTTTAGGTGTCTCTTCTGGCTAGAAGGGACGCCTAATGTCAACTTTAGGCGTCCCTTTAAATACAAAGGGATGCCTAAACTAAATAATTTTTTAAAAAAACTTTTAAACGCCTAAAGTAAGGGCTTTAAACGTCCCTTTTCATAAAAGGGACGCCTAAAATTCTGGGTTTAGGCGTCCCTTCTCAAAGAAGGGACGCCTAAAGCCTCACATACCCGTCCCTTTCTACAAGACGTCTCTGACATACGCGTCCCCCCATAAAAGGACGTTAAAAGTCCCAAAAAAGGGATGTTAAAAGTGTTTTTTTAGTAGTGATCATGTCTTTATAAGTATCTCACACTACTACAAATAAATATAGCTGTGATGCTTATTTTAATATTATCTGTGGCACTTGACAAGCGCCACATATCCCAACGCCACTATAAAGAAGCTGTGACGTTACCCACAAACACCACAACATGTATATTTTTTTTTATTTAAATATCACCTAGGGTGGCGCCACAGGAAGTTAAAAAACTTCCTGTGAGGAAGCGCTACTCTAGACATTTTTGAGAAATTATTTTTAATTATTTTTAATTTTTTTTTAAAAAATGGACTAGGGCGGCGCTTCCTTCAAAAAGTGCCACAGGAACTTCTGTGGCACTTTCTTAAAGAAGCGCCACCCTAAATTTTTTTTGGATTTAACTTAGATTGATACTTCCTCAAAAAAACGCTACCCTAAACCATTTTTTTTAAAATAATTTTTTTCATATTTTTCTTAAATTTTTTTTAAAAAAAATGGTATGGGTGATACTTCCTTGAGGAAATGCCACCTTTGGCCCTTTTTTTAATTTATCTCATTTATTTTTCGGCATATAAAAATGATAATAATTTTTTTTCAGATTTCATAATAAATTAAATATAAAAGATATTAAGCAAATTAAACTATTAACTAATATTAAAATTATATTTGTAAGCTCAAAAATTAAAAACACTTACAATATAGAGGAAGCTTGAATAGAGCGAGTTGAAACCTCAAACACAACACCTGAAAAAAATTAATAAAGGAAAAAGAGAAAGATAAAGTTGCATAGATGTTTAAAAAAAGGTGGTTAATAAGATAATGTGTTATACGTAGCTTCAAAATATTTTAAAGAAAAAAGAAAAAATGAGTAGGTATGACTTGCAGGACGAAATGAAACTATAAGGAGGATGAAATGAGACCAAGAGGGAGAAGGAGTGGGTTAGTTTGGTGCAAGAAATGGGACAAAAGAAATAAGGAAGGAGTGCTGCGAAAATAAAAAGAGGAGAATGAGAAAATGTGAGAAGTAATGGAACAAAGAAATGAGAGAAGTGTAGATCGAACTGAGGACGATGATGAGTGACAAAAAGAGGAGAAGGAGGAAATGTGGGAACTAAGGGGATAAGGGTGATAACACGTATTGAATGAAGAGTGAAGATTAAGAGGATTACGGGAGAGAGAAGGGTTTGAATTTTTATTTTTTTAAAAAATAATACTTTGGGTGGCACTTGCTAGGCTAAATGTCACACAAAGTACGTAATAGCGGTGACATTTCTTTGAATAAGTACTACAGTTGCTGCTTGAATTTTTATTTTAAAAAAAAAATACTTTAGGTGATACTTCTTCAAGAAAGCACCACCTAAGGTTACCATTTAAAAAAAATAAAAATAAAATTCTTGAAGAAGCTGTAGTTCTTCTTTAAAAAAGTGTCACGAAAGATATGCTACTAATCCCTATTTTTATAGTAGTGTCAACTTGGTGGACTGGAGATCATACTCTGCTTTGTGCTCACCATTTAAATAGCATAAGAAATCGTTTTCTTGCCACTTTTATTTCTTTTTGTCATACTATTTTTTCTTTGCTCATCAGTTTACATCTAATAAAAACGCTCAATAAATGAGCTTGCTATGAAAACAAATTACTTTCTTGTGGCTTTAATATATGACATATTTAGAAAATTAATCTTGGTTCTAAATAGAAGATATATTTTTAATATTTTTTAATTTTTTTTAATTTACTCCTATTGATACTTCCTCAACACTAAATAAGGAGAAGGGGAAAGAAATGAATTAATGAAGATGACTTAAGTGTTTTAAAAAATACATGTCACATTAACTAACTTAACTAATTTCCTTAATCTATTCAAATTATATGAATATGTCTTATATTAAAGATTGGAGTGAGTAATATTCAAAACAAGAAGAAATGAAATCTTATAATCCCTCTAATCTTATTTATACGATATAAAATGATTTTTCCTTTTCTTTACCTTAATCTTATTCATAACATTTTGTTCGCTTCCGCAAGTGCATGGGTTGCGCCAAGTAATATAGTGATAAGTAAAGTATCGTTCCCACGAAGATTTGTTTTAATAAGTTGATCAAACAATAAGCTTAGTGCATTCAATGAAGTTGAGCCAGAAAATATTATTGGTTTGACAAAGGAAATTAAACAACACTGCTTCTAAAACAATTTAAAACTGGTTTTGTTTAAATTCAAATATGATAAAAAATCTAGGATTATTTATCCCTTTTTGTATTTCATAATAACTTGATAGGGTTCATTTCTTTCATTATTTTCAATAGTTATATGTGTTAGTTCCAGGTTCATAGGTATTTGATTAAGCTTTCTCAAGTCAGAACTAAGTTGATACATTCAATCAATATGCATAATCTTTTGCTACATTCAATTGAAAGTATGGATTCAGCATCAACCTGCATTTGACAATGCTAGGTTAGTGACTATATCTATATGTCACTAACAACCCATCCATTTACTAAGTAAACTTCAAGTCATGCATGAATTTAACCAAGTTCTCTACCCACATTTTGCTCTCTCAATTCAAAACAGAGTAAACAAGATAGTCTAAATGATGGCCAAGCATTTAGAAGCTTTAAGCATAGGATAAAATTAACACATATATATCATTCATACATAAAAGAGAGGAATATCCAAGTATTAATCTATAAAAATGTTCAAAATAATCCAAGAAGAAGAAGTTTAGTTGCTCACATTCAAGAAATCAATACAAAAATGTAAAAGAAATACAGTCATATCAGCAAAATAGAGAAGAAAAAGGGAAGGAATCAACAAAACCAAGGAAAATGTGTTTGAATCTTTTCAAATATTCAATCTCCACTTGATTTTTCTTGATTTGCTTTAATTCTGGGCTAAGAGATGTGCCACAGCTACCTCCTAGGGTTATCCCTAGCTGGAAGATATAGTTGTGAACCCTCATTATCGTATCTACAACCCCTGGATCTCAAAACACGTTTTCTGCTGTTAATGTATCTTAGCCGCAACCAAAGGTGTCTTGGCCAAGGCAAAAAAACATTCTGTGAACTGCTTGGCTATCGCCAAAATCTTTCTGTGATGGCTTGAACATGGCCAAACTTCTGGTGTGAAGCTCCAACACAATCGCAGCCTGTTTCCATCCTTTTTGCTTTTTCCATGGTAAGAATGACTTCCTAGACTCCATTTCACTTTCTTTTCCTTGAATTATGCTTTTTCTGGCTTCATATGTAGCATAAATGTTGTCCTATTAATACAAGAAAACTCATAAAAGCCAACAGTTAGTGAATATAACAAGATATCCATACTTAACCACACAATTATGCTCTTTTTGTGTTGATTATGCACTAGGCACATGTCATTCAGATTTATAATCCTTGTTGGCAATTAAATCACCAAAATATGCAAGAATTTGATGGGAAATGTGCCATTTTGACAAGGATTTCATGAGGTTAACACACCCCTAAACTTAAACTTTTGCTCATCCTCGGGTAAAACCAATCACGTGAGAACAAAGTTAAATCAATTAATCCCTGACTAAGTGTATACGCATGATGATTTCCTCATTGGATTCTCAAGATGTTACGTTCCATAGGAAAAATAATAAAATATAACGGAATACATGGTTTGCAATTTAAAATCAGGTTTTCAAATAACTTTCAAAAAGTGTGTGTGTGAGGAGAGTTAGATAACCATTTTCCCGCAGTTATCAAGATCAAATGAAATACTTCAACATGTATAAAATAACCTTAATATCATATCTTTATATGCCTATATTCTCCTCTCTATCCATTAATAGATCAATCCATACAATTTTAAAAATCAATGGGACTTTTACATGCTTGTAATGTGGCTAATGGTTAAGCTTATTGAAACAATGGAAAAATAGAGGAATCAAATCTCTTGAGATAATATGACAATATATAATTTCGCCCAGGGTCTTCACTAAGTTTTCTTCCGAGAAGGATACCTACTCCCCAAACTTATCTCAAACTGATTTCTTTGCACTTCAAGTCTTATTGGAGTAAACACCATTTTTTTTGGAAGAGTACCAACTACCATGAACTTTACCTTCATCTTTTCAAAAACAACTACCATACTACTCCTCACTTTACTAATCATCATCAAAATCATCATTTATCTCAAGATTAGGGTAATTCATGGTTTTTCTAGCTATGAAGGTTATGGCCTGGTCTAATTCTTTAAATTTAAGGTTTTTTAGGGCTCAAATGGGGTACAAATGGAATAATTGTCTTAAGTAAGCTTGAAAGGCACAAACACATTTAAACAAATGCCTAAATCACTTTTTCAAAAAATATATGAAATCACTAATTCATTTCAAGAAATTTAAATGTAGGTTCTAAAGTTCTTTAATGAGAAAAGAACATATACACTAATTTGCTATAGAATCTCCTACAAAAGCATTCAAATCGTACCCAACTCTTGTGCATAGTATTTTATTTCAAAAATTGTTAGGAAACAAGCGTTAAAATGTAAATCAAGCATTTAGAAATATTTATGATGTTTTTCCTATAAACATAAAACTTGCACATCCTTTTCTATCATTAGATCATACACTGGTTATAAGAGGTAATTAATCAATCTAACTTAACTTTTGAATCAGAAGACAAGAAAAAGTTAACATTTCGAAACTTGAAATCCTTGTCAAAATGCATAAAGACATTCAAAAACACCCCCAAACTTAAAATAGGCAATGTCCCCACTGTCACAAGGGAAAAACTGAGGGTTTCACTAAGGCACAAGAGGTATACATATCACCTGCACTTAAAATTAATACAACCAATATTTACTAGCAAAAAACACAGGTATATGTAATGCACATGATAAACCAAAACTTGAGAATACATAATGGTAGAGCGAAGCAGAAAATATCCAATTATAAATGACTGTATTAACTAAATGAAGTATATGAAGAAACACAGAAACTAAAAACCAAAAAAACTAATACAAGTCTTGTTATAAGAAACAACTATCTAAAAAGAAAAAAGCAAATAAAAGCCTTATGAACATTGAGGTCTGGAACAGGAATCACCCCCTACTCATTGCCACAAGCAGGATAATCATGGTCCTTATCTTCACCTGCATTCGGGGCGGCTCCAGGAGCTTACTGAGCAATGTAAGCCTCAATGCGACTCAATCGGGCCCTGTGATCGTGTAGTGTAGTGAGGCACTGACTAACATTTGAGTCAATATTTTGCATCATGGTGAAGATCTTGTGCATGGTCGATTGATGTTAAGATTATTAAGCTTCCTTATAGTCAGTTGGCTCAACTGGGATATCCAAATCAGGGTCACCATGGTCGGACACTTGCTCTTATTGTGCCACCTAGTTTGATGCCTTTATATTGAAACCTTTGGATTGGTTTAAAGGTGACATTTGGATTGGTTTAAAGGTGACATCAGTAGAGATGGATGCAATACCCACGGAAGCACAAAAATCAGAGATGATATGAGGAGGCATGAGGTTGCATGAGTGATCATTAATGTGGTTCTACTTAGACGTGTAAATCAAGTTGCCAACGTCTACCAGTTCCTTCTGCATAAGAAGGTACACAAATAAGGCTTATTCTCTAGTGATGCGGTTACGGTTGGAGGATGGCAAAAAATAGTCTTTCCAGAAATGCAGTTGAATTCAAGCCTCCACCGTTAACTGTGTGTGGAGTAGATATTTCTGATGACCAGTTGGGCATTTCTAGGATACCACACATTTATAATCCAGCATTTGGGCAATTTCATCCTCTGGGATCTCATCATTGTTGTCCAAAAAGTGTTTGTATCTACACTCCTCGATGAGGGATAAAGACAAATACTGTCTAAAACTGTCTAGGGTAAAATCGACGTTAACTTCCCAAAGTGGGAAGCACTAAACGTTCCTAATGCAGGCCTGAGTATAAAAATTCTGGACTATCTATAGGTTGCCCTCAGTCTTTTATCACATGAGTTTATTTAGATGGTATGTTTTGGTTGCAATGTCATAAAAATCATAGGAGATAGTAAAGGGGAATTCACGCTCTTAGATAAGAGGTTACTTGACAATATTCTTCTTAGTGTCAGCAATAGCCTTGGAGCCGATTTTATCAGCAACCTTTTTGACAGGCATGTTGGGTGGAAAGAGAGGAAGAAGAGCAAGCCAACCAATTTAGAACACATAACTTAGACATAAGAGACGGGAAGGGACTCTTAAAGAAAACTAGAAAGAAAAACCTAAGACTAAAAACAAATCTAGTGAAAAGTGAAAGAAAACCCCCAAACAAAAGTTTTATCTAATACCAAGAGGCCAATCAAAATTCCAGCTTAAAACCTATCCTCACTTCTTGTGGTTATAATCGTAAATAATGTCAAGACAAATGTATGAGTATAGTATATCAAGGTACTATAGGTTAAGGGTGATGCCTTATGAAGATGAACTGTTAACATAACTCAATTTTAAAACATGGGTGAATCCATTCATATGTTGAAATTTGTGCAATTTAAAAATGAGTGAAGTGCATGAAGAGTTTTAGCAATCTTGAAATAACATGAAAGCTTCATGAAGTTTTCAGGAAACACATGGTTTCCAAAGGTAAAGACTTGGTTTCCCATTACACATCAGTATGTAAAAAGGAATTTGAAAGATATAGAACTCAACAATGCAAACAAGACAGATTTCCACAAAGTGCTTAAGTGACAAAGCAAGATTTTATGTCTCGAAGTGTGCATTACAATATAGTGTTATAAACCCATTGGATGCATGTAAAAGTAGACATTGGTTTAAGAAAACCATAAAAATCAGGTTATCAGATAGCTATAATATAGAGCTGGCCAATGTCTATAAATAGTATACATACACAATGTATTGTAAAACCTAGGTAACATAATCCTTCAATAATAAAAATACAGAGAAACTTGAGACTTAAGTATCCTAATCTATCCATAGAAAAATGCTACTCTTTAATCCAGAAATTAGGCTTCCAATCAAAACCCTATGGTCCTTGTCTACACAGATTAACCCATAACCCATATTGGTAACCATTTTACCTATACTCAAAAGCATAGAAACTAAGAGTGATGTAGGACTACTGATAGAGAGATAACAGGGATACAGAGTGGTACTACAGAAGGTAATTCAAGAGAGTAAGAGATGGCTTGGAACTTGCTGTAAAATTCAGTACTGAGTAAAAGGGTAATGGTGTTAGAATTCATGTTTTGATGATAACAAATAATAATGAATTGATTTGCAAAAGAACATTTAATCTTATTCAAAGATATTGGGTTATATTGGTTGTTGAATGTGTTTCATAATCTCACAAATTCATGTTCTGCAGAATTACTGATGCACTCGAGTTTGGCATGTATACTCGAGTTCAAAATGAATATGAACTCGAGTTTGGTTGTTGCACTCAAGTTCTCTAAGTAAAATTCAATATAACTCTTGTAATTTTTATCTAATACTCAAGTTGTGTGCATTGCAGGAAGTGATCTTAGACAGATATACTCAAGTTCTGAGGTTGCACTCGAGTTTTGGAGAAAAATGAACTCAAGTCCTGGAAGTTTTGCCTTAAGAGTTTTTTCCTGAGAGATTTGTGCTGTGAAGATCAGGCATATAACTCGAGTTCTATATGATGTACTTGAGTTCTGGGCTGAATTACACTTGAGTTTGTCTGTTTACTCTCATGAGTTTATGACATAAACTTACTTAGAATTTGATATTTCCATGTACACTCGAGTTTTGGCCATAACACTCGAGTTCTAGGTCAATTTGCACTTAAGTTTTCCATTACACTCTTGAGAGTTTTTTCCGGAGACTGACTCATAAATCAACAGAATGGATCTTAACTCTTGCATGTTCTCAGTCAGAAGTCTAGTTAGAATGCTGAAGTTCTTGAAGAACTCGAGTTTAGTTGAAGCACTCGAGTTTGGAGATAAAGTCACTAAAGTTTGTTTTTACACTTCCAAGAGCTTTATCCAGAGAATCAATCAGAATCAGTAAAGAGCTGTTAAACTCAAGTTTAGGGATCAAAACTTGAATTTGGGCATCAAAACTCAAGTTTGGGGATCAAAACTCGAGTTCTGGAGACATTGACACTTAAGTTGAGAAATGAACTTTCGCAAGTTTCTACCAGAGAGTCATGCAGAACACCAGAAGCACAGGTGAACTTAAGTGTACAGAGAGAACTTGAGTTCTGCGGACTTTTACACTTGAGTTTGAAATTGCACTTTTGAGAGTTCCTGACAGAAACAATCTAGAGATGAGCTAACAAGCTATGAACTCGAGTTTGATATGGAGAACTCGAGTTTGTTAGTTCCAGAATCAAAATGAATTGCAGAGATCAATCCGAATATGGTTAAATGTTATCTAATAATTACTTTTACACTTTTTGTCATACTTAAGCATCATTTAACATTTGTTCCAAGTATGAAACATGTTATTAACGTTCGGATTGCAAATACGCTGAAAGGAGTCAAATATCAAGGACATAATGATATGGGCTAGCTGTCACCGGATATGGGCCAACAACCACCACGGATAACTAACGAACACCATGACAACCTATCTAAAGATTCAAATGAAAACATCCCACTACTCAACGGATACTCTGTAACATTTATCTCCAGTTCAACCATAAATATACATAGATCCAAAGATGAACAGAAGGAGAGAAAAATGCATACGAAAAGAACCAGTTTACAAAAGTCTTTGATTTCATATTTTCTCTGTATTCATATTGTACTTCAGTGTTCATTATATCTATTCTGTGAGAGAGTTTTGTAAACACTTTCATTGTAATCTTCATCTCAAGGTAGAAGGACTTTAAGAGGGTATAATTTCCTTAAGGGAGAAGCTATAGAGAGAGTTCCTTGGAAGACTTTCTGGTTGCAAGACTTACAAGGTGTAAGTAGTACATAACATTGTTACTCGTAAGACTTACAAGGGTGTAAGCAGGAGAGAACATTTCTGCTCATAAGACTTATAAGTGTAAGTGAGAGAGAAGATTCGTTGGAATTGCTCTGCTCGTAAGACTTACTGTAAGGGGTAGAGAAAGTTTTAAGTATAGAACGTTTCTACTCGTAGTCTGTACGAGGACAATCGTTGTACTGTGCGTTCCAAGAGCCAACTGAATCTTGGAGATTTAGTGAAAATCTCAGGAGGTGTTGATCTCTAAGGATTGGACATAGGCCTAGAATTGTGGCCGAACCAGCATAACTCTCTGTGTGCATTTTCTCTCATTACTACTCTTTCTTCATCTAGTTTTATAATGCCGTAACAACCGAAAAATTTACCACATCACCCAATTCATCCCTTATTAGGTGAAGCTTGCCTCTTACATTTAGTATCAGATCAAGGTCTTCTTGAAAGAGTCTAACAACTTGAGAAAGATCCAGCTAAATGGAAACCATAGCTGAAAACATTTTTCCATACTGAGCTTTAATTACTAGACTTTCTGGTTTTGCCGGAGAGCATTTTTTATTCTGGAAAGCTAAGTTTAGAGTGTTCATAATGGTGACTGAATATGGCTTATGAACTATAATACAAGATGGAGATTATTATCCAATGAAGAAAGTTGAAGATAGAGTTGTAAAGAAAAGCCCAGAGGAATTCGATGATAA
The DNA here is from genome assembly GCA_037074505.1 of Albizia julibrissin. Lineage (NCBI taxonomy): Eukaryota > Viridiplantae > Streptophyta > Magnoliopsida > Fabales > Fabaceae > Albizia > Albizia julibrissin. Next base: position 34,691,283 of record CM073487.1, read on the forward strand.
CGATAGAAGACTGGTAACACTAAATAGCAAAGCTATTTTAATGATACAGAGCACCCTCAGCCAGAAGGAGTACTTCAGAATCTGTACGTTGCCTACATCAAAAGATATGTGGGATGCATTAGAAATTGTACATAAAGGTACGTCAGGAATTAAAGAGAATAGAGTTAATACTCTAATTACAAAGTATGATTTGTTTCAGATGAAATCTGGAGAAACGATATATGAATTCAAACTCAAATATACCCACCTTGTCAATCAACTGGCAACACTTGGGAAAACTTTTTGACTGGAATTCCCAAGTAAGAAAAATTCTCAACATTCTTACCAAAGAATGGAAAGAAAAATTGACAACTATTGAAGAAGCCAAAGGTGAATCGATGAGATCGATAGCTGCACTTTTTGGAAGTCTCTCTGAGTATGAGGGAAAGCTAAAGTTCAAGAAGGAGATGGAAGAGTTCGATAATAAAAAGAAAAGAGGAGTCTCCCTCCAAGTTATCAAGGAAGCCAAACCATCTGAAAGCGAAGACAAACTTGACGACAATGATATGGAAATGATCGTCAAGAAATTCAAGAAGTTTTATAGAAGTGGTCAATGGAACTTAAAGAATCAACAAGAAGGTTTGAGCAAGAAAGAAAATAAAGAGCAACAAGTTGTATGCTATGAGTGTAGGAAACTGGAACATATAAGGTCCGAATGATTAAGAATAAAGATAAGAAGAAGCAGAAAAAGAAAGCATACATATCATCCATATGGGTTGATAGTTTATCAGATGAAGAAAGTGATGATGATGAAGTTGTTAACATATGCTTGGTAGCTAAAGAAGAAGAATTGGACTCTAAGGTATGTCTCAAAGCATCACGGGTAAATAAATGGTACATTGATAATGGATGCTCGAGATACATAACTGGTGACAAAGAAAAGTTCACCACATTGAAACCTAAAGATGGAGGAAAGGTAGTCTTTGAAGATAACCAATCTAGACACATAGCCGGAGTTGGTGAAGTTAGAAGAACCAATGGAGTTCAAATCAATGGCCTATCCTATGTTGAAGGATTATGCCACAACCTCCTTAGTATGAGCCAAAGCACTGATAAAGCTAACTGGGTGATCTTTGATTCAGAAGAAGGCCTGATAGTTAATAATAAGGATCTTTAGCTTAATAAAGAATCTATCAAAGCAAAGATCCGAGCTCAAAGGGACGGTAATTGCTATACTCTTGATTTAAATTCTAGTTCTTTAGAAAAAAGTTTTCTAAGTAAAACTGAGGAAAGTGGCTATGGCATAAACATCTTGCTCATGTCAGCATGAATTAGCTTGAAAAAATGGTTAAAAAGGATTTAGTCATTGGTCTTCCTAAACTAAAATTCAAAGATGATATGATTTGTGATGCTTGTCAAAAGGGAAAATAGACTAAATTGTCTTTCAAAACAAAGAATTCAATTTCAACTTTTAGACCTTTACAATTACTGCATATAGATTTGGTAGGACCAACTTGTGTAAAGAGCTTTAGAGGGAATTAATACACTCTAGTCGTTCTAGATGATTTTTTAAGACTTACTTGAACTATATTTCTTGCTTCTAAAGATGAAACGTTTGTTAATTTCATTATGTTTGCTAAGAAGGTCCAGAATGAGAAAGGTATTTCTATTGTTTCCATCAGGACTAATCATAGAGGAGATTTTAACAATAAACTCTTTGAAGACTTCTTCAACACTTAAGGAATTGACTACAACTTCTCTGCACCTAGAAGCCTCAGCAAAATGGAGTTGTGGAAAGAAAGAATATAGTCCTCATAGAGATGGCAAGGGCTATGCTCAACGATAAAGAAGTGATACAAGTATTTTGGGCGGATGCAATGTGTACTGCATGCTACATATCTAATCGAGCATATATCTGCAAGTCACTGGGAAAGACACCATATGAGCTATATAAAGGAAGGAAGCCTAACCTTGCTCATCTGCACATCTTCTGATATAAATGTTACATCCATAATAACAGTAAAGAAAACCTTGATAAATTTGATTCAAAATCTGATAAAGGTTTATTTTTAGGATATTCAAATAGAAGTACAATATATAAGGTGTTTAATAAAAGAACATATATTATAGAAGAAACCATTCATGTTGTGTTTGATGAATATGATCCTCGTACAAATTTTCTTGATAAAGAAGAAAAGGATTTGATAAAGAAAACTAAAAATATAAACATTTTTTTATCAAAATGATTTTCAAAATGAAGAGAATGTCGAAGAACATATTTAGCCTAGAGCATTGAGACACATGAAAAATCATCCAACCGAATAAGTGATTGGAGATGTTCATGAAGGTGTTAAAACAATAAATAGGATTTAAAACAAAGTTTTCTGCATTCATTTCTGAAATTGAACTTTCTTGTATTGAAGAAGCACTTTCTGATAATGATTGAGTGATTGCTATGTAAGAATAATTGAATCAATTTGAAAGAAATCAAGTTTGAGATTTGGTACCTCGACCTAAACATCGTCCGGTCATAGGAACCAAATGGGTTTTCAAAAACAATCTTGATGAATTAGCAATCATTATGAGAAATAAGGCAAGATTGGTTGTAAAAGGCTATAAGCAAGAAGAAGGTATTGCTTATGAGAAAACGTATGTTCCAGTGGCAAGATTGGAAGCTATATGAGTACTCTTGGCCTTTTCTTACATAAAAGGTTTTAAGCTCTATCAAATGGATGTGAAAAGTGCATTTCTATATGGTTATATCATGGAGGAACTTTATGTAGAACAACCTCTTAGTTTTAAAGATGATTCAAAATTGGATCATGTTTTCAAACTCAAAAAGGCTTTGTATGGTTTGAAACAAGCACCAAGAGCTTGGTATGAAAGACTAAGCAAATTTCTTCTTGACCAAAACTTTGTTAGAGGAAAATCGGACACAACATTATTCATCAAACATAATAAGGATGACATATTAGTAGTACAAATATATGTTGATGATATAATATTTGTTGTTACTAATGAATCTCTTTGTCAAGAATTTTCTAAGCTTATGCAAGAAGAATTTGAAATGTCCATGATGAGAGAATTAAACTTCTTTCTTGGACTTCAAATTAAACAACGGAAGAAGGGAATCTTTATTTACCAGACTAAATATCTGGAGCAATTGTTAAAGAAGTATGGAATGGAAAATTCAAATGGAGCTAATACTCCAATGAGTTCAACTACTTCATTAGATGCTAACGAGAAGTGTGAAGAATACGATATCACCAAGTATAGAGGAATGATAGGTTCATTACTCCATCTAACAACAAGTAGACTAGACATACAGTTTAGTATTGGCATGTGCACAAGGTATCAATCTGCTCTTAAATTATCTCATGCTAAAAATGGGAAAAGAGTTTTCAAGTATTTAAGAGACACTGTAGAACTTGGCCTATGGTACCCAAAAGGAGGAAACAAATATTTGGTGGCCCATTCAGATTCAGATCATGCAGAATATAAAATTGACAGAAAGAGTACAAGTGGATAATGTCAATTCCTTAGAGGCTCTTTGGTGTTATGGTTCAACAAGAAGTAGATCACTATTTCATTATCCTCGACTAAAGCAGAATACATAGCTGCAGTAAGTTGTTGTTCTAAAGTACTGTAGCTAAAGTAGCAACTTTAAGACTTAGGAATCAACTTGAAAGAGATAACTATTTTATGTGACAATACAAGTACAATAAACTTAGCCAAAAATCCCATGCAACATTCAATAACCAAGCATATAGACGTTCGACATCATTTTATACATGATTATATCTAAAGAAAAGATGTCAACGTAGAATTCATTCCAACTGATTTTCAGCTTGCAGATATCTTTACAAAACCATTTGAGAAAGAAAAAAATTATATATATAAGGAGGGAATAAGGAATGACAAATACCAATGAGTTGTAAGAATTTTCTGTTATTAATTATGTTTTTATTCATTTATGGTTCATGTTTTGATGATTGGTATACTAACTTAAGCATCGAAGTATATAGAAGTTTGTCTTATAGGAATGCTCTGTAAACATTCATTAAAACAGGGATTAACAAAGTACACATGAACTCTAAGTGCAAACTTGAGTTCATAAGAAGTTCAAGGCAAACTCAAGTGCACAGGAGCAAACTAGAGTTCACCATTGAAACTTCAAAGAAAAATTAGAGTCTAGGGAGAAAATTGCAGTATGGTTTACTCAAGTGATCTTAGAGGACTTAAGTACAAAGATATAGGAATTTGGAAACTAACTTGGATGTAGTAACACTCAAGCCAGGTACGCTATGTCAGTATGGGAGTTTTATTGCGGAACTCAAGTTTGCAAGGGCAAACTCGAGTATTGTGTAATTATATCAGTTCATGAAGCTTAAACGTCGCACTTTTTCTTCAAACTCGAACGCAACTCTCTACTTGATACTCTGCCCTGTTGAGTTTCCCACCGTTTAAACTCTAAATCGCCACCTCTCTCAACATTAATCATCAGTTACATCTGCTTAAACATCTTCAAATGTCATATTCAAGCTATAAAATCTCCACCAAGCCCTAAAGCGCCGTAAATCTCCAACTCTGAAACTCTCGGTATTTTCCACTTTGATCTTCCTTGTTCTTGTTTCCTTTCAATTCACAATAGTGAGACTAAAATACCTCAAGTGTCTCATAAATCACCCATACCTTCTCCTTCTCCATCATCCTCACCTCTTTCAAACTCTACCGAGACTCCGACACCTTCAGCAACTCCGACTCTAACTCAATCTTCAACTCCAACTCCTTCTCTAAAGACCGTGACTCCAAAAAAAGGGGAGTATTCCAAAGAAAACACATCCTAGACCCAAGGTAAAAGATATTTAACCACCTACCAAGAAGATTAAGGTTGTGATAAATAAAGAGCCGATTGTCACAAAATCAAAGACCATGGAAGTACAAGTAAGGGGAAAAGAGAAGGCTATAGAAATCACTCCTGAGTCATCCTCAGACAGTGAGAGTGACAGACTACTACGGGAAGTAATTGAGAAGTCCAAACTTGATGCCTTTGTCGCGAAGAAAGCATCTGGGGTTGGTGGCTCTGTATCATAGCCTGCACCTTCACATTCACATGGTCTTGCTCAGTTTGGATCACCAGAGGAAGAGGAAGAAACTATGCTTCCAAAAGGTTTTTTTCTTAAACCCCTAAAACCATTTGATAAGAAAGTTTATAATAGAGAATATGCACATTGAAAATTTTGTCCAATTGTATATGTTGATTTAGATTACTTGAATACCCACTACTGAGTGAATCTCAGAGTATCTAGAATATTATGAACCGTGGCTCTGTGTCCATCTTCTATATTCACCAAGTGTCATGAGAAATTTTTACTGTAATATGGAAGTTTAGAATGTTATATCTCTAACTAGTGAATTGTTAGAAGAAGGAATTACAGACTACTGTTCGCGGCCAGACAATGAGAATTACTCCCTCACTACTAGAAAAGACACTTTTAACGACCGTTTTTATAACCTTTAGACGACCATTTTCAGAGAGACGTGTATATGAGTGTCATAGAAAGTTTTAAAATAGACGACCATTTTTAAAACAGTCGTCGTAAGTGACATACAATGACTGTTTTTCAAAAATAGTCGTTGTAACTCATGACTTATAACGACTGTTTTTGAAAAAACAGTCCTCGTAACTCATGACTTACAACGATTGGTTTTTCAAAAACAGTCATTGTATGTTGCTAGTCATGACTTACAACGACTGTTTTTGAAAAAAACAGTCGTTGTATGTCTTTTTTTAAAAAACTATTTTTTATTTTTTTTTCTCCTACAGCATTGAAAAAATACCAATTTTCAGACAATTATATTTTGAAATTGAAAAACACCACTCAAATGATAAATACCATGTTCATTATAAAACAAGAAACGGACAGCTGCATCACCAACATAAAAGGATCTGCAGCACATAGAATAACATTGCTTGAATGTCCATCTGTTTATGGGTAAAATGCCGTGACATTTTAACAAAATTTAAAATGAAGGAACACAAAGCAAATACATGAGGGAATTGAAGTTTATAGCCATCATTATATAATCTTTATAGTTTATCTGGAATTGAAGAATACATGAGGGACCAAGCATCTTCTCCTAATCTGAAAGAAAAGAATAACAAAAAGGTCCTAATAAATCTGATTCATGAAGTCTGAGAATTACAGAGGATAGGATAATCTCATTAAAAGTTATTTTATCCAAAAACCAAGTATCTGACCAATATCATCAATAATTTAAAGCACTTGATGCAGACATACTTATTCACAAAAGTTTTCGCAAGACATTCATCAAAATCAAATGCAACAATCTTATTTGAAGCATGTAGAACATCATCTTGCACATTACAAGAATTATGTAAAAGATTTTTTTTAACTATAGAATATTATGCATCGGTGTTTGATCCTTTCACTTTTAATCAAATAATTTGCACCCAACCTCAATTTCCTTTTAGTGCAATTAAACTATGAAGAAACACTAAGATTAAAATATCACCTCTTCAAGAAATATGAGTGTCTTGAATGCCTTCCATTTTGGTGAAAGGGTCGCATCTTGGCTTACTCGAAAAAAAATTTGAATGTAAAAAGGTGAGGAATTTACAGGTTAGAAGTAATATTTATTTGGCTCCATGAAGTTAACAGAAATACATGTGTAAAACATGACAAACTTTCACAATCATGAAATCATCAGGTTAAGAAACGAAGGCCAACAAAGGACATATTGCACCTTGTACTTGTCCTTGACATCAGAAGCCGAATAGTCAATAACTACCTGATTTAGGAAAGGTAAATTAAAGAACAAACATGAGTTTCTTTAAATCAAATCAATTCAGTATATCTACAAATAAAGGAGTAACTACTTAACTAGTGTGTTATTATTGACCCTTGATCAAATGCATGTGCTTACCTTTCTTTTCTTTGTAACGCTTTCTTGTACTTCATTTTATACATGTTCTGTTGTTTCATGAGCCTAAAATGAGTAGAGTGACATAAAACTAGATGAGAAAAATCAAAATAAAATTTGACAATATACAGAAGCGGTATAATTAACCTTGTAAATGCACAACTTATCTTTCTTCTTCTTTTTTATCATATTTAATTTAGTTAATTACCTTACCTTTCTACTTATACAAAGTACAAATCAAAATATAAACATAAACTTATTTTCACGACAGTGAGCAATAGCCATGATAAAGTACTGCAATTGCAAATCTTTACACATGCCGAACAACATCCCTATTGGAAATGAGTCTATTGACTATATAGTACAAATTCTAATTTGAATGAGAACTAATTACCTGAGAAAGTGCTGGAAACCGAAAAAAATTGTACTATCATCAACAAGACAACATTTCCTTTTCTTTAATTTTTACTCTTTTCAATGAAAAGTAACTCTAATCATAATTTTATAGATACAAAACTCAAGACCTCCCTCATGAACATTTTGCCATGATGTCAAGGGCAAGCACAAATGTACTTTACCACTTAACTGAGAAAACTTAAACTTTAATCAAATAGAATAAGCAAAATTGGTAATTCGTATAGAACCCTAGATTCAACAAGAAGAAAAAGAAAGATAATGTTTTTTACTCGAAGAATAAATAACATAACAGTGAAAAGAAGTAGATGTTACAGTCAAGAATAATAAGGAAAAAGCACAATGATAATGTGGTGTGAGCAAACATAGGCACCTACCTATCCTGCAAACATAGGCCTCCACAAATTTGAAAAAGGCTTAAATCTGAAATCATTGTTGATGACCCAGATCTACGACGTCAGATCTGTAAAAGGTCCTTCACCTCATAATTTTCCTGGCGTCTTCCTTCAATTTTAGCTTCTCACCAATCACCACTCTCTGTCGCCGTCTTCCTCAGTACTCTCAACATCTCGCCACTCGCTATTACTCCCGTCTCTCTCCTTCTTCACCAGTCACAATTCACAGCTTCACTAATCGTTAGTCGCTGTCATTCTCAGTCTAGGAGTTGAGTGCTCGTGTCCTATGATCCTTCTTCCTCATTCACAGTCTCACCACTCGACCCTCTGCCTGTCACTGTTGTCTGTAGGGCCAAAGGGAACTAAAGATGAGAGAAATACAATGGACATTTTCAACAACTGTTTTGTAAAAAATCTGTCGTTATATTTTTTTTAACATAAAAACTAAAATTAAAAAAAAGATAAAGTTATAACGATTGATTTAGAAAAATCAGTCATTGTAACTAAAAAAAACATATGCCGTGATGAAGGTTTAAACACTCAAATTAAAGATAAGTCACCCACTCTTTAATTACCTGAGCATATTTGTTAGAAAATATAACGACTGTTTTTAATAAAAACAGTTGTTGAATCTCAAGAAAAATAAAATAATGAATGAAGGTGATGAAGTTCGAACTCTCAACCTCAGGATGATTTATCCGCGCTCTAGCCAATTGAGCCACAGTCAAAATTGTTAGAGGAATCCATGCATGTTTTTATTAAAATAGTCGTTGTTTCTCAAAATTTTAAAAAAATTAAATAGTGTAAGGTTAAGGCTAGAGATACAACGACTGTTTTTTTTAAAAACAGTCGTTGTATCTTAACATTTAACATCTGTTTTTTAAAAATGGATGTTAAAAGTAAGGAAAAAATTACAATACTACCACCGCCTACTTTTTAATGTCTTTTTTTTTAAAAACAGTCATTAATTGGGGACATTAAATCCTTACTTTGTAGTAGTTCCTCTATCCTAAACACAATCCTTGGCTATAAGAATCTACCCCATAATCCTCATATTGAATTTACACCGAACCAAGTCTTCAACCTTTTGAGACCCGGTGAACCTGTAGGTCCTTTAAATTTCAAACTAGTTTTAATGCCTAATATCTAGCATGTACTGTTTTATATCTATACTAGAAGCATTGTGAACAAATCGAAGAACTTCACTCACTTTGCTTCGAAGGATTACTATATGATGGCATCCTTACTTGCTAGTCACCGAAGGGATATAGGAGAAATGATTTTCTAGGAAATGTGGCGATTCATATTTTCTTCCACTTTGAACACCTACATACTACTTCCATAAATTGTCTCTCTTATCCTCAAATATAACAAGATTTAGTACTTGGACAAGGGTGAAAAGGTAAGGATTCACCATTTTGGAATGACAATTACATCATATGGGAATTGCTTTACCTTTGGAGCCCAAAAACATGTATATACTCCAGAGGATACACCTGATGAAGCCCAATCCTCTGCCAGAGGGAGATTACCATCTCTATCTTTCTTCAGTGCATCTATTCAAGGGTATGTGGCTGATATTGTTGACAAGGTTGTGGCAGGTCTTAAATCTGAGTTGACTGAACTATTTGAGCAGATGGTCACCAAGATGGAACAATAAGTGGTCAATTGGTTGCTAAGACCAATCACAAATTTGATATCTTAATCAAGACCCAGGAGGAACATACGAGGAGACTTAATGAGTTGGAGACATTCCTTCATGCCAATCTTCCTGTTCCTGGTCCATCTCCTATTCCACCTCATGCTACATCTGTCCCTGAGTCATCCACCATACCTCCATCAGTCCTGTTTACCCATACTGACCCTCTGACCTTAACTTCTATAGATATCACTTTTGAATGCCAACCTACTCCTTAACCAGACATATATGATACTCAGCCATCATCTCCACCATTCACTTTAGACCCTATTAATCCATCTACGTCATTGGTGCTCTACACCCCACCTCAGCCATCTGACCTTACCTTTCCTGTCCCTCCATCCATGGATGATGATAAAAAGGGGGAGCTTTGGAGAGTGTCTGTAATGTTTCTGTAGTGTTTTGAGTATTTGGGTTTATATGTATTAAGGGGGGAGTCATCAAAATCTTTTTATTGGGAGTCTTTATATTTGAAAGTTAAATTCTGTACTTTTTGATTATGGTTCAAATTTTCAAGTTTGCAATGAAATTATGATTTAAAATCTGAACTTTGAATTTATGTTGCAAGTTGTTAAATCATATTGAATTTGGTGATGAAATGTAGTTATGAGTTTGTGTTGGACTCAAGTTTTTTGTATCTTCATCTTTGGTATCTTCCTAAGTTTTGCAGTGAGAATTATATAGTAATGAGGAAGGAAGAAGCCAAACTGAGTTCAAGAACCTTGATTTCAAAACAAGTTCATTATTACTTTATGCTTATGTATTTCAAAATTTAAACAAAAAATGAACAAGTTAAATGTTTTTCAAATCCATCACAAAGGTTTTGTTATCAACAAAAAGGAGGAGAATGTTAGAATTCATGTTTTGATGATAATAAATAATAATGAATTGTTTTGCAAAAGAACGTTTAATCTTATTCAAAGACATTAGGTTACATTGGTTATTGAATGTGTTTCATAATCTCACAACTTCATGTTCTACAAAATTACTGATGCACATGAGTTTGGCATATGCACTCAAGTTCAGAATGAATATGAACTCGAGTTTGGCTGTTGATCATGAGTTCTCTAAGAAAAATTCAATATAACTCTTGCAAGTTTTATCTAATACTCGAGTTGTGTGCATTACAGGAAGTGATCTTAGATAGATGCACTCGAGTTCTGAGGTTGCACTCGAGTTCTGAAGAGAAATGAACTCGAGTCCTAGAAGTTATGCCTTAAGAGTTTCTACCTGAAAGTTTTGTGTTGTGAAGATTAGGCATAGAACTTGAGTTTTAGATGATGCACTTGAGTTCTGGGCTGAATTGCACTCAAGTTTGTCTGTTAACTCTCGTGAGTTTATGACAGAAACTTGCTCAGAATTTGATGTTGTCATGTGCACTCAAGTTTTGGGTCAATCTGTACTCGAGTTTGCTATTGCATTCTTAAGAGTTTCTTCTAGAGGCTGACTCAGAAATCAACAGAATGATATGTACTCGAATTTTGGGATGATATGCACTTTAGTATGGATCTTAACTCTTACAAGTTCTTAGTCAGAATTCTAGTCAGAATACTAAAGTTCTTAAAGAACTCGAGTTTAGTTGAAGCACTCGAGTTTTGAGCATAAAGTCACTTAAGTTTGTTTTTACACTTCTAAGAGTTTTATCCAGAGAATCAATCAGAATCAATGAAGAGCTGATGAACTCAAGTTTGGGGATCAAAACTCAAGTTCTAGAGACATTGACACTTAAGCCAAGAAATGAACTTTCGCAAGTTTCTACTAGAGAGTCATGTAGAAAACCAGAAGCACAGGTGAACTCAAGTTTACAGAGATAACTTGAGTTTTGGGGACTTTTACACTCAAGTTTGAAATTGAACTCTTGAGAGTTCCTGATAGAAACAATATGAAGATGAACTAACAAGACTATGAGCTTGATTTTAATATGGAGAACTCGAGTTTGTTAGTTCCAGAATCAAAATGAATTGCAGAGATCAATCCAAATATGTTTAAATGTTATCTAATAATTATTTTTACACTTTTTGTCATACTTAAACATCATTTAACATTTGTTCCAAGTGTGAAACATGTTATTAACGTTCGGATTGCAAATACCCTTAAAGGAGTCAAATATGGAGGACATAATGATATCAGCTAGCTGTCACCGAATATGGGCCAACAACCACCACGGATAACTAACGAACACCATGACAGCCTATTTGAAGATTTAAATGAAAACATCCCACTCCTCAATAGATACTCTGCAATGTTTATCTCCAGTTCAACCATATATATACATAGATCCAAAGACGAACAGAAGGAGAGAATAACACATACAAAAAGAACCAGTTTTCAAAAGTCTTTAATTTCATATTTTCTCTGTATTCATATTGTACTTCAGTGTTCATTATATATACTCTATGAGAGAGTTTTGTAAACACTTTCATTGTAATCTTCCTCTCAAGGTAGATGGACTTTAAGAGGGTAGAATTTCCTTATGGGAGAAGCTATAGAGAGAGTTCCTTGGAAGACTTTCTGCTCGTAAGACTTACAAGGTGCAAGTAGTATAGAACGTTGCTACTCATAAGACTTACAAGGGTGTAAACAAGAGAGAATGTTGCTGCTCATAAGACTTATAGGGGTAAGTGGAGAGAAGATTTGTTGGAATTGCTTTGCTTGTAAGACTTTCTGTAAGGGGGAGAGAAAGTTAGTGTAGAACTTTTCTTCTCGTAGTCCTTATGAGGACAATCGTTATACTGTGTACTCTAAGAGCCAACTAAATCTTGGAGATTTAGTGAAAAGCTAAGGAGGTGTTGATATTTGAGGACTTGAAGTAGGCCTTGAATTAGGGCCGAACTAGTATAAATCTTTGTGTGCATTTTCTTTCATTACTACTCTTTCTTTATCTAGTTTCATAACACTGTAACAACCAAAAAATTTACTACATCACCTAATTCACCCTATTTTGGGTAAAGCTTGCCTATTACAAATGGCACAGGAGAATGAGTTATTGTGCAATTGATGAGGAAAGATTAAGTAATGGAGGCAGAACAGATAAAGGAGTAGTTATTGTGAGGAATAAAAATGGTAGAGAAGGACAGAGAAGGGAGAAGGGAAAATGAAGGAGGCAATGACAGAAAAGAAGGATTAGTAGAAGGGGATTAGGGTTGAAGGATGATTTGAAAGTGAAGGCCAGGAAAGAGAAAGATAGGGGAAAAAGTGGGGGAATGCAGAAAATTAGGGATTAGGGAATTGATAGGTGGCTGACTCATTTTGGTCGTGGCCAAAAGGCCTCCTCCTCTTCTTTTTTTTTATATACTTGCCAAGGTCTTCGCTACAGCTAAGAGATGGCTTGGCCGTAGCAGAAAACTTTTTGACCTCATTTGGCCAAAAATCTTCTATCCCAGATTTGGCCATGGCAAAAACTAGCTTGGCTATAGCCAAAAGGCATCTGTGCCATTTTGGATGTTTTGTTTTAGAAATGAGTTTTTGGCCTTGAAATACACATGCACAGACTTTATTTTCCAAACTTTCAAGCTTAGGAACATACCAACCAACACCACAATTCAATCCAACGCATAATAATGTCATATTGAATCACACATAATCGTGAAAGTGCTTTGATAATTGATAGGAGTGTTCATAAATTCATGGAATATCTATGAAACATTATGATCACAAGTTAAAGGAACGATAGACTGCCCTAAAAATGCTTTTTATAATCAATGTGCTTTCACTTTCTTGTAACATACATGCTCCTTTCATTTACCTGAGGTTTATCTTTCACCTATAGAAAATACCAAACCAAGCATAAATCTACCAAAACACAGAAATCAAATAAGCCAAAGAGAATGAGTTGAGAATTTGGGTTGCCTCTCAAGAAGCGCTTAATTTATAGTCTTTAGCTTGACTCTTCTTGCTGGTCATTCTTCATTCAATAAAGAGATGGTGGATACCATTCGATCTACATCTCCACCCCAGTAATGCTTAACTCTTTTGAATCTTTCTCCTTATTCATTTTTGAGCTCCGCCATACTAAAAGTTGAAACTTGTACCACTGTAAACGGACCAGACCATTAGGATTTTAGCTTTTTAGGAAATAATCTCAACTTTGAGTTGTACAGGAGAACCTTTTAACCAGGTAATAACTACTTAGGTGCTATCTCACTATCATTAGCTCTTTTAGTCCTCTCCTTGTAAATCCTCACATTTTCACAAGCATCGAGGCGGAATTCATCTAGTTCATTAATTTGAAGCATCCTCTTTACCTTCACAGCTTGGAGATCAAAATTTAGCTTTATGAGGGCCTAATAAACTCCATGCTTTAATTTAACGGATAAGTGGGAAGCTTTTCTAAAAACTAGATGATATAGAGACATACTAATAGGCGTTTTGTATGATGTTCGGTATGCCCATAAAGCAACATCTAACTTGAAAGACCAGTCTTTCCTAGTTATGTTAACCATTTTCTTGAGGATGTTCTTGATTTCCCGATTAGAAATATGTGCCTAGCTATTGTTTTGAGGGTGGTATGGTAGTGCTACTTTGTGTCTGACGTCATATTTCTTCATCAGAGCCTGAAACTATTGATTATAGAAATATGACCCCCACCGCTGATAATTGCTCGAGGTGTTCCAAATCTGGTCAAAATATTCTTCTCCAGGAATTTCAACACTATTTTGGCATCATTATTGGCACAAGCTATGGCCTCAACCTATTTGGATACATAATCAACCCTAACTAGGATGTACTCATTATTAAAGTATTTAGAGAAGGGACCCATGAAATCAATTCCCTACACATCAAAAAGTTTAACTTCGAGCATATTGTTTAAAGGCATCTCATTCCATCTCAATATGTTCCTTACTCATTGACATCGATCACATTGAAAACAAAGGTATATGCATCCTTGAAGAGAGAGGGCTAGTAATGTTGGAAATTGTGCCCTAAGGGCCAATCATTGTACCTTAAACATTATTGTTATTTAAGAATTTCTCCTTATTGTTATCATATCATTTGCATGTTTATTATGATAATTATATCCTTGGATGAACTATAAAGATTATCCTAAATGTCCCTGGTCAATTATCTATGCGGAAGCAAAGATGAAATAAGACCAGTATGACTTTGATGAGGTATAGAGATACAAATCAAAGTCTTAGGCACTTGTAGGAGTATAAGGTACTGGACCGACCCGCTATGAGAAAGTTGCATGGATTAAGTCATAAGCTTATCTCATACATATAATCATGTCACAGTGCCCTCTAACCTGAGATCATCATAGATTCATGCATGAAACTTGCTAAGTTTTGACCTAGTCAAAAGTCACCTTTGACCGGGTGATGATAAAGGCTACAATCGGGCTTAGGAGTTTTCATGAAGAGGAATGTGAGTGGTCAAGATGGAATTTGTCCCTCACATTAGTGAGAGATATTACTGGGCCCCTCGATGAGTGAGTTTGAGAAATGTATGGCCATATTGTAATGGGAAGGAGTTTTCATTTCTAATTTCAGGCTACTCAGGAATTGGGAAAGTGATGGTCAGGAACAGGAGGATGACGTTGTCCATGCCTCATCCTTGACCAAAATATCGTGTGACAAAAAGGGACGTGACATGGTTGTATAAAAGGTTGCATCGTATTATCGATCCTCATGTGAATTGGGTAGTCGCAATGTCTTGCTAGAGGCCGCTTGCGACTTGTGGGCTAGAATAGTTTTTGGCCCACTGCCAACTTCATGTGGGCCTACAGGGTCGCATACAAGAATAGCCCAACACGAGCTATGATGTCCAGATTCATTGAATCTAAGATGTGTCTAAGATTAAATGAATACAATATTTGACCTAGAGTGGATGAATTATATATATATATAAATTTGAAAAAAAAAATAATAATAATATATATAGATTATAATATTATTATAAGATGTTAGTTTTATATTTAATTTATTTGATAAATTAAATAATTAAAACTAATACAGATATCATATCTTAGATTTAATTTATAAAGATAAATTAAATCTATTGGCTCTTTAATTAGATTAAATGAATATGATAAATTAAATCTGTTTGACAGATTTAATCAAGTCAGATTTATTTGATTTGATTTGAATTTCAAATTAATTAAGATTAATTTTGAGATTCCAATACGGCCTACATCAGATATACAATTCGAAGGGTTAGAGAACCCTAGGCTGTACGGAGAACTTGGAGAGCCGCGAGAAACCCTAGAGAGGCATCTTGGAGGCGCTAGCACGCTGCCGTATTGGGTCTTGTTCGTGTGGATACCGGTAGAGGGAGGCGACCAGAGGTGTTGACTCCTAGAGATCGAAAGCACGAAAAATATAAAGGTACTATTCTAACTACTCGATTTAGACGTCTTTGATAGATCCGTGATTGGGATTCGAGGTTTTTAAACGGTTAATTTTTCCGCTGTGTGTACAAATCCCAACAAGTAAAACCCACTTCAAAGGACCTTTGCCGTAGTTTTCTCTCCACCAAAAGGACCACTATATTCAGAAGAGTGGCAGCCCTGCAAAATGTATCCTTATTCTTTCTCCGGGACACATCTTTGAATAAGTTGGTCACGACATCTTTTAAACAAGTAAGGTTCATCCCAGAAGTATTTGTTCACATCATGTAAAAACTTATGATTTTGATGAGAATTGAGATCTGGAGCTAAAACTCCATAGACTAAGTAGTTGACTAAGTTGGCATACTATGGTGTGGTTGGATTTTCCATAGAGAAAAGTTGTTCATCAATTAATATTGACTAGATCATATTAGATTCATTCAATTGAAGCTCACTACTCAACCGTGAGAGATGGTATGCCACCTAAGTTTTAGTGCTTTTTCTATTAATGATGTTCAAATCAAGATCTTGAAGTAAAAGCACCCATCGTATTAATTGTGCCTTCGATTCCTTCCTTGTTAGTAGGTACTTCAAAGTAGAATGATCAGTATAGATGATGACTTTTGTGCCTATAATATACAACCGAAACTTCTCACAAGCATACACTATAGCTAGTAACTCCTATTCTGTGGTTGTATAATTCAGTTGAGCACCATTAAGAGTCTTGATAACATAGTAAATAGGATGAAAGAGCTTGTCTGCCTTTTGTCCAAGAACATTCCCTACTGCATAGTCACTAGCTTTTGCCAAATGACCTCAAATGCTTTTTCTATTTGGCCTCAAATGCTTCCACTTGGCTTAATTTGTTTCCAAATATTTATTTCCTTTTCCTTTCTTCCCTTTCGGCCAACTTTGGCCTTTAATTATGAGGAAAATAAGATCTTCTTGCTTTATTAGCTAAATGACCATTTTTCCTTTACATTTGTTCAATTTTTGAATTAAATGTTGTCTTCCTTCTTTCCATTTTGTTTTGGGCCAAAGTCTGCATAATAAATTGGGCCAAAAATTGTGCTCTTCCCTTCTTTATTTTGAGTTACAAAATTAGGCCTTTAAGAAGACAAAAATAGGGCTTTTATGTCTTAACTTGTACTTCCAATATTTTGCCATTTCAAGTATACCAAAATGCACCATTTTATTTCTGTTGAATAAAATTTGGGATGTTACAAGTTTAACAATGAACTATTTTCCTATGAGCACCCAACACAATTAACTATTTTTGGGTGTAAAAGTAGACATAATTTATTTGGTAGTACTTATAGCAATGTCGTTAACCCAATTTAACTTCCGTTACTTTTTGCACTGTAGGTCTCACCAGTCTTCTCACTCTCTATTATTTTAATATATTTTTTAAAATGTGTGCCTTTTTTTAATGGGAAAATATCAATTAGACCTTATGGAAGCAATTGTATTTCAGTAAACCCCCGAAAGATTGTAAAATTTCACTACATCCCTTTTTCGTATTATCCATTCTACATTCACTTCAAAGGTTCCTCTCTTATTACTTGCAGTGTTCAATCCAGCTAATTAGGCTCCTTTGTGAAGTCACTACACGATAAAGTATTCAAGGTGACATTAAATTGCTTTTGTGAATTATGGTTTTTTTGGAAAACCTATTATTGCTCAGATTGAAGGTTACTTTCCTATTACAGGAAGTTATCAACCCATTGCTTTGATAGGTTCCTTCTCTATTGATCTTTTTGGAAGTAATTTCTAGAGATATGGATCTCTAAGCGAATACCTCACCTTTTTTTAGAAGTATCCATATCTTTAGAAGTTACTTCTAAAAGATTAATAAGGATGTAATAAATAAACTAATTTAGTTGTACCAAGAGTCATATATGAACAAGCAAATACAAGCTCTTGTGAAGTCATGACACAATAAAGCATTCAAGGTGACATTAAATTACTTTTGTGAAGTTATGTTTTTTTTTGGAAACTTCATTATTACTTTGATTGAAGGTTCCTCTCCTCTTTTTGGATTAAGTAGGTGGCACCAAGTTAAAGCTATGAAAATTAACAATGTGAGATTAGTCATAGACTCTTCAATGTGAGAGTTTCTAAGCTACTTGGTTTCAACTCTATCTAATAAAGTAGTACTTCTACATCGAGTAGTGATGCAATTTGGGATGGATAAAC
Source organism: Albizia julibrissin (assembly GCA_037074505.1). Classification (NCBI taxonomy): domain Eukaryota; kingdom Viridiplantae; phylum Streptophyta; class Magnoliopsida; order Fabales; family Fabaceae; genus Albizia; species Albizia julibrissin. The sequence goes on from CM073487.1 coordinate 34,709,236, forward strand.
ATTTTCTAGGATTTTTGGCTAGAATCAATCACACTCTTAACCTATATATCTAATAATATCAATGTTCACCTATACCTTGTGTCTCTTCAACAATTAAGCCAAAAAAACAATAACTAAATGAAAAAAAATGAATATTCCTACAGGAAAGGGCGTAAGGGGTATGCAAACCCTTAAGCTACACCCTTTCCTTTACGAATATTTGTTTTCCCCCCTCAACTTCTATTTTTCAGACTTAATTTCTATTACTACTTCAAAAGAGGGATTTAATGGCGCCCCTTTTATAGCACTTCTTCAAATAAGTGCCATAGATAATTGTTTTGCTTTTTCTTTTTAAAAAATATTTAGAAGTTATAGTACTTATTATTATATAATAAGTGCCATAACTAGTGTTAGGCTTGTGTGACACTTTCATAAATAAGCCCCATAGAAGACTTATTTTTTAAAAAATAAAAAAATAAAGTGCCAGCTATAGTGGTTTGTTAGAAAGCGCCATACCTGGCATTAATTTGTTATAAAAAAAAGTGAACTTCCAATGGTGAACTTCCAATGGCATATGTATGTAGCCTTGGAAGACCTTTCTCTGGGAAGCGCCTTCAAAGGCCCCCCAATTTGTTTTTTTGAATTTTAGTAACATTTTGTGGGATTTATTAATGAACCTGAGGTTTAAAGTAAATAAATTCATTGCTTGAATTCTATAAATATAATATTTGAAAAATGAATGAAATCTAATTAAAAATTTACACGGAAAAATAATTCAAATTTTATAGGAAAAATCCTAAAATAAGATAAATGGAGTTGAATCATATTTTTTTAAGGTATCAAATTATTTCTTATGAAGAATTAGATACAAAATTTAAAAGAAGTAAATAATTGATAACATTGATTTGAGTTGAATAAAAATATTTTTTAAAAAATTAGGATTTATCATGTGATTATTGGAATAATAAGAAATTTACTAAAAACAAGACTTAAATTTTAAGGACTTGATTTCAAGTCAAGATTTCCACAAACAATTAATTTCTCACTAAAATATTTTAGTTATCTATTATTTTGGAAGATGATTTAAATTAGCAAGATGAAACAAATAATTAATGAATGGGACTTGATGATTTAATTAAATAATTAAAATTATAATTAAAAAAAATCCAAGATCACATAGTGGCCTTAGCGGTCATAGCTACATACTGGCCTTGACACTTGCTAAGGCCAAACAATGACTTGGCAAGGAATCTAAGGCACCAAGGCCAAATTATTTGGCCTTGGCAGGGTATCTTAGGCCACACAGTGGCCTTAGCCTTACCAAGGCCACTGTATGTGCCCTTGGCAGGCATAGTCCTTTGACAGTCTAAGGTTCAATGCCTTGGATGACGCTTGCTTTGTAAATGCCGTCCAAAGGCCTTGGACGGCACTTGCAATGCAAGCGCCTTCGAAGGCCTTTTTTAATTTTGTTATTAAAAGTGTCTTTTTTTTAAAGAGTCTATCGTTTTGTTTTTAATTTTTTTAAAAAAAAAGCAAGTAAAGCAAGTGCCATACAAGGCATTATAAAACTATTTAGAAGGCATGGGGAGGGCGCCATTTTTTCATCTTCTCTCACGTCCTCCATCTCCTCATTTCACATAGAACTCTATTGGTTCCTTCGGTCCCCATTCTATTAGTCCATTACCTTTCTTTATCCATTGTCCCCATTCTATTTGACAGTAGCAAGTAGAAGCTTCATTGGTCATCCACTTTTTGTTTTTTCTTGTCTCCTCCTCGTGCACATTTCTTCAATATTTAGTCACCATTTCCATTGCAATACAAAGCTTATATGTCTTTATCTTCTTTTTTTTTCTACAGAAGTACATATACCAGTAATGTGTATGGCTAAAGTTTAAGCAACTTAAATGCTAGAGTTCTTTTATGCTTGATAGATGAAGATAATAATAGTAGTATGTTGTCTAAGCATAAAGTGTTCCATGAATATCACGAGTACTTTTCCTAGAGTTACTGTTACCATTGTCTATGACATGTTGTTGTGTGTGCTCTCTTTAAGGATAGACATTGTAGAGTGAAGATATTTACTTGTGTGATTGACAGTGAAGACTAAACTCATTCCTATCTTATCTATATAACCATAACATATTATTTTTATGACTATTTGAAAATTATTTGGACATGAATTTAAAATTAATAATAAGAAATCTATTAAAGTTGTGAATAAAATAATCTAATTTTAGGATGCTATTGGTTAAAAATTATGTATTTTAATGACTGACATTTTTTTTCCAGAAAAAAGACTAACATTTTGATTCACCTCAGGTGAACATGGTAAGAAATAAATGATACTATAATCTCTAAAAGATCTATTAGACTAATACATTCTGTAATGTAGATTTTTTTTAATTTTACTCTTTTTGATGAAATATAATTCTGCATTCATAAAGAAAAAGTAAAGCTTACAAAGTTTTGTAATAGAATACATACATCCTATCATCGATAATATAGGCACCAATGAACATTCTTGGTATTAGGAAAAATGTGTTAGTTACTCACATATTATTGATTTTGTGTGTAATAATATTATTCTTGGTTGTAATATATATAACATGATAACTTCACTAGTTAATGGCTTAACATTTGTCACCTAAAGCTAGCTAGGTCAAGCGGTGAGAATTATATGGAATGTGAGTAAAGATTATTAAATTTTTAAAGTTAAATTTTTATATACACTATATTACTTTAACTATGATATGTAGTGTTGGCAAATATGATTCCTTTTGTTGTGAGTTGTGAAAAATTATTATGATGTTGAATTAATTGGTTGATTATTTGTGACTTAAACAGAGTGTTTAATACTTGAAAAACTTCAAATTTTAGGATTTTATGTTGCTGATTTTTTTTATAAATAAATAATAGAAGATAAAAGTAATTAGTAACTGCAAGAGGAAAGCAACTAACTACTTTTAAAAGTATGTTTAAGATATAGATGGATAAAAAATGGATGTCATTTGATTGGTGCTTAATGGAATATATAGATAGGGTGAATGAGTTTATTAGATTTGCAAGCAAGCATACAAATAATCCTAATAAATCTTATATTCTTGCTTATCTTGTTGTTATGGAAAGCGAATTAATCCACTTGATTTGCTAGATCCTTTAGTATGTCATGGAATTGATCAATCATATACACGATGGACAAGGCATGGTGAGACGGATGATGCACGTAGTGATCGGGTGCATACCATGATCGATGCTTCAAATGAGTTTGACCCAAGCATGCGTGATGAGGATGATGGTCTTCAAGAAATGCTAAATGTGGTTGTTAAAGGGGTGCTTCATAATTGTCCTTAAGAATTTGAGAAGTTGAAAGGTCATGAAGAGAAACAATTATATGCCAGTAGTACTAAATACACAAGATTGATGCAGTATTGAAATTATACAACTTTAATGTGCTCTATGGATTGAGTGATTTGAATTTCACTGCACTGCTTGAACTTGTGCAAGATATGTTCCTAGAAGAAAATGTACTTCCTACTAAGACATACGAGGCAAAGCAAATACTTTCTCTACAAATGGCATGGGTTATGAGAAAATACATGCATGCCCTTATGATTACATATTATTTTGTAATTAGTATGTAACGTTAGAGAAGTGTCCTAAATTCAATGCATCTCAATATGGGAAGAAGAAAGGAAAAAGTCCATCGAAGGCCGTATGGTATTTTCCCATTATTATGATATTTAAGCAACTGTATAGTAATGCGGAGATTGCTAAGCTGTTAACGTGGCATGCAAATGAAATGATTGAAGACATAAACCTTAGGCACCCTGCAGATGCCCTTTAATAGAAAAAATTTGATCATGACCACCCTGCAGTAGGAACCTACGCCTTGCACTTTCAACAATGAATCCCCACGGGGTTCAGAGTAGTACACACAATACGTGGCCGGTGATATTGATGATTTATAACCTTCCTCTGTACTTGATCATGAAACGTAAGTTTATGATGTTGTGCATGTTAATTTATGAGCCAAGGCAACCTGGGAATGATATAGATATATACTTAACTCCTTGTGAACACCCTATTTTGTTCGGGCCTAACTCAAAAATAATAAAAAGAAAAAATAAATGAAAATCCTCTCATTAATGATGATCGGTGTTTAAATTGGCAATCATCATTAAAGGGAAATAAAAATAAAATAAAAAATAAAATAATAAAATAAAAAAGGTCCTCTCATTGATGATGATTGGTGTCGAAGTTGGCAATCATCATTAAAGGGACAATGAAAATAAAATAAAATAAATGAAAATTAAAAATAAAAAAAAAAGCTCTCTCATTTAGGTTCATAGGTTTCAATTAGGAGATTTCTTGTAAGAAAAATATAATATAATAAAATAAAACAAAACAAATTTAAAATTAGAAAAAAAAATCTCTCTTATTTAGGTTCATAGGCTTAAATTAGGAAATTTCTTGTAAGTAAAATATAAGAAGAAAAAATTTAAAAAAATTTAAAAAAAAATCTCTCTCATTTAGGTTGATAGGTTTAAATTAGGAAATTACTTGTGAGAATAATAATAATAATAAAAGAATCTCCCATTAATGGTGATTGGGTCAATTTAAGAAGTTTTATTAACATAAAATACAAAAAATTATAGAAAAATGAAAAAAAAAATGCATTTATGAAGGAAACCTTATGTTGAGACTATAAATAAGGGGAGTAAGTTTTAAAGCAAGACACAAGAAAAATTTGGGAAACAGGCAACAATAGCAAGAAAAAGGTAGAGAGAATATTTTCCCACATCTTATAGTCATATTTTAGAAAAGGGGTTTTTTCATGGGGTAAGGAAATGAAGAGCTCGTTCAGAACATCCACCTTTCCTTTATATGTCTAGAAGCTTGTCGTGCCGATGAACCTATCCATATGATTGAGGCATACTTATAAAAGCTCTGGACACACCTATTTCTTTTCTTATCTTATATTTGAATCCTCAAATGCACACGTTTCTCCAGCAATTATTTTGTTGGAACCTCTTGACATGTGTTGCATTTTGTGATTGGTTGAATGTTGGTATGACTGCATGCTTCCTTAATTATATTGTTGTATCTTTGTAATGGATGCATGACCCTTACCTCTGGCATTGAAATTGCAAATGTGTCATCTCCTTTAAAGATTCTTGATATGAGTAGCATTTGATTTTTATCTATTTACTACTCATGTTTGAGAGATTTACCCTTGCCCCCAATGTGTAATAAAATGAAACTGGTATTCATGATATGATGAGTGGTGTTTTGACTGATTTGATTGCTCATTGCTCATTAGTTTATTCCTTTAACTTGGCGGTAGTTACATACCGGGTATGTGAGGTCTCACCCATTTGTTTGTGCTTCATTATGTATCTCCCAATAGTGTAATGGGTCAAAATACCAATATTTCATGATTTCATGTGACTGTGCTTGTTCACCCCTTTACCCTTTGTTTATTTATTGTGTTGCCCTTGGGCTCTTTCTCTTTTATGGCTGCAAGGATAAGAGGTGCGTATATAATATTCCATCTCTTTAATTCTTGATGTGTAATGCTCTTCATGTGAGGCTCTTGAAAAATCCTTTAGCTTGTCTATAGGGATGTTCTAATCTCTTTTAAAAAAATTAAAAATCTGAACTCTAATCTTTATAAATAAAAATAAAATAGGTTCTTTTCTTAAAATAAATGAATTTGGTTTCATATGATAAAATAAAGAAAATTCCTTTTTAAAAAATTAAAAAGCACAAACCAAACAAAAAAAATATTTTTCTCAAATAAATTAAATAAAAATTTTTCTAAAAAATACCAACCAAGTGACACGCGTTTCTACCCCCCGAACTACGTGGGCTTTGATCCCTGTAAAGGGTACATAGGCCTTAGGATCTCTTCCTTAGTCAAGTTCAACTTTGTAAATAAACTTTTTTTTCCATTATTAATTTCTTATTTTTTGTAAATATTTTCTTAATTTGTTCTCTTCTTTGGGTAATTATAATAAAATCAAAGGCCATATTCATTTTTAAATAATTGACTTAGGGTAACATTTTTTATGAATGGGTGCTATGGGGTGCCTAACACCTTCCCTATGCACAATCAACTCCCGAACCCTATCTAGTTTTTTTTCAAAAAAAGGTTTCCAAAATTACCCTTTTTCAAAAATTTTGGTGGCGGCTCCACATTTTCCAAATTTCGGGTGCTACACTCCTTTAATTGATGACTTGAAGCTGCTTTAGGAAGAAGGTGTCAATGTGTATGATGGATATAGGGAAGAAAGGTTCACCTTAAAAGCCATGTTGTTTGGCACAATAAATGATTTCCCTGCTTATGATAATTTTTCCGAATATAGCATTAAAGGATATTGTTTATACCTTATATGTGAACATGACAATCATTCAATATGACTAGATCACTATAAGAAAAATGTGTGCAAGGGATATCAAAGATTCTTACCATCGAAACATCATTGAAGGAAGTGAAAAAAGGCTTTCAATGGTGAGTCAGATGAAGGTAGCCCACCAAAGATGTTGACCAATGCTTTAGTATTTAAGAAGGTCAAACACTTGGATAATAATTTTGACAAGCCTTTTGAAAAATAAATCGGAACAAGAAATTAGAAGAAGAAGTCTATTTTCTTTGAACTTCCATATTAGAAGTCCTTATACATGAGACATTTTCTTGATGTGATGCATATAGAAAAAAATATTTGTGATAGTCTAATTGGCACGCTGCTCAATATACAAGGAAAAAAGCAAGGATAGTGTTAATGTGAGGTTGGATATTGGGAATCAGAGAAGAGTTAGCACTGGCTGAGCAAGGGCACCGTACTTATCTACCTCCAGCGGCTTACACTTTATCGAGGAAAGAGAAAAAAGTTATTTTGTGAGTTTTTTGAAGGAATGAAAGTTCCAGATGGCTATTTTTCAAATATAAAGAATCTTGTATCAGTGAAAGAGTTGAAGCTAAAGAACCTTAAATCTCATGATTGTCATGTGCTCATGCAAAATTTCGTACTGGTTGGTATATGGTCGATCTTACCTAAAAAAGTAAGGAATACAGTCACTAAACTTTGCATGTTCTTCAAGTTGATTTGCAGTAAAGTGGTTGATTCAACAAAGTTACAATATTTGTAAAGGCTTATTGTTGGTACTCTGTGTGAACTTGAAATATATTTTCTGCCTTTATTTTTTGACATTATGGTCTATCTAACCATACACTTAGTAAAAGAGGTTCAATTGTGATGTCAATGTACCTAAGATAGATGTGCCCAAATAAGCAATTTATGAAAATTTTAAAAGGGTATGTGAAAAATAGATATTGACCAAAGGGTTTTATAGTTGAGCGTCATATGGTTAAAGAAGCACATGACTTTTTTGCTAATTTTCTATCAAACGTTGACCCTATAAGGATCCCAAAGTCTCATCACGATGGGCAAAAATCATGGAAAGGAACAAGTAGGAAGGATGTAATAAGGATATCAGTGACTGAATGGGAGAAAGCAAGCATGTATGTGCTACATAACACTGATAAGGTTAAACCGTATGTTGAAGAACACAAGGATGATCTTCGATTAGTACATGGTGATAGGAAAGAAAATTTGATAACAAAGCAAACCAACATTTTCCAAGTTGTTTAGAAAGGAGCATTAATGATTAGGTGGAGAGGAATCCTAATTCAATTTCTAAAAACTTGAAATGGCTATCTAATGGACCGGCCTTAAATGTATTGTCTCACAATGGTTATGTAATCAACGGTTACATATTCTATACACAAGAACATGATACAAGGAGCATGATACATAATAGTGGGGTAACACTTGTTGCTAATTCTTGGTAGAGATCCAGTGCTAAAGACATACACCCTATCTATACAATAATGTCATACTTTGGTGTCATTGAATGAATATAGGAGTTAGATTACACTATGTTGAGGGTCCATGTCTTCAGATGTAAGTGGGTTAACAACAACAATAGATTGCGGACAGATGAGTTAGGGTTTGTTCAAGTGGGCCTTCTAAAATTTGATATAAAGATGATCCTTTCATTTTAGCATCACAAGCCGAACAAGTATTTTTCATTATGGATCCTGCTAAAATGAATTGGTCTATTGTACTTCCATCAAACAAGAAAAATTAAGAACAAGTTGATGCTGAACGTAATGAATATTTGAATATTCCTGAGGTTGATATTTTCTTTGAGGTGTTGTGGTCAAAATATATTGATGAAGATGAAGATGAAGATGAAGATGAAGATGAACCTTATATATGAGACATAATCATGAAGACGAGACTTGGTTTTTAAATCAAACAAGAGGAAAACATCATAATGAGTGCCTTGATTTTTTGCCCTGTATGTTGTATTACATGTATTCATATATTTTAACTTAATTTACTTTCATTGCCATAATTGTTAATGTGCGCTGATGCTTTGTTTGGTTTATTAAACTTGTAGGAAAATAGATCCCCATAATGGAGATGAAGTTTTTCCTCTTGAAAATTATGATCAGGCAGCATTTGAGGCAGACGTAGCCTAGGGTAGGACTATAATGTCCAGACTGATCAAACTAAAGAGTAAGGGAATTAGGTTAGAACTTCAATGGAATGACAAGGGAAATCCATTCAGATTGAAAACTAGCTCTTTTAATAATTACATTAGGACTACAGTCAGAAAAAGAGTCCTCATTACAATTTCAGATTGGAGACAGGTGAAGAAGGATTATGCTGATATCATCTTGGGTTCAGTTAAGGTAAACGTTATTTAGTTTATTGATCTGGTTGTTTTGTTTCATGAAATTACAATCTAACAAGTTATGTGTGTTTTTTCTTACAATCTTGTTTTATTATCGATGAAGATAAAGAGAAATTCGTGCTGCAAAAATACGACAAACTTTTGAGAATTTTCATTTTGATCTTTTGAAATTCTACTTGTGGGACAACAATGATAATATCAATCGTATACCGCTAGAGTTGTACGATGTAATAATAATCCAAGAGCAATGGGATGAGTTTGTGAGCTCACATACTACTATGAAATTTGTGGTGACATAATATTAGCCTCTACAGACTACATGTAATGTATTTGTAATTAATATTTATTAATAAGAATCATTTGGATCTAAACATGAAAGAAGTGAGCAAAATCATGAAAACGCGTCCAACAAGCCATACCGGTACATAAAAGGACCAATATCATATGCAATGTTGGAGCAATAATTAGTAAGGACTAATCATTATTTCATATGAATATAATTTCTATGACTAATTTTTAACTACAACTAACTTTCATATGCATATACAAGAATCATATTCTAATGTCACACATATACCACAACATTATTTGTGGCTAGCTGGTTGGCTATACAAACAAAAAGGGTGAAATACCTAACGAACAATGTAATATCCCAAAATTTATTCACAAAAAATCCTTGAATATTTGATTAAACTCAAAGGAAAAAATGGTGAATTTTGGTGCACTTGAAGTAGCTAAAATGTTAGAAATAGTGACAAAGTGAAATTTTGGCCGAGTAAGACATAAACCATAAATTTTTTCTTCAGAAAGGCCTAATATTTAAGCCTAAAATTAATTATGGTAGAAAATTTTTTTTGGCCCAAAACACATTGAAAAATTCTGCCAAAGAGAAAGGTAAAGAAGGAAAATGGCAATTGGTTCAAAAATTCAAGAAATGTAAGGGTAAAATAATTATTTGGCTAAATAAATTGAAAGCCAATATTTTTCCCCTTTAAAAATGCATAAAGTCGGTCAAGAAGGGAAGAAACAAGGGAAATAAGATTTTGCTACATATCTTGCCATGTGGAAGATGAATATGCCATATAGAAAAAGAAAGAATAAAAAATAAATGAGATGTGATAAATTGGAATAAATATTATTATTTTAAGGATGTGGAAGATGATATTTGTTTAAAGGCATTTCAGCCCTCCTGTATGTGTTTGGTGAAGTAAGAGCAAGAAGGAAGAGACAAGAGATTGAAGAAGGCAAAACTAGGTAAGTAGTAGTTGAAATTGCTTGTTCTTGCCTTTAATCTCTTGTAAACTTTCCCTAATTCTCAAATCTTTCTTGAAAACATGTAAAGAAAGAAGAAAATCAAGTGAAAAGAATATAGGAAGGTGGCAGTTTTAGTGAGAGAAAGAGGAAGAATCAAGATAAGCTTGAAAACTTGTCACCTCTTGTTAATTCATGATTGTTGTTGGTGATTTTGGTGGGTTATTGGCTCGATTTGCCTTGAATTTCTGAATTGGGATGCATGAAACCTAAGGGGAGATATTGTCCAATTTGTCATTAATCATGTTCAAGAGGTGTTTAAGTGGTTAAACAAGTGATTAGAAGTGAAAAGAAGATGTTTGGTTGAATGGAAATTGAAATCTTTGATTTTCTAAAAATTCCAGAATGTTGTCCCTGCTGATTTTTAAGTTTTTGAGTTCGATTTTAAAGGATTTGATGATTCCATTGTGTTTAGAATGGAAAATTGTGCAGGGTATGTGTGAAAAAAGGAGTTTGGAGGCTTTAAGGTGTGAAATGACAATTTTGCCCCTAAAACCCTAACTTTATGGCTGTCAAGGGTAGTTCTAGAAATGAAATATGAATTTGTCAAAATTGAGGTAAAAAATGGATTCTATACTCGAAATTGTGTAGGATTAGTTTGGATTGTAATTTTTGGAAAAGTACAATTATACCAAGTATAAAGGGAATTAGACTGGATTCTCTAGGGGCATTTTAGTCATTCTGTGTGTTTAAGTAAAGATAACCAACTATTTAGGAATAAAGCATGAATGAGTAATAACTCATTTATTATGAATTTGGAATTTTAGAATTTGACATTTGCCTAAGCCGGACAAAAGTTAAAGAACCGATAGTAGCTAGGTAATTGGAAAGGAGTTTAAATAATAACTCTTTCTCTCATATTCTATGTGATTATTAATATGCATTGTTAACATGTTCTGTGCAATGACATGTAAATGACGGTAAATCTTAGAGCTGGGTGTGGGAAAAGCATAAGTACCACCCTAAATGAAAAGCACAAGTACCTCTAGGGCCGGCAGGTACCCAGTCTAGGTAGGCCAATGTGAAGTTTATGTGGCATATTTCCTAGCTGGGTGTGGGAAAAGTACAAGTACCAACTCATGGGAAAAGCACAAGTACCATGAGGTTGGTGGGACCCAACTGAGGCGAGTACGAACGGAACAACATTTGCTTCGGATCATTATGGCAAGTAGGGGTCACAAAAGCATATGATCATGAATAGAGCATGCAGTAAGGCCAGTAGGGTACAAACTCTCATTTGTATCTAAACGTCGAGCAGAAAAGCATTGTGATAACTGATTGGCATGTAGGGACAAACAACCATTTTGATACGAACAAAATCATTGTTTGATCTTGAACATTGTTTGACAGACATGTGCACAACATTGTTATTTGCTGCATCAAATGTTGTATTACATGTTTACCTTTCACATTTTATATGACTGATAGCATGTTACTATTAAGATTTATTTGAATCTCACCCTTTCTGTAATTCAACATTTATTTGGCAAAAAGAAGCGGCTCTAAGGGTAAGGATGTGGTCACCTACAACTGAGAGTTTTGATTCAGAGTAAGCATTTAGAGTTGGTTATCTGTGTCCTTTTATTGTACTTTGGGTTTTATAAGTTGCTCTGTATAAACCCTGTAAGGATTTCCTATGATGTAATCAAGAATTTTATATCAGTATAATTTTACTATTTCTGTATGCCTGTGAATTGCGCGTTAACACTGATAAATGTCAAAATATTAAGGGGTATGACATTTTTGGTATTAGAGCATGTGGTTCTGACAATAACAGAATGATATATTGATATAATCTTGATTACGTTGTAGCAGGAGACATGAGCATATAGAGGCGGTAGAGGAGTAAATCACTGCTGTAGATGAATTAGCCCCTAGATGATTAGAGGGTACTTGAAGGAAAGCCAGTATGATCATATTGAGTTATGGATGGTTCCAAGAGGTTGTGTATCCCAAGGAAAGCGAGTGTAGAAAAGGCCAGCATACGGGCCCCAACCCAGACTAGAGCCAACTATCAGTCTTTCTGTTTTTAAAACTAACCAGTCATTGTTGGATATGTTAGAGTTGGATCCACACAGTATTATCAGTTTGAGGGTAAAACCCGTACACGGGCGATATGATATGTAGCTAGATAAAGAGTAGTGGGGTTACGTCAGGAACCTATATATACGGGCTCTCTGTGTTCGTAATACCTCGATGGCTTAGTACGTGCAGTTTTTGTATAATGTGGACACACTATACTTGGATCAAGGATTTCTTGGTATAGAATTCCCAGATGATGATTGGATCTGTATAATACTATATCTCTTCTCTGACACAATATTTAGGGGCGGAAGAAGAATGACATTATAGAACAAGAACTGAGAGACAGATTTATGAAGTTTGTGGACCACATGACAGAGTACATATTAAACTATATGCACTAGTACTGATATATGACACATATATAGTATTTGATCGCCCGAAGGTGATTGACTTGACTAATTGGGATGAAGGCAGTCTAGGGCTGCCGATGCTTTGAAGCGGTGGGAACCAGTACTAGTATTTTTGCATCGGTACATTAAGGTTAATCTTGCTCAACCAAAGGAAATGGAAGGGTGGGTGATCCCTATGAAGTTGTTGAAAATGTTAAGTTATGTAGTGCAAAAGAGAAGAAACAAGTTATATAGTTGCGTATGGGTTGTATATTACTAAAAGTTTTCCCTAAACGGCTATAAAAGTTTGCTGTATGTTATCAGTGGAGTATCTGCATGTTCAAATTTTATGAAATGACAAAATGCCCTTATGAATATGTGGAATTTACCCCTTCCTTATATTTAAATAATGAGATATAAAGATGGTGACACAAAAGGGTAGAGGTGTTGAGTGGGGTCAGGGAGCTAGACCCGACTTAATACAACAGATAATGGGCATGTTGATAAAGCAACGTACAATGAAATATGATCTTAACAATGAGTTGTGAGAGGTGTAACAAAAAGAAGATGCAGATAGGGAGAGAGAGAACCATCTTGGTGGACAGGAAAATGAGCTTAATTAACCTAACAATCCTATTCAGGAGCAGCCTCCAATTAGACTTGCTGTTAAGGCTGAGAGTCTGCAGACATGGGTAGCCATTTCTGCCAGCAATAACATCCTGCCTTTCGAGGTAAGTTTGATCCTTATACAATAGAGAATTAGTTGTCTTGTTTGGAGAAAAATTTCCAGAAACTAGTAATGCTCAAATAATATCAAAATATAAAATAAAGGGTGATGCAGACAGATAGTGAGAAAAACACTGAAATGATTTTACAAGTTTGAAATATTCTTGTCAGTTAGGGATTATTTCCGGAGCAATTTAATGAAAACTACTTCCCCCTATTAGTCCAAATTGTGAAGGAAATAGAATTCCTTACCATTCAATATGATGAGAAGGAGAGCTATGATGAATAATTGGCACACTACATCTGATTGTCTCAATACTCTTCTTATCAGAGGTATCATGATGATAATGGGTAAAGCTCAAACAAGATTATATGAGACTGAGACTAGAAATGAAAGAGGAGTACGTTAGTCTCTAAGAAGTTTACATATTTTAATAAGGCAGTAGAATAATTCCTAATCACAGAAAGAAACTTGTTGAATTTATACATTGATAAAAATGCTAGCAGTAAAGAAGCATCTGGCAGTAGGGGTTCTTCCTAGAAACATGAGAAAATGGGAGGTCTAATTAGGGGAAAAGACAAAAAGCCTTATTATTTTGGTGACCGTAATAGGCAGAGACCCTTGGGAACAAAACCTGTTGGCACTATGGTATGCCCTATCATTTTGGAGGGTCATATGGTACTCCAGTAGGGAGAATCATCTTATATAATTATGTGTAGCCAGGGCAATTAGCCAACAACTATCCATAACAAAAAATGGACAGAGGAGTGAAGGTAAAGAACTCAGGGCAGGGTTTTTCCATAATCTAAGAGGAGGCTAGAAAGTCTCTGGAACTAATACAAGATGTGGTTATACTTAAAGGTAATTCCATATGAGTATTGTATAATTCAAGTGCTAGTTATACCTTTATTGCATGTGACTGTATAAGACGGCTAGGTCTGAGTGCGCATCAGTTACCATCCTACGGCTGTCAGGTCTGTCACAACCAATGTATGTTCAAATTACATAATAAACTCCGAAAGACATGGATTAATGGTAGAGTTAATTTGCTTATCACTGTATAAATTGGGAGTAATTCTTGGTAATGATTGGCTGACGGCGTACAATATTCTATGAGATTATAGAAGCAAAAGGGCTTATTCACCCTAATCCATGATTTCATGATAATGCAAAAGTCAACCTTAATTTTCTTCTAGCAGTTAAAGCTGAAAGATATCTATAAAAAGGGATGTCAGGGGTACATAATTCTTTTCTCCATACAGTTAGAGGCTAGAGTAACACTTGAAAATACTCTAAAGGTGAATGAGTCCCTTGCAATGTTTCCATAGGATATCAGTGGATTACTTCTAGAAAGAAAAGTGGAGTTTGCAATTGGGGTTAAGCCTGGAGTGAGACTAATACCTAAAGCAGCATACAGAAGGGCTCCAAATAATGGTAGAATATAGGAGCTACTTAAATAAGGATTTTATCATACCTAATGTTTCACTATGAGGAGCTCTAGTGCTCTTTGCCAAAAAAAAATTAGAAAGGAAGAAACCCAAGAATTATTGGCAGTATCCTGGAACAGCCAGAAGGCTTAAATAAAAGGAACTATGTGTCTTGAGAATGTTACAATAGACTATATGTCCTATAAATGTTAAACTTGACTAGTGGGGTCTTATGAATGATTAAGAACTGATGACATTTGTATGTATTCACAAAGCAAAGCAGAAGATGAAAAGCATTTGAAAGAAGTGCTGAGCACATTGAGAGATAAGCAACTCTATGTCAAACTGGGAAAATGTGAGTTTTGGCTTTTAGAAGATAAATTTCTAGGCCATGAGTCTCAAAAGAAAGGATCTCGGTAGATCCCAATAAAGTGGAAGTAGTACTGAACTAGAAAATTCTAGAAAATATTGCTAACATATGCATTTTTTTGGGTCATGCTAGTTTTCACATATGATCTCTATAGAATTTCTCTAGTATTTTTTTTGCCTTTGATAAGGTTGACATGAAAACTCAACATTATGTATGGGATGATAGTTGTGAGAAGAGCTTCACAGAGCTGAAGGAGAGATTGACAACAATATCAATGTTGATAATCCCTGATCCACAATTGACCTGTGTGGTCCCAATTCACAATTAACCTATACAGTCTATAGTAATATGAGCAAGCATGGATTAGGATGTCCAGATGCAACAAGGAAGAATTGTAGCATTAGCCTCTCATCAGCTGAAGCCTCATGAACAAAATATCCCACTCATGAATCTTGAGATAGCAGCAACTGTGTGTGCATTGGAAATATGGAGGTATTATCTCTGCGGGGAACCGTAGAGTTGTACTTTGACCATAAGAGCTTTGAAAAAAAAAATATCAATATGACCAGAAAGAGTTGAGCATGAGACAACACAGATAGATGGAGTTGGTTAAAGATTACAACCTGGAGATTAAACATCGTCCAGGAAGGGCTAATGTAATTAGCAAGATAGTGTAGGTAGCAACCCTAATGATTTAAGAGTAGAAAATTGATCGAAAAATTTCAAGGATCTTAATCTGTTTAATCAGATTTTGATAATTAGCAATAATATTAGTTAAGCAGAACATAACCTAAGAACAACAATAGTATAAGTCAAGAAACTTTTGCTTCCATATCATATGTAATGGTTCGCATATATGTGTTTACCATTAAGTATATTCTTGTTTTGAAAATATGGTAGGCAGTAAGACCTATTGGGCTAGTACGTTCATGGGTTATAAGACCTATGTACAATCAGGACAGGGTCGTAAGACTTGCTGTATAGTCCAAATTTGAGATTCCTGACAATGAATTGAGGCATGAAATTTCAGGAATAACTCGATGCATGAGAGTCCAAGCAATATCCAAAAGGGTTGTAAAACTTGATAATGATGGGATAATTAGTCTCAAGGTAATAAAACTCGTAACTACAAGCTGCACTAAAAGTAGTATGGGGCATCTTGAGCCAGGTAGGCTTGAGCAAAGAAGCCCATAAGTGTACCTTGTATGGAAATTACTCTAGGTTCTAAGACCTAATGAATATTCAGTAGTGGATGGATAGTGTGCTCTATGATTTCTCATTGAACTATGTGTCATGTAATTGCTGAAGACTATTTAATTGATTGTTGATGAATGGTTTTTCCTATATGTTTCGCAAGCATTACAAAAGTATATGAACGAATGAGTAGCAAGAATTGGAGCCTGAGATGTGCTCAAAATGACTATGAGTATATTGAGGTTACAAGTCTTAATATGTATTTAGCATGGATGAGGACTGAGTGTCCAATGACCATAAAACCTATTGGACTGGTGTGTCATTAGGCCGGTAAATTGATGAGTATTCAAATTGTGATGAGTGGTGGCTCGATACGGTAAGACTCTGTGCACAAGTTTTTAAGGGCCAGAGGCTTTAGACCATAAAACCAATGTGCCTAGCATTGTAGTTGTTACCAAGCACTATGGTATTAGATTAATGAGTCCAAGAAATGTGTTCTGATGATTACTAAAAGCTATTTGAGGCTATTTACGGGTTCTGAAAACTCCAGACTCGTAGTGTGAGAGCCATCGACACTCGACAATTATGAGACCTGTAATGATTTGTGTTTTATGCTCTGTGAGCTTGCATAAGAAAGTAATAGACTAAATTATAAAGGAGATAGTATGTGTAATAGAAAGGTATTCCCTAAGGTACAGTTAATTCTACACAATGTTGGAAATTTTGAGGACGAAATTTTATTGACGGGGGGAGAGCAATAATGTAATATCCCAAATTTTGGAGCTAAAGGCTAGAGAATAAACCTGAATAAAGTAAACTACTAAGCCCAGTTCAGGGAGAGTTCTAAGAATGTCCAAGAGCCATAATGACTTTTAGAGGCTAATTTGGGAACTAAAGTATGAGATTTAGTTCCAAATAGTCAAGGAAAATACTCGATTCCTTTATCTAGAGTCAAATAGGATCTAAAGCCTACCTTGGATCCAAAAAGAAGATAAAATGGCATCTTGAGAATAAAATAAGAGAATTAAAATGAAATAAAAGAACTAATGGCAATTTAATTAGTATTTCCATGATTAAGGGCAAAAGAGGCAATTGTCTTTTGATCTTGAGGTTAAAATTGGAACCTAAGATTAAGGGCCAAGATTTACTTTTCAAAAGTAAAAAGTAATTATGAGAATAGAAAATAAAATTTTATTCCTCTTGTAGGGCCTCAAAATAGTCCAAGTTAAGGGAAAAAGGGAAAGAGAAAGTTTGGTCAAAGTGTCAACTTTTTCTAATACGACCAAGGTTAAATGTGATCACATACATATGTAGCCAATTGGTCAACAAATTCTTCTCCTCTTTTGGATGTAAATTTAATTCATGAAATTCCAAAAGGGAAGGAAGAAAATTTAAATTCAAACCTAGACATTGGTAAGTCAAAAGCAAAAGAAGTGAAGAATGGAAAAAAAGTCAAATGATCTTTATTTTGATCAAGTTGAAAGTTTGACTAAAAACCAACATTTCAAGAGGAGAATTGATCAACCCATTTGCTCCTTTTTGAATGATCATTTCAGTAATAAATGAAGAAGAGAAAAGGAAAGAGCGAAGGTTAAAGTAACCAAACTCACCTTAGTTAATTAACGAAACCACTTTTCAAGTAGCAACAATTGAGTGACACATGTATTTTTCTCTTTTCTCTTAAATGCATTTTTGGCCAAGCATGCAAAAGTAAAGAGGATTCATTTATTTAAACATCTCAATCTCTCTTTCACACTCATTTGGACGGCCAAGTCTCAAAAAAATAGAGAAAAGAAGAGAAAAAAGAAAAAGGAAAGAGAAAAGAGAAAGTGAAGAACAAAGAAGAAGGTAAGGTGTTCTAGCTCAATTTTCACCTTCAAGATCACCTCTTTAGGTCTTGAGTTCTTCTTAATTTTTTTCCTCTCACTAAGAGATTCATTTTTATGGTTTTAGTTTCTTAAAAGGATATGTTTTGTGCTGTCTACAAAATACCAAAGTTGGAAAACTCAAGAACAAGCCTTAGAAAGTGGAAGAGATGAGTATAAGCTTTGTTTTGACATAAATATTGTGTTGTTTGGTTGAATTTTTAGGCCTAGTTTTGGCTAAATAGTATATTTAGGGTTTCATGATGCTATGCTTATATACATATGGTTATATGACGTTTGAGAAGCATATGAACCTAGTTTAGTGAATAAAGTAGGAATTGGTGAATTGCTGCCTTATGACCTAGTTTACGGTCACAAGGCACGAAGAAGAAATATGATTTTTCCAAATTTGAGGTTTTTAATAGATTCCTTGGGAAAAATTGTATGTGGTTAAGGTCTGGTTGTGATTTTAGAAGGGTTGGATTGAAAAACCAAAAAAATTGGAACTTTGTTAAGGTGCTGCCAGTATTGTGTTTTTGACTGGCAAATTGATTGTGGCAAAATATTTTATGCCCAAAACTTGTTTCATGATAGTGATAATTTTCAGATTTAAACTAGACATAATGAGCTTTAAATTTATATGTAATATGAAAGATTTGGATTAGTACACTAGGAGTTATGAGTGTTTGATATTGGACCATTAAAGCTGGAAAGATTTTCTGCAAGTATGGGGAAAATTAAAAACTAGGAATGGTGTGTGGATAGGTAGCAGTGGGAAGCATTTTTTCCTTTAGAATAGACTTAAAGTGACACATAGAATTTGGAACTACCTTAATTAGACATTCCTAGGTCAAGATATGAATTTTCAAAGTTGATTGAAAATTTTGCCAGCTTTTGACTAAGGTGCGAAATTAAGGGAATAAGGGTATATTGTAATAAATGAGAACTCCAAGGGTTAAGTTGAGAAATTAGAGCTAGGATAGCTACATTAGGCATTCATTTATCATGGTTCTAATAGTGTGGTAATTATCTACGGCTACAAGAAGTTAAGGAAAAAGAAGAATAGAAGATGCTTCAAGCAACTCTGATGGTTGGAGGAAAAAGGGAACTAGAGGAAGACATAAAGACACAAGGTAATAAACCTTCCTAACTTGCATATCTTGATATATATGCTTGTGTATTGATGTGTTAATCACTTTAATGAATTATATGAAGCATATGTGAATGAGTAAAGCTCTGTTTTCATTTATACTATGGCCATTAATGTAATATGTTTAACATTAAGTATGCATATACGTCATTATGTTGGCATGACTTTATGAAGTAAGCATGTCATGCACAAAGCATTTCTTGTATGCATTTGTTAGCAGTATTTACTATTGAGATTCTCTTAAACCTCGCTCTTCCTCACGTAACCATATAGGTATGATGAATACAGGTGAAGAATGCATGAAGATATGCAAAGGGGAAATACGAAGGAGAATTAGAGATTGAAGTGTAATACACTATTTATGTATAAGACTTAAACACTTTTGTGTATATTTATATATGAATAAACCAAGAACGAGATTTTGAAATTATCAGAAAAACCCACAAGCATTATAAAATAATATCGCTTAGTGGTTTAAATTCATTGCTTAAAACTCATCAGAATGAGCGTAAAATGTAAGGTGTTATATTTATGGTATCAGAACTAGTTATTAAGACGGCTGTAATTCACTACCATGATCGGGGGTTCTCATTGTGTGAGAGTGGGACGAAGGTTGGCTCTTATCCTGACATGGTGTAGGGCTAGCTACCCTATTGTTGCCCTGACTGGAAGGGCTAACCAGGTGTATGGGCGCTTGTATGAAGCGCCAGTCTTTGGTCGAGAGGTGGGATCTAAAACTAGCGGCGAAGGCACCTTATGTAGTTCTATAGAGGGTCTGACCGGCAGTTAAACTGTGTGAAGTGTTGGAACTCTACATTTTTATATCAGAGCTAGTTATTAAGATTGTTGTAATTCACTATCTTGATCAAGGGTTCTCACTATGTGAGAGTGGGACAAAGCATTAGCTCTTACCCTAACACAATGTAGGTTCTATACACCCTATTATTGGCTAGGCTGGAGGGGCTGACCAGGTGTATGGATGCTTGTGTGAAGCGCCAGTCCTTGGTCGAGAGACGAGGCCTAAAACTAGTGGCTAAGGTACCTTATGTAGTTCCCCGAAGGGACTAACCAGCAGTTAAGCTATGTGAAGCGTCGAAACTGTACATTTTTGGTATCAGAGCTAGTTAATATGATGGCTGTAATTTGCCACTGTGATCGGGTGTTCTCACTATGTGAAAGTGGGACGAAGCGTTAGCTCTTACCCTGATAAGGAGTAAGGTCTAGCCACCCTATTGTTGCCTAGTAAGAGTAGCTGACTAGGTTTATAGGCGCTTGTATAAAATGACAGTCCTTGGTCGAGAGATAAGGCCTAAAACTAGCGGCTGAGGTACCTTATATAGTCCCCCAGAGGGGCTGACCATCACTTAAGTTATGTGAAGCACCAGAACTCTACATGTAATATCCTAAATTTTATTCACCAAAAATCTTTAAATATTTGATTATACTCAAAGGAAAAAAATGGTGAATTTTGGTGCACTTGAAGTAGCCAAATTGTTAGAAATAGTGACGAAGTGAAATTTTTTCGAGTAAGACATAAACCATAATTTTTTTCTTGACAAAGGCCTAATATTGAAGCACAAAATTAAGTATGGAAGAACACAATTTTTGGCCCAAAACACATTAAAAAATTTGGCCAAAGAGAAAGGGGAAGAAGAAAAATGGCAATTGGTTCAAAAATTCAAAAAATATAAGGGTAAAATAGTCATTTGGCTAAATAAATTGAAAGCCAATATTTTTCCCCTTTAAATAGGCACAAATTCGGTGAAAAAGAGACGAGGTAAGAGGAAATAATATTTTTCCAGATATCTTGCCATGTGGAAGATAAATATGCCATATGGAAAAATAAATAATAAAAAATGCATGACATGTGATAAATTGGAATAAATAATTATTATTTTAAGGAGGTGAAAGATGATATTTGTTTAAAGAGAGAGAGAGAGAGTTTGGCGAAGTAAGAGCAAGAAGGAAGATTGAAGAAGGCAAAATTAGGTAAATAGTAGTTGAAATTACTTGTTCTTGCCTTTAATCTCTTGTAAACCTCCCTAATCCTCATATTCTTCTTGAAAACATGTAAAGCAAGAAGAAAATTAAGGGAAAAGGAGAGAGGAAGGTGGCGGTTTTAGTGAGAGAAAGAAGAATAATTAAGGTATGCTTGAAAACTTGTCACCTCTTTTTAATTCATGATTGTTGTTGGTGATTTTGGTGGGTTATTGGCTTAAATTGTGTTGGATTTTTGATTTGGGATGCATAAACCCTAACAAGAGATGCTGTCCAATTTATCATTAATCATGTTCAAGAGTTGTTTAAGTGGTTAAACAAGTTATTAGAAGTGAAAAGATGTTTAGTTGAATAGAAATTGAAAAATCTTCAATTTTGGAAAAATTTCAGAATTTTTTAAAGCTGATTTTCGGGTGTTTGAACTGGGATGATTCCATTGTGCTTAGAATGGAAAATTGTGTAGGGTACATGTGGAAAATGGAGTTTGGAGGCTTTAGGGTGTGAAATGAAAATTTTACCTCTAAAACCCTAACTTTGTAGCTGTCAAGGGTGTTCTGGAAATGCAATGTGCATTTTTCAAAACTGAATTCAAAAATGGATTCTATACGCTAAATTGTGTAGGATTAGCTCATATTATAATTGTGTAGCTAGGCAATTAGAAAGGAGTCCATTTAGTAACTTTATCTCTCATATTCTATATGATCGTTAATATGCATTGTTTACTATGTTCTGTGCAATGACATGTGAATGGCGGTAAATCCTAGACCCTGATAGAAAAGCACAAGTACCTCGAGGGTCGGCAGGTACCCAGTCTAGGTAGGCCAATGTGAAGCCTGTGTGGTATAATTCCTAACTGGGTGTGGGAAAAGAACAGTACTACCCTAAGTGAAAAGCACAAGTACCATGAGGCAAGTGGAACCTAGCTAAGGTGAGTACGGACAAAACAACATCTGCTTCAGATCATTTTGGCAAGTAGGGGTCATAAAAGCATATAATCCTGAACATAGCATGCATTAAGGCTTATAGGGTACAAATAGTCATTTGTATTTGAATGCTGAGCAAAAAAGCATTGTGATCACTAATTAGCATGTAGGGACGAACGGCCATTTTGATACGGACAAAATCATCATTTGATCCTAAGCATTGTTTAACAGACATGTGTACAACATTGTTATTTGTTACATGAAATGTTGTATTGCATGTTTACCTTTCGTATTTTATATGATTAATAGCATGTTACTAATGAGATTCATTTGAATCTCACCCTTTCTATAATTCAACATTTATTTAGCCAAAAGAAGTGGTTCTAAGGGCAATGATGTGGTCACCGGCAACTAAGAGTTTTGGTTCAGAGAAAGTATTTATAGTTGGTTATCTGTGTCCTTTTTATGTACTTTAGGTTTTGTAATTTTCTATGTGTAAACTCTATGGGGATTTCCTGTAATGTAATCAAGAATTTTATATCAGTATAATTTTGCTATTTCTGTGTGCCTATTGAACGTGTAAACACTACAATAAATGTAAAATATTAAGGGTTTGACAAACAAGCCAGAAAATTTATGGAATATTGTGTAAGTAGTTAATTATACATACAATAAAGATTTAGGTTTATTTAAATGATTCTATTTTATAATAACTAATATTGCTGTAATTCTTTTTGTGATAGTGCACAATGACACAGGAGTAGCCAGAGTTGGTGCATTATATTGGTTGCGATGATTTTCTCAACATAATGCTTAAAGCTTTTGAGTATGATGGTTATTTTCGAGGTACTGGTTTTGTAGTCACCAAAACATTGTACTTCGGACCCTAAAAGTGACCAAACAAAAATGACTTTCTGCAACTAAAAAAGGAGAAGTGTGGCTACAAGCATCAAGTATAACAATTTAATGATCATATATGTTTGATGTAAGAGAAAAATGCATTATTGAAGGTTCAAATTGGTGTCGTACTGCAGTCTAGGCTAGTACCAAGTCTTGCATATGACAACATAAGTATGAGGGATAGTTGCCCTTCCACGCCTAAAGTCTCCATTCCTTTGGTGATTAATTTCCTCTCTAGTTAACTTTTTGTTACATTATAGATTAGTGTACCTGAATATATTAGTTATATTTTTTATAAGGCGAATCAACGTGCAAGTTACATGTCGATAAATCTTTCAAGCACACAGTTGTTATGGGCATAGCCTACAACACCGATAATGATACACTGTATAATTCACCATTGCCCATAAACACACTTCGAGTCAAGATTGACATATGCACAAATGAAGATGTCCTCCAACCAATCCCTTCTCAGGATGAAGAAACAATAGTGAAAGATGTTGTCAGTGGTTATGTTGCATGTCCAATAGGTCTGATTGAGCTATTTCAAAAGGTAGTTAATTTACAATTCTTTCTACTTTTTCTATACACTTCTATCTAAAACTACATGACTTAATTTCATGATTTTTGTAGGTTGACACTCGTCCTAAAGGAAAACAAATTGAAGAGCGTAGGAAGAACTCAAACTATTCAGCAACCAAACATAAGTCCTAACCCTCAACCATCAACTAAAGTAACAGAAAAATGGGCTCATATCACCAAAATTTGGCATCAATAGCACCAGATTTGATCTTCCAAGAAGGTCAAGAAATACCTTTCGATATCTATATATATCATACAGATATAACTGATCATGTCGATGGCAGTGTGCTGAATAAAGCGCTTAGTCGTAGATGGCTTAGTACGACGATCATCAACAGATGGATTATGTACTTTATCATCATAGTCTATTACTGTTATTATTATCCATCATTCAATTTTTTGGTTTTAATGACATTGTTTGTTTTCTATAAAGGCACTTATACTACGATATGTTACTGGGCAGGGAAATGGTGCATAGATTCGTATTTCTCAAACCACACCTCCTTGGCCAGCATAGGAGAAGTAATTTGGAAACACAATCTAACGATCTTAAGGACTACTTCATGTAGAGAGAAACCCCTAATATGCTCTTTATTGTGCCATACAATCCGGGGTAAATTATTTGTGACAGTATTTTAATGTATTTTTTTATTCTCACTTTTACCATAAACATTATTGTCGAAGTAAAATTTTTAAAATATTTTGGGACACATTGAATTTTGTTTGTTATCTATCCATCGATAGCTAGAGGCCTTTGCATTTTCTATTTGGATCCTCTAAAGGCTGGTTATCTAGAGAACCAGTCTAATATGATGATTATAATCAATAAGTAAGTGTATGGGTATATGTGTAAATATTTGCATGTATGATTATTGATGAATAACCAAACTTAATCGGTCACTACTTGTTTTGTTAGTAAATTAACTACCTATAGAAGACATATTAGATTAAGCTATTTTAAAAGCCTTGACCCAGTCAATGCCTATACCTAGAGGAAGATTGCGGTACTTATATATGAATTTACTTAAATTTTGTTATTAAAAAATTTTTCTTCAAAAATTGGCTTAACTATTTTATTGTATTGTTGCGTGCCCATTCCAATTAAACAATAATGATTACGATTATTACATTATAGAATTTATGAAAGATGTAGTTACTCATCATCAAAATTATGTTCTTGTGAAAGTAAGTTCTTTTACTTGCAGTTCATACTGTGTTTTAAATTTAATTGACAAGTGTCTAAGTTAATTGATTTGTAGTGATTTTAATTCATTCTGTGCATGATTTTTATATAGTATTATGATGATCAACATTGTGCCCAATTGACTGACCAACAAGTGGATAAAATCATTGAGGAATGGTGTCAATATATGATCAGGAAATTAGCTAATATTTAGGCACATACATAGGTTATTTCTTGCCTATTCTTGTGTTGTTTATTCACTTAAAATTACTTGTACATTACAATTGTTACCTTGTAATTACATACATTTAGTACTAGTTTTATGAATTGTTATATATTATTTCATTCTGATTTGGTTTGCTTTTTTGCTCTCTATTTATATTGTAAATTATATTGTTATGGATTTGAATTTGTAAATATTTCAGGAAAAGGAAACAATTAGGTAAAATTATGGGAAAAGCAATCCCCACCTTCATGGCACTTCCCTTAAAAGGGCCATAGGAAGTCCCAAACTTCTTATGCGCTTCCCCCGGGAAGTGCCATAAGAGGTTCCTGCTTACTTCCCAGTGGAAGAGCCATAGGAAGTGCCTAAACACTTAAAAAAAAAGCACAAGCTATGGTGCAGTCAAAGATTGAACAAGGGCTATAGCTTACTTTTATAGTGCTAGAAGCTATGACGTTTTCCAAACACCATAGTAATAATAAAAATAAGCGTTATTTATTGTGTTTTTTTATAGTTATGTATGAAGAGACACAATTACATGTCTATAGTTATATTATTACAAATATAGGTCAACAGTTGCCACTGATTCTTCCCACAAAACTTAGATTGTCTTGATCTATCCCAGATTGTATGGTAACTCATTGTGGAAGGTATTGTTCTATTATATACAGGTGAGTCTAACTAGCTCAGAAGCACTCACTTGAAGAGTCTAACATCCATACATCACGGTTATTATATAAAAGTTTTCATGTATTATAAAAGTTCATGGTTCTTACTTACAAACCGTTTTTTATGTTACTAAATAAATAATGATCGTCGATGTGAGACCGTTATATATTATTATTAAATATCATGGTTCTTATGAAAAAACCATTATGTATATTAGTGAATAAATAATGGTTATTTACATGAGACTGTTATATATTAACAGTTGTTTATGTGAGCCGGTTTTTTATTATGTCTGCATCACGCATATTATTGCCTCACCAAGTCTCAAACATGTTGGGTGTTATATTAAAACCACTATAATAAGTACTGAATAAATCACAATTCGAAAGTGTTGTGTATCTACACTAAGCATATATAGCATCTGCATATATGACGATTCATAACGGTGATTTATGGTTGATAATAACAGTGATATATCATATCCTATCTATTTAAGACATATCACACTATCGCTCAATCTCTCAATTATCTCAATCTTCTTTTTGCTAGAACTCAATTATCTATCAATGAAATAACATATAATTTTAATTTAAACACATTTAAGACCTTATCATACCTTTCCATAAAAAAATACTTAATCATATCGGATAATGGATTAAATCCTAATTAACTCTTTTTTTCCCAGAAAATCGTAATTTAATTCATAAATAGGATTTAAATTCAAACATATTAAATTAAACCATACGATGATTTTGCTAGCCAAATATATTTAATTATGTAAAAATAAGTATATGACCATATTAAATTTTCTTTGTTTTCCAGCAATAACCTTATTAAATATTTTTGTCCATTTTTTTATATGATGTCGTGTAATAATTACTAAAATAGTTATCTCTTTATATTAATTTCTTCTTGTGAGACCTATTGATAAAGACTTGATGGGGATTAATCATTTGTTCATAGACATGTAATAGGATCCAAAAAAGTGTGGGATATTAGGTGGCCTAAAAGTGTTATAAGAACAAACTTCTTAATAGATTTCAAATCTACCAATTTGAGTACTTTGGTGACAGATTGATGGAAGAATGAAAGCCTCTTGAAGTTTTTACTGTCAAAATGTAGAGTGTTAAGGGAATGCCAAAGTGGTCCCCAACTCTTGGACAAGTAGCAATTGTGTCTTCTGGTTACTTTAGTTTTGTTATCAACTGTGCCAATTACTTCTTTCGAAGGAAATTAAGAAGTGAGTAAGAAGAGAGAATAGATTACGTACCTTGTTACAACATATCACCACATAAGAGAAATACGGAGTGAATAAGAAAGCCAAAAAACTCAATGGCAAGGGCAAGTAACAATTTGCTCACTCCTTGCTTGCCTTCTGAGGAAGTCAATTGTTGATTAATTTTCTAATATAAGGTTACTTATACCTCAAACCTCAATTCTCTTTAAGCAATGAATGTTGATTTATCTTTGTTCATTTAATTAGGAAGCTTTCTTATTTCTTAATCAAATAGTCTAACCCATCAATAGTGAACCTGGATTCAAAATCTTATTTTGTAAATGAAGCAAGGTTGAAGGTTATTATGTTTGGAGTGACAAGCTAATGAGTGTTCTTGTAATACCTCATTTTTCACCAATACATTTATGTGTATATTTGAAATATATTTAATAAAATAAAATGGTGAAAAATGATGAGAATGTAGTTATGAGAATTTATGGAAAATATTCCAATTGCCGGTTACGGGTAAATTAGCCGAATAAGGGTATAAAAAGGCAATAAATGTGCCAATAAAGGACTATTATGATAACCAAAATTTAATAAATTTAATGACATGGTTAATGGCCTCATTTAAGTGTCAAAAAGGGGTTGAATCGAAGAAATAGGCAAAAAGTGATTTATTTCGGTAAATAATAAAATGCAGGGGGAAAACGGTAATTTTGCTGAAAAGTGGAAAATAATAATTTTTCCCTCACATTCCTAATAATTTGAGTTAAATAGGAATTAAAAAGATCAAAATGACTACTTGATCATTAATAAACCAATTTTGGGGAATTATGGTCAAAAATGGTCAAATAGTAAAAAAGTCAATGACTTGGTCAACAAGCTACATGTTGGCATAATGGGATAATTGAAGAATCAATACTTCCCTCTTATTCTCATGTGATTTTTGGCTGGAATGAGGGAGTATGGAGGGAAATGGAATTAATTAAGAAATAATGCAATTTTGGTCCAATCAAAAGGTGCCACTTGTCAAGTTGATTAAACCATTGCATTATATGACTAAATCATCATTCTCATCAGCTCATTTCACACGATCAAACAAACTTAAAGAGCTGAAGAGTGAGCTTGAGAATGAGAACTCAAAGGAAGAGAAAAGAGAAGCAAGGGTTTGACACAAGATCAAGGTAAGAGGCTATACCTTTTGTCTAAAGCTTCATAAATCCTCTATGATCTCTCCTCTTCATCTTCATACCATTAAACTCTATGGTGTGCAGCTAAATCAAACGCAAAAGGAGAGAGAGAAAAAACGTACAGGAGAAAGAAAGTGAAGGAAATCAAGGGGTAACTTTCCAAATATGTTCCTCTTGCTTAATTGTTGTTAGTAGGGTGGTTTAGGACTTGATAATGGTTTATTTGGTGAGAGATAATTAAGAAAAACCAAAGAGAACATAATGTAGAAATTCCCCTAAATCAAGTCCAATGAATGCCTAATCAATTAATATTGTGAGGATAAGTAGAAAGAAGATGATTAGCCTAAAGAAAACGGGATTCCGACACAACTTTTCTGGGAATTTATTTTCCCTTCATTGTGTTGGACTGAGAAAATGAGTGGGAATTTGACCGATTCGATGCTTCCATTGTATTCAGGAGGTTGAATTGTGTAGGGTCTATGTTAACCCTGAAGTGAGAGAAGGCCTAGAGAGCGAAATGACAAAATTGCCCTTTTCTAAGCCTTGTTTGAGGGCTGTCAAGGGTATTTTAGTCATTTGGGCTTGAATTTGGCCAATTCGAGATTGGAAATGGATTCTACATGTGAAAATGTATAGGAATGGCCTAAATCACGATTTTGGGAAAAATGTTGATAATAAGGACCTAAGGGATATTTTAGTAATTTGGCACCAATAGGCTAAATTTACCAATTAAATAAGTTTGGAAAGATATACAGATGAGTAATAACTCATTTGTGATGTTTGGAAATTTCAAGACTTGACAACCGATTTGGCCTCGGTAGCTGTTGCCCGAGCTTGAATCAAGGGGGAAAGGTTGTATAAAGTAGCAACCAGGTAGTAACCGTCTTCATATAACATGACATGCATATGTATTGTTTGTTATCACCATCAAAATGTCTAACATGTTTAGATTGAGCAGAGTGAACACCCAGGGCCTATCGAAGGTCGAGTTGACTCTCAAGCGAAATGTTCATAATTGCATGAGTGGGACCCGGGGCCTGTCTTTTCACGGGTACCCCTCAGGGCCAAGAGAACCTGTTAAGCGCGTTGTTGGTTATGAAGTCGCATTGTATGTGTTGTGCACAGGCACCCTTCGGGGCTAAGAACCCGTCTAGCGCGAAGTCAGTTTATGAATTGTATGTTTACAATGAATAATGTTTGATGATTTTGTTGATGATTGTGTGAGTAAAGCATACTTGTGTGTGTTATCTTATATGCTTAATGACGTTACTACTGAGATTCCCATAAATCTCATTCTTTTCCCAAATAAATCTCCAATACAGGGAGGGAGCTCACAGGGCAAAGAGAAGGTAAATGATGATGAGCCGAGGCCAAGCGGCGGAAGAGCTTAGTTTAGGTTGTCAATTCCTATTATGTATTTTAGGACTTTTATGAGTTTTGGGTTTTGTAATGAAGTGAAGTAAAGAGAGATTATAAGTGTTGTAGTATAAATTGTGTATGAATGTGAATATTTATATCCAGGAAAGGCATTGTTTAAAGTTCTAGCAATTTTATAACTCTGATGTTGATATTCGGTGAGTATTAGCTAATTAGTAGTCTACCGTAGTGTTTGGAAAATAAGGTATTACAGTTCTTATATAGGTTCTATAAGTTTACAGCTAATTTTTTAGTTTTATTTTGCTTTTAAATCATATAACTTATCTCATATTGATGGTCACGGAACATTGCTTTTGAGTGAAAAATTCCTGAATATATTTTCCTCTTGCCTTAAATAATTATGAGTCTAAATTGATGATAGAGCTCAAAATTGTTGCATATACCACACAAGTGTTTTGTGGTAATAGCTAAGCAATATACCTATATATACACAGTAGAAGAAAAGCATATTCTATTTAATTTTTAGACCTAAACAAACACTACTACAAAAAACACGATAGGCGGCGTTTTTTAAAAAAAATGTTATGGCGTTTTACAAACGGCACAACATCGAGTGCAATAAGAAGAACCTATGGTGCTTGTTGAATTTAAAAAATGCAAGAACATTGTATTTATTTTTTAAATTTTTTTAAAGAAAATTTGACCTCTTACGACATTTTAAAGCACCGGGGGAGGTGAGGAGGAAGCGCCATGAAAGCCTCTCACATCGCTTTCTTGGAAGAGCCGGATGAGGTGCTAAGTTGGCACCTCCTCCGGCGCTTCCAAGAAAGCGCCGTGAGAGGGTGGCAAACCCTCTCACGGCGCTTCCAAAGGAAGCGCTATGAGAGTTCCAACCCCTCTCACGACACTTTCTAAAGAAACGCCGTAAGAAGTTTTTTTTAACCTCCCCTTTTTTTTTGCCTTTTCCATCCCAATTTATTTCATATAATAACCACTCAGAGATCAATATACAATGCTAATACAAATAAAAAAGTAAATCAAATCAATACTAAAATATCATGCATC
Source organism: Albizia julibrissin (assembly GCA_037074505.1). Classification (NCBI taxonomy): domain Eukaryota; kingdom Viridiplantae; phylum Streptophyta; class Magnoliopsida; order Fabales; family Fabaceae; genus Albizia; species Albizia julibrissin. The sequence continues at coordinate 34,739,765 of CM073487.1, forward strand.
GATCAATTAATAAAATCAGTGCTAAATATATATCTAACTACAACATATAATATGCTACAGATCAGAGAAACTAAAACAAGTGGACAAGAAATTTGTAATTAAGTCAAAATGTGTATATTTAGGGAGGTGGTATTTGCAATTGGCTGACCATGTATTCACACCATTCATTAATGATGTTATCCACTTGATAGTCTGTTAACTGGTCATACCGTTCATCTTCATAATACTACATAAATATCACATAACAAATTAAAATCACTATAAAACAATTAACTAGAAATCAAAACAGATATATATTCTAGTAATCAAAATGATTAATCTTTAGGTAATTGAAACAGCTAGAAGCCAAAATAGAGATCTATTCTTGTAATAAAAATATATATGAAGGAAACAAAACACAAACCAACAGTAAAAGAGAAACCTAAAAAAATTTTGAAGTAGTTAAACTAAGAACGCAACGTCACATATATTTAAAAAAATGTCAATCTTAAGTTAATTCAAAGAACAGTATATAAACTATATACATATAATTAAGTAGAAGTACTCACTTTTAGGGGAACATAATTTAGATCATGAGTAACTACATCTTTCATATATTTCATAACGTAGTAACCACAATCATTATTATTTGGCTAGAATGGACACTGCAACAATACAAAATAATAGTTAGCCATTGTTTAAAGAAAAATTTGTGAATAAAAATATTTTAGTAAATTCATATACTTTAATCTTCCTCCAAGCCACAGTGTTGTCATTGTGTTTAATAGGATAGGACAATCCAACATTGTTCCTATATACGGCCAATGCACTAACAAAAGAAGTAATGAGTGATTAAGTTTGGTTTTATTCAATAATCACACACACAAATAATTACCGTATACACCTATACGCTTACCCATTAATCATAATGACCATATCTATGCGATTTAATGGATAACCAGTCTTTATAGGATCTAAATAATAAATGCAGGGCGCTGAGGCTATGGCAGGCTGGATGACAAGTAAAACCCAATGTTGCTTAAAATATTTTGAACATTTTACTTTGGCAATAATGTTATTATGATAAAAGTTAATGAATAATAAGAGATATGGATAATAGTGTCGCAAATAACTTACCCCACATTGTATGGTATAATAAACATCTTAGTAGGGGATGCTTTGCGCATGAATCGGTCCTTAAGAGTATGGGTTTTTGTGTCCGAAGTAGTCCCCGTATAGTGGCCAACGATGTGTGGATTGATAAATACAAATCTATTCACCCTTTACGTGCCCACTAACATATCGTGGTATAAGTGCCTTTATGAAAATAAACAGTGTTATTAACACCAAAAACATGAATGATGAATAATAATCACAGTAACAGATGCTGATCATAAAGTACCTAACATATATGTTCATAGTCGTCGTACCGGCCCATGTACGATCAAGTACTTCAAACATGATATCAATATCAATATGATCAAATGTACTTGTATAATAGATTTCCTCATCGAAAATTATTTCATGACCTCCTCGAGAGTTGATATCTGGTGCCATTAACCTCAATTGTTGTTGATATAAGGCTATTTGTTTGCCGCTTCTATTACTGGTTTAGGGGTGTGACTTCTGTTGTGTTGGTAAATAGTCTGAGTTCTTCTCACTTCCTTCAACCCGTTTTCCTTTAGAACCAGCAACCTACAAAAATCATGAAAATAAATCTTGTAGTTTTAGATGAAAGTAACTAGAAGAAGTTAATGAATTGTAAATTAAATACCTTGTTGACTGGCTCTATCAGACTTACTGGCCACGCAACATAGCCACCGATAACATCTCTCACCATTGTCTCTTCATCCTGAGAAGGGATTGGTAAGGGGGCATCATTACATGTGCATATGTCAACCCTTACTCAGACTATATTCGGGGGTAACGGTGAGTTATGAAGTGTATCATAGCCGGTATTATAGGCCACGCCTATAGCAACCGCGTTCTTGAAAGAATCATCGATGTGCAACTTGCATTTTGATTCGCCCTATTAAAAATAAATTTAATTAATATATAAAGGTTAAGTAATTTATAATATAACAATCAGTTTAACTAGAGAAGAAATTAATTATCAAAGGAATGGGGACTTTAGGTGTAGAGTGGTAACTCTTTCTAATACTACTGCTGTCACACATTGGACTTGGTACCGACCTAGATTGCATTAAGGCATCAATTTGAGTTTTCAAAAACGCATTTTGCTCTTGCAGCAAGCGCACATGATCATTAAATTGTTCGACTTATGACTCGTAGTGACTAATCTTCTGTTCTACCTCTTGTTTGTAGCCACTCATCTGCTGGTCTAGTTGCTGCTTGTAGGCAGAAATCTCCTTCTTTAGTTGACGAATGTTGGGTCACTTTTAGGAGTCAAAGTAAGATGTTTGGGTGACTCCAAAACCAGTACCTCGAAGCTGACCACCATACTCAGGAGCTTCAAGCGCTCTACTGAGCAAGTCATTAAGACCAATATAGTTCCCCAAGTCCAGCTGTTCTTGCGTCATTGTGCGCTGTCACAAAAAAGAAGTACAACATTATTAGTTAATGTATTATATAATTATTTAAGTAGAGCTAAATCTTTATATATATATGTATGTATGTATATATATATAATCCGCTACTGACACAATAATCCGCAACTGCTCTGGCTTGCTCACTGGGAATGTCGCCCTTACTATTTGTGCAGCCAGCCACAAACAAATCATGTCGTGGTAAACGTGTGACATTAGATTGGGACTCTTTTATCTGCATGTGAAAGTTAGTTGTAGTTAAAGCTTAGTCATAGAAGTGATATTTGTAATAATAAATAATGATTAGCTTTCTTACTAATTGTTGTTTGAGTACTGCATATGATACCGCTCCTTTCATGTACCGGTATGGCATGTTAGACGCGCTATCCCGGTTATGCTCACTTCTTTCCTGTTTAGATATAAATCAATCATATGGATAAATGTAAGTTACAAATAATACATTACAAGTACTTTTGTAAAAGTAAATATTTTGTTATCATAAATTGAGGTGTAGTTTGTGAGATCACGAACTCATTCCAATGCTCTTATGTTATGATTCCATCATACAATTCTGGTGATGTATGGTTGATATTACCATTATTATCTTGCAAGTAGAATCTAACAAGGTCATAACAAAAATGACGGAGAATTCGACCGCATTTTTGCAGCACGTATTTGTCTCTATCTTTTTCGATATTGAAACAAGACCGTAACAAAAAAATAAGTCGTTACTTGTTAGATTGTAATCTCATGAAAGTAAATAATAAGAGATATAGATAATACTGTTTACCTTAATTGTACCCAAGATGATATCCGCGTGGTGTTTCTTGGCCTGTCTCCAATCTGAAAATGTAATTGGGACTCTTTCTCTAACCACAATCCCAATGAACAAAATAAATATGCTGGCATTGGGCCCGATTGGGTTTTCGTTCTCATTCCATTCAAGGTCTAACCTCATGCCCTTACTCCTGAGCTTGATAAGTTTTTTCGATATTGTCCTTCCTCGGGCTACGTCAGCCTCGAATACGGCCTGTGCCGCGGCCTGACCCTGATCATCATTAGCAGCAACCTCATCCACATTTGGGGGATCCATTTTCCTACAAGTTAAATAAACCAAATGAAACATCAATGCATAGTGACAATCATGATAATGAAAGTAAATTAGTCTAATCAATACATGTAATAAAACATACAAGGTCAAAGAATAAGTCATTCGTTATCATCTTTTCCTCTTTCTTGTTTGAGTTAAAGTCCAAGTCCCCTCGTCATGGTCATGTCTCATATATAATAGTTCATCTTCATTTTCTTCTTCATCTATATCAATATACTTTGACCACAACATCTTAAAAGAAAGATCATCCTTGGGAATATTCAAGAGATCATCACTTTCAGCATCAACTTGTTCTTGATGATTCTTGTTCGATGGAAGCACAATGGACCAATTCTTCTTAGCAGGATATGCAATATAAAACACTTCTTCGGCCTGCGATACTAAAATGAAAGGATCGTCTTTATACCAAACTTTAGAAAGGTCCACTTGAATGAACCCTAACTCATCTATACGTAATCCACTGTTGTTGTTTACCTATTTATATTTTAACATAGGGACCCTAAAGACAGTGTAATCTAACTCCCATATTCGTTCAATAACACCAAAATATGACATTGGTGCATAGATGAGGTGTATGTCTCTAGCACTGGCTCTATGCCAAGAATTAGCAACAAGTGTTACCCTACTGTTTTGCATCATGCTCTTTGTATCATGTTCATGTGTGTAGAATGTGTAACCGTTGATTGCATAACTATTGAAAGACAACACATTAAAGCTTGGGCCATTCAATAACCATCTCAAGTATTCAAACACTGAATCAGGATTCCTCTCCACCTCATCATTAATACGCCTTTGTAACTAACTTGGGAAATGACTGTTGTGCTCTTTTGTTATAAAATTTTCATTCCTATCACCATGCACCGACCGAAAAGCATCCTTGTGTTTTTCAACTTATGGTTCAACCTCATCATTGTTATATAGCACATACAAGTGAGCTTGCTCCCATTCTGTCAATGATTTCCTAATTACATCCTTCCCACTTGTTCCTTTCCCTGATGTTAGCCTATAGTGGCGAGACTTAGGGATCCCTACAGGGTCAACATTTGATAGAAAATCAGCACAGAAGTCACTTGCTTCTTCAACCATGTAACACTCAGCTATACAACCCTCTGGTCGATATCTGTTTTTCACATACCCTTTTAAAATTTTCATAAACTGCTTATTCGGGTACATCCATCTCAGGTAGACTGGACCGCACAGTTGAACCTCTTTCACTAAGTGTACAGTTAGATGGACTATAATGTCAAAAAATGAAGGTGGAAAATACATTTCAAGTTCACACAGCGTACAAACAATCAGCCTTTACAAATCTAGTAACTTCGTTGAATCAACCATTTACTACAAATCAGCTTGAAGAACAAGCAAAGTTTGGTAATGGCATTCCTTACTTTTTTGGGTAAGATTGACTGTATACTAACAGGTACAAAATTCTGCATGAGCACATGACAATCATGAGATTTTAGGTTCTTCAGCTTCAACTCTTTCACTGATACAAGATTGCTTATATTCGAAGAATAACCCTCTGGAACTTTGATTCCTGCAAGAAACTCACAAAAGAACTTCTTCTCTTTCTTCGATAGAGTATAAGCAGCTGGTGGAAGATAAGTGCGGTTTCCTTGCTCAACCGGTGCCAACTCTTCTCTAATACCCAATTTGACCAAATCCAATCTAGCATTAACAATGTCCTTGGTTTTTCCTTGAATATTAAGTAATATGCCGATTAGACTATCACATATATTTTTTTCTATGTGCATCACGTCAAGGAAATGTCTCACATATAAGGACTTCCAATATGGAAGTTCAAAGAAAATAGACTTCTTCTTTCAGCCGGTTGTACTGATTTGTTTCACGAAAGGCTTGCCGAAATTGTTATCCAAGTGTCTAACCTTCTCAAATACCTGAGTACCAGTCAATATCTTTAGTGGGCTACCTTCTTCTGAACCACCATTGAAAGCCTTTTTCCACTTCCTCCAATGATGGTTTGATGGTAAGAATCTTTAATGTCCCATATAGACATTTTTCCTACAGTGATCTAGTCACACTGAATGAGTGTTATCTTCACATATAGGGCACGCATAATATCCTTTGACGCTATATTCGGAAAAATTACCATAAGCATGGAAATCATTTTTTGTGCCAAACAACGTGGCTTTCAAAGTGAAACTTTCTTCCATATTCCCATCATACACATTAACGCCTTCCCCCCAAAGCAACTTTAAGTCATCAATTAAAGGAGCCAAGTATACATCTATATCATTCCCAGGTTACCTTGGTCCAGAAATTAACATGGACAACATCATAAACTTATGTTTCATGATCAAGTGTGGAGGAAGGTTATAAGTCATCAAGATCATCGGCCACGTACTGTGTGTACTACTTTGAACCCCGTGGGGATTCATTCCATCAGTTGAAAGTGTAAGGCGTAAGTTCCTTTCCTCACATACGAAGTCAGGATAGTCATGATCAAATTTTTTCCATTGAGGGGCATCTGCAAGATGCCTAAAGTTTGTGCCTTCAATCCGTTCATCTGCATGCCACGTCAACAACTTAGTAATCTTTAGAGTACTGTACAATCGCTTAAATCTCATAATAATAGGAAAATACCATACAACCTTCGACGGACTTCTCCCTTTCTTCTTCCCATATAGAGATGCATTACATTTAGGGCACTTCTCTAACGTTGCATACTGGTTATGAAATAATATGCAATCATTAGGGCATGCATGGATCTTCTCAAAACCCATGCTAGTTGTTGAGCAAAGAATTATTTTTACCTTGTACATCTTGGTAGGAAGTACATTTTCTTCTGGGAGCATATCTTGCACAAGTTCAAGAAGTGCGGTGAAACCAGAATCGCTCAAGCCATAGCGTGCTTTAAAATTGTACAATTTTAACACTACTAGCAATCTTGTATATTTAGTGCATCCAGGATATAATGGTTTATCTGCATCACCTTTCAGCTTTTCAAATTCTTTAGGACAGTTATCAAGACCACCTTTAACCGCATTTAGCATTTCTTAAAGGCCATTGTCCTTATCACACATGCTTGTTGGGTCAGACTCATCATTCAAAGCACCGGTTGTGCTATGAACTCTAGCACTACTTGCATCATCCATCTCACCATGTCTTGTCCATCGTTTATATGATTGATCAATTCCATGATAGACTAAATGATCTAGCAGATCATGTGGACTAATCCGCTTTCCATAGCAACAAGATAAGCAAGGACATAAGATTTTGTTAGGCTCATTTGTGTGCTCTCTTACAAATCTAATAAATTCTTTCACACCATCTATATATTCTCTTGAGCGTCAATCGGAAGACATCCATTTTCGATCTATCTATATATACCTTAAATATATTTTTATGAGTGGTTAGTTGCATGTCTAATGTAGTTAGTTATTAATTACTTTATTTTTATCTTTTCCTATTTAATTCAAAAAATTTAACATCATAACATCCTAAAATTAAATTTCAATTTTTCCAAAAAATAAGTACACATTAATTCTATAAGTCATACATAATCAACCAAATATTAATCCAGTAGTATTATATTTATAATTAAGAAATTAAAAGTATATATACTTAGTATGAACTTAATTGAAAGGACTACTACATATAAACTTTAACCAGATTTAAATTACATCCAATCAATTCAAACGTTATAATAACCACAGAGAACAAAACACAACATATAACATATACACGGTTTAATTTGCAACTATTTTAATTTGCCTTTCCACTCTCTCCTTTCTCCCGCAGTCCACCTAATTTCTCTTTTCTATTATATTTTACCTTTTTTTCACCAAAAGTATTATTTATTAAAGAATTCCATATTTAAGTTATGTTGTTCATGTATCAGTTATACATGTTTTTCAAACTATTGAGATTTAGCATAAATTTCAACTGAAAAGGAAAAAAATCCATAAATTTTTTAGGGGAAAAAGGCACTTACAAGAAAAAAAAGGCTGCACGTGGCGACAAGAGTTGAAATCAACACGTGGGACCAAAGAACTGCGACCGAAATGGTGACCAATAGTGAACAGATCCACAGTGAGAGATCAGAGGAGACAAGAATAAAGAAAGTGAAAGGTGGGGGACCAAAAAAGCTTCTGATATGTTTTGCACACAGTCAAATAGAATAATGGAGACGTACGGGAGAAAGTGAAAAAATACGAAGTTATAAAATGACAACTCCCGCGCTAATTTTTGGCTTTCTATGGCGTTTTTAAAAAAACGTCGGCCAAGGTATATCTTTCTATGGCGTTTTTAAAAAAAACGTTAGCCAAGGTATATCTTTTTATGGCGTTTTTAAAAAAAACGCCGGCCAAGGTATATCTTTCTTGCGTAGTTTCATCATAAAGCTCCGTCCAAACCCACACATTTTAAAAAATAAAAAAACATAGTTTCATCATAAAGCTCCGTCCAAACCCACACATAGTCCAAACCCACACATTTTAAAAAAACATAAAAAGCATATAAAAAACGGCGTTTCATCATAAAGTGCCATCCAAAACCATATATTTATAAAAAAAACATAAAAAGAATTACTATAAAAATATGAAAAAAAATAAAAGGCATCGTTAATATAACATCATCTAAAACAGAACATTGAATAATAAATTAGTAACACTGTTAAAAGTGGAAGTATATTTAACCAAAGAAGAGACAAAACATAAAATAATTAAGCATATCTAAATGATTTTTCCAACGTTTTGAGATAAAGAAAGACAAATAAACAAAAAAATTTAGTAAGGATTAAAAAGAGAAATTATAAGGAAGCTTACCTACAGATGGAGAAAAGAGGAAGAAGAGAGGAAGCTAGCTCTCAAAGCAAACTGAAATCATTCCTAAACTCTGCAAAATGAATATGGCAACCAAAATGAAAAGAGAACCAAGATATAGAACAAAAGCACTGACAGAAAAAGAAAAGTTGAAAAGACAAGAGAACATATCGACAGTGAGAGAAAGAGGGGAAAAAATTCAACCCTTGGCCGACACTTTTAGATAAGCGACGGCCAAGGTAAAAACCTTGGCCGGCACTTTCTTAAAAGGCCTTGGCCGGCGCTTCGATGAAGCGCTGGACAAGGCACGCCTAGGCCGGCGGTTCCTATGATGCAAGAAGCGCCGGCCTAAGGTGTTTTTTTATTATTTATTTTTTTAACTAATTAAGTTCAACTTGTACGCTAGAGTCCAATATGAAATTTTATTTAGGTACGTCTTTTTTAGCCACTTTTATTAATTTTGTTTTTTAAACATTTATTAGCATTTAAAATAAAGAAGTAGTATTGGACCATTTATGACGTTTTAGATTAAAACGCCATAGCTGATTTACTTTGTATAAAAAAAAGAAAAAATGTCTTGTATGACCTTTTTACAGGAAGCGTCGTAGCACCTCAACTCTATCTCCCGACGCTTATAATAAAAAATGCTATAAGTTATTTTTTTTAAAAAAAATAAAACAGTTACCTACGGCGTTTTTTTAAAAAACGTCGTTAAAGGTGCGCCACTAAACGCCTCTTTTGTAGTAGTGAAATAAAAAATTATGAGAGGTCAAACTTTGGGGAAAATTGGGAGATAGCTGACCATACTAATCCACCCATTTTGAATTAAATAATAAATTTTCAGACAGGTTAAATTGTAAAATGTTGGAATATCATATATAATCATCCAAAAAAAATCATACTGCTTGGACATTATGCCCCAAATAGTTGAATATACAAATGGATAATAAATCCTATAACTGGTACCATATCTCAACTCAAAACTTAATGCAAGTAATTAATAAACATGTAAATCAAAGTGTTAATAAATCATAAATACAAGCATTTGTTCTTTCGCCTGGCTACAACTCTTAGAGCTTTTGGGCTTTGCTGCTAATTTTTTGAGCATTTCAAGCTTAGCTTCACTTAGATAAGCATTACTTCTAATAATGGTAAGAATCCTCAAAATCATACTACTTCATTAAATCAATACTTATCATATTACAGGTGCTTAATTAAGGATTAAATCAAGATTAAAAAATTACTTTTGCATCAGAGCATTAAATGCAACGAGTTCAAACGCTTCACATTTTCTTAACGGCTAAGTCACAAGACACAGAGTAATCTAACAGAACCAATGGCTAGAAGCAAAGATCATACACTCTAACGGCTATAATTAAAGTACAATGGTTTTTAAACATTCTCACTATAAATATAAGAGCATTGAAGATGGAGAAACAACCAACAATATGCATTTACTATTACATTCGTTTTGCTAAGTCTCAAAGCTCAATCTCTATGTTGTTGGGATTCATACACGCAGCGGAAAAATTAACCGTTTAAAAACCTCGAATCCCAATCACGGATCTATCAAAGACGTTTAAATCGAGTAGTTAGAATAGTACCTTTATGTTTTTCGTGCTTTCGATCTCTAGGAGTCAACACCTCTGGTCGCCTCCCTCTACCGGTATCCACACGAACAAGACCCAATGCGGCAGCGTGCTAGCGCCTCCAAGATGCCTCTCTAGGGTTTCTCGCGGCTCTCCAAGTTCTCCGTACAGCCTAGGGTTCTCTAGCCCTTCGAATTTTATGTCTCATGTAGGCCGTATTGGAATCTCAAAATTAATCTTAATTAATTTGAAATTCAAATTAAATCAAATAAATCTGACTTGATTAAATCTGTCAAAAAGATTTAATTTATCATATTCATTTAATCTAATTAAAGAGCCAATAGATTTAATTTATCTTTATAAATTAAATCTAAGATATGATATATGTATTAGTTTTAATTATTTAATTTATCAAATAAATTAAATATAAAACTAACATCTTATAATAATATTATAATCTATATATATTATTATTTTTAGAATTTATATATATATATATATATATATATAATTCATCCACCCTAGGTCAAATATTGTATTCATTGAATCTTAGACACATCTTAGATTCAATGAATCTGGACATCATAGCTCCTGTTGGGCTATTCTTGTGTGCGACCCTGTAGGCCCACATGAAGTTGGCAGTGGGCCAAAAACTATTCTAGCCCACAAGTCGCAAGCGGCCTCTAGCAAGACATTGCGACTACCCAATTCACATGAGGATCGATGATACGATGCAACCTTTTATACAACCATGTCACGTCCCCTTTTGTCACACGATATTTTGGTCAAGGATGAGGCATGGACAACGTCATCCTCCTGTTCCTGACCACCACTTTCCCGATTCCTGAGTAGCCTGAAATTAGAAATGGAAACTCCTTCCCATTACAGTATGGCCATACATTTCTCAGACTCACTCATCGAGGGGCCCAGTAATATCTCTCACTAATGTGAGGGACAAATTCCATCTTGACCACTCACATTCCTCTTCATGAAAACTCCTAAGCCCGATTATAGCCTTTATCATCACCCGGTCAAAGGTGACTTTTGACTAGGTCAAAACTTAGCAAGTTTCATGCAGGAATCTATGATGATCTCAGGTCAGAGGGCACTGTCACATGATTATATGTATGAGATAAGCTTATGACTTAATCCATGCAACTTTCTCACAGCGGGTCGGTCCAGCACCTTATACTCCTACAAGTGCCTAAGACTTTGATTTGTATCTCTATACCTCATCAAAGTCATACTGGTCTTATTTCATCTTTGCTCCCGCATAGACAATTGACCAGGGACATTTAGGATAATCTTTATAGTTCATCCAAGGATACAATTATCATAATAAACATGCAAATGATATGATAACAATAAGGAGAAATTCTTAAATAACAATAATGTTTAAGGTACAATGATTGGCCCTTAGGGCACAATTTCCAACATATGTGAGTTTATAGTTCAGTAATAATTTATTTTAGTCTTATTTGAGAATATATTTAAGTATTTATTTTGATTGTGATACTTAAGGTAGAGGGACTTTGAGTGGGCATTGATTGTAAAGTGTAAGAGGGAGTAAGTGTCTTTTGAAGAAGAACTTGCCTGTACTAAGGCACAAAGGCCCTGTGAATCTGGGAATGAAAGTGGAAATCACTGAAAGGATTTCTAGGGACTGGACATAGGTTAAGTGGATTAGACCGAACCAGTATAAATTTCTTGTGTTCACCTTCGGTGATATCTCTCTAACTCTTTTCTTTTTACTTAATTTGTGTTGAAGTTTAAAATTCTTAAAATAATCCAATTCACCTCCTTTTGTATGAAAGGCTTGAAGCCTTAAACTAACATTTGGTATAAAGAACTTGGTATTCTTGTTTTTAGGATTAACAGCCTAAGAATGATCATATGGCAAGCATAGGTAAATGTATACTTCCTTATAGACCTTCAATCACTAGACTACTCAGATTTTATGGAGAATACTTCTCATTTTGGAAAGCTAAATTCAGAGTGTCTGTAGTAACAAATGAATATGGTCTTTGGCAAGTCCTACAAGATGAAGACTATGTTCCAATAAAGAGAGAAGCAGAAAGCTAAGATGCGAACTCATGTTGTGTGCACCATCGCTGGATCCCAGATCAAACAACTATTTGCAACCCCGGCTTACTGCATGTACCATAGCTGGATCAGAGATCATAGCTACGTCATGTGCCTTAGGTATTGTCATGTTACAGAAGATGGCTATACAAAGCATATAGATATTCATATAGTGTAGGAAGGAAAGAGTTACTACCTGACTCCCTTTTTTAGTACTACTGTTTGTCCAGTACTCATGTTCTGACTCAGGCTATTACCAATTTCTATAAATTAGAGTTAACAAGTAACTGGTTATTACTTGTATGGTACTACTTTTTAATCATGTTCTGCTGGTTATCCGATGCAGTTATAACAGTTTCTACATAGTGTATTTTCAAAACTATACAGAAACTGCTAGCTTTATAGTCAATTTTGAAAATCCATCATTAATTCTAAGAAATTCCAAATTGACTGGTTCCAAATCCCATAAAAATATTTTAAGTTTAGTTTTATGGAAAAATACCTAAGTCTAACTATTATTATTACATGTTCCCCAGAATTTCATTAAACCTCAACTATTCCAGATTTCCTTCTAGAAATAGGGCTCAAATTTGAAAAATCATATCTTTTAATATACTAATTCAAAAATTATTTTCTACCCATAAAATTAAATCTCCACATGTCTACTATAAGCCTATAAAATTTCATAGTATTTGGACTAGGTTTGACTAACGAAATTCATTCCACAAAAAAAAATGTTTTAAAAAATCAGATCAAACAGCATTTCCTCTTGTCTTCTAAAATTTTTCAGATTTGCATACAATCATCCAAAAATTATGAAAACATATATTACCACACAATTTTCCCTTTTAAATCTAATGGAACTATCAAAAATATCAAAATTCAACTCTAATAGGATGAAAATGCCCCTGGACAAAATCTGGAAAATTTAAGGAAAAATGAGTTCTTTTAATTTTAATCCATAAACCACCTTCTTTTCACCTCTAATACCATGTTTATCCCATTAAAAACCTCTTACATAATTAATCTAGATTTAGACAGTACCTCCCCTTAGGGTTTATGCATCCCAATCATCAAAATAAAGCCAAGACAACCACAAATCATCAACAATCACCAACAACCATCAAAATTCAACAAGAGAAACTAGGTTCTTGAGATTACATTTGATTTCTCTTCTTTCTCTCTCTCTCTCTCTCCTCTCTTGATTTTTCTTGCTACACATGATTTCCAAGATGAAGAAGAGATTAGAAGAGGTGTTCTTGAAGTTAGAATGCAAGAACACTTGAAATCAAGCTTCTTACCTTGGATTTTTGCTTCTTTAAGCCTAGCTCTTCTCTTGTGTTCTTCAAACCCTCTTCTCTCTCTATGTGCTATATCTTGATTGAAATATGGAAGGAAAGAAGGGATATTGGTTTAACAAAATATCTCTTCTTGCTTTATGTTTATTATTGTTTAATGCAAATTAGCATGTGCATGAATTACTTGGCCATTAATTTTTCCCTCTTGGATTAATGTGAACCAATTAAATTTATTTCCCTTTCTCTTTTCATTTTGACATATATGTGGCCCTTTGAAAGAGTAAAATTGGCTTCTTGAATAAGTCATTTCCACCTCCTTAAGATATATTATTTTATTGCAAATTAACATGTGTTAATTTGACTAAAGTCATCATCCTTATTTACTTTATTTTAATTTTGAGCTAAGTAAATATTTTCCCTTTCTTTTATTCATGTTGGACATCCCATACACAAGAAAAAGGAAAACAATATGGGCTTTGGGTTAAATCTAGCCAAATGACTATTTTGCCCATACATTTTTGCCATTTTTGCACTTGTACTTAATCTACCAGAATTTTCATCAACTACATCTTGTTATTTAGTTTGATTACATCAACAAGCTTTCCATAATAAGGGATGCCTCTGAACTACATCTTGTCGTAACTACTACCCGCATACCCAAAGGTTCCATAAACACCTGATTTTTGAGTTAGCAATCCTTCATCTCATGAAACCATGTCAAACTTGAAATCATTGACATTGTATGATATGAACCTTGTTGCGTGGTCAAGCAAGCCAATTGTGAGAGCTCTGAAGTCTTGTGAGTGTAGGTTGTAGTCATTTAGTATTTTCTATATAAACCAACTTAGGAATTCTCTGTGAACATTTTTATCAATTTTGGAGGATTTTTTGGTACGGATCCTAAGTTGATGCTTCATATAACTTCTGAATTCCCTGCAATTAATCATGAGAGGCGATCATGAAATATAAGTGACATGTAAGGAAATATATAGAATAATAACATATCAATGTACACTTTGTAGTGGTTTAAGGGCAACAACCGCTATAAACGTCATGACCATTGGCAGGCTTTAAAATTTTTAAATTTTAAACACATACACTTTGTAGTGGTTAAGCAACAAATAACCGCTACAAACTTCACAACTATTGGTTGCCTTAAAATTTTCAAATTTTAAATACATACACTTTGTAACAGTTTGGGTAGCGGTTATACAACCCCTACAAATATAATTTTTTTTTAAAAAATATAAATTACCATTTGTAGCAGTTTCTAGGATCCAACCACTATAAAAAATAATTATGGAAGCAATAATTATTTAAACAAGTAAAATAATTTTCCTGACTCCTACATTACATAAACTATTTCAAATAATCATATCACGTAAAAAATGTATAACTATAACCACTACAACTGAAACTTAAATCCAAAGAAGCATATTGTTCAAACTCTAAATAATCAAAATTTTCAAAGTCTAAAAAAAAAAAAAGTATTTCACAGTCCAAAACACTAATGAAAATATTTAAGGAAGCGGTTGATCATCAGGTCCTCTATCAAGGGCAGCAAAATCACAGGCTTGGTCAGTAGGCTGCTGGAGGATGAGTCTAGAGCTGGCAAGACCTCTGGAACCAACTCGACAAGAAACAACCTCTCCCAAGACTTGGACAACACTGCGTTCATGATTTCCCACTACTGGGTCTACTGGGTATATAAGAAATCATCTTGTACTCGAATCTGTTGGGATATCATGATTGTGCCCTAGCAACCTTAGTGTGGATCTCCTCAATAGTTGCCTGGCTTGGCCTTCTGACACTGGAAGTCCCTGCTCGAGAGGTTCCAGTATCATATGTGCCACTCTTATCGTAGACTTATACCTACTATAAACAGGGTGCTCAACTGGGCCTAGAGCAGCTTTCAGAAGCGTAGTGAGATCTACAGTGACACCTGTGACTCCATCGTCTAGGACTCTTTTAGCTAAGCCTATGTTTGCTGAATCCGCTTCTTCCTCACACATTTTATGAAACAATTATTAAGAAATTTAATTTAATTAAAATAAAAAATATTAAATAAAAAAGTCTATATCTTACAATGGCTTCTTCTGCCTGCTAAGAGGTTGTTGTCATATCCTATATCTTTGCGTGACAGTGATCAACTCCCTATAGTCCGTCTGATAGTTCTCTTTCTCATCCTTCTTCTCCCTAAAATAATTAAAACAATAAATTATTATTATGAACAATAAAACAATAAATTTATAATATAAACTAAAATTAATTTAATTATAAAAAGTATCAATTTGCTATAGGTGACAACAAATGTCTTCGATCCTGTCGTGTGATGGATCCTTTAGTACCCTCTTGCTCCTGGTGTTTCTCAAAGAAAGAGCCTACAAAAACAATAAAACATTGATATATTTCCTTCTAAATAATATTTATTGAAAAAAATTACTTATCCTTTTGGGCTCCTCTTGTACTGGACAAATCTTGCCTAGTCATTAGGTGGGATACTATCAAGCACGGCCTCCATCAACTGTTATAGAGGAATCATCTCATCCTTATTTATGATGTGATAGATATGATTTCTCTTGTTCTTCCACCTATCCCCCATCTTTATTAAGGTGTACCACTTTTTGCTGTCTCGCATGGCAAACATATCCTGTATCACAAATTTAAATAAATAAGTAACAATTAAATAAATTATAATTAAATAAAATTAATTAAATAAATAAAAATCATATAAATTATAACTATTTACATTTGATTCAGTAAATTGAATTGGTTACCTCCATAACCTTGTCCCATGCTATATCCTTCGGCGTCGAGGGAAACTTCTTTCGGTTCTGGAGGTAGATAGGGAACTGGATCCAATTTGTGACCAGCTATTCAAATAGTAGTTAAATAAATGACCTCTATTCTCAATCGGCTGGTCCATGGCCTCATTCCATAGAACTATTACACGTAGCCCTAAGCCTAGCTTACTTAAAGAAACCACGTCCAGCCTCTTTATGGTGATATTCCCCTGCTTATCTTCACAATTCATCATAAATTTTAGTTAAATTTAATTTCACCTTTAAGCCACTATATTTAAAATATTAACTTTATTAAAATAATTTTGTATCTTGAACTTGTACCTCAAACCCGGTCGATCGTGAAGACGATCATCCTAGATTATTCTCGTCTTTAACCTCCTTACAGTCAAGGAACCGCTCTGCCTCACTCATAGGAATATATAAATCAAATTCCCCAAGCTTGTCATTATTGCTGACACTAATATCAACCCCCTCTGGTTTAGTAGGGTTGCCTATTGTAGTGTCTCCTACTGTGACGGGGTTTCCTGCTGTGGTGGCACAGGGACATGCATACCTCTTGGGTGCCCTTTACCACTACTCCCTCATAGAATATGTCCTCTGGGGGGACGCTCATCTGCCTTCTCTTTCCCCTTTTTCTCTCCCAAAAGCGATTATAACTATAGTTATTAAACAATTAAAAATAAATTATAGTGACAACTATCCAATATTTATAAAAACACTTATAAAAAACAACAACCAACATTATAAATAATGTAAAATCACAATATTAAAATACAAAATTCAACATCTTTTAGAATTGAACCTTATTAAAAATGCATGTACAAAAGAGGTTTAAAAAATAACCTTAAGAACTTATAAGTATTACCAAAACTTATTATAAACAAATCTATTATGCTAAAATGAAATTAAATACGTAACTTTACTAACCTCAAGTGCCTAACTCTTTAGATGTTTGAGCAGAGCCTAAACCTAAACTGAAGATATGAAGAAAACTTCTGAGCGCACACTTGGGAACGATTTTGCCAAAAATGGTAAAAGGAGGGGCAGTGATGCTTTTATGGATGTGTGATTTATAGTTGTTACCCTAAAACTACAACAAATAACAAAAACCTACCTTAACCAACATGAAACTTTGTAGTTGTTGTACAAAATCGCTACAAAGATGCAACCCTTTGTATTCTGTAGTGGTTATCATCTCAATAACTACTACAAACTATGAAACATTTTGTAGCGGTTTAGAGGAACCACTAAAAACCTCTAATCTTTTGTCCTTTATAGTAGTTTTTCCTTCTTAACGCTACAAACAAACCGCCACAAATGTGGCACTTAGTATGCCTCAACAACTACTAAGTAACTGCTACAACTATGGCGCCAAGCTTACGCCACATTTTGTAGTAGGTTTTTTATGTAACGCTACAAATTACCATCGTTTACCAATGTTTCATTTGGCACAAGTCATACCACTACAAATTATTAGCAGTTTCCTTTATAACCACTATAAATCCTGATATTTGTATCGGCTTTTTTACAATTGCTACATTGTAATCGTTATGAAATGACATTTTTTTGTCATGGGAGGCAAAGTAAGTTTTGGAGGAGACAACTAGATCATCTTTAATTCAGAAGAATGCCTCATTGTATGCAAGAAGGATTTTCAAATCAACAAAGATTATCTCAAAGTCAAGATAAGAGCTTCAAGCTAAGGAATGGTAACTATTACACTCTTGATATAAATACTAATGTTTCTAAATATTGTTTTCTAAGTAATGCTTATGAAAGTCCCTTATAGCATAAGAGACTTGCTCATGTCAACAAACCAACTAGGAAAGCTAATAAAAAATGATTTGGTTATTGGTCTTCCTAAACTTTAATTTAAAGATAACACAATATGTGACTCTTGTCAAAAAGGGAAACAAATAAAGTCCTCCTTCAAATATAGGAAGGTAATCTTAATAAAGAAACCACTCTAACTACTTCACATAGATTAAGTTAGACAAGTAAGAGTGAAGAGTCTTGGTAGGAATCGGAACATATTAGTGATTGTCGATGACTATTCCAGATTAACTTGTATTATATTTCCTTCCTTAAAAGATGAAACCTTTAATGAATTTGTTGTTTTTACCAAAAATATCAAAAATGAGAAAGGTATGTCGTGTCAATGAGGATTGATCGGTGAAGAATTCAAGAATCAAGCATTTAGAGAATATTGTAATAGATTGATCACAATTTCTTAGCTCTAAGGACTCCATAACAAAATGGTGTCATTGAAAGAAAGAATAGAGTTCTCACCTAGATGGCAAGAGCAATATTGAATGAGAAATAAGTATCACAAGTGTTCTAGGAAGATGCTATGAGCATGACATGTTACATTTCCAACAGAGCATACATTAGATCAATTCTTGGAAAGACACCCTATGAGCTATACAAAGGAAGAAAACCAAACTTAGCTCATCTACATGTGTTTGGGTACAAGTGCTTCATCCATAATAATGGTAAAGACAATCTTGGTAAATTTGATCCTAAATCTGATAAAGGTTTATTTCTTGGTTATTCAAATAGAAGTAAAGCATATAGAAGTTTTCAATAGTTGTACATGTGTTATTAAAGAGTCTATACATGTTGTGTTTACTGAAAATGACTCTCAACCAAAGCTTAGTAAAGAGGAACCAGAGATAGTTCGTAATTTAAGAGACTAATCAATTAAAATTCTCCTATTCTTGAAGCTAAAAAAAGTGAAAGTTCTCTACACCATATTCATGATCAAACCCATCCTAGAGCTTAGAGATATATCAAAGATCATCCCATAAACCAAGTTATAGGTGATGTCAGGGAAGGTGTGAAAACTAAGAATAAAGCACTAAATAAAGTAAGCTTTTCTTCTTTCATTTATGAGATTGAACCCTAGCATTAAGGAAGCCCTATCAAACAATGATTGGGTGTTAGCAATGCAAGAGAAATTGAATCAATTTAATTTAAATCAAGTTTGGGATTAGGTACCCTGGCCTAAAGATCATCCTGTCATTAGCACCAAATGGGAAATCAAGAAAAAGCTTGATGAATCCGTAATTATTGTCAGAAAAAAGGAAAGATTTGTGTCTAAAAGCTTTAATCAAGAAGAAGGAATTGATTATGAGTAAACATATACTCCAGTAGCTAGATTGGATGCCATACAAGTAATATTAGCCTTTGCTTGCATCAAAGGATTCAACTATATCAAATAAATGTTAAAAGTGCTTTTCTAAATAGTTACATCATGAAAGAAGTTTATGTTGAACAACCCCTTGGATTTGAGGATGTAACCAAGCCAGGCTATGTCTTTAGACTTTAGAAAGCACTATATGGTCTCAAACAAGCTCCAAGAGCTTGGTATAAACGTCAGAGTAAGTTTCTCCTTGATCAATGTTTTGTTAGAGGCAAAGTAGTCACATCATTATTCATCAAAGATAAAAAGCATGATATCTATTTGTTCAAATTTATGTTGATGATATTATTTTTGCTGCTACTAATGAATCTCTCTGTTCAAATATTTGTAGTGGTTATGGCGTAAAACCGCTACAGGATGTTAACGGATTTACATTTGTAGTGGTGAATAATTAACCACTACAAATGTTATGAATAGAGAAGCTCAACGGTCATAATATTTGTAGCGGGTTTGGTTTCAAACCGCTACAGGATGTCAACGTACATTTCATTTGAAGTGGTTCTTAGCTCTAACTGCTACAAATATTTAAACACATTAAATGAATACATGTTTCCCTAGGCGGTTTTGTAGCGATTAAAGTAGCAGTTTCTAGAAGAATCGCTACAAAGTTCAATATTATTTAAACCCCCGACCTGCTCCTTTCTCACATTTTTCCATTTTGTTTTCTGACTCTTTTGTTAGACGTTTCCTTTAAATTTTAGATTTTTATATGGCTTCAGGAGATATGGGAGGGGGAAAGGGAAAAAGGTTATGCCACCTCCCAGATTGCTTCTGCATGGTAATGGCAATAGAGGAGGGCTTTATGGTAGGGGTCAGGTGGAGTGAGGGGTCTATGCCACAGTCTCTCTAGGAGGGGGCCCCATTATAGCCTATGGAGGTGGCCCCACCACAGCCACAACAGACGTCCCCACAGGAAGGGACCGCACCACAGGTCGTGAGAGAGGGAGAGGGAGATGAGATCAATCTGAACCACTTGAACAAGAATAAGGAGATGTTCAACTTTGATGACATTCCTATCAAAGAGTTGGAGCAGTTGCTAGATCAAGAGGACGCACGGCAGCAGAACCAATAATGACGATCATCTTCCCAGTTGACTAGGTTTGATGTGCAAGTGCAAGGTAAATGTAATTTTTTATTTAACTTTTTTGCAAATACAGTTATGTTAAATGTGAATTTAAATTTAACTAACGTATATGGTAATAGTGCAAATGAGCAAGGAAACATTTCTACTAGGAGGCTGGACATAGCCGGTCTGAACAGCATGGACTGGAGATTACGAGTTCTTGTTCCATGGAATGAGCCCATGGACCAGCCTATCAACAATAGGGGTCACCTATTCAACTGTTACCTGAACGATCTGGGCTCGAACTGGATGCGATTCCCCATTCACTTCAAGACGTGAAGCATATTCCCAAGGGGCCAAAGGATCTAGCGTGGGAGCAGGCGGTTACGGTAATTAATTATTGCATTTAATTATATTAAATGATTTTGTAATTAATTTTTATAATTATTATTTTTAATTTTTCCAAAAATTCATATTTAAATATTTTTTTATTTAATTGTATTACAGGATAGGTTCGCCGTTAGAGACATCAGTAAGAGGTACGTGCTGATGAAGATGGGCGACAGCTAGAAGAACAGAAGGAATCGTCTCTACCACATCAGGAATAAGGATGTGATGAATCTCTAGAGCAGCTAATCAAGGACGTCCCCGACGGCGTCCTACTAAATGATTGGGCGGGTTTTGTGCAGTATAGGAGGGGTCTAAAAGGGAAAGTAATTTTTTTAATAACTATTACTTGACCAATTTTAGTTATGTTAATGTTTTATAATTTTGTTATTTGAACAATTTTGTAGGCTATTTCTCAGAGGAACATGAGGAGCCGAGAGTAGCAGACGATCCACCACACGGCTGGATCAAATATATTTGCTGTGACCTACAACGAATTGGTATTTTTTTATACAATTTCAGTTAATTTTACATTAATAGTGTTAATTTAATTTCAATTAAAGCTTGATAATTTTAATTTAATGTTTTCATTATTTTAGGAGCGGAAGGCTCAGGAGGAGAACAGCCAGACAGCTTACGGAGAGTTATTCACGCTGACATATAGGCACCGAGACAGGACTCCGACGTCTCAACAGGAAGAGGAGGCCATTCTAAGTATAATAATTACAATTATTGTTAATAAAATATTTGAAACAACTAATTTATTTTTAATAATAATAGTAATTATAATAACTTGTTGCATAAAATTGTAGGCGCGGATTCAGTAATCCCAAGTTGAGCTGAGAAAGACATAAACTCAGGAGTCTCAGGGGTCTGTGGACCCTACTGTACTACTGAAAGATGGTTTGGGACCAATCGACCACCTTGGGCACGTGAGAGGGATGGGGTTAGGCGCCAGACCCATCATGGTGTATGGGAGGAGCGGGAGCTATGATGCGGGACCTTCTCGAGCACAGATGTCTGAGGGAGGAGACTATTGACAAGATCCATTCGGAGGTTGCGAGGGCATCTGTCATGATAGCGCAATAGATGCAGGAGCAGGCCGACTACTATTACATGCAACATACACAATAACGAGATATCACAAACAACATGCTTGACAGGGCGTGGAGTCGCCTGTTCCTTGATGACACGTTCCCAAAGGTTCCCCATCCTAAGGTTAGTTGTGCAGCCACCTCATCCTCCATCTGATGATGATGCTATTAACTCTGCCCAGGCTCGTCATCCGCCCACCCCTAAGATAGGACCTGATGGCCAAACTGGTGACGGTGGCCCCTGAGACAGGACCTGCTGATTAGGCTCTTTATAGTTAGTTTAGTTTATTTAGGATTTTATTCTTGTTTTAACAGTTGTAAAAAAATGTTTGAATTAATTTAATTTTTTTAGTTTACAAATTTTTTTTTACTTTTTGTTAATTAAGTTATTGAATTTTGTTTAAAAAAATTTAGGAAAAAAAATACAAAAAATAGATGACTTTAGTATCGATTAAGGTAAGATAACCACAACAAAGCCTGATATTTTGATTGTAGCGGTTAGTGAATTATAACCGCCACAAAGTGTTACAAATTTCAATTTTGAATCTGTCATTCCCACCAATGGTTACATAACTTTGTAGCGGTTAAGAGAATATAACCGCTACCAATTTTTGAATGTTGAATTTGGAATTGTAATTCCCGCCAACAACATATCACTTTGTAATAGTTTTTTATAGCGGTTACATCTAATAAACCGTGAAAAACATTCATGAGAATTTATGGCGGTTGTGTGGGTAAAACCGCTACAAAATGTTACAAATTTGAATTTTGAATCTGCATTCCCACCAACGTTCATGATCATTAGTAGCGGTTATAACATTTTGACCGCTACAAAATGCTACAGATTTGAATTTTGAATCTGTCATTAACATTTGTAGCAGTTAGATTGTGTAACTGCTACTAGTTCCACTACTATTAGTAGCGGTTATTTTATAACGGCTACTAATTTTTGAATGTTGTGAAACTTCAATTGAAGTATCTTGTGACACGTCATTTGTAATTTCACTCATTTTGTTAGCTAAATTCTTTCCTCTAGCGATAGATAAATCATGGATCAAGTTGCCACGCAATTCTCTAACTTATCTATACGAATTAAACAACTTCTTGGATTTTGCTTACTCTCATACCAACTATAATGGAAAGATCGTATGCCCATGTCGGAGATGCAAGTTCAAGAAGTGGCATACATGAGAAGTTGTTATGGAACTTTTACTTGTGAAGCCTTTCCTGGAAGAGTATACATTCTGGAGAGTTCATGGTGAGAAGGCCGGTATAAGATACGGTGATGCTCTTCCTTGAAATTCACAAGTAGGAGTTCAAGTAGATGAAGATGATCATGTTAATGATGTTGTACATGATGCATTCATTGTTCAGGATGACAACTTTAACGAAGAAGTATAGGGTTCAGAGCCTGTGTTCTTAAGGAATAAAGTAGTGCGGGATTTTTTTAACCTCATGAATGACGCAGATCATCCTTTGTATCAAGGTTATCGAAAATACTCAAAATTATCTTTCTTGATCAAATTGTATCATATCAAGTGCTTGTGTGGAATCACAGATAAGGCAATCTTGATGTTGCTAAAATTATTACAAGATGTGTTCCTCGACGCGCAGATTCCCACATCGTTCTATGAGGCCAAGAAGATTATTAACATATTAGACTTGAACTACCAGAAAATTGATGCATGCCCCAATGATTGTATGTTGTATTAGGGAGATAAAGGCAACAGGGAGGATTGCAAGAGATGTCACATATCGAGATACAAGACAATTTGGAAGGGAAAAAAGTAAAAGAAGAAACCTGCAAAGATTCTAAGGTTCTTTCCTTTGAAGCCGCGGTTGCAAAGATTGTTTATGTCGTCCAAAATAGCTGAGCACATAAGGTGGCATGATGTCAATAAAAATGAAAATGGTAAATTAAGACATCCAAGGGATGTAGAAGCCTAGAAAGTGTTCGACTCTGAATTTCCATCTTTCGTATCGGACCCTAGAAATGTTCAGCTTGCTTTGGCGACCAACGATTTTAATCTCTTTAGGAATCTGAGTACAAGTTACAGTATTTTGGCAGGTAGTCTTAGTTCCCTATAAATTGCCCCTGGATGTGTATGAAATAAAACTCCCTCATTTTGTCTATGATTATCCCAAGAAAAAAGGCACCAGATAATGACATCAATATGTATCTCCAACCGCTTATTGTGGAATTGCTGGACTTGTGGCAGGTTGACATCGAGACACATGACACATACGAGAAGTCATTGTTCAACTTGTGTGCAGCTTTGATGTAGACCATAAGTGACTTTCCTGGGATAGCGTGACCAGTTTGCAATTTTGACTCTGACATAGTCCGCCTTCCCTATAATCGAAAGTAGTGCTTCATGGGTCATCGGAGGTTTCTCAATGCCAAGCACAAGTTCAGATTGCAACGGAATCGTTTCAATAGGAAAATGGAAACAAGAGGACCTTCTTATACATTAACTGGTGAAGACATCTTACAGCAGCTTCAGGACATTGACTTTGAGTTTGGAAAAAGTGACGATTCAGCAACTGTAGGGTAAAAGAGTAGGAGGATTACTTTACCTTCTGCATCTCTGTAATGGCGATAGATAAGCATATTCTTTACTCTTTCATATTGGAAAACTAATTTACTTCGACACAGTCTTGATGTCATGCACATTGAAAAAAATGATGCGACAATTTGTTATACACGCTGCTTAACAAACCCAGTAGGTCAAAAGATCATCTTCAAGTGAGGAAAGATTTACTAGCCATAGGAGTTCGTGAAGACGCATGGCCTGATGAGAACAAAAAATTTCAACCGACAAAGTTTACCCTCACAAAACAGACTAAGGAAGTCTTCTTAACTACATTGAAGAAAATAAAAGTTCCTGATGGTTATTCAAGCAAAATTTCACAATGTATTGACATGCAGGCATGGAAGGTTGCTAGCCTAAAGAGTCACGACTCACATGTTTTTATACAATAGTTACTTCCGCTAGCTATAAAGAATTCACTTTCTCCTTATGTGTCCATCGTTTTGGTAGAGATAAGCTCCTTCTTTCGGAAGTTGTGTTCTAAGACTTTAATTGTTGAGGAGCTCGATCAGCTGCAGTCCAAAATCTTTCTTACGCTTTGTCATTTGGAGATGATATTTCCTCCCTCCTTTGTCACTATGATGGTTCACCTAACAGTCCACCTTATTCATGAAACAAAGCTCGCTAGCCTAGTTCAATATTGATGGATGTATCCTATTGAAAGGCACTCATTTTACATATGTGTGGCATCATTACTTTCTCAAGTTACTAATCGCCCATTTCACTATTTAGTATCATTTCTCCCTCTTTACTTTATAGGTTTCTTAAGAAATTGAAATCTTACATAAGGAATAAGGCGTGGCCAGAAGGTTGTATAGTTGAAGGTTATATAGGGGATGAAGTCTTGTATTTCTGTTCAAGGTATTTTGATGACATTGAGACGGCTTTCAACCGACCTCCTTGTATAGACGATTGTTCTGAGCCTGAGCCAACAACATCTACAGAGTCCCTCGTGTTGGTAAACTAGTTGGAGGAAGTGAGAACTTCAAACTAACTGCAACTGAGAAATTCCAAGCACATAAACATGTCTTGATTAGTTGAACTCAAGTTGAACCCTTCCTTTAGTAAGAATTGTACACTCATATGTTATTCTACAACTATCCTTACATTTTTTATTTACATTTCATTATCGTCTTCCCATGATTACTTATAGGGAATTCAGAAGTCATATGAAGCATCAACTTAGGATCCGAACACAAACATCCTTCAAAGTTGACAAAAAGGAACACAAAGAATTCTAAAATTGGTTTACACGCAGAATATTAAATGACCACAACCTATACTCACCAGAGTTCAGAGCCCTTACAATTAGCCCTCTTGACCAGACTTGGCTAGCGTCCGCTGGGTACAATGTTCGCTGCCAGTCCTTTTCATCCAAACTACACCGTTTTGGTGTAGTTTGGGTGAAAGGAAGATGAGTTGAGTTAAGTATCATGCAGTATTCTAAAATAATTTTTTATACTTTTAATCCTTTAAACTATTTTTTCAGTTTTATCTAGTGTCTTACCCAATTGATTGCAATTTTACTCTTAATTTTTCAGCTTCACAAATTACTTTAAAATATTTTTTTGGTGTTTTTAACCCTTTAAAATATTTTTTTCAGTTGATTCTAGTGTCTTAAGAGACTGACTACAATTTTACCAATAAGACACTGCACACAGACTAAAGGATTAAAACTAGGTAAGACACTAGGTAAAATTGAAAAAAATATTTTAAATGATTAAAAGCATAAAAAATTATTTTAGAATACTGCATGCTACTTAAAAAATATTTTAAAATATTAAACACTTCTAAAAAAATACTTCGAAATACTATATATTATTTTTAAAAAAAATTTGACCCATCTTCCTTTCACCCAAACTATAGCAAAACAGTGTAGTTTGGATGAAAAGGACTGGCAGCGGATGCTAGCCAAGTCACTCTTAACCATACAAAAAGTTTTACAGCATACAATGTCAATGGTTTCAAATTTTGCACGGTATCACGAGACTAAGGATTGCAAACTCAAAATTCGGGTGTTTTTGACACCTTTGGGACAAAGAGTTATGCGAGTAGCAATGACGACAACATGCAGTTCGAAGGTATCCCTTACTATGGAAAGCTTCTTGATATTTTTGAACTAAATTACTAAGGTTGTTTCACTGTTACCCTGTTCAAGTATTTGTGGGCAAATACAACAACTTCCCGGAGCTCACAACTGATAATTTAGGCATCATATCAGTAAATTTCTCTCGTCCAATTCACATCGGTCAATCCAAAGATAATGAGCCATATATTCTTGCATCAGAGGCACACCAAGTTTATTATGTTGAGGATGAGAGATACAGGGATTGGAATATGATGGTTCACTTAAAACCTCGAGACCTTTACGACATGGGTGATGGTGACAACATCACCTACGAGGGTGAACCATTCCATCCCACTAATTTTGAAAACTTCTTCCCTGAAAGCGATGATAATTTAACTATAGTTCGGTGAGTTTTAAAAGTTTACATCATTTAAATTTAATGTTTTCTATACGACAATACCACACTAACATTTTCTACACAAAATTTTTGTAAGGATAGTGATGAATGATTAAGTGAAGTCATGCTTTTGTTCTTCTAACTTTTAATTTTCTAAAAGAAAATTCTAACAAACATTTGTAGCGGTTTTATAACCGCTACAAATAGTACCAGCTACAAACTATGAATAGACAACTGCTACAAAAGTAAAATGCTACAAAATCGTGACATTAACCGCTACAAGAGTCACGCAGATCCCTATAAATACCTTTACCCCAACTCTATTCATACACTTTTCCACTTCTTTACTCCCTTATTCTCTCTCGTTTTTTCTCATTTAGGGATTTTTTTAAGAGTCCAAGATCCAAAGTAAGATCATCAAATATGGTAAATTTTTTTATCAATTCTTCCATCTTCACATTTTTTTCTTTTACTTATAATATTCATACTATTTTTTTTTGCGGAAATTAATGAATTATTCCTCAACATTTGTTATGTTCCTTCCATAATGATCAACATCTACGAGACAACAAAATAAGTACTTGTTACCTATAAATCTACAATATTATCTATACTTTCTTAATATTATATATATAAATTTTATATTCATACAACTCAATTTAATCTTTTTTTAACGTAATTTAATTTGTTATATATTAAATATTGAGACAATTGAATAAATTATTGGATGATTTTTTTTCATTTTTCCAAATAATTGTAGCGGTTATTAAAACTGCTACAGATTTAAAGTAAATTTAAAAATTGATTATTTTTTGGCACATACTTTTAAAATTTCATACTAATTTAGTAGCAGTTCTATAACCACTAGAAACATATTGGCGCCATTTTTAAAAAATTCATATTTTAACTTAGTAGCCGTTGTATAACCGCTACAACAAGGAGTCAAAAATTTCATTTCTCATTCTCCTGCCATTGTGAAATATTTGTAGCAGTTATATAGCCCCTACAAAATTTTTGGCGCCTATCTGAAAAAATTCTCATTTTAAATTATCGATTATACAACCGCTACACATTGGCTACTCAACATTTGTAACGGTTTTTAAACTGCTACAAAATTGTCAACGAGTTGACTTACTGTGACTATTGTAGCTGCGTGAACAAACTGCTACTAATATCAGTAATGGTGTTTGCCCTTGAGTAGTAGTTACATTACACTGCTATAAAATCGTTTGCAACGGAGGTTTTTCTAACCACTACTAATGCTGTTTGTAGCGGTCAAAACCGCTACAAATAGACACTTCTAACCACTACTAAATCAAAGTTTTTTTGTAGTGCCTCATATAGAACTTAAAGAACTAAAAGTATAGTTTAGCCTAAATAAATCCTAATTCTAATATATTTACATTCTTACATAATAATCTAATGGATAACTTGGATATCTAAATTAGACCTAATCAACCCTTATCCTATATCTATCAAAACACACACACACGCACACGCACACACACACACACACCACACACACACACACACACACACACACACACACACACACACACACACACACACACACACATATATATATATATATATATATATATATATCAATGTTAAATTAATAATAATATTGAATTCATTATTTAATTAAAGTGATAAAAAGTTACTATAGTACATCTCAAATAAGCATTTAAATAAGCACATCTTATAAGAATGGATTTATGAAATGCCTATTTACATAGTATTTTACAGGAAAAAAACAATATAATGCTTAAATTTGATAAAAATATATTAGACAACATTCACAACTAATATTATATTTAAATTTATTTAATATGTTTGATAAATTTTTAATATGAAATTTATTGTGTCATTATATTAAATAATAGCCTTTAAACTTGAAAAGATAAAAATAATAAAAAATGACTTTTGATGGCGACATCATGTAATACCCCATTTTTCACCAATACACTTATGTGTGTATTTGATGTATATTTAATAGAATAAAATGGTAAAAAATAATGTGAATGTATTTATGTGAATTTATGAAAATATTCTCAGTGCCGGTTACGCGTAAATTGGCCAAATAAGGGTATAAGAGATCGGTAAAGGCCCAACATGGTAACCAAAATTCACAAAATTTAATGATATGGTTAATGGCCTCATTTAAGTGTTAAAATGGGGTCTAGCTAAAAAAATGGGCGGAAAATTATTTATTTCGGTAAATCATTAAATCAAGGGCAAAACGGTAATTTTGCTGAAAAGTGAAAAATAATTATTTTCCTCAAATTCCCAATTATTTGAGCTAAATGGGAATTAAAAAGAGAAAAATGATTAATTGATCATTAATGGATCAATTTTGGTGAATTATTGTGAAAAATGGTCAAATAGTCAAAAAGTCGATGACTTGGTCAACAAGTTACATGTTGACACAATGAGATAATTGGAGAACCAATATTTCCCTATAATTCTCATGTGATTTTTGGCTGAATATAGAAGGGCAAAGAGAGATGGGATTAATTAATGGAATTAAGCATTTGGACCAATTATTTTGTGCCACATGTCCAAATCAATTAAAACCTTTAATTATATTATCATCTCATTCGCTCCTCAGCTCTCATTTCTCGACCAAACTGATCCAAAGAGTGTGAGAGAGCTGGAGAATGTGAGAAGGATGACAGGAGAAGGAGAGAAGGTAGGGATTAACCAAGATCAAGGTAAGGTGCTTGAACCTTATGATTAAAGCTTCATAAATCCTCTATGATCTCTTGTCTTCATCTTCCTACATTAAAACTCATGATGATCAGCTGAATCGGGTGCAGGAAGAGGAGTGAGAAATCGACCTAGAGAGAGAAAGTAAAGAAAATCAAGAGGTAACTTCCAAAACTTGTTCCTCTTGCTTGAATAAGGTTAGTAGAGTTATTTTTGGCTTGATTATGGTTCATTTGGTATAAGATAATTCAAGAAAGTCAAAGAGACCTTAATATGTAAGTGTCTCTAAATCAATTTTAATGAATGTCTAACTAGTTAATATATTGGTTATAAGTAGAAAGGAGGTGATTGGGCCAAAGAAAACGAGAATCCGACACAACTTTTTTGGGAATTTATTTTCCCTTCTATGTGTTGGACGTGGGGAATGGCTTGGAATTTGACCAATTTGATGCTTCCATTGGATTCAAGAGGCCAAATTGTGTAGGGTCTTTGTTGACCCCGGAGTGAGAAAAGGTCCGGAGAGTGAAATGACAAAATTGCCCTTTCTAAGCCTTATTTGAAGTTTGTCAATGGTATTTTCATCATTTGGGCTTGATTTTGGCCAATTCGAGGTTGGAAAGGGATTCTACACGCGAAAATATGTAGGAATGGCCTAAATCATGATTTTGGAGAAAATACTGATAATGAGAACCTAAGGGGTATTTTAGTAATTTGGCACCAATAGGCTAAATTTACCAATGATATGAGCTTGGAAAGGTGTATGGATGAGTAATAACCCCTTTGGTGATGTTTGACAATTTTAGGACTTGACAACCGGTTTGGCCTCAGAAGCTGTTGCCCGAGCTTGTATCAAGTAGTAAAGTTGCGTAAAGTAGCAACCAAGTAGTAACCGTCTTCATATGACATAGCATGTATATGTGTGGTTTGTTATCATCAAATGTCATACATATTTAGATTAAGTAGAGAAATTACACGGGGCCTATCTTTGCGCGGGTTGATACTCATACGATAATATTCATATTGCACGAGCGGTGCTCGGGGCCTATCTTTGCGCGGGTACCCCTCAGGGCCAAGTCTTTGTCTAGCGCTAGCATGATGTATGATTTGCATTAATTGCACTAAATGATGTTATGATAATTTGATTGATGAGTATATGATGAGCATGCTATGTATGTGTTATCTTGTATGTTGTATGTGTTGCTACTGAGATTCCCATGAATCTCATCCTTTTTCCCAAAAACAAATCTCCAGTACAGGGAGGAAGCTCGCGGGGCAAGGAGAAGGTAAATGATGTCGAGTCGAGGCCGGACAATGGGAGAGCTTAGTTTAGGTTGCCAAGTTTCCATTATGTATTTTGAGAACTTTGTATGTATTTTGAG
Organism: Albizia julibrissin; assembly: GCA_037074505.1. Lineage (NCBI taxonomy): Eukaryota > Viridiplantae > Streptophyta > Magnoliopsida > Fabales > Fabaceae > Albizia > Albizia julibrissin. Next base: position 34,770,848 of record CM073487.1, read on the forward strand.
ATTGTATATGAAGACTATGAGTTGTAAGTGAATTGTGTATGAATTGTGCATGTATATGAATATATATATCCAGCAGAGGTATTGTATGAAATTTTTAGCATTTTCCACACTCTGATGTTTATAGTCGATGAGTATTAGCTATTTGTACTCTACCGTAGTGTTGGGAAATAAGGTATCACACATCAAACCGATGAATGTCTTACTTTCAGCAGCAAGATTGATGGCCACCACTAAAAGCACACTTTATGCAGTGACAGCTAAAGATTGCACCTTTTGGTGGAAACAAAAATTGCCATTGTTGAAGATTGCACCTTTCGGCGACGACAGTTGTAGTCGCTGCCATTGTTGTCAAACTTGCAGATTGACTCTCTGAGTTTACCATTTTTATATTTTTAGCTTATAAAATTGATTCGAGTCGAAAGTAAACTCGTGGTAGTTGTAAACTCTGTTAAACTTGCGAGTTTATATACTGAATTTACCGTTTTTACGTTCTAATTTACAAAATAGTGTTAAATTATTCTTGAACTCATGTTAACTTTTTTTATTTGATCATACTTAGTGGTTTTATATATGAATTTTATAGAAACTTCTTTATTAAGTATAACATATTCTGAATGTTGATGGATTTAATTTCAATTATTTGGATTTAAAATATATTTAAATCAATTTTTTGTCATTTTTTATATTTTAATTATTCATCAATTATACACTATTACTACATATTTAATGATAAAAGTAAACTCTTACAAGTTTATAATTCAAGTTTACAATACAAGTTCATGTCACCGTCACAAATTTGTTTAAACTTGTGAGTTTGATGACAACATCGGTCGCTACTAAAGATGGTACCTTTCAATGGCTACATATTGCCTCATCCTTTATTCTCTCCAATATTTTTTGCTTCTCGTTAATGCATTTTTTATTTTTTTTATTTTTCCCTCTTTTTTTCTGAATAACATTTCTTAATTTGAAACTTAATCATTATTAATGAGAGATTTGTTCTTTTAATTTTAATATTTTTATTAACTCAAAACCACATTTTTCCATTGTTTGAAAAACCGAACTGAACCGACCAATTCAGACCGAAAACCGGAGAACCGGCCAGTGGTCCGGTCCGAAGAGCTGAAGAAAATTGGAACTGGGTTGAACCAGTCTGACCCGGTCAAACTGGTGTGAACCGATGTAAATCAGTGTGAACCGGGGTGACCCGGTTTGCCCTATATATTTTTTTTACTTTTTTATTCTCCAAACGACGTCGTTTTGGCTTTTTTTTTTAAGAAAAAATTATTTTTGTGGATATTAAGTTTAGGAGGTTTAAAAAGATTGTGAAATACTTTTGGCATAGGTTGGAGAAAAATCCGTATGTACTTAATAATATTTTTGTGGATATTAGGTTTAGAAGGTTATATTGAACTATTTGTTAAAAAAAACCTCTCATGTAGTTTTTTAAATAGTATGCATGAACATTTAAATTATATATTTTTTTAATTGACTCTAGTCTGAACCACTGACCCTTAACCCAGTACTTCCACCGGTTCAATGTCCGGTCCGGTTTTCAGTACCTTACATTTTTCTTATGATTAAAAAGCAAACCTCATTTTCCTAAATTTTTGTTTTATTTCTATTTGTTGTGGAGACGACTTCCTCAAACTTTAATTGAAAGAAAATCAATGTATCAATGAGATTTTTTATAATTTATTTTAAAGGATTTTTAATTTTATTATTTTTGTTATTATTAATTTTTCTTATGAGCCCGTACAAAATAGGGTGTTCATGAGTAATATTCTTTAGTCAATTTAATTGTGACAAAAAGACATCATCCACTACAATTAAGAGTGTCACTATGTTAGAGGGTAAGGACATTTTCTTTAACAGATATGTAAAATGTTAAAATTTAGATGGTTTTATGGCAAAAGAGCTGAGATTTGTGAAGAAGTCCAATATTGTATGCTTCTCTTGTACTGATCTTAAGGTACATTTGAATACACACACATAGAACACACACATATTTAATGAAATAAGTATAACTTCCGTTTAATTATTATTTTTTTGTCTATGTATAGTTACATCAGGCTTATTTAAAAAATTCAGATAGAATTGGAAATTACATAAAATAAAATGTTGGCTAGTATTTCATTTTACTAAAATCGGATTATTCTTTACAATAACCAGTTGAGAATAAAATCTGGAAGTAAATTATTATCTTCGTTGTTTGAAGTCTAAGGAAAGTTTGGAAGAGACTTTTTTTCCCCTCACAATTTCACTTCTCAAATGTTTAAACAAGAAGCATATATATTCACATGCCCAGGCCTAAGTAATAAGCATGCATATGAAACTTCAAAATAACACCACAATATATACCTTCTTACGAATTTAGAAAGATATAATGCAAGTAGATCCCACGATAAAAATTTGAGGAATATGTAAATCAAGAAATCATCAGACAGCAACTCTCAAAGCCTCTGCGCTTTGCCGCTAATTTTTGGAGCATTTTGAGCTTATCTTCACTTTCTTCAGAAGCATCTCTCATAATGGTGAGAGTCCTCAAAAACCTGGCATTCTCATTTATGAAATTTACCATTTCAAAATTATTTTTAGGACTTCAGTTATAACGAAGAGTGAATTCCTTAAGATGTAATGAAACACATGGAGGCACATCAAGTATTGGTTCAGGAGGAGGGCACGTAGAATCAACCTAACCATACACAAATAATTCACAAACCGGTATATCTTGCACTCAAAAAATAAAGCTCAAATTTTCAAACCTTATAATAACAAGGCTCTGAAATTACAAACTTTTGAAGTTTGGGGAAATTTCGGAGACAATTCACAATCCTAGTCCATTCACCACCACCAGAAACACATTCCAAGTGGGTTAAATTGTGAAACATTGGCATATTATCACCACATGGCCACATATCCTGCATGTTAGAATCCTAAAAATAGACTGAAAATTAGGGAATGAAATCTCAGGAGGCAGAAGAGAAAATTGTATGTGTGATTCATACCAGACTCCAAAATAGTCCCATAAAAGTAACATTATTAGATAAAGCTTTCAATGGAAGTAGACCTTGTGGAACTTCTGTAACACCTTACTTTTAAACTGTACAAACAGTCAAAAACATGAAATTATGCTAAATTTGAGACCAAAAACAATTTTCAATTCATTTGGGATCCCTTAGGATTTCATCATCCAATCTTCACAAAAAAATCCATTCCAAGCCAACAACAACAACAACAAAGGAAAAATGAAGCAAGCTTTTGAATTTTACCTTTGATTCCAACTCTTTCTCACTCCTCAATGTTTCTGATCTCTCTCTCTCTATTCTCTTGATTGAGCTTGCTAATCAATGTTTTTAAGGAGAAGAAGAGGTTAAAAGAGGTTGTGGAGTAGTTAGGAAGCTTAAACTTCAAGATTACAAGTTTCTTACCTTTGATTTTGCCTTGATCTCTTGCTCCCTTGCTCTTCATGTTCTCGTTCACGTTCAGCTCCCTCCCTCTTTTTTTGGTTCTGATTTCACGATGGAAAAGCGGAAGGAAAGATGAAGAATGATGGTTAAGTGAATTAACCAAAGTTACTTTCCAAGTGGTTACATCCTATTGGTCCAAATCATATGTTCTTTATTCAATATTTCCATTCCCTTTCTCTTCCCTTTTCCCTACCGAAAATGCATGAGAAATGAGAGTATATATATTACTCTTGCATTATCCCATTATGGTATCTTGTAAGTGGTTAACCAAAGCTTCATGTTTTTTGACTCTTTGATCTTCCTTGGTAATAATTCACCAAAATAGGCTTATTATTTACCAAGTACCCATTTCCTATTTTTAATTTCCATTTAACTAAAATTATTGAGAATATTAGGGAAAAATAATTATTTCTTGATTTATTGGTCAAATGACCATTTTGCCCTTATATTTTCTTCTATTTTCACAATTAATGCAAAACTAGACAGAATTTTCATCAAACTTTTAAAATTCATATCTAATTGTGTAGATATTCAATTGGGGTGGTTTCAAAGGCTATGCGACCGTTATTCAGTCTAATTTTAAGAAAAAATATAAAATTTTTCAAATTAGAAGCCCATCATTCCCAGAATTCTCATTTCTGGAAGCTGACATTGAAAATTCTCAGTTTCCTTGGGTTAACTTCAAAAATACATAACTACTTGTGTACAGCTCCAAATAACTCATATGACCTATCAAATTAAAACTTGATAAGTCTACTTTCATTTTGGGAATTTTCAAAATTTTTGGACATCATTTTTCCTTTGAAATATGTCACACAAACAAGACTGTCATACCATAAAATTTATCAGTAGCTATACCACAAACAAGACTGTCATTTTCCAATTAACTATGTTGTATATGACTTCTAGTTGCATTGTTTTGTCTTGCTTCTAAGTACTTTTAATTCACCATAATATTCCCTTTAATACCGCAAGGGTAAAGGAATTTCAAAAAACACAATCATATTTTACTGAGACACTTGCTAAATCAGGGTTTAGCAGTCCACTTAATTCAAGTTTATTCTCTAGCTTTTACACTAGTGCAAAATAGCCTTTTAGACCACATCATTTAGACCGGTTATTGCGGATCAGGTCTAAAAGAAAAACGCGGTGGCAATTCTGTAATTAAAATCAATGTTTTAGACCGGTTGTCTAAAAAAATTATTTAGACCGGTTATATTAACAACCGGTCTCAAAATCAAAATAATTTTGTTGAAAAAAAAATCACGTTATTATTAAGACCGGTTATTTAGATAACCGGTCTTAAAAGTCAGTATTTTAAGACCGGTTATTAAATAACCGGTCTTAAATATGGAATTAAAATTCAAAGTTAAAAATCAGTATATTTTTAAGACCGGTTTATTTACAACCGGTCTTAAAAGTAATTATTTAGACTGGTTACCTAGATAACCGGTCTTAAAGTTGTTAAACTTTAAGACCGGTTATCTAGGTAACCGGTCTTAAAAATCATTTTAAGACCGGTTATCTAGGTAACCGGTCTTAAAACTCTTCTTTTCAACCTAACAGCCTTGCATTTCGTTTTCCCTCTCATTCCACACAGCCGTGAAATATCACCGTTTGAGTTCTTTGCCTTCTTCTCCGGTGAGTGTTCCCCATTATCTTAAGCCACTACTCCAGCCGCCGCCGCCACATCCTCCTTCTCCTTTTTCAGTTTCTATTCCCATTGTTTAACAATACTCCCTCCTCCATTCGACAGCCCTGTTCCGTGAAGTACTCCGCCGTGAGTTTGTACGCTATCGTGAGGCCGATACAACCCCTCTCCTCCTGCTCCTCAACCCTCCAAGGTCACTACATTCAGGTAATTTCCCCTATCTCAGTTTATTAATTCTTCGTTTAAATAGATACTGTATCTTTACAATCTGTATCTTTACTACCCACCATACTTCGTTGCAACTCTGATGCAAAGGGGTTAAAGAAAATTTTAGGATAATCACCATGATATTTATACTGTATCAACAGGTGACAATCATCTGGGTGAGGTATTTCCTCAAAATCAATAAACCAATCATAATCGGGATAATAACTGTATAATAATTGTAGATTATTATCTGTGACATTTTAATCTTGAAAGAAAAGTATACACTCTTGTGTTGTTTCTTTATCATATTCATGTTCATGATTAGTACTATTAGTGGAATAATCAGAAAATCGAATACTTACAGATCTGTCTGAGTTTTCCTAAAAACTCGTTCTGTTTGGCACTAGTCTTGTTGCTGCTGGTAATACCACTTTCGATTCATTGTCGATTAGATCTCTGCTGGAAAATGCTTTTCCTTCAACAGCCTTTATCCCTGGACTAGCCAAATATTTCATTACCCTATCTATTTGTAATTTAAAATTGGTATTACTATTGTTACTTAATCTGCCTGTAAGGGTTTTTATTATACACAGATTCTGTCCTTCGTAAAAATCTTCATATCCTCTTGTCTGAATTATTAATTGAAAATGCTTACTAAAATCTTTAATTGTCATATGTATTTTAGGAGCCATGTATATAATACCACAATTATTTGTCATATCAATTTCCATGGTTCCTATAATAGATTTATGTAGATCACCGTACCTAGTATCAACAAGATTTATCAAAACCTATCCTCTTGCTTGTGATCTAGTTAATCCTGTGACTTTTATCAAGACAAGTCCCACATTAATCATTATATATTGATTTTCTAAAAGAACATGCCTACTCCTATTATTAATGAAAGGAAGATTTATTTGATCTTCCTAAGGAGGTCTTTTACTTCTTCTTGGAATTCTGCAGCTTCGTGAACTAAAATTCTGTAGCTTCTGCAGCTTCCAAGGGAGTTAATATACAGAAGAGAAGAAAAAAAAGGTGTCGAAATATATGGATCGTAGTTGGATGAACGCTAAATGGACTAGTATTGAATATGATAACGGGGTGAGGGATTTTTTGGAATTTGCTAGAAGAAATTCTGGTAATGATGATAGTAGGATGTTCTACTGTCCTTATGTAAAATGTCTGAACGAGAAGTGACTAAGTGATGCAGATATATATACACATTGTATTTGTGAAGGATTTTGTAAGAGTTATACAGTATGGGTATGGCATGGTGAAGAAATAGAAATTCCAAGTGCAACTCAACAAAGGGGGTCGCCTTTGATGATAATGACACGGTTCTGAATGATCGAATAGAGGATATTATTCGTGATGTTTGAGAAGAGGCTTTTGAGCAATCATATGCATATGGTAATATGTGCAGTGATGCTGAGAAGCCACTGTACCCCAGGTGCACAAAATACCAATTGTTGAAAGCTGTATTAAAATTGGTAAGCTTGAAAGCACGGCATGGATGGAGCGACAAGAGTTTTTCAGAAGCACTTGAGGCCTTCAAGGACATGCTTCCAGATGATAACGTGATGCCTTTCCGATACTATAATGCAAAGAAAATATTGTGTCCACTAGGGATGAAGTATAAAAAGATCCATGTATGCCCTAATGATTGTATATTATACAGAAAAGAGCATACAGAGAAAGAGCAGTGTCCGATATGTGAAACCCCCAGATACAAATCAAATAAGGCCCCTGCAAAAGTGTTGTGGTATCTTCCTATCATACCGAGGTACAAACGGTTGTTTGCTAATGAAATTGATGCCAAAAATTTGAGATGGCATGCAGATGAGAGGATTTCTGATGGAAAGCTTCGACATCCAGCTGATTCTTCTCAGTGGAAGAAAATTGATCAGTTGTTTCTTGACTTCGGCAAAGAGCCTAGGAATCTTAGGCTCGGGCTTAGCATGGATGGCATGAATCCTTACGGTAGCCTAAGCAGTATACATAGTTCATGGCCTGTTCTGTTGGTAATTTATAACTTATCTCCTTTGTTATGTATGAAACGAAAGTACATCATGTTGTCTATATTGATTTTGGGACCAAAACAACCCGGAAATGACATAGATGTTTACTTAGAACCCCTGATCGAAGACTTGAAAGAGTTGTGGGATGAAGGTGTCGACGTTTTTGACGCAAACAAGAAGGAGATGTTTAAAATGCGAGCCTTGATCTTTTGTACTATAAACGACTTCCCTGCTTATGGAAACTTGTCAGGATATAGCGTTAAAGGCCACAAAGCTTGTCCTATTTGTGAAGAAGGCACATGCTACCATCAACTTCAACATGGAAGAAAGATTGTTTATCTTGGTCATAGGAGATTCCTTAGACGGGGCCACCCATATCGCAGATTAAAAAAGGCCTTTTTTGGTGGCCAAGAGTTTGAAGATACTCCAGAGGCTTTGACTGGGGAGAAAGTGTATGAAAAGGTCAAAAATATCAATGTCATCTTCGGTAAGACTTCAAAGAGTTGAAATGAAAAAAAAATATATGGAAAAATAGGTCTGTTTTCTTTAACCTTCCATATTGGCAGAATCTTGATGTCAGAAACTGTATTGATTTCATGCATATGGAGAAAACGTGTGTGATAGTATTGTTGGGACACTACTCAACATACAAGGAAGTTCTAAGGATGGCGTTAAGGCAAGATTAGATTTGCAAGAAATGGGAATACGGGAAGACTTACATCCGAGGCCACATGGTAAGAGAACTTTTTGTCCTCCAGCTTCTCATACTTTGTCCAAGGATGAGAAACGAAGTTTTTGTGAGTGTTTACATGGCATCAAAGTTCCCTCAGGGTATTCTTCAAATTTTAAGAAGCTTGTGTCTATGAAAGACTTAAAGTTAGTAGGGCTGAAGTCTCATGATTGTCATGTCTTGATGCAACAACTACTCCCAGTGGCTATTCGAGGCATCGCCGAATATGATCTTCAACACATATTGACCAGACTTTGTTTCTTCTTCAATGCGATTTGTAGTAAAGTTATTGAGACAGAAAGGTTGGATGAATTGGAAGATAAAGGTTACCTGATCTTGTGCCAGCTTGAGAAGCTTTTTGTTCCTTCCTTTTTTGACATCATGGTACATCTAGTTGTTCATCTAGTGAGGGAGATAAAATTGTGTGGGCCTATCTATTTTCGATGGATGTACCCAATTGAAAGAACTATGAAAATCCTAAAAGGATATGTGAAGAACCCTAACCGGCATGAAGCTTCTATTGTTCAGAAATATGTTTCTGAAGAAGCCATGGAATTCTGTCAACATTATTTGGAAAATGTAGGACATATCGGCCTTCCTAAATGACATGATAAAGAAGGGGGTAGGCGCAGGGCTACCGTCAAGAGTGTGGATCCTGATGAATTACAACAAGTCCACTTGTACATTTTGAATAATGTTGATGCAGTTCAAGATTACATAAATGCTCATAAAGAAATTGTACGAAAAGTGAACAGTCGATTGACTGAACAAAGGTTAATTAGGGAGCATACCAGGACCTTTGCACATTGGTTTAAACACAAGGTTGACGGAGAAGAATGTGTTTCTGATACAATTAAATGGCTAGCACGTGGTCCTGAGTTTGATGTCATAAGTTGGACTTCGTTTGTGATCAATGGGTATACCTTTTACACAAAGTCCCTGGATGATAGGAACACTGTCCAGAACAGCGGTGTTATGTTAGTAGTTGAATCTATGCACTTCTCTAGTTCAAAAGATAAGAACCCTACATTGGCAGCCATACCTTATTATGGGGTTATTGACGAGATTTAGGTGGTTGACTATGTTAAAATTAAATTTCCCATTTTCAAATGTAAGTGGGTTGATGTCAATAATGGTGTGAGGATCGATAAGTCAGAGTTTACATTAGTTGATCTGAACAACAAAAGTTTTGGAGATGAACCTTTCATTATGGCTGATCAAGCGAAACAAGTGTTCTATATTATTGATCAGGCAAATAAAATGTGGTATGTAGCTCTCCAAGGAAAAAGGTTCATCGATATTGAAGAGGAAATTCGTTCAAATTATGATCTTCTTGAAACCCCTTCTTTTTCTAGGGGTCTTCCTGCATTGAACGAAGAAGATGAAGCTGATAATGAACACGGCACAAGAAATGATCATCGTGAAGGGATATGGGAGGATATCTCTTTATAAATCTACTTTAAATGTTAGCTATCTATTTAAAGTCATTATCATTATAACTTATATGCAGATTATATATATAGTTATTTTATAACTTACTAACTCAACAATTTGTCTTAACAGTACAATGACGGATCCGGTGCATCCTACAGTAGAGGATCCGGTGCATCCTACAGCCGAGGATCAGGTGCATCCTACAGCCGAGGATCAGGTGCCTCCTATAGCAGAGGATCAGGTGCATCGTACTGCTCAGCACAACGAGCCTCAGAGTGTTAATCAGGGGCAGTCATCGGGTGAGCTGAGTCACCAGCCTAGACGGAGGGGCAGGATGGCCACACGGTTGAAGGATGTTTTCCTGAGTCGGTCTGCCGGGGAGAGGATACCGATCCAGTTTGATCAATACTGGAAACTGATCGGGCTGAATGCCAGTCGTTTTAGAAGTTTTGTCAGCCTCCTCGCACGGAATAAGCCTAGCATATTGATAGAGGAGTGGAGGAATATCGACAAAAAGGTTAAGCAGCATATTTGGGACACTATTTAGGTATAAAATTCCCTCTGTATGTTTCTTTTATCAAATTTGTTTCATTACTGTCACTAACTCCTTTCATTCATGAAAAACAGCTCACCTACGACGTTCCTCAGAGTGAGATATTGTATCACAAGACTATGACGTATTGTTGTGAGCGCTGGAGGAAGTTCAAGATGAATCTGGCCAACAATTACGTGCATATCGAGGTGCCAGCTGGTAAGCCTCGTCCTACTCCTTGCAGCAAGTACTCGTACATCGATGAAGCGACATGGAAGGAGTTTGTTAGGCTTCAGACTACTCCAGAGGCTTTGGTGAGTTAACTTATTTTGTACTTTATTTACTTATCTTTTGTCTTTACTGTTTGTAACCTTTTTTCCCATTTCTTATTCGCAAGCAAGAAGGCAAAAGGCACAAGCGAGTGGCAGGAAGAATGATTGCCCCCACACAATGTCTCGTGGGGGATACGTAAAGGCCGAGAAAGACTTATTGGCGGCCAAACGGAGGAGATTGGAAGAAGCATCACAATTCGATCCTTCTGTTCTGTTATCTCCACCATCTCCAATACGGCGCGAAGAGTTGTGGTTGCGTACTCGCCGGAAGAGTGGTGGATCCTATACGAGCGACCAGTCTCGTATAGTCGGTGAAAAAATTGTAAGTATCGTTGTTCTTATTAACTGTTTAATAAACATGTTTCATTACTCATGTGTGTTTTTTGTATATCTCACAGGAGGAACTTCAAAAAAAGAAATCCGAGGGAGCCTTCAAGTCGGAGGGGAGGAATGACATTTTCATGGTTGCTACTGGAAAACGTGAGCATCCAGGCCACGTCAGGGGAGTTGGAGGAGGGGTGGGTATAAAGGATTACTTTGGATCCTCCTCACGCAGTTCCTCCTTCAACGAGGTCACGAGAGACGAATTGGAGCGTATGTTGGCCACTGCGAGGGCGGAAGCAAGGGCCGAGGCAGAAGCATCATTTGATGCACTATTGGATGCCCGGTTGAGCAAGATGAAGGATGAGGTATATGCCATGGTGAGCACAAGACAAGACACCGCTCCTGTCCAGGCACAGTCGCTCGATCGCCATAAGCAGAGCACCAAAGGGAGTTGTTGTAATATGGGACAGTCATTAGAGGGTCCTGGAAAGGACGATGCTGAGCCTTGTGATTTATATGTTGAGGATCCTCTGAGACGGTTAGTTGCACGGGGGAGTGTGCACAACCTAGGATCAACTGTTTACCACCTCGAGATGACAGATGATCAGGTTAGGGTGTCAGTTGAGGAGGTTATTATCTCAGACGCACCTATCCCTATCCCTTCTGAGGAGTTCAAGATTGTGGCCGATGTCTTGGGTACTTTCATATCATGGCCGAAGAACATTGTTTCTGTTGGAGCTGCGAATTCCCCGATCAGAGCCCCAAGTCCAGCTCCCGTCCCTCGTGAAGTTTCACAGCCTCCACCACTGAATGTGATGCAGCAAGTGATTCTGATGGCATTTGATACATCTTTCCCAACTAAAAATTGGCCTATGGATTCAGTTGTTGGACCGTTAGGGGCGGCATGCTATCTTGAGAGGGATGATTTAATGTCCATGGTCGCTCCTAGACAAAATCTTACGATTGCGATTGTCCAGCTTTTTTTGATGTAAGTATCTTCTTTAAATGGAAGTAAATATCTTAAAAATTACGCTATGTAACCATAATTTGTGTGCTTCCATTTTTGTAGGTACATGAATCATAGGTTGGTTTCCTCTGGGCAGAGCGCTCAATTTGGATTCATGTGCCCAGCTCATGCCACGGAGAAAGGGACCACTTCTGCCATCAGACATAGATATTTATCACAGAGGCTCAGTGAAACAGAAACTGACTGTTTCTTGGTTCCTTATGTGCATGGGTAAGAAACATCAAATTTATATTCCGAAACATCACATATAATGCTTTATATTTGCTTAACATTCATCTCTTTTTTTCAGGGATCATTGGTAATTGGTTATTCTGTGTAAGACTAGTTACACAGTGATCCTCCTCTGCTCCCTCCACTTCAAACCGGGGACTGACTTGAAGAAGACCATGAACTCGTAAGTTTTCTTGCTTTATTACCTTTTGTGTGAAAAGTTTGTGTGCTGAATAAGTAATCTTTGTGATTTTGATCATAGGGCTATGCGGACTTTCATACACGCTAAGTGTGGTAGGCATGTTCATGACTTAAAAGACCCTACATGGATCACGCCAAAAGTTAGTACATATTTGTTTTCTTTAAGATGTGTTTCATAAGCTATGCTTTTATGCTTGCTTTGATGATATCATGTTCTTTTTCAGACCCGTAGGCAACCACCGGGCTCCAACTTATGTGGTCTTTATATGTTGAGACAAATTTACAATATTATCAGCCTAGGCACGACTGACTTTACCGAGGAGGTAATAAATGTATATTTCAAATATTTTGTATTACTTTATTGTTTTTAAGTTAGTAAGTTAATGTTTTGTTTGGCTTCGGTGTTACACATACAGATGTTTGATCTTGCTGATCCCTTTCCTGAAGAAGATATTGATTCCATCCGCAATTGTTGTGCTGAATTCATTTATGAGCTTTTACAAGATTAGTAAGTTTTTGAATCAGATTTTTGTTGTTCTAATAATACTTATGGTTTTCATATATATCTAAGTTGGTTTATATCTCTGTTTAGGACAAATTCTTGGATATTGGCGATACTAGTTGGCTGTTGACTCAGGCAGGGGATCACTATTGTAAATTTTCCTCCACTTTTTTCATTTCTCTGTAAAGCTTAGGAATTTTTTCCATATAATGAGAAATATTTATTTTCCTCCTTCTCTTTACAAGCTTTGGGATTGCAAGTTCACACAATGTCGCAATTTTCCTGCTATCATTGTTTAATTGTGTTGATGTGGTTCAAAACGCCTGATAATTATAAATTGTTAATATTGTATTGTTTCTGAGAATTGAATAAGTTGATCATGTGTTATTGGTAGTTATTGGAATTGAATGTGTTTGTTTTCAATGATTTTTTTCATAATGTTCATTCTTTGATTGTTGAGAGTCGAGGATTGTAAAGGCCAAGTGTTTTTCCCTTGAACAGACTGACATTTATAGGTTCATACCGATTACGATAACTAAGGTCATATTTAACAAAAGAGGGAAAGGGAAACTAATAAGGATTTTAGGCTTCATGATTCTATATTTGGAGCAAGTTTGCATTCTGAGAAATACCAATTGTTTCTGGAAATAAAAATGTTGTTGTCACTGCTTCTAACCGGTCTTAAATATGAATTTAAGACCGGTTATTAAGAAAACAGGTATTAAAATATTAAACTTTAAGACCGGTTATTAAGACAACCGGTCTTAAATAAGTAAACTTTTAAGACCGGTTCTCTTAATAACCGGTCTTAAATATATATTTAAGACGGGTTATTCTTAGAACCGATCTTAAATTGTTATTTTTTTACATTAAAATTTCCCTACTTGTTCCGTTAGTTAAACTTTAAGACCGGTTGTTTTAGAACCGGTCTTAAAAGTTCATAAAAAAGTTTAATACTTTTTAGACCGGCTGTATCAAGACCTGATCCAGAACCGGTCTAAAATATCGTTTTTAACCGGTCTTAAAAGTAATTTTTGTACCGGTGTTGGTTCCAAAATTCAGGATATTACAACTTCTGCAAGGACCAAATGGTTGAGTCCTCCAATTTCAAGTGGGAGGTCAAATTTCCAATTCAAAATTCTTATTACCAAGTCTTTAAGCAAAACACATGCACAAAGAAGTATTTCCAAGCTTCTAACATCTGAAAATTTAACATATTTCAAGTGCGCAATACTTCTAGCGAAGGCAAATTAACATGAGAAAGAATGCCCACCCTTACTCCACTGAACTTTAAAACCCTAATATTATTGGCAATGAGAACACTAGAGGACAACTCATATTCATACCACCACCGGAGATGTAACTCCAGATGTTCAACTATGCTACCAATCACAGTATTGATCCACTCGCTAGCCTTGCTAGGTCTATGATCACACTTAAGAATAAACTTTTTGACACATTTCAAATCTATCAATTCTTGCACTTTGTCCACGAATCGATAGAAGATTAAAAAGCTCTCAAAGTCTCTATGGCAAAGGTAAAGAGTGGGAAGCGAAAGCCAAAGGGGTCTCCATGTCTTGGACAAGAGGCTTGTGGCAACTGCTTCTTTAGTGGGAAGAAAAGAGAGAATATGAAGAAGCAATGAGTCTGGCAAACTTCTAATCCTATCTACTGATTCCTCCTCCATAACTGATTGTAGCTCAGGATGTCAGAAGATCCTTTTTTATCAACTTTGGTGACTGCTTCTTTGAATGGATTAAGGTTGAAACTAGGGTTGATAACCGAAAAAGTTCGACACTTACGGGACGAGTTACAGCTGATAATATACTTAAATGATAATATTTTAAAAATAGAAACTCTGTTTATATGTGATTAGAGAATTTGACATAATGTTTATTAATAACTTCATCTAAGTATTCTCCTAATGAGAAACATGCTAATAGATGTTGAACAATTTATTATTTTGATAATTGAAGAATCTTTTCTAACTAAAGGACTTTTATAATTTTTCAACAAATTTTTGTAGTTCTATTTCGTTTTTTTATCAATAATAACTTCTGGATCTCATATTGAATTATGGATAGTCCAAGTAAAAATAAAATTCATTATCACTGTCGCCCGAATCTCTCCAATATTTTTCTTATGTCTCATGATCTCATCAATGCATTTTGTCCTCTTTTTCCGTGAATAACATTCCCTAATTTGAAACACAATTATCATCAATTAGAGATTTTTTTAATTTTATTTATTTTTTTTTCCTTAATGGCACAAACCTACATTTTCCTGATTTGGAGGCCAATCTTCAATGAGATTTTTTATTTAGAATCTGATTTTTATTACCATATGTTGCAAAGAGGACTTTCTCAAACTTTAATTGAGGGCCAGTTAACATCAATGAGATTTTTAAAAATTTATTTCAGTATGATTAAAAAAATTAAATTTTATTATACTTTTTAATTATTTTTTTCTTGTGGGCCGGTACAAAATAGAGTGTCCATAAAATTTGAATGCAGGAGAAGAAGAAAATAAATTCAATTTAGTGATATAAAAAAAAGTCAATTTAATTTAAAGTTACATACATACATACATATATTACTAGACACAAGTATCTCCCTATTGAAGGCAATCTTGCTCTAGATACTATCAGACACTAAATATAGACACATCTATAAATGAACTATTAACTTTCAAAGTATTGCTGATCTGTCGCCTTTGAAGCCATCAAATCTCTTTATTGCCTCTAAAACAAGGAAACGCCACCATGAAAAAAAATACAAAAGCAAAAACAAAAAATAACATAAACCAACACAGAATAAGGGCAACTTCTTCCCTAACCATGTAACAAGCTTGTCCACTGACGTGAGAAGAACTCTCACCGTCCAAGAAGAGCCTATAAAAGAGGAGAAAATGTCTCACATAGAAATGAGAAGAAAAGAAAATAATATGATTTAAATAAAAACTAATTAAATTAAATCATATATATGATTTGGATATCTTGATTATTCGATAAATAGAAATTAAATCCTCAACGACAGATATATCTAACCGTTAACATTTTATTTTATTTTTTATCTTCACATATTGTTGTTTTAAACCTCATAAATTATGAAAGTTTCAAGCTTGGGTAAAACTTGGAAGGCAGCTGATCTTTGCTAGTCAACTCATTCTAAGTTAAGTGATGACGAGCAAAGGCCACATGCAAAACTACAAAAAGTTTATATATAAATTAATATTAGAAACAATTAAAAAAAAATTACTCATGGTAGGTCATTCATACCTCATCTAAGGGGAGCAGATACTCTCAGAAGCGCCTTTTCTTAGGGTCCTTCAGTATCCTTGATCTTGTCCGTTCATATGATCGAATGGCTCATAATGTACCACATCATCATACTATTGTATTATATCTGAACCGTTTATTTCAACTAAATCATGGCCATCCATTATTGGAATCTTTAAAAAACTTTTCAAACGCCCGGAATATGCTACCGGCTGAACTCGGCAGGAAAAATTCTAAGAGGCAGTACAGAGTCTCATTGTTCTCACTTCTCCTCCAACTTCCGCTGTCATTCTTTCCTTTTTCTTAGGGAAAAAAATGAATTAAAGGATTGCTTGCAATAAGTATCGGTAGGAAGCAATAGAGAGTCCCACTATTCTTCCCTGCGCAAGACCTCTCAGATGGTCGGTTCAATGCCTGGTACCATCACTATACTTGGTTAAGGGCCCAAAAAAATCAAACATCTCATTCCTATCTCTTTCATTTTCAAGTTTCCAATTTTTCTCTCATTTTGCAATGCTTCCAATCCATGGTCTTGGAAAATAAATTATTGTCATTCTTTGTCTTTCTAACACCATGTGAACAAGCTCAATCAAACAATCAAATGCATCAGCACAAGGCAGATGTCATGATATGAATTTTCTGCATGAAGTAGCCTTTGATAACATGTCCAGAAGGCAGAAGCTATTAGAAGGCTTTATTGGTATAGATCTGCCACTTTGTTGGCATTACGAGGAGTATGGCTCAACTCACCCATTCTCGGTTTAACGTCGCCTTGGCTTCTGAGATGAGAGCATAGTCTGGATTATTGTTGCTGTCGTCTTCCCGTAGCAGTCAAAGCATTTCGGACGCATCCGTTTCTCAAATTACCTGTTTACCACTACCGTACCATGCGAGTTTCAGATCAAGCGAGGTTGCCCAAAGCTCCGCAGACGGTGGATGATGATGAGCGCCCTTGCCGTCGCCGGGAGGGTTCGTAGGCATGGGGAAGACGGGACCTTAGACAACTAGGGATTTGGGCATTTGGCAGAAACAATGGAGAGTCAAGATTATAATAAAGGTGGAGATCAAAGTTTAAAAGCTACCTGCTTCTCTCAGTTCTATGCGTTGAGATCAATTGGAAGTAATTTCCATCAATCCCTCATGGAATTGGTTCCACTTTCATGGAAGTAGAATTTTATTGATCATTATACCCTCTTATATTTTATCAAATTCCAAACATATTTTAGAAATCACTTCCACTCCTAGTTCCACTTCTACATTCACTTCTAATTCTACTTCCACTTTCATAAAAAACTCTTCTATTATACCAATTGGGGTATAAAAGATTTTCATTATGTTTCATATAAATTAAGACAAACCTTAAATTTAATTAAGTCTATCTTAAATTTCAATAATTTTCCAACTTCGCCCCTATTAAACTACACAATCTCCAAGAAAATAACTATTTATACGATAACAAATGAAATGTAAAATTGTACTCTCTCTAGTTCTTTTTATAAGATATTTTCTCTCTTTTGGGACTGATCCTTTTTATAAACAACTTTCTCATTGTGTCTTAAAATTTAAACTATTTTTTTCTTTTTCTGCCCCTATTAAATACATATCTTTAAATTAATTGTTACCCACTCACCACTAATCTTTCATTTAATCATTTATTACACATTTTCTCTCATATTTTATATTCGTACTCTCTCATATTTGTTACTCATTCTCTCTCCTATGCTCATTTCATAAAATAAGGGCATATTTAGAAGAAACATGACATTTTTTAGACATTTATTTTTTTTAACTAATTTTAACTGCTAGTTCATTTTGCACAATAATAAGGATAAAATTTGCTTATTAAAATGACTGGAGATAGTATATTCATGTAAAAAATTTGATGAGATGCTTTATAAATATGACTAAAAAAATACATTCCCAGCCCTATACATAGGACCAAAGGAAGAGAGAAGTTTTTTTTTTTTGTCCTATTTATAAGGGTTATCATTAAATTTTTTAAGTGAATGTACAATTTAACCATTTACTTATTATTATGTTGATTTTGTTTTATTTGATACTCCCTCCAATCCACAATATAGGACATTTGAACTAATTCACGCAAATAAAAAAGTGACAATTAACTCATTTAAAATGTCATAAATTGAAATATTTTACACTTTTACCCTTACTGAAAAATGTGGACCCTATGTATTTTTTTTGGGGAGGGGGGCGGGGGGAGAGGATATAATGATTGGAAAAATTGAAAAATGAGTATTAATCACAAGAAAAAAAATTAAAAAATGAGCATTAATTATCTTGCAAGTGACTTGTACTCCCTTTAGTCCTTATTATAAAGCACCAACTACCAGCAATTTTTGGTTCTTATTATAAGGATCCAACTGCCTCTAACTAATTCATTTATTACTATTTCATCACTATACTCTTATTTTTAATTGACTCATTTAAATCCACATCATTAAAGTATGGGTAAAGTTGGAAACACCATCAATTTTGGACCATTTTAATGATTTAACTTCCATTTCTTAGTCCATGAGAAATGGCAGTTGGTGCTATATAATAAGGATCAGATGGGGTATTTTGGGTCATGTCTTTCTTCTAAAAGTACCATATATTATGGACCGGGTGAAATATTATGTATATTAAATAGGGTAGAGTTGGAAAATTGTTGAATTTTATAGCAAAATTAATGAAATTTAAGGTTTTCTTTTATCTATGTGAAAAATGTTGGAACTTAGAAGTGCTCTATAAATAAGATGAGAGGAGCATATACACCTCCACCTCCAACGATCACATTTAAGGTTTCAATCGTGGGTTCTGGCATCAGTAAATGCCAGCACAGAAAAATATTTTTGAAATAATGTGGCATCTTCATATGGCACAATTTCAGAAACAAAATGGAGCTTTGGATTTAGGATGATGGCGAATATTCAAACAAAGTAAAATAAAATGATATAAGAGTGTGAACAACACTAAGGGATTAAAGGAACCAAATACAATAAATTTGTAGAGTTGTTCCATACGGTATCCGATTGAGCATGATTTTTCATACTTCTAATGACAATGGAAATTGAACTTAATGGATCCATGCAGGTCACAATCAACAGTGTCATTTTCTTAAAACAATGTTTTGAGCATTTGAAAAGCTTCCCTTTTATACAACAACGACAGTTCTCAAAACTGTTGCATTTTCCCTTGTAAATTTCTTTCAGGCCCGATGAACCTATGGAGGAACATGCATATGATGTTTTAGCATAACATGTCTTGGGAATAAAATGTGGAAGTAAATTATTATGTTCACTGTTTGAAGTCTAAAGATAGTACTGAAGAGACTTTTTCTTCATCGTCATTTCACTTCTAATATGTTCAAACTAAGATTCCTATTCACATGCCCAGACCTAAGCAATAAACATATGCATACTTGAAAATAACACCACAATAATAACTTATCACAATTATATTAATGGGTTAAGGTGTAAAAATACACATGAGTTTTTTCCAAAATCGCACCCAACACCAAATACTTTTTTTAGGGGCAAAAGTGACTATGTGATTACAAAAATGGAGCAAAAGTGACTATATAATTACAAAAGTGGGGCAAAAATCACAGTTTCCATTAATTTGAAAACTTTGACTGTAAGTTTGAACTTTTTGACCAAAAAGGGTGAGTTGGAGCAAACTTTTTGACCAAAAAGGGTGAGTTGGAGCAAACTTTTTGACCAAAATTCATCACAAACATGAACAACTAATGGATCTTCAGCACCACTAGCACTCTAGTCACCCCTAATATAACTATTATCTGCCATATTGCAATCAAGATTTGCCTCACCACGATTTACAATAGACACAAAATCAGCGCCATCGTGTTCAGAATCATCTATAACCATCGCTATGAGCATGCTTACACAACCAGAAATAACATATGAACAACTGGCACATTTAAGGATTATTTAACGAAAATTGTGACTTTTGCCCCATTTTTGTAATCACATAGTCACTTTTGCCCCTAAAAAAATTATTTGGTGTTGAACGCTATTTTGAGAAAAACTCATGTGTATTTTTACACCTTAACCCTATATTAATTTAAAAACACACAATAATGCAGGTGGATCCCCCAACTAAAAAAGTTAAGGAATATGTAAATCAAGAATCAATATCAAATCATAAAGAAAAGTGGTTGTTTGTGCATTCTAGTGCTTGATTTGAGGTATGTTGCTAATCTTTGGAGCTTTTCGAGGTCATGTTCACTTGCATCATAGGTGAAATTTGAGAGCATTCTCCTGTCATATTCACTTGCATCTTCAGCTCTCAAAATGGTGAGAGTCCTCAAAAACTTGGCATTCTCACTTATGAATTGTAACATTTCAGACAAACTTTCAGGACCTCGGTAGTAACGAAGAGTGAACTCCTTCATATGTAACGAAACACATGGAGGCACATCAACTATTGGTTCAGGAGGGGACATAGAATTAACCTACAAAGACCATATTTACAAATAAGTCACAAACCTAATCGATCAATCGAAGTATTGCTTGTACTAAAAAATGAGTTGAAAATTTCAAACCTTATGCCAAGGCTCTGAAATTACAAGCTTTTCAAGTTTGGGAAAGTTTCATAGACAGTTCACCAACCTTGTCCATTCACCACCAGCAACACATTCCAAGTGGGTTAAATTGTGAAATATTGGCATGCCATCACTAAATGACCATATATCCTGCTCTGAAAACTAATCAAAACAGAAATAAAATAAGGGAATGAAATCTCAAGTGGCAAAAGAAAATAATTGACTTTTCATGTGTGATTCATCATACCGATGTCCAAAGTAAGCGTAGAAATGTAACATTAGACAAAACTTTCAATGGAAGTAGAGATTCTGAAACTTCTGCAGTAACCAAATGGGCAAGTCCTCCAATGACAAGTGGAAGGTTATAGTCTTCATCTTCATGAATATTTTTTATCACCAAGTGTTTAAGCAAAGCACATGCAGAAAGAAGCATTTCCAGGCTTCTAAAATCTGAGAAGCTAACATCTTCCAAATGCAATAGTTCAAGTAAAGGAAAATTAATATGAGAAAGTGTACCCACCTTTACTCCTCTCAACTTCAAAACCCTAATGTTATCGGTGTCCAGGCTTCTAAAATCTGAGAAGCCAACATCTTCCAAATGCAATACTTCAAGCAAAGGCAAATTAATATGTGAAAGTGAACCCAACTTTACTCCTCTCAACTTCAAAACCCTAATGTTATTGGCAATGAAAACACTAGAGAGCAACTCATATGCATCCCAACGCCTAATGATCTGTAGCTCCAAGTGTTCAACTTTACTACTAATCACATCATTAATCCACTTGCTAATCTTTTGAGGGCTAAAATGCTCACCAAGCTCAAATTGATTACACTCAAGAACAAGAACAAACTTTTTGACAGATTTCAAATCTACCAATTTGAACACTTTGTCCACAAATCGACAGAAGAAGTCAAGGCTCTTGAAGATTTGACGGTCAAAATGAAGAGTGTTAAGGGAACGCCAAAGTGGTCTCCATCTCTTTGACAAGAGGCTTGTAGCAACGGCCTCTTTAGCGGAAAGCAAAGAGAGAATACAAAGAAGCAATGAGTCTGGCAAACCACTGATCCGGTCTACTTTTCTTCTATGTATTTTGTTTCTGGACCCTAATTTCTCCATAACCTTAGGTTAAAGGCTTCAGGGATGAAGAGGGATGGGTAGCGATATTTTAGGAACTAAGCAGCCTTTCTGCAAGGTATTAGATGGCTTGTCTAGTGCAACTCTGGGTTAGGGTTTTGTAATCAAACTCAGTTTGCCTTTGTCCGAAAAAAAAATTGAAAAGAGAAGAGATATTTTAGGAAGGCTAAATATCCCTATCTCATTCATTTAAGATTTTTTTTTTTTTTTTTTTTTTTTGCGCCAACGATCCATTTAAGGTATATACTACCATATCCCAAATTTGATTTATCACAATCTCTCCATTATCTCAATCAATTAGATAATATATTATTTGAATTTAAAAGAATTTAAATCTTCATCATATATCTGCAATATCAGATAATAATAAATTAATCTTTATTTACTTGGTAAATATGATTTGAATTCTTTTTTTTTTGCCAGAAAATATTATTTGAATTCAAACCTATGAAATTAACTCATGTGTTTTCGATATCTAGATCATTGAGATAACATACATTAAAATTTTTATTTAATTTTTATTATATTTAATTATGTAGATAATCATATTAAATATTCTGGGCCATCAAGGTGAATATGAAATATAGTTAACATTTTTTATATTCATATTGTGGAATTAACTATTAGTGCCAAAAAAAAAAGCTATTACTGTCGCTTCTTTAAATATAAGAGGAATTTAAGTTTAATTTTGTTACCTTCATATTGTGGAATTTGTTAGAGCAAGCTTATCACCCAATAAGGAGGTGAATTGGATGATTAGAGAATAATTGGACACTTAATAAAAATTAAGTAACTTTAAAACACAATTAAGAGAAAAGAGAGAAACCACCAAAGTGTACACCAGGAGTTTATACTGGTTCAATCACAACCACTTTGACCTGCGTTTAGTTCTCAGAATTCCTTTTGAGCCTTTCACTATATCTTCTAAGATTCAATGGGTTCTTGGCACCTCAGTACAAAGCAAGTTCCTCTCCTGGACACTTGCTTCCCCTTAAACAAGGTAATCTCAAATCTCAACCTAAGGTTCCACAACCTTAAGTTATTTCAATAAGAAATACTGAGTTTGTAAACAAATCTCTCTCACAGAGTAAGTATATGAACACTGAAGTATAAAGAATGAATATGAGAAAATAGAGCACTAAGAGTGTATTGATCAATGTATGTTCGTGTGTTGTAAGTGTCTATCTTCTATGTTGAATGCTCTCATATTTATAGCTGAATTGTGATAGTCGTTAGTAGCATTTCAACATGTCTGTTAGAGTGGTGTAGCTCCTTTTAACCGTTTTCCATATTTGAAAAACTAGCCATTGCGTTCGGTGGACGTTATGCTCCGTAACTTGACTTTTCCTTCTCTTGCATAATCTCTTCATTGTTTCCTTGAAAACGTATTTAGAATACTAATACAATGAAAAATTAATCATATAGATAACAAATAAATAAATATCATATGATTATCATGCAACATGGACTTCATCACTCAAGTGATCAAGGGCCATCATTGTAAAATCCCAGATTTTGGGACAAGAGACTTGAAATTAAGCCTGGATTAAGTGGACTACTAAACCCCAGTTTAACAAATGTCCTAGTGGGGCATCGTTGTATTTTCCAAAATTCCTTTATACCCTTGAGGTATTCAAGGGAATATTATGGTGAATCAAAGAGCTTGGGGAAGACAAAATAATGCAATTAGAAGTCCCACAAAGTAGTGTTGCTACTGGTGAATTTTCTGGTGTGACAGTCGTATTTATGTGACATATTTTAAGGGGAAAATGATGTCATAAAATTATGAAAATTTCTATAATGAAAGTAAACTTATCAAGCTTTAATTTGATAGGTCATATGAGTCATTTGGAGTTGTACACAAAGAGAAATAATTTTTTGAAGTTAGCCTAGTGAAATTAATTATTTTCTGGGACAGCATTCAAAGATTAAAATTTTAGAAAGAGTGAGCTTCTAATTGGCTAAATTTTATATTTTTCTTTAAAATTAGACTCAATGAGGGTCGTATAGCCTTTAGAATCACTCCAATTGGACATTTGTACAATTAGATATGAATTTTCAAATTTTAATGAAAATTCTGCCAGATTGGATATTATATGCGAAAATTTGATTTTTTTCATGCAGAAAAAATCAGAAAGAAGAGAGAGAATAAAGCTGCACGAAAATGGAGGGAGAGGAGAGAGACACTTTGAGCAGCTAAAACACTGTTGAATCGGCATCTTCTCGCAAAGTGCCCTTCACGAACATTCTTCTACTCATCACGAGCTTCGTTTCTACTGTTTTAGATTCCTTTTTAGAGGTGGTTGGCGCCGTATCACCGGCCGGAGTGTTGCCGGAATTCTGACCCATCTACGAAAATGAGTAGAGGTAAGCATAAACTTCATTTTTAACTGATTGGTTTGTCGTTTGGATGAATATGGAGGAAATTGAGTACTATTCATGTCTGGTCTTAAAGGATGTTTTCAATGGCTAAATGATTTCCAATGGATGTCTAAATAGCTAATCATTTGATTAGAAGTAGAAAGGAAGTGAATAAGCTAAAGAAAACAAGAAAACAATATAATTTTTCTGAGAACCCTAAATTAAGGTTATGTGTGTGACGTGATGATACACTTAGAATTTGATGATTTTGATGCTTCCATTGGCTTTAGGAGGCAAAATTGTGTAGGTATGCAAGTGTTCATGAATTTTGGATACTTGTATGTGAATTCTGTCTTCTGGAGGCAGTGTCTTTGTGATATATTTTGAGTGGTTTAATGTTGTTCAATGACAATGAAACTTTCCAGACTTAAATTAGAGACACATACCTTTAATTTTATAGGCCATAATAGTTAATTGTACAAGTATGCTAGGAGTTATAATTTTTCAAACTCTGATCATGTGAATCTGGGAACTTCTGAAGCAATATTCAAACGAATTGAACTACGCAATATTTTGAGTGCATTTAGATTATGGGTGTATTTTTATCTTAAATTAGAATTAATAAGGGTCAATTAGGACTTAGAATCATCTCAATTGGATTTTTTTTGTATTTAGAAATGAATTTGTGAACTTGTACCCTGTTTCTGGAATGTAATCTGGACAGGTTGAGTTTGGTGAAATTGAGAACTTTGTGGCTGTGATAACTGTAATTTGGTATTTTTATAAAAAATTAAATATCTTTACATAGAATTTGAAATCACTCAATTTGAAATTTTCTATAATTAATGGTGAATTTTTAAAGTTTGGCCTTGTTTCTGGAACACTGGTCTTCAACGAAATTCTGGGAATAATTTGTCTACATTATGAAAAGCTAATTATTTTTCCTTAAATTTACATTGAAAGAGCTTCATTTAGGCTTTAGAATCAGTCCAATTGGAGTTTTTTATAATTATTTATGATTTTTGACATTTGGACATTATTCTGAAAGCTGTCTTGGGATAGTGAAGAGTAATCATGAAATCTGAACTTGTGGGCATGGTTACTGAAAGAGTAATGATTTTATTGAAAGTAGACTTTAAGAGAGTCAAATAAAGCTTTGAATCATGACTCTAATAATGTGATTGGTTATATAGGGTTATGAAGTAATATAGAAGAAGAAGCAATAATTGGAAGATTAAGATACCAAAAGAGGACATAGAGTTCTACAGGTAGTAAACTTACATTTTCTGCATGTATGTGATATGTATATCTTGCATTGATTATGTGACTACTTTGCATATTTGTGTGGAATATGTATGATTGGTTGAAGCTCTGTTATATTTGTGTAATGGCCATATGTATGTCATAACATCAAGCATGCTGCATGTCATTATGTTGGCATGAAATAATGTAGGCAAGCATGTCATGCATTCATATATATCTAGTATGCACAGTGGTAATGTTTGCTACTAAGATTCTCTCGAATCTCACTCCTCCCAACTAACCATTTAGACAGGTAAAGATACAAGAGGATTCACGGAGGAGATATGAAGTTGAAGTGTAGTTGTATTTAATGTAATTGATTTACAATTGATAGCCTTGTATGACTTTGAATTTCATGTATGTATATGAGTGTATGAATGTAGTATAAGCAAAGAATAGCTCGAATTTCATTAAAACTGCAAGAGAATCGCTCGCATACTCTGATGTAATGAGATTAAGAGCCGATGAGTTTTGATGATATGGTGAAAGTTGTAGAAATGTTGAAAAGTTTTTGTTTACCTCTGAAAAACCCTCTCAACCCTGGTTTCAACTCCTGAATTGAGATTGGAATTTGTGAACATTTTCAAGAGTTAGGTAATCCCGGTTTGAATCCTGGTCCCACCAATAATTTCACTACTCATTTGCACTCATCTGGTGTGATACCTCATTTCCTAGAGCCTCAGATGAGTAAAAAAGAGTAGCAAAAGTATTTGCGAAACCAAGCGAATTAATAAATTTTAGAAAAATGTTCACAATTCCCCAAATCTATCTCAGGATTTGAACCTGGGATTAAGAGGGGTTTTTAGGAATAATAAAATTTTTCTTAAACAATTTCACAAACATTTACTATCTCACTAAGTCTCACCGGTTTCTCTTTTTCATTTTATCAGAGTCTACGAGCGATTCTCTGCTTAATTTTCACGTTTCATACCTCAGTTAAGTTTCGTTAGCGATCGGAAGCAAAATAAAGCTAAAATGTTCCTTTACTAGTCTACTGGCATTACCGGTTTCACTATCGTAGCACTGTCAAGGTTACAGGCTATTCATACCATATATACAAATCTAAAATATATGAAACAGACAACTAACAAAAGACTAAAGTCTTTCACGCTACCAGTCTCTAGTGGTCCGTATTTACCTTCGTCTTACCCCTTGAGCTCTCTCCCTGACTGTAGATGGTTTATGAAAAAAAAGTGAGATTTAAAAGAATCTCAGTAGTAACGTAATGTCAATCATGCATATATATCAGCACAAAGCATGCTATACAAATATCATACAGCAGGACTATCACAACAACATTTAGTGCATCACATGCAGTTCATAGTAAACAACCATAGCGCTAGGCATGTTAAAGGCCCCGAGGGATACCCGCGCAATAGGCTCCGGGATCCACTCGTGTATTACAGAACGTTATTGGCCCGAGCATCCACCCGAGCAATAGTCCCCAGGCAACCACTCCACATAACTAGAATGTATTAGATATCTCATAATGAATCCACACAACACACCATGCATGATATAATATATGAAAGACAAGTTACTACCTGATTGCTTTCCTTGAGTGATTTCCAATCGTTAGTTTGAGCTCGGGCAAGTTCTAGTTCCTATCAAAATTATAGTTACAAGTAACTGGTTATTACTTGCACTATTAATATCTTTAATTCAAATTCTGTTGATTATCTAAAGCAGTTATAGTAGTTTCTGCATAATAGAATTCTATTCAATGCAATTTCACTGTTTTTCAGAAACTAGCAGATTTTTGGGCCAACTTTGGAAATTCATAACTAATTCTAGAAAAATCCAATTTGATCGATTATAAAGTCAAAACAAAGCTCTTTCATTATAAATTTGAGTAAAAATATTTGGGTTTTCCTGATGTGCTCATATAATTCCCAGTAAATTGTTAAACGCTACTGTTCAAGATGCAATCCAGAAAACAGGACATACTTCAAAAATTCACCATTAATTCTAGGAAAATCCAAATTGAGTGGTTATAAATTTTATGTAAATATATTTCATTATAGTTTCACATAAAAATAATAAGTTATAGCCATTACAACCAAAAAATTCTCATAATTTCTCCAAACTCAACCTGTCCAAATCACTTTCCAGAAACAGGGCAGAAGTTTACAAATTCATATCTAAATCCAAAAAAATAAAATTGATCTGGTTCCAAGTCTTAATTGACCCTTGTTAAATATAGTTTCAACAAAAAATATATCCATAAGCTATATATACACAAATCAGTACAGTATTTCCACTTTCTACACCTTGTTCCTGAAAATTCCAGCTTTGCATGACCAATATTTGAAAATGTAGAACTTCTAGTATAAAAATACAATTGAGAATTATGACCTATAAAATTAAAGGTCTTTGTGTCTACTTTTCAAATGGAAATTTTTGGAATTTTTAGGTATCATTTGGTCATTGAAAAGCTCATGACAATCAGACTGCCTGATACAGGGCAGATTAACACATTGAGTAAGCTTTCTTCATAAATTCCTAAATTCATATACAAGCATCCAAAATTCATGAACACTTGTATACCTACAAAATTTTTCCTTCTAAACCTAATGGAATCATCAAAATAGTTAAATTTCCACTCCTCCTACACAGAACAATACAGGGCAGTCCTAAAGATTCTCAAAAACGGTTTGTTGTTTTCTCGTTTTCTCTTGCCTAATCACTTCATTACTACTCCTAATCAAATGATTAGCTATTTAAACACACAATAAACATGATTAGAGTGCATTTGAGTAGCAGGACCTCTTAGGGTTTTCATCATCCAAACTTCACAAATCAACCAAATCCAAGACAAAAACAACAAGAACAACAACAACTAAGGCACTAGAAGCAAGTTTTGGAGGTTTACCTTGAATTTCTTGTTGCTTCTCTCTCTAGGACGTTTTTTCCTCTCTCCCCACACTCTTAAATCAGCTGAAATTCCATGGTTTTCAAAGGAGTAGAGATGAGTAGAAGAGGTTATGGAAGGATTTGGAAGCTTAAGACACAAAGTTCTAGCTTCTTACCTTGATCTTTGATTGAACCCTAAGCCTTCTTGTTCTTTCGTATGTTTTTGTGTTTTCAGCTCTCTCTCACGGTTCTGATCAGTTTTGCACGAAATGGGGGGTGAAGGGATGAATAAATGATGGTATAATAAGGTTAAAAGTTAATACATATGCTTCTTTTTTATTGGTCCACATTTCTTTGACTTTTCCTTAATGTTGCAACAATATTCATTCCTTTTTCCTTTCCTCATTTCAACGTGAATGGCATGAGAGATGGAGAGAAAAATATTAATCTTAAGCTATCCCATGCCATCTTACAACTTGTTGATCAAAGTCTCATGTCTTTGCTTTTTAACTTATTCTCCAAGCTTTAATCTTTTCCTTGATAATAATATTCCAAATGGCCATTTCCTCTTTTTAATTCCCATTTAATCAAAATTATTGGGAATATTGAAGAAAAATATTTATTCTCTTATTTTATGGCAAAATTACCATTTTACCCCTATGTTTTATGATTTACCGAAATAAATCATTTCTTACTCCTTTCCTTTGGCTTGGCCTAATTTTGATACTTATATGAAACCATTATTTGTGTCATTTTATGCTCAAATTTTGGTTACAATATTAGGCCTTTTTGCGGACATTTATTGCTTCTTTGTGTCCCAACTTGGCCAAATTATGTGTAACTGGCAATTAGGATTTTCCTGTAAATTTATACACGCCTCAAATCATCATTTTATTCCACTAAATATCACAAATATATACAAGGAATATATAGTGGAAAAAGTGGGGTATTACATCTCGGGATATAACAATAAGGTATTACAATCACTCGAGTAATCTCTTCTGAAATCTGGCAGAGAGTTCAAAGTCCATTTCTGAACATATCACTCGAGTGATCCAGGGCCTTCACTCGAGTGATCACTAGAGTGATCATTTCCAAATTCTTCTAGAGAGTTTAACTACATGAAATGACTCAGTGCACAGTTCATCACTCGAGTGATCCATTCTAAATTTTGGCAGAAAGTCTTTCCTAAAAAATCACAAGTTATCTTACCTCATTACTCGAGTGATCCCTTCCAAATTCAGGCAGAGAGTAATTGACAATGTTCTGACTCCATCACTCAAGTGATTCAGGCCATCACTCGAGTAATCCCTTACAGAATTAGACATAGAGTTTCCTTGAGTTTTCCATTACCCTACACACTTCAATAACCATGTTAAATCATTCAAAAACATTTTGTTCATCATTAAATTACCCTTAACATCTTTTATTATCATCAAAACATAGGATCAAACAGAATTAACTATTATAGCCAAGATTATCGAACTCACGAGTTTAAGCAAATTCGTGACAGTGACGTAAAATGTATTGTAAAATCGAATAATAAATTTGTAAGAGTTTACTTTTATCAATAAATAGGTGTTACTAATATAAAATTAATTAAAATATAAAAAATGGCAACAATTTGATTTAAATATATTTTAAATCAAAATAAATGAAATTAAATCTATCAACATGTATAATTTTTCATATTCAATAAAGAATTATTTATAGTGTGTGTGTGTGTGTGTGTGTGTCTCCACATATACATATATACAGGGTTATTAAACCCAGACCAGACCGGCCGGTCCGGCCTAGAAACAGGCGACCCGGGCAGGGAACCGGTCCCCCTTTTTTTTATTTTTTTAAATTTTTTTATAATTTCATATTAATAAGTCTAAAATCTTCATTTTCTCACCGGTTTGGTCCCGGTTTAGCTCCAGTTTGACTCCAGTCTGACCCATTGACTCTTAACCCAGTACCCCGACCGGTTCCGGTTCAATAACCTTGCATATATACACACATGTATATGTATATGTGTATATATATAGATTTAAAATAATCCAAGGAGTTAAAAAACATTTTTTAACTCTTTTCTTTTAAATCCTTTTACAAGATAAATATAGGTCATTCACAAGATAAATAAGGGAATTTACAAGACAAACATGAGCATTTATAAAACAAAAAATGTTTATGCCTACTTGTGGACCCAACAAAAGATAATTGTGTTAAGTGCTTATGGCCAAATAGTTTATGGCTACCAATGGGGGTTGGGTCTAGTGGAAGAAGCTAGTCCCTTACAATGTGACGAACCAAAGTTTGAATCCCTGCTTGGAGAGGTACCCACATTTAGTGCCCGACAATGCCTAGAAAAAAATATATTAAAATAATAGAGAGTGAGAAGACTAGTGAGGCCCATAGTGCAAAAAGTAAAGGAAGTTAACTAGTATTAATAGCATTCTATATGTACTAAAAAAAATTGATTATATCTACTTTTATACCACAAAATAGTTTGTGTTGGGTGTATAAAGAAATAGTTCATTACTGAATTTGTATATTGACCCTATATTAATTCTTATATGTTTCCTTATTTTCTAGTTTACTCAAAATGTCATTCATGTACATTCCACATACATTGCACAATATCAACACTGAATTGATTTAATGATATAAGACTCCGCTAGATCTCTTTAGGTCTCAAGTCTGAATCCTAAAAGACATATTTGTATTGGAATGAGCAATCATGAATCCTAAACTGGATACTGAATGTTAATTATAATTGAAGTTGCTTTTTGAGCTTTTTCTTCACGGGTAAGTTTAAATTTTTTTTGGGACTTTGTTTTTTTCACAATGACAATCAAATTAATGCTGCCATTTAAATTTTAGCATCGACGCCACATGTTTATTATCCTCCCAACATATTTTACTCTACTGTGCAAAGCAGGGGAGATGTAGCTTTATTCTAATAACACGTTGAGAATAAAATCTAGTAGTAAATTATAACAAGAGACTTTTCTTCTTCATCATTATTTCACTTCTGATATCTTTGAACAAGACGCCTACTCACACACTCAAGCCTAAGTAATGAGCATATGCATACTTTAATATAACACCACAATTCCTTATAAATTTAGAAGCATAAAGTACATCCCACGATGAAATAGTTGGGGAATATGTAAATCAAGCATACGTATATCTCAAGAAATCATAAGTATGTGTGGTTGTTCTTTCATCAGACTGCAACCCCCAGTGCCTCTGCGCTTTGCTGCTAATTTTTGGAGCATTTCAAGCTTATGTTCACTTGCAAAACTCTGTCTCATAACGGTGACAGTCCTCAAAACCCTGGCATTCTCAGTTATGAATTTTACCATTTCAAATTTACTTTCAGAACTTTGGCAGAAAAGAATAGTGAACTCCTTCAGATGTAATGAAACACATGGAGGCACATTGAATACTGCTTCAGGAGGAGACATAGAATCACCCTGACCATGCACAAATAAGTCACAAACCTAACATAGGTGTTGCTTACACTGAAAAATAAGTTCATATATTTTCGAACCTTGTAACAATGAGGTTCTGAAACCACAAGCTTTTCAAGTTTGGGGAAGTTTTGGAGACAGTTCACGAACCTTGTCCATTCACCAACAACACATTCCAGGTAGGATAAATTGTGAAACATTGGCATATCATCACTAAATGGTCTCATATCCTGCATGTCAAAAAACTAAAAAAATAGACTGAAAATTAGGGAATGAAGTCTTATGGGGCAGAAGAGAAAAATGTACTTGTATCATGCGTGATTCATACCGGTGTCCAACGTAAGCGTAGAAACGTAACATTAGACAAGACTTTCAAGGGAAGTAGAAATTGTGGAACTTCTGCAGTAACCAAATAGTTAAGTCCTCCAATGTCAAGTGGATGATGGTGAAAGCCTCCATACAAAATTTTTATTACCAAGTCTTTAAGCAAAGCACATCCAGAAAGAAGTATTTCCAAGCTTCTAACATCTGGAAAATAAACATGTTCCAAATGCAATACTTGAAGCAAAGGCAAATTAATATGAGAAACAGTACCCACCGTTACTTGGCTCAACTTCAAAACCCTAATGTTATTGGCCATGAGAACACTAGAGAGCAACTCATATTGATCCAGCCGCCTCAGATGTATCTCCAGATGTTCAACTTCGCTACTAATCACAGCATTTATCCACTTGCTAATTTTTCGCGGTATAAAATGTTCACCATCTCTAAAATGATCACAGACAAGAACAAACTTTTTGACAGATTTCAAATCTACCAATTTGAGAACTTTGTCCACGAATCCATAGAAGAATGGAAGTCTCCCAAAGTTTCGACGGTTAAGGTAAAGAGTGGGAAGGGAAAGCCAAAGTGGTCTCCATCTCTTGGATAAGAGGCTTGTGGCGACCGCTTCTTCAGCGGGAAGAAAAGAGAGAATACGAACAAGCACAGACTTTGGCAAACCACTGATCCTGTCTACTTTTGTTCAGCCCTTTTTGTTTCTGGACATTGATTTTCCTTGGCTCAGGCCTTCAGAGATCTTTTTTTCGTCAATTGTGGCAACTGCTTGTTTGAATGAATACGTTTGAAGTTTGAACCTTTCCACAGGCACGGCAATTTTAAATTTTAAATTTTTTTGAAAGAAAGAAGAAGAATAATAAGATTGACGAAGAAGGGTAAAGAAAGGAGAACGAAGAGAAAAGGAAAGGTGGGCCAAAAAAAAATGAGATAAAATGGAGAAAACGATTGTTTGTACCGGTTAAAGCAGAATCGAAATCAGATGGAGCGAAAGGAAAGATGAGTGGCCATGGGATGAGTTTCAACTGATGGAGGGGTTGATCGCCATATCTAGAGACGAGTAGGGTTTTTATCTGGCTATACCTTGTTGAGGCTAAGAATACAAAGGGTAAAATATATTAATTATTTGAATTTAAAATATAAAGTAAAATATTTTAACATCTCTTATATTTTGTATTAATTATACAGGCCTCTCATTTATTTTAAAAATATAAACGATTAATTTCATTAAGAATTTTTAAAAAAGTATATATTTTTAAAATTCTAAACCCTAAACTCAAAATTTATATTAAAATAAATTTTATTTACTAGTTTATCCTTCATCGTTACTTTTTTTTAATAAAAGAGCAAGCACTAATTAGAGCAAGTAATTTGGGTTAGCCCGCGGGCTAAATAGGTCAAGCTAGTGTATCTGCCCCTTGAAAGACTAGCATTTAGCCCACCTACGAAATAGAGTGGGAAGGAAAAGCCGAAGTGATCTCCATCTCTTGGACAAGAGGCTTGTGGTAACTGCCTCTACGAAAAGGAAAGAAAAGAGAGAATATGAACGAGCACATAGTTTGGCAAACTACTGATCCTGTCTTCTTCTTTTCTTCTGCACGTTTGTTTTTTGGACGTTGATTTCTCCATAACCTTTAGCTCAGTATATTGACAACGAAATAGAAGGGTGAAGGCTGAAGAACAGAGAGAAACGAAAGAATGGCGAAAAGAAATGACATTAAATGGCCAAAAAAAAAAAAGATTGTATGTGCCAATTAAAGTTCTTTAATGACTCAAAATCACATTTTCCTAATTGGGACATCAATCATCAATGAAATGATTTTTTTTTCTTTTTACTTTTCATTTTGTTTTAATACTCAAAAACACATTTTCCTAATTCGGTCGTCAATCATCATCAATAACGTTTTTCTTTTAATTTTGTTTTTTGTTACTAGTTGTTGCAAACAAGACTTTCTCAAACTTTAATTGCAAGCCAATCAAGGTCAATGAGATTTTAAAAAAAAATTCTAAGGAGATTTTTTTTTTAATTTTATTATTTTTGTTTTTATTATTTTGTCTTGAGGGACCGTAAAAAATTGGGTGTTCACAATTGTTCTTTAGTCAATTTAATTTGAAATGCGACAAAATAAGAAAAAGTCAATTTAAGCATGAAATAAGAACGCTGAATTACTTGTTAAAATCAATATGTAATCGTTAATATGAATGAGAAGGAATTTCTTTATCTTTTTTTTTGGAGTTTAATACGAATGACAAACACTACAAAAAAAATGTCAATTTCCGACGGAATTTGAGACGGAAAACAATTCCATTGCAAAAGTCGTCCAAATTCCGTTGCAAATTTTTTGAAGGAATTTCCCAAGAAAAAAGTCCGTCGGATATTTTGTTGCAAATCAGAATTTGTGACAGAAATTTCGCACGGAAAAGTCCATCGGAAATTTCGATTTGCAACAAAAATTTTCCACAAAAAAAAATCAGAATTTGTGACTAAAATTTCCCACGGAAAAATTCTGTCAGAAATTGTGTCACAAATCAGAATTTGCGACGGAAATTTTCCACAAAAAAAATCAGAATTTGCAATGGAAATTTCCCACGGAAAAAGTCAGTTAGAAATTCCGTCGCAAATTCCAATTTGCAACGGAAATTTTCCGCAAAAAAATCATAATTTGCGACAGAAATTTCCCACGGAAAAAGTCTATTAGAAATTTCATCGCAAATCGGAATTTGCAACAAAAAATTTTCACAAAAAAAAATCAAAAATTGCTACGGAAAAATTCCGTCCCAAATCGAAATTTCCAATGGGATTTGTGATGGAAATTTTCGTCTCAAATTCAGTCAGAAATAGGTATTAATGATTTTTTTTTATGATTTATTTAATTAATGATTAATCTATTTATTATGTATTAATTCTCATCTTCCCTGCATTTCTTCTTCTTACTAATTTTCAAGTTTATGACTTTCTTGAGAAATCTTTGTTTGGTTGATAGGAAAAGCGGAAATAAAAAATGTTTATGTTAACCAACGTTTTTTTAAAAATGATAACTCCTTGAAGTTGCATTGCAGATTTTAAAATCTATCAATAAGCTTTTAAGAGAGTTTTAGAAATCTAAATTGATAATTCTTGAAGCTGTATTGTAGATCTACAAGTGAGCTTTACCATTTTAATCCTTATACCTAATTTTTCTTAATCTTCTTGATTGACAGCATAAAATGATATAATCAACGCATCTGGAAAAAAAACAGAGAGAGGGAATTCACATTTATTATGAGTTTAAATTTTAATTATTATAAGAATCATATGGAAAATTGAATTTGTATCATATACAGTGTGCATTTTGTATGAAAATATTCAAAGGATTGAGTTTTAAAAAATTCTATCAAAACGTAATTTTTTATTTTTAGCATCTTAGAAAAAAATTAATTAGTACTCTACAATTTAAAATAGATCCCATTGAAATTTGTAAGCGTATTGACTTCATTAATAATTAAAAAATTAAAGTAAAAACTTACGTAAAATTAGAAAGATTAAGTAGATTTTTTTTTAAATAAGACTAACATATAACCATTACTAATAGAATGACCAAATATTAGTTAGTTGTGTGGTATGAATTGAGTCTGGGAGAATCATAACAAGCTCCAAATGGGAATTCCGTCGGAAAGCTTAACATAACGTTTTTGGCCAAATATTATTGCTTTATGATTTTGTGCCTCTATATATCAACATTAATATATGTTAAATCAAATGAATGTTTTTGTTTTCTAAGAGAACAATAAAAAAAATAATTCAAGCATGTCATGCCATGATAGTATCATTGAAATAAAACTCATTTTTACCAATATTAGCTTAAACCAGAATGATTTTTCTTAATTTTTAGAAAATAATTTAGTTAATATTTCAACTTTTAAGTTTTCTATTATTTAATATGAATTAGTAATATTAATTACTATTTTCTAACAAGTAGTGTGTAAATTTCATATACTTCTATGGATCTTTTAGAAAAAAGATGCAAAAGGCACTTAGAATTTCATAAAACGGTTTACATCAATACAAAACTTTCCAAAAAAAACATCTGTATGTGTGGGTGTGTGAAATATAGTAAAATGTATACTTAATATATTTACTTAAAATCGTCTAAAGATCGTTGGAAATTCCATCAGAAAGTTTCCAGTGGAAAATGTCCTTAAGAAATTCTGTCGCAAATCCTAACGTAACGTTTTTTACAGAATTATAGATAGAAATTCCGTCAGAAAATTTGAAAAAATTTATTCATAGAAAATTTCGTTGGAAATATGTGTTAATTAATTTTTTTAAATTTTTTATTATGATTTATTTAATTAATGATTAATCTAATTATTATATATTAATTATATTATAATTTAAAATTTAAATTATTATTAAATTATAATATAAATAAAAATTATTAATTCATCTTTATTATTGAAATTAATATATATATATATATATATATATATATATATATATATATATATATATATTCAATAATATATTATATACAAATACAAATTTTATAAATACAATAAAAATAAAATATATAATAAAAATGAATAAAAAAAGATATTAATAATAAAAATTTAGATATAATATTTACGTAACAAAAATAAAAAAACTAAATTGTAATGTTTAATATAATATGTGTGTGTGTGTGTGTGATTTTACATTTAAATCACACATATTCTTCCTAACTCAACTGGCAAAAGCATTGGTCACGCGTGAGAGGTCATGGCTTCGAATTTCAACTTGTTCGCAAAATACAACCAATTTGTGCTATCGACGCGCAGCGGTTGACCAAGACATAGGCGAGGTGACGAATGGCGATGGTCAGCAGTGGCGGTTGCCTGCCGGTGGTGGCTGCCGGCAGAATGCCATGGAATTTGAGACGGAAAAAATTCCGTTGCAATTTGCCACGGAATTTTCATGGCAAATTGCCTCGCAAGTACCACGGAAAGTTGCGTCGCAAATTCCCTCCTCGCCATTTGCGACAGAATTTGTTCCATTACAAATTCCCTCACAAGTTGCCACGGAAAGTTCCGTCTCAATTTGCATGGGAATTTCCATCAAAAAATCCGTTGCAATTTGAGACGGAAAGTCATATTCTGTTGCAAAAAACCTCTATTCCGTCGAAAATTACCTATTTTTTTATAGTGAAAATACTCTAATTAATACTTGTGCTATTTGGGCAGAGCCATGCAGTGAATTTTCATATTCAAAATATATGATAATTTTATGCGTAAGGCTGGTATAAATTAAAACAAAAGAAGAAAATTTGAATCAATCTGCGTAGAAATAAAAAATGTGCATAAAAAACAAAACAAAAAAGAACTGTGTATTCAAATTTATTCCAATAATTTGCATAAAGAAATATCTCTAGAGAATACAATTTCTTATTTTCTACTCAGGCATATGATGCGTGATTACTTATAGAAGAGTTTTTGAAACGCTCTTGTACGCCAAGCCCTTACATTTCTGGCTAAGCAACCGAGTACTCCAATTTAAAAACCACATGCTTCTTCATTCTAGTGGCTATTGAGTCAAAGTTCTTACTTTTAGATTATATTTCCAATTGCGTTTCAATATCCTCCCGGATATCTGAGTCCTTCACTATGCACTATATGCAGTGCAATGTCAAATTAGTTCTTACTTTTATGCTTTTCGTGTGCTTTTCGTTTCGCTTTGTGTGGACTGAGCCTCTTGGAAATGTTGAGTTTACTTTTTGATATATCAAGGCCCAATTTATGTGTATTATTTTACCTTGATAAAATAAATTGACTTTTTATTAGAAGTGAAGGTTTTAGTTGAAGCTCACACTTTGTAGAATAGCAATTCTATATACCCATCCACCTTCCACTCACATGTTCAATTATGGGTTGTGAATATTGATCAATTCAACGAATGCTCGCACACGAAAGATGTGGGATGTGCCATCTTCATACATATGCCTCCATTGCAGAAACAAAATGGGATTGAAGGGATATTCACATATATGCATAATTTTTCACTATATTTTTTGTGACATTCATACAACATTGAATCTTGGAAATTATATGTGTGTACTAAAAAAACAGTGAATTAGCAACAAAATTTGATGATGTTGTTATAAAAAAGTCTATCACTAATTAATTAACGACGGAATTATATTACTAAACCAGTTTACCAACATATTGACGTAGCTAATTTACTTCTTTTTTTATAGTTTATGTGCTTCCATATACTTCTAAAAATGGATATAACGAACATTACGGGAAAAGAAGTATGGGATTAAAGGAACCGAAAATAAGATTCATGTGAAACTTTTAGAAGCATGTGATCAAATTCTTTTTTTTCCATCAATCAATCAATCAAATGAACATGACTATGACTTCCTCAATCATCGATCAACTTTATTCTTAAAATTTGCAATATCCAGTTTAATGAAACGAGTTAGTTGGGATCCATGACTATGACTTCCTCAATTTATATTTATTCATATTTGATTCATTAAGCAATCAAATTTGGAAATAATTTCGTTATTTCTCAAATTTCCTAATTGCCTTTATTTCTTGATTTCTGAATGTCTCTAATCAATTTGGCAAGTTTGATTATTTTGATTTCGCGATGTTACAATTTGGACTGACGAGAAGAGCCACGATGAAGACCAGTGAGGACTCAACAATGAACGCGAGAGGTTGAGAGATCGCGTGAAAGCATAGCGCAAAACCCTCCCCTTTCTCTTCCTTTTTCCCTCATATGAACATGGGCAAGTCAGTAATTACCCCTACTTTTTTCTCCTTCATTTCCAAAAATATTTTTCGAATATATTTTCACAGTGATATGGAGTGTGCAAAGATAACAGGGGAATAAGTTATTCTTAACTTTTGAGACGCATCTTATTAGTTACATGTTTTTGTTTCATCTTAAAAAAAATGATCTGACCTAAAAAAAATATCATGTCTATGTGTTTTTCAATGATTTTAAGAAATATATAAGTTTTAAGCATGGATCAATTAATGGCAACGCTGGGAGTTGAATAGCAGTCTACTTTCTCTATTACGTGTTATTTAGATATTACTGTACTTCATTTAATGTTGAAGACATTTTGTCATTTATTACGTTTCATATATTTTCCTTGTTTACGTCGTCCGTTATTGGTTGTATAGGACGAATTTCTTTAACTATACTTTCTATTTAACGCATTACTGCAATTTATCTACCTTTTAAATTCCGCTTAGTTACAACTATACATCCAACAAACATGGATAAAATTGTATAAATACACTGATGGGCGATGTTATAGTTGTTGATGAAAATTTAGGGTGTTAATGATCAATAACAAATAAAAAACTCTTCACCATATCACTCTTAACAAGCCGATAACAAATAAAAAAACCTGAGTTATTAATCCTATTATTCTTTTTGTCAATCACATTACTCTTATTGTCAATAAAAACAATTTAAAATGGGAAAATTCCATAAAACGTTTCCTGAAATAGGAAAATTCAAAATCAAGTTGTTAAATTTAAAAAATCTTTAATTAAGTTATTGACCCAATTTAGAATTTCAAAATATGGGTAAAATAATTTTATTATCCTCTCCTAGTCTCCTCTATCCTCTTAAAAAAATTTATTGCTTTTTAACTTAGTTTTTCAATAAATATATATATCAACACCAATACATAATTAAAAAAATATTATTTTCTTAAATTAAAGAATTTTTTTGTGTTTTAGAAGAATCATTAAGAATAATTAAAGCTAAAAAGTATAAAAAAAAATATTAGAACCCCAAATATTAATTAAATGGGTTTCAGTTATTGTGAATAGTAAATTTTATTTTTGGAAAAACTTGAATTATTATTTTTTCTATGAAAAAAAATCAAACTACATTAATCTCACAATTTTGACTTGTGTGATATCTATGTTGCTTTTTTTTAACGATGTTGAAAACCTTTTTTTTTTTTTACGTTGTTAATGAAACTCTCTTTTATTATATGTAGTTAATGAACTCTTTAATATATAGTTTGATAAATCACACATGTCAGATTTTTTTTCTTGTGATTAACATAGTTTGATTTTCTTCTCGTAGAAAAATTCAACTCAAAAATAAATTTTTTTATTCTTAGTATTAAACTAAAAATTTCTTTGATTCAAGCAAGTTATATTTTATTATATTATATGTTATTGTTTATATATGCCTATATATATACTTGTTGAAAAAAATAATTTACAAAGCAATGAAACCCTTTTAATAGGAGAGAAGAAATTGGAGAGGATAGTAAAGTCATTTAATCCAGATTTTGAAATCCTAAATCAGGTCAATAACTTGATTAAGGATTTATTAAATTTAGCAACCTGATTTAGAATTTTTTTATTTCAGGCAGTTTTATATGGGATTTTTCCATTTAAAATTTTAAAGTTCAAGTGAAATATCAAAAAAATAAATAAATAAAAGTAGGCCATTCATCATACCTCATCTAAACTAAGATATGAAACATACAGTAATAGCAATTCTTGAAGACCAATAAGTTTATAAAGAAGCACAGCTAAACTTTCAGCACTATCGGAAAATTCAACATTCATAAGATGCAAGGCCTAAAGCAAAGGCAAATTAAAAGATTACTCACACCCACCCAACCCAGCTTTTGTAACATTCTAAAATTTATTCAAAGGCTAAAGATTAATTTATGGGAGTTAGATAGTAAGCCAAATTATGGAAGCTATGAAATTTAAGGAATCTTAAATTAGACAAAGGGAAAAATAAAGACCTAGTGTGTGTAATTAATAGGATAAAAATATACATATATATATTATATTAAAACAAAACACACACACACCCTCTTCCCACACATCACACGCAATACACACACACACAATCAAATAATTAAATAACACACACACTACCCACATGGCACACACATACACATTTTTAATAATTAAAAAAAACAACACTCTCTCTCTCACTCTCTTCATCATCCGATACACACAACACACACTTCACATATTTCTCAATCCTCTTCACCCAATATCCAAAAAGAAAGAAAAGAGAGAGTGAGTGAAAAAGAGAGAGAGCAAGAGACACATAATAGAGAAAGAGAGATAAGTAAGAGTGATCGGTGCTACCAAAGGAAGGAAGAAGTGATTACAAGTTCTACATACAAATTCATATCCTAATATAGGTGAGTTCCCTTTTCATATTTTTAACTCTTTCTAGTTAATTTGAGGCTATTTTTGGGAAGTATAAGAACCTAATATAATAAATTGTTGTCTTGTGAGGTTTTGTTTTGGGCAAAATAGTGCATAAGGAAGGAATGAGAATTTGATAAATTTGAGGTTTCCAATGAATTATATATGAAAAATTATATGGGAATACATGAGATTATGATTTTTGGATGATTATATATAAGTTTAGAATTTTTAGAAAATAAGAGGAGTTGATGTTCGGTTAGTTTCTCTGAAATCATATTGGTTGTAAAATAACTTTCGGTAACCAAACCTGGTCCGAAAATTATGAAATTTTCCAGAAGGAAATTAGACATCTTAAGCTTTAATTTGATATATAATATGTATCATTTGGGTTTATAAATAGTGAGATATGAATTTTTAAAGTTAGATGATGAATCTGGAATATTTTATGGTACAGACGAGGTTTGACGAAATTCTGGAAATTTTGTGGTTATAATTTATAAATTATAATATTTTTTTCATGAAAATATACTTAAATAGGATCATATAGGATTTTGAACCATCCCATTTGGAGTTCTAGATATTTAGTTATGAATTTTAGAAGTTAAGCTATTGCAATTGGAAAGATTTTCTGGCAGTGCGAGAAAACTTTAAAACTGGGAATTATTCATGGATAGGTGGTAGTTAAACGTATTTTTATATTAAAATAGACTTCATAAGTGATACATAGGATTTGGAACCACCTTAATTGGATATTTCTAGGCCAAGATATGAATTTTCAAAGATTATTGAAAATTATGACAGAATTGAGTAATAGTGAAAAAATAAAAACTAAGGGTATTTTTGAAATAATTGGGACTCTAAGAGTCAAATTAAATACTTAGAGTTGGTATGAGTTCATTAAATACCTATTGGATTTAAGGTATTAGCTATAATGATAACCTACCAAAGTGTCTTAAATTATTTTGGAATAAGTAATAATTCGTCCGTCCGTAAATTATAAATTATAGGATTTGACATTTGCCCGGGACGCCTAAGAGACTGAGAATAGGAACTAAATTTGGAAAGACTGTCAGGTAGTACCTTATCTCTTATATCATATATGATGCCATGTATGTGTACCATATCATCTGTATATGTATGGGACAGATAGTCCATAGGCGGTAAGACCCGTAAGTACAAGTTACACCGGGAGTTACCCAGGGGCGTCTTAAGCCAGGTAGGTTTGAGACAGAAAGCCGTGACTGTACCTTGTATGGGGCAGAGGCCCTGGGCAGCCAGATTGTGAATCTCAAGCGCTGTGAGTTTGTGATAAGGGATCGGTTAGGCCCTTTTATGTGCTGCATTTCTGTAAGTTGTGCTGTTTGATGATTTGTTTTACATGCTTAGTATTTGCATATTATATGAGTGATCTGTGTACTACTGAGATTCTTTTGAATCTCACCCCTTTTTCAACAAATGATGTACAGCAAAGGCGTCCAGCTCTAAGGGCAAGAAGGTAATATAAACGGACGAAGAAGAGGCAAATAAATTATGGACTGTTTGGTTATCATTTTATTTTGGATGACTGTAAAATATTTATAAATAGTAGTAGCAGCGATAGTAGTACTAGTACTCGCAATGCAGACTGTATACGTTGTAATTCATACGCTAGACTTTCGATAACGTATTGGTATCCAGAAACCAATAAGTTAACCATCACGACGCGAGCTATGGATAGAAAATGATCTGTATTTTAAATAAATGATTTTGAAACTGATAAAGATAATGAATTTACAAATTAAAATTTAGACCATACATATTTATTTTAAAAAGTTTTTGAAAATCCTATACAAATATAAGATTAAACTATGTCTTAAATTGGGACTTTAAATTATTTTGGTCTCAGGTTTAAAACCATTATATATTTAAACTAATCTAAAAGCTTTAGAAAATAAGGTATTACAGCTTTAATATTCTAATGCTACTGCATTTGAAAATGCTAGTGGAAAATTATAAAATTAAGGAAAAATTGCACTTAGGTCCCGAATAAGAAAAATATGATAAAATAATTCATTAAAATCTCAAAATAACATTCAAGTCCCATGAGACTTTTTTACAATAAATTTCAATTGTCAAATTCCTATAGACTAGTTAGTGAATGCTTCTGGATTTATCAGTAGACGTCTGTGGACTTGTCAATAAAATTAGAATTTATTGCAAAAAAAACCCCAAAGACTTAAATGCAATTTTAAGATTTCAAAATACCTTTTTATCATATTTTCTCTTGTCCGGGACCTAAATGCAAATTTCCCTAAAATCAAAACTAATTGGAAACCATAGATTAAGATACTCAAGTTTGTTCTTCAGCACTGTTTTAACCCAAATGTCAACCCTAACATGGGACACATCAAAATACTCACTTCCCAACAAACATTTTGACAGATTTCATAGCAATTCCTAAGTTGAGAATGGCGTCTGCAAATTGACGGAAGGATTCATGACTATAAAAGCTTCTATCGTTTTTCACTCTGTCCCACTCAGATTAACAATAGAAAGATTACTTACAGCAACCCTAGCCAACTTTAAAATCCTGATGCTCCTGCTTTTGAAAATGCTAGAGGG
Organism: Albizia julibrissin; assembly: GCA_037074505.1. NCBI lineage: Eukaryota > Viridiplantae > Streptophyta > Magnoliopsida > Fabales > Fabaceae > Albizia > Albizia julibrissin. The sequence goes on from CM073487.1 coordinate 34,814,547, forward strand.
CTAATTTTAAAATAAAAACCAAGTAGAAACCAGAGATTTATATACTCAAGTTTGCTCTTGAGCATGTTAATCCAAATGTCAACCGTAACATGGGACACATCAAAATACTCACTTACCAACAAACATTTTGACAGATTTCATAGCAATTACCAAGTTAAGGCGGTGTCGTCTACAAAGTGAAGTAAGGATTCATGACTACAAAAGCTTCTATCATGTTTTTCCTATGTCACACTCAATATATTATCCAAACTTCTAATTTGGTATAAAAAAACTTGGAACAATTATTAACTTCCCAACTGTCACACAGTTTCTCTTCGCCTCCTCAATACTTTTCTCGAAAATATCATAAAGAAGTCTACAATTTGGAGAGCATCTGGGGTATGACGATAACTTTTTGAGCATTTCAACGTCCTCACTTTCATATGTGTTATTGCTCCCAACAATCATTGTCCTCAAAACTGCTGCATTCTTCATTATAAATTCTACAATTTCAAATTCAAGTTCAAAGCCTTCAAAGCCAAAAAGAGTAAACTCCTTCGGGTGAGATGAAACACAGGGAGGAACATCAGGAGTTGAGAAGTCCATCCCATTTTTATCACTTGGGGCATAATCACCATACTGACCACACAGATGCATATATATGGTTTTAGAAACAAACAAAAAAAAAAAAAAAGAAAGAAAGAATGTATTCCGCATATAAATCAAACCACCAAACCATTTTTTCCCAAACCTTAGAAATTATAAGACTTTGAAGCTTGGGAAAGCCTTGGAGCAACCTCACTATGGACCAGTCGATATAAGCGAATTTATCAATTTGTAGGTGGATTAAATTGTGAAATGTTGGAATATCACCACAAGTATACCATATATTGCTCTGCACAAGGAATGAACAACACAAGCTAAAAACAAACGGGAATGAACTCTCAAAAGGATAAGAAACACTACAAACTTGCTCAAGGGCATTCATACCTCACGTAAGCGCAGAAATTGAGCATTAGAAAAAGCCTCCATTGGGAATACAAATGCTGGAACATCTGCGAACAATAAATGTTCAAACCTTGCAATATCTTGCATCGAAAACTCACCAGATATTAACAATCCTTTTAGCACTAATTCTTCAAGATGAAGACAATTAGAAAGGAGCCCTGCCATACATTCAGAATTTGAAAATTTAACATCCTTCAAATGCAAGACTTTAAGTGAAGGCAAATCAACCGTAGAAAGATTAGCCACACCAAACCCAGTCAACTTCAAAACACTAACAGTATTGCAGATGAAAAAGCTAGAGGACAACCCAATAAGCTGTCTTCGAAAATGTAGCTCTAGATATGTTAATTTGTAACTGGCCAATGTATTGACCCAAACGTAAACCTTAACCGGAGGCACAGAGAAACGCTTACACTTAAGAACAAACATTTGAACAGAATTCAAACGAACTAAGTGGAGGGCTGCATCTACAAATTGAACAAAGAATTCAAGACTAGGAAAGCTTCTATCATCAAAGTGAAGCTTGGGAAGGGAGCGCCAGAGATGTCTCCACCTCTTGGACAAGAGGCTTGTGGCAACAGCATCTTTAGTTTGGAGAAAAGAGAGAATATGAAGAAGCAACGGGTCTGCCAAACCACTGATCCTGTCCCCCATTTCTTCTTCTGTTCTGGGGCGTTTGTTTGTGGACATACCGATGATGCACAAGAAGGATGAGAACTGATGAGCAGATGAAAAAGAAAAGAAAGGCGAGAAGCAATGAGATAAAATGGCTAGAAGCAAAGAATGGTGAATGACAGGCTGAAGATGCGATTTAGAAGTTTGAAAATGAAGCCCTCAAGTTTTCATAGTCTCCTATCCTCTCCATTTCCCTCCACTTATTCACTATCCCTCAGCAATCAGCTTCTTGAATTCCTCTGCAGTGACGCCGTTCTGCTGCAAAACAGAGGTCTAAGTTTTAAGTCTTCATCAGGAAGACTATTTCACAGCCTGCGATCAAATATCAAGTAATCGATACAAAATTTGACAAACATGGAAAAGTATTAACGTAGAGCAGACCAGAACAAAAGTGCGCACCAGACCACAAATTAAAAGAACTGAAAATGTCAAACAGATTATTCATGATGAATATTACCCTTTTACCAAATTTAAGACCTAACCTCAATCAGAGAAACCTGGAAGGTCGTCATGGTGATGAGTTTCAAAATGTTTCTTCAAAATCCTTTTTACCAAGCTAAATTGAAACTGTTCTCGACCATTTTGTAGAAAATGAGAGTAAAAAACGCCAATATTTTTGTTAGAACCAAAGTCCCACATTGATAAGTTGAGAATGTAAGGAGGGCTCCTTGGGCTATAAAAGGAGAGCCCCTCCTCCCTTTCAAATCACCCCTTCAAATAGTCTCATTAGACATTTGTATCTTCTCCTCTCTTGTAGTATTTAACTTGTAAATTAATTTCTCATTAATAGTTTACATGGTACGGTCAGTGATTTCTGCTCTGTTTCTTGGGTTTTGCTTCTGTTTGAGGGTGTTTACCCATAGTGGTTGCAGTTACATTTGGTTAAAGGATCTAGAGGTCCTCATTTGCTCTGTGGAATTTTGGAATTTGTGATACTTCGGGATTTCATTGGAATATTTTTTCTCTTTACTTATTGGTTAATTTTCTATGGCTGAATCGAAAAACTCTGATATCATCAGTTTTCTTGAAGCTCTTGATTCCTCTTATGAGAATGTTCGCTCTCAAATTTTGTCTAGTCAAGAGCTTCCATCTCTTGAAGATGTGTTCTCAAAGGTTCTTCGTACTAATAATTTGGTTCACCCGACTGTTGATCACAATGCAAGTACTTTTGCTAGGCATGGTTCATTTAACAACAAGAATTATAGGTCTAAACAAGGCCCTAGTACTCCAAATATGTCTTCTAGCACTTTTATCTGCAATTATTGCAAGGAGCCTGGTCATAGTAAGAAAAATTGTCATAAATTACAAAATAAAGAGCAACGTGATCAGCAACGTGATGTTTCTCAGATATCTGATCATTCTGATTCAAGTCCATTATCTACAAGGGGTCTAGCTACTGGTAATTGGTTCTCTGGTCTTGCTACTTCTTCCACGAAGTGGGTCATTGATTCTGGTGCTACCGACCACATGACAGGTAACCATCATTTATTTTCATCATATACCCATGTGCCAACCCATCTTCCATATGCGTCGCCAATGGTTCCCCGATCCGTGTACTTAGATCAGGTACTGTTAAACCAACTAAATCCATTTCGCTATCTTCTGTTCTTAATGTTCCTGATCTTACATTTAATCTTTTGTCTCCCAGTAAATTGACTCGTCATTTGAATTGCTCTATCACTCTATTTCCTGACCACTGTTTAATTCAGGATCTTTCGACAAAGCAGATTATTGGTAGGGGGTATGAATCTGGTGGACATTACATCCTTGATGATCAGGTTCCGCGTTCTGTTGCTTGTTTTGGTGGGTCGTCTCCCTTTGTTGTCCATTGTCGTCTAGGTCATATGCCACTTTCCTCCTTAAAAAGGTTATATCCTCAGTTTTCTTCTGTATCTTCTTTAGATTGTGAGTCATGTCAGTTTGCCAAACACCATCGTATTCATTTGGCACCTCGCATCCATAAACGAGCTGCGTCCCCATTTGAGTTAATTCATTCTGATGTTTGGGGTCCTTGTTCAATTTTGTCTCAAACTGGTTTTCGATATTTTGTCACTTTTGTTGATGATTTTTCCCTCACCACTTGGCTTTACTTAATGAAACATCGTTCTGAATTGTTTACGCATTTTCGCAATTTCTGTGCTGAAATTCAAACTTAGTTTAATACTCCTGTGAAAATTCTTCGGAGTGATAATGCGAAAGAATATTTTTGTGCCCCATTCACTGATTATATGTACAGTCATGGCATTCTTCACCAATCCTCTTGTGTTGATACACCTGCTCAAAATGGTGTCGCAGAAAGAAAAAATCATCATCTCTTAGAAACTGCTCGAGCTCTCATGTTTCACTCTTGTGTCCCTAAATCTTTTTGGGCTGATGCTGTGTCTACTGCATGTTTCCTTATTATTCGTATGCCTTCGGTTGTCCTTAGTGGGAATGCTCCATATTCTGTTCTGTTTCCCACCACCACTAAGCTGTTTCCTATTGATCCAAAAATTTTTGGGTGTGTTTGCTTTGTTCGTGATGTCCGTCCAAATGTCAGTAAACTCGATCCCAAGTCCTTGAAGTGTGTCTTTCTTGGTTATTCTCGAATTCAGAAGGGTTATCGGTGTTACTCTCCTGATCTTCGTCGTTATCTTGTGTCCACTGATGTGACTTTTCATGAGTCGTCTCTTTTCTTCAAGTCTTCGGTATTATCTGAGTCTCCTCCTGTTGTTGATAAGCTTGATGATGTCCTGGTTTATAATGTCCCTGTCTCACCAGTACAAGCTGCTGTTCCAGAACCTGATATCATCGATGGTCCTGATGTTACCAATGCCCTGCCCTCGCCAATGACTGCTTCGCCAATGGATTCTGTTCATGTCTCCCTAATCCCTGCACTTGCTTCCCCAGATCTTAACACCCCAAATCCTGACACTGATTCTGCTGCTGATCCATCTGCTAACCTACCTATTGCCCTCCAGAAAGGTACCCGTCCTCATTGTCCTCCCAAAAGATATGCTGAATGTACCTATCCTATCTCTTCCTTTGTGTCCTACCAGTATTTGTCCCCTGCTTCCACTTCCCTTGTGGCCACCCTTGAGTCTATCTCTACCCCTACCACCCTTCACCAGGCCTTAGCCCACCCTGGTTGGCGTGTTGCAATGGAAGAAGAAATAATGGCCCTTGACAAGGCTGGTACCTTGACTCTTGTTGATCTACCTTCTGGGAAGAAGGTCATTGGATGTAAATGGGTGTTTGCAGTTAAGACTAAGGCTGATGGTTCCTTAGAACGACTGAAAGCTCGGCTTGTTGCAAAAGGTTATGCTCAAACCTATGGTATAGATTATTCCGAGACTTTCTCCCCTGTTGCTAAGCTCACTTCCGTTCGTCTTCTTATATCTCTAGCTGCTACCTATCATTGGGATTTGCATCAATTGGATATTAAGAATGCCTTTTTGAATGGTGACCTTCTTGAGGAAGTTCATATGGAGCAACCTCCTGGTTTTGTTGCTCAGGGGGAGTATGGAAAAGTATGTTATCTTAGAAAATCGTTATACGGTCTAAAACAGAGTCCGCGTGCCTGGTTTGATAAATTTTGTAATGTGGTTCAGAAGTTTGGATTGAGCCAAAGTAAGAGTGATCATTCTGTGTTCTATCAGAAATCCAATGCAGGCATGATTCTTTTAGTAGTGTATGATGATGATATTGTGATTACTGGGAGTAACACCTCTGGAATCTCAGAACTTAAAGTCTTTCTTAACTCCCACTTTCAAACAAAAGACTTAGGATCATTAAAGTACTTTCTTGGTATTGAGGTTTTGAGAAGCAAGAAGGGCATCCTTTTGACTCAGCGGAAATATGTTCTCAATCTCTTAAAGGAGACTGGAAAGCTTGGAGCTGCACCAAGCAGCGTTCCCATAATATTGAATCCGTTCCTAGATCTTAATGATAGCATGTTTGATGAGCTTCCTGATGACTTAAAGAAGAAGATTGATCTAGAGAAGCTGAAGCCGTTTGCATTTCCTGAGAGATATAGAAGACTTATTGGAAAAATGAACTATCTGACAGTAACTCGTCCTGATATAACATTCTCGGTCAGTGTACTTAGTCAATTCATGGCATCCCCAACAGTGGCACAATGGGAAGCCTTAGAGCATATCTTACATTATTTGAAAAGTTCTCCAGGTCGTGGCCTTCTCTATACAAATTATGGGCATACTAAGGTCGAGTATTTTTGTGATGCGGATTTTGCAGGATCTAAAGCCACAAGACGGTCAACTACAGGTTACTGTGTGTTTGTTGGTGGAAACTTGATATCTTGGGGAAGTAAGAAGCAAGGTATTGTGTCAAAATCAAGTGCAGAAGCAGAATATAGAGCCATGTCACAATCAGTACAAGAGATTGTATGGGTATTTCAACTCATGAAGGAAGTTGGCGTCACCACGACATTGCCTGCAAAGTTATGGTGTGACAATAAAGCAGCACTTCATATAGCATCGTGTTAGGATTGGTAGGCACACAGCGGAAGAATAAAAAAAAATTAAAATTGCAAAAGTTTACCAATCCCAATTGCGGATCTATCAACGGCATTTAAATCAAGTTAGAAAGAGTCATACCTTATTCATGTTTGTTTGAATTCCCACAATCATCAACGTATTACGAGTTCACAAATCTCCATGTTTGGTTGCTCTTGAAATAATTTCCCCGGCATCTACATGTCCGTTAATTCTTCTTAAAAGAGCGTCAATCTCTATGAGTATGAGATTAACCATCCCCAACATCAACATGTCAACTAGTTCTTCTTGGAGTTTTGCCTTTTTCAATCTTGAGGAGCTAACTACTCATATCAGCTCCCTCTACTGGTATCCACACGAATAGGACCCCAACACCGGCAGCGTGCTAGCGCCTCTAATATCCTTCTAGGGTTTTCTTGTGGCTCTCTAGTTTTTCATCATCATATGTAGAAAACCCTAGCTCTCATATTTTATAACTAGTAGGGTTATCTATTTTATGATGGATATTGGATTTTTAAAATTAATCTTAATTAATTTCAAAATCCTTATCATATCAATTAACATTTAATTGTTTTAATAAGCTAATTAAATAAACCTGGTTTAATTAAATCTGTCCAACAGTTTTAATTTAACCTATTTATTTAATTAGAATAAAGAGCCAATGGAATTTAATTTATCTTCATAAATTAAATATGAGATATTATCATATAATATCTTTATATATACACAATATAATAATATCATCATATAATATAATATTATCATATATTCAATATATATTATCAAATAATATATATTATATATATAATATAATATTATCATATGATCATATAATATAATACTATCATATATATATAATATATATTATCAAATAATATATATTATATATGTATTTATGTATTTCAAAAATACATATGTGTATATAATATTATTAATATTCCTTTCCAAATATAAATATATATATAACACACATATAAATATTTATCAAATAAATATTCACACAACATGTGTATATAATAAATATATATTTAAAATTCATTCACCCTAGATTAAATATTGTATTCATTGAATCTTAGATGCATCTTAGATTCAATGAATCTGGACATTATAGCTCGTGTTGGGCTATTCTTATGTGCGACCCTGTAGGCCCAAACGAAGTTGGCAGTGGGCCAATGACTATACTAACCCACAAGTCATAAGCGGCCTCTAGCAAGACATTACGACTACCCAATTCATATGAGGATCGAAAATACGATATAACCTGTCGTATAACCATATCACGTCCCTTTTGTCACATGATATTTTGGTCAAAGATGAGGCATGGAGAATGTCATCCTCCTATTCCTGACCATTACTTTCTCGATCCCTGAGTAGTCTGACTATAGAAATGGAAACTCCTTTCCATCGTAGTATGGCCATACATTTCTCAGACTCACTCATCGAGGGGCCCAGTAATATCTCTCTACTAATGTGAGGGACAAATTCCATCTTGACCATTCACATTCCTCTGCATGAAAACCACTAAACCCGATTGTAGCCTTTATCATCACCCGGTTAAAGGTGACTTTTGACTAAGTCAAAGCTTAGTAACTCTCATGTAGGAATCCATGATGATCTCAGGTCAAAGGGAATTGTGACGTGATTATACATGAGATAAGCTTATGACTTGATCCATGCAGCTTTCTCATAGCGGGTCGGTCCAGCACCTTGTACTCCTACAAGTGCCTAAGACTTTGATTAGTATCCCCATACCTTATCAAAGTCGTACTGGTCTTATTTCATCTTTGCTCCCACATAGATGACCGACCAGGGACATTTAGGACAATCATTATGATTTATCCAAGGATACAATTATCACAGTGAACATGCGAATAATGTGATAACCAAATGGAGAAATTCATTGAATGACAATATTCAAAGTACAATGATTGGCCCCTAGGGCACAATTTCCAACACATCGAACTCTGTGTTCCATGAGCGTAAAAAACATATTAAAATCGACTGTCACTTTATTCGTGACAAGATCAAAGAGAATGTTGTATCTACAGGACATATGCGATCAGATGATCAGTTGGCAAATCTTTTGACAAAAGCCTTAAATGGGACACGAGTTGAGTATCTTTGTAACAAGTTGAGCATGATCATTATATATGCTCCAACTTGAGGGGGAGTGTTAGAACCAAAGTCCCACATTGATAAGTTGAGAATGTAAGGAGGGCTCCTTGGGCTATAAAAGGAGAGCCCCTCCTCCCTTCCAAATCACCCCTTCAAATAGTCTCATTAGAAATTTGTATCTTCTCCTCTCTTGTAGTATTTAACTTGTAAATTAATTTCTCATTAATAGTTTACAATTTTGAACCAGGAGAGTCTGAACTTAATTTGTGAAGGAAAAAGGAATATTTGAGCATTTTAAAGAATAAGAAATCAATGGTTGTGAAAGAATGGAAACCTTACCTCTCTTCTCCAGATGATGATGCGGATTTGGGTGACGGTGGACAACAGCTAGGACGACCACGGGGGGCGACGGTGACGAAGACAAACGATGAACCGATGTAGACAATTTGTTCAGTTTTTTTCTTTTTTGTGTATAACATCATACCTGTGTTTTGCAGCAAAACGGTGTCGATGCAAGGGAGTCCAGGATTCCGATTGCTGGGAGTTAGAAAAACGACGTCGTTTAGGGAGAGACATTCCTAGCCTGTTGACGAACTGTCGTCTTGTGTTTTATCGTTCTGATGTGGAGGCCCATACTATCTCTAAAAAACAAGAGGAAATCAGTCAAGTATCCCGACTTTAATGCCAATAAAATTTAAAAGGCTAAAGTATATAAATTCTTTCAGAGTTTTCAGCCAGTTATATATAATTTTTTATATTTTAAAGTTTAAATTTAATTTTTTTAATCTTTTATTTTTTTATTATCAATTTTTTATCATTAATTGATCGTTATCTTTTTAAAATACTTATTTTATAAAACTACTCTGAACTTTAGTCAGTTGTACATAACTCCTTAAACTTTGACTAATTATAAATAACTATTTAAATTTTAAAATTTAAATTTAACTCCGTTAAAACCTTGGTTTATAGTATTAAACCATATGGAGTTACTTTTATCATTTTAATAAAATTATTAATATTTTTACAATCATTTGTCAATTTAAACAGTTTTTTAATGGCAAAATCTAAAAGAATGATATTTTAAAAAATATATAAAATCATTTTTATTGACATTTACTTACTTTCTTAGGATAATTGAGTATTGATAGTATAAAAATGTCATTATTTGTTTTAAATATGTTTTTGGGATAATTGAACATGCATATTTTTTCTTGGATAAGAGGTTCAATATTTATTTTTATATTTTAAAATATTCTTCTTCCAATTTTTTTCATATAAAAAAATATTTTAACTAAAAAATGATAGTAAAAAATTTAATAAATATGTTAAAATGATAAAAGCAAAACGACATGAGACTTAATATTATAAATCAAGAGTTTGACGAAATTAAATTTAAATTTTAAATTGTCAAAGGGTTATTTATAATTGATCAAAATTTAGGAGAGTTATCTGTAATTGGTCATATGAGTTTCATGAAACTAGTAATTTCCGACAAGGAATTAATAATAAAAAAATAAAAGGGCAGGAGTTAAATTTAAACTTTAAAATGTTATGATATTATATGTAACTAACTAAAAGCTTATGAGGGTTTTCTATAATTTAGGCAATTTAAAAATATTGGGATGTTCTTGATCCCAATATTTGGTAGCCCTATTAAAAAAAACTATTGGAATATCCTCAAACTGCCCGTCCATAATTTGTTTCACTTTTATTTGGACTAAAACAATATTTGATCATTTGCGTTTGTTCTCACTTTATTTTTAGTCCCCCAAATTTCATTTCGTTTAAAATATTAGTTCTAATAATTGAATAAAAACCTGAACTATTTTACCCCTCGAGAGATTAAAACCAACATAAAAGAAAACTTCAAGGATCAATGTAACACCCTTATTTATAACTAATAAGATAAGCTTTAAATATAATGAATACGAATCACTAAGTCAGGTTTCAATCCTGAGAAGAAAACGCCCTTAAAAATAGTTGAAAACCTAGCCCAAACATAGGGTTTGAACATGTGAATGAATAAGCTTTTATGAAAAATTTAAAACTTTTTAAAACATTTATTTAGTAGTTCAAATACTTTATTATGACTCATCAATCCTTTAAGTTTATTCATAACTATCAGAGTATTGTACTGCTCTTATCCTAATCTATCTTTGGTTAACTATGGTATCCTTGATTCAATTATCATACATAGTATTATTATTACTGTTATCTATACTATGCATATTTGTGTGTGTGTGTATAAGTATGTATAGTATGTGTGTGTACATATACATACATATATGTGTGTATGTGTGTATAGAGACACACAAAATGTGTGTGTGTGTAAAGACACACAAAATTTGTAGGTGCACAAGGCTACCAAATTTCCTAAGTTTTAACAAAATTATTATACAAATCACCAATACTTAAACTAAATATTATCTTAATTCATTTAACTCCAACTTTCTTTAGGCTTCACTAACAGCAATGCTCTTGTCCTTAGAAGTATTTGCTCTTGCTATATGTCATGGAAGAAAAAGGTAAGATTCAGGGGAATCTTAGTAGCAAAACGTTATCTCAGTGTATAATGTATGATGATAATTAATTATGCATGTAAATAGTCAAGTAAGAACAACAACTTACAAGCATATACACATAACCATGGCACAAATTCAAGCAAGGATATTACATATTTAAAAACATACATGATAAATAAATATGCAATCAACCAAACACAAACTATATAAGAGTAAGTTTTACTACTTTTTCCTTCTTCTTCCAAGTTACCTTGTCTTGCTTGAACTTCTTAGGTTTTGCTTGTATCTTTACTTGATAGCAAAAGCTAAATCCTATTAAACATTCATGTAGAGCATATTAATACTCATACTTAGCATACTTTCATAGCATAATTAATGTCTCAAAGCTGGGAACTCTTTCAATTATCTTTTTAACTCTGCTATAAATATTCATTTTCCATCCTAATTGATCTAAATTTGAGTTATGAGCTTAATCCTACACTAGCTCCTCTTTTAAACTCATAGGTAAAGCTGGGAATCAAGGCCGGCCCTTGACAGGTCAGGGCCTAAAAAGGCTGGCCCTGCAAGGCCCGGGAAAAGAAACATTATTGTTTTTCAAAGCTCAGCTGTGAGCATGCGGGCCAAGGCCGGCCTGCAGAGCCGAAAGTCATTTTCATAAGATTTAACTATACATCTACAGCATCATGCAATAAAACAAACACAGTTACTAATTCATAATCAAAAGTAAAAAATAATGCCCACAAATAACTTACAGTCTCACACAAAAAGCATAAAAAGGCAAAAAGCTAAACACTTCAAGTAACATGAGTATGACGACTATCATCTTCATCTTCTTCGCTATTATCATCAATTTCAAGAAAATTTGATTGTGATTCACTTTGAGTAGTAGACTCTGCTTGAGGGGTAAAAATATCAAGAATTTCTTCTCCTACATAATGAATACATCCATAATCTTTATCTACAACAAATAATAAACTAAAATGATAAATAACTATATAAAAATATAAAATATAAATAAATTAGTAAATTACCATCATATGTAAATTTGGCAATTTTAGGGTTCTTAAGGAGAAGTCAACAAGGGCACGGGCAGAGGGGCAGGGAAATTTAAGGAAAAAAAACTAATGGGTCTAACGGGCTGACCCTTTTAGGCCTGACTTCCTTTTTGAGACTCCAATTTTTAAGCCCAACCCGTGATTTAAAAGGGTTTAAACTGGCCGGCCTAATTTTCCGGCTCTACTCATAGGATATTCATTTTCCATTCTAGGCTCAAGGAAGGCTCAAATTGTTCAACATTTAATTCAATTAAGTTAGCCCCTCAAACTTGTCCAAAATCTCTCAAATCATCTCTAGTTACATTTTCATCAAAATGTGGCAGTTTTCAAACTTAAATATAATTTGCCTCAAATTTTAGGAAATTTTAAAAAATCATATCTTAGGTTAGGAAACTCCAATTAAAGTAGTTCAAGTTTCTATGTGAAGCTTTTGAAGTCTTCTGTATAAAAAATAATAATGTTTATTGTCAACTCATGGTTCTAAGTTCCCAAACTCCACAATCAAACGACTGTCTAATATGACAGTCAGAATTTCCAGATTTCCTACTCAAAATTTAAAAATTCATAACTTATAATTTACACATCCAATTACTCAGTTCTAATACTTGATTGAAAGCTATAAATGTCTACTTTAAGGAAAAAATAATCACATGGTCAAATTACCAAATTAACCTTATAAAATCTGCTTATTTCTTTACTGTTAAAATCCTGGAACCTAGAATGTTCCCTATTTTCTGACCAAACTTCCAAAAATTATACTTTTTCTTTAGATATCCAATTGACATACTCTAAGACTTATTTTAAAACTTAGGATGTGTAATATTTTCCTAAAAAAGTTCATAAACAATGGACACCATTTTCCTAATCAAAATAGTGCTCGAAACCAACTAACTCCTAGAAACTTTAGTTTTAACAGTTTGCTTAAACTCTCAAAAACACCATTTTTCTCTATCCGAATTGAACTCTTCTTGACTTTAACCCCTAATACACATCTTAAACTCTCAAATGTAAGAATAATTTCATGTTTTACAAGAGATATCACAAATAAGCATACATAATCTTACAACTACAGCGGATGACTTCTAAATACCTCTTGTCATTACTAATTTTTGATCCGGGAGAAAGTCCATGAGTACCGAAGATGGAACTGTAAAAAAAAAGGTTGTCAAGTCACTCTTCTGACTGACTGCAAGGCATAGTGATAGCAACTGGGTTGCGAGCCGTCGCTAGTCTGGGAACCTTAAAGAGCAGCTAAGGTTTTTCTCCATACGCTCAATTTCACAAACGGCCATAAACGTAAATGTCTTATTTCACCATCAAAAATAAAATATAAATAGCCAGTCAGTTGTCAACCCTAATCCTAAAATTGGGCTTGGATCTGACTGACGAGCCACACTCAAGATATTTTAATTAATAACCTAATTAATAAATAACTAAATATATTATAATAATTGAAATATCTCACCTTCTCCCACTTGGCCCGTATCTAAATGTCAGTTGCCCTATCCAGATTAAACTAAGGCTATGCTGCAAGAATCATGGCAATAAGTCATCTTTGGTCGAGTATTATCTTACATGCATTACATGCAACACCCTTACTTAATGGGTATGACTTTATGAATAAACTTATACATTTATTCGGTTCTAAACTTAATGTTTATTATTCTCATCAACAGAATGTATACAGATAATGATAGAGATAATAAACTACATAATTAATTTCATTGCATACCTCTTCTATATGAATGAAGGTCTGACCCACATATGAGGGATGTGTAACACAAACGCATTCGGTTTCAATCCCTTAGTCAAAGGATCAGCTAGCATGTCCTTCGTATTGATATGATCAACTGAAATTTCGCCATCTGCAATTCTCTCTTTTAAACTTAGTAATTTCAGTTTGACCAACCGGCTTCGACTTCCATTGCTTTTGTTATTTGCAATGGCCACTACGGCTGTGTTATCACAGTACATCCTGATTGGCCTAGAGATTGAATCCACAATCTTAGGGCCGGCAATGAAATTCCTTATCCAAATTTCTTGTGAACTTTCCTCAAAACATGCTATGTACTAGCATCACAAGTAGAGGGAGTTGTAAGTGTTTATTTTATACTTTTCCATGATATAACTCCATCTGCTAGTAGGAAGATGTATCCAGTAGTAGACTTGTTTGTGTCTAAACATCCTTCTAGATCAGAGTTTGAGTAACCGACCACTTCCAGGTTTTCTGCTCTTCTGTATGTGAGCATATAGTGTTTAGTACCTTGTAGGTATCTAAACACTTTCTGCAATTGTCTAATGTGCTTCCCCTGGATCACTTTGGTACCTTCCCAACATGCCAACAGCAAAAACTATGTCAGGTTTTGTGCAGACCTGTGCATACATCAAGCTTCCCACCGCTGATGCATATAGGACCCTTTCAATTTGCTTTCTTTCAATCTCATTTTTTGGGCATTGATCTAGACTAAACTTGTCCCCTTTCTCAAGAGGAGCTACGTTAGCTGAGCAGTTCTGCATCCTGAATCGTTCAAAAACTTTGTTGATATATGTTTGCTGAGATAAGCCTAAAATGCCTTGAGCTCTATTCCTATGGATCTTAATGCCAATGACGTAGGATTCCTCACCCATATCCTTCATATCAAAGTTCTTGCACAGGAACTGTTTCACTTCACGTAATAGTCATAGATCACTGGTTGCAAGCAGTATGTCATCAACATACAAAACTATAAATATGATCTTGCTCCTACTAACCTTATGGTAAATGCATTCATCCATGATGTTCTCATCGAAACCAAATGATGTGATTACTTCATGAATTTTCAAATACCACTGTCGTGAGGCTTGCTTCAAGCCATAGATCGATTTCTTTAACTTGCATACCAGATATTCCTTATCATTTGCAACGAATCCCTCAGGCTGTTTCATGTAGACTTCTTCCTCAAGAACCCTATTGAGGAATGCAGTCTTGACATCCATTTGGTGCAGCTCTAGATTAAAATGTGCAACCAATGCCATGACTATGCGAAAAGAGTCTTTCGTTGATACAGGGGGAAATGTTTCCCTATAGTCGACCCCTTCGACTTGTGTAAATCCCTTGACAACCTACCTCACCTTGTATCGATCAATGTTATCTTGTGAGTCTCTTTTAGTTTTATAAACCAATTTACAGCCAATGGCTTTAAACCCACTTGGTAACTCCATAAGATCCCATACACCATTGTTTGCCATAAAATTCATTTCTTCAGTCAACATCATGCCACAACTTAGAGTTTTCACTCTTCACAGCTTGAGTAAATGTCAATCGATCATTTTCAATGCTAATGTCACAGTCAATCTCAGTAGAGTACACCACGTAGTCACTAGGTAATGCCGGTCTTCTTTCTCTAGTTGATCTTCTTAATTCAACCTCTTAAGTCGGTTCAGGTTGTTCATCCGGGACGTCCTCCACCACAACTTATCTTTGTTCTTGATGTGTGGGAGGTGGATAAATATGAACATACGACCCTCCATTACGTAAATCAAGGGTTACTTCCATATGATCTTCGTTTGTTTGATCACTCTCAGATTCTATGAAACGTGCAGAAGGTGGAGTACAATAGAATTTATAACCCTTAGTCATACATGGATAGTCTACAAAGTAAGCTCTAATGGTTTTAAGATCAAGTTTCTTCTCTTATAGATTGCAGACTCTTACTTTCGTAGGGCAGCCCCATATCCTTAGGTGTCTTAAACTATGTTTTCCTCCTTTCCATATTTCAAATGGTGTTTTTGGCACTGCCTTTGTTGGAATCATGTTTAGTATATACACAGTTTCCTTGAGTGCCTCATTCCACAAGGATGGTGAAAGTTTGGAGACATTCATCATGCTCCTAACCATGTTTAGCAGGGTCCTATTTCTTCTTTCTGCAACACCATTCATGTATGGTGAACCAGGCATGGTGTATTGGGCAACTATCCCATGCTCTCGAAGAAAATCCACAAAAGGACCTGGCGTTTGTCCTTTACTAGTGTGCCTACCATAATACTCATCACCTCTATCGGATCTCACGATCTTAATTGGTTTTCCAACATGTTTTTCTACTTCAACTTTATATTCCTTAAAGGCATCTATTGCCTCATTCTTATTATCAAGCAAGTAGATATACATGTATCTTGAGTAATCGTCAATAAAGGTGATGAAATATTTTTGACTGTTTGACGATAAATCAGGGCAACAAATATCAGTATGTATAATTTCAAGTAAGTTAGAGCTTCTATTAGCTCCCTTTTATGACTTATTGGTCTGCTTTCCCCTAATGCAGTCCACACATGTATCAAATTTTGAATGGTCTAAAGATGGAAGGATTCCATCTTTAACTAACCTTTTGATCCTATCCACGGAGATATGTCCCAATCTCCTATGCCACAAGTCAATAGAATTCTCATCAATGATACTTTGTCTAATACCATACGTAACAGAAAAAACTTAGGGCGGTTCAAGGATTCTTTAAAAAAAATCGTCAATCATAATAACTTTCACAATTGGAACAAGGTCTTTACTAAAATACATCAAATCCTTATGCAAATAAATCTCATAGTTCAAAGGAATAAGTTTCGAAATAGAAATCAAATTTCTCCTATAACTATGAATTAAAAAACAATTGAGAAGATCCAACATGGTTTTATTTGGGAAAATGATTCTAAATGTTCCAATTGCTTTGACTGGATCTCCTTTCCCACTTCCTGAAAGGACTCGAGCTTCATTTGGAAGTGGAGGTTTGGTTTTTAGAAACCCCTGCATGGTAGTAGAAATATGGATCATTGAACCCGTATTGATTCACCAAGTATCACTATCAATACTAATATGATGAGATTCTAAAGCTAAACCTGAATAATACATACATTTACGCTCCAACCATGTCTTCCTCTTCTGGCACTCATCCTTCATATGCCCTTTCTTCTTACAGAAGAAGCAAATTGCTTCAACTTTCTTAATGGATGGCACATCAGGAATCTTTCTCTTCTTTTTGTCCTTATCATTTGGTAGAAATTTCAGCTAAATGAGCTGCCCTAGGTGCATCCCTACCACTCATTTGAAGCCTTGTTTCCTCCTGAACACACATGGACAACAATTCATCAATTTTCAATTTCTCCTTATGTGTGTTACAAGAGACCTTAAAGGCATCATGCTGAGAGGGAAGGGAGTTCATTACCAGATGCACCAGGAACTGCTCTGTTGGTTCCATGTCAAAGGCTCTCATCTAGGAGGACAAGTCTCTCATCCTCATAATGTGTTGCCTAACTCCATCAGTGACTGTCAACTTCATTGCGCACAGCTTTGACATGATGGAACCACTAATCTGTTTGTCAGTTGGCTTAAACTATTTATCAGTAACTTCGAGGAACTCCTTAGTAGTTTCACATTTGGGGATACCTCCCCAAATGCTTCTTTGGATCCTAGTTTTGATATAAGACAAGCACATGCGGTTGTAGTGCTCCCAGTACTCCTAATAGTCAATTTCATCCTTAGTTGACATGTCAATCAGTTTGGGAGGTCTAGGTTTCTCCATCACAAAGTGCATGTTCATCATATCAATTTGCAAAGATATTTCTTCCCTCCACTTAGGGTAATTGGTACCATCTAGTATAATTTTTTTGGTATTATCAGCAAAAGGGTTAGGAAAAATAGTAGGTGCTGCAATTTAAAAACTTAAGTTAGCTCATGAGATTAAATGTTGAGACAATCACGAATTCTGTGATTTTGTATGCATGTTATGCTTTAATGGAAATATGCAATATACATAAATGCATATCACTAAATTCTACCTGTGGACGAAGAACCTAGCATTACATGCATTTATCTCAAATTGGTGTGTCTAGATTGTATAATTTACATTTCCTAATACATGTGGGAAACTTAAAAAATATAAGACCAAACCATCTCACCCTAATTAAATATATAATCATAATTGTCTACTTGTGGGTTAAGATCAATTACAATTCTATATTTAATTACAATCTAATATTTTATAAGTTCCATATGTGATTATGTTGCTTGCAAAAAGGAAGGATAATATGGCTACTCCTTGGAAAAAGTAGCATGCGAATCACAAATATCATTTTATGCATTTAATCAAAATATGTACGTCCTAATGGAGAGGTTAATTAATTTAATAAACTCAGTAATAAGTAATTATATCCCTCCCACTATTGTATGTATCCAAAAATTGTTAAAAAAATTAATTTTGACATTTTTCAACTCAAATTTGATTTTGAAAATTTTTAATTATTAAATAATTGTCTAAAGTTAATTTTCCTAAATATTAGACAATTAAATAATTCATGAAAATAATTTTACAAAAATTTTTTTCAGTATGTGAAAATTGCCAAAATTAATCATTTTCATTAATTTAAATAATTTGGTGTCATTCATTAGGAAAATTACATAAAACATAAATTTATTTAGTTAAACAGTGAACACAAAAGTTTAAAATGCCCAAAAATTGTTTTTGGAGGTTATAAAATTCATGGCTCAGAACAACAAAAAACATAATAAGGCCCATAACTTTATAAGAAAACATCACTATTAAAAATCAAAAAAATATGTCGGCCCAAAATGAATTTGGCCCAAACTACGCTTTCTCTTATGGCAGAAAAAAATTATTGCGTCGGCCCAAAACGTTACAACCCAGTCCGCGCTGGCCCACTTAGCTGATAAATGAAACGGTGCGTTTCATTGTGGGCGAGATGACGTCGTTTCTGCGCGGGGAGAGAAGCCCTTCTGGATGTCCGAAACGACGACATTTTTAATGATTCATTCAAAACGTCGTCGTTTTGGATCGTCTCCCCTACCCATTTCCTGAAACCCTACCCGACCCCGATTACCTAAAGCAACCTGACAGGCTGCCTCGACCCTTGATTCAGGCAACCCTTTTCCAAGTGATCGGAGGTCTCAAATACGACAGTTTTAATGGCGGAAAACACGTTACAAAACACAAAAAGAAACAAAGTATGTGCAATGAATGATAGATTAAACACAGATTTGATTCAAAATTTTTCAGATCAAAACAACAAGATTAGAGGTCTCGATGGCCGTGTTTACGGGGATACAACAATAGCGATGATCCAAAACACAATAAAGGCGTGATATATGCAGTATTATCATTTATCAATTGAAATAAGAATTTGAATCAAGATCTACCAAAACATTCTCAAGTCTAAACCAGAATAGAAAATAGAATTCCCACGGTGACTACAGAAGCTCTCTTGCCCAGATAAATAAAAAAAATTCAATCCCAATATCACTATAACCATTTCGCATATGACAACAGATGAATCTAAATTCAGAGCTAAAATGAGAATAAGAAAAAAGGCTCTTCACAACTTAAATGGAAAACAGTTGTTTCTCATATTCATCGACGAAAATCAATGCAGTGATTCAACGTAATAATCAATTTTTGTCAGGTCAATTAATTCAAATAAATTATTATCTCTGATCTAAGAGATGGAACCCGTGTAAAAATTACTACGGTATAATCATTAGTTCCACGCTTAGATCATCCCCGATCAAAGATAAGAAGGTAGAGAATCAGAGAACCATGCTCTAATGCCACATGTAAGAATAATTTCATGCTTTACAAGAGATATCACAAATAAGCATACATTATCTTACAACTATAGCAAAAGACTTCTAAATACCTCTTGTCATTATTAATTTTTGATTAGGGAGAAAGTCCACGAGTACCGGAGATGGAATTGCAAAACAAAAAGTTGTCATGTCACTTTTCTGACTGACTGCAAGGCACATTGATGGCAACTGGGTTGAGAGCCGTCGCCAGTCAGGGAATCTCAAAGAGCAGCTAGGGTTTTTCTCCGTACTCTCAATTTCACAGACAGCCGTAAACTTAAATGTCTTATTTCACCATCAGAAATAAAACATAAATAGACAGTCAGCTGTTAACCCTAATCCTGAAGTTGGGCTTGGATCTTACTGAAAGGCCACACTCAGGATATTTTAATCAATAACCTAATTAATAAATAATTAAATATATTACAATAATTAAAATATCTTACATCATTCTCTATTTCGGTGACACATTTCCAGAACTAGAGAACCCAAGATCCTACCCCAAAACCGACATGCAAGCTCACCATCTAAGCTCTCAAGATGACAGAATTTCTTTTCCAAAACTCTCAACTTCCAGCAACCCATTTCAGTCAAAAATCTCACCAATCTATTGAATTGAAAGTAGGAAAAGGTGTATTAGACTCACCTAAACTTCCATCAAAGCTTGCATGTGACATTTCTGGCGATCTCCTTCCTCTTCCGGCGAACTCTCTCCCTTTTTCTCTCAACTCTCTCTCTATTCTCTTGTGGCCGAAAGTTGCAAATGAAATGAGAGTGAGGGTGTGTTTTATTTAATATGTGGTTGTGTGTTTGTGGGGTGTTGGGTCACGTCATTTGTGTCCAATTTGAGAGTTGAATGCGTGTGTGAGTTTAAGGGATGTGTGTATGTGTGAGTTTAAGCGATGTGTGTATGTGTGAGTTTAAGCATGCGCCATGTGCGTGTAGGGTATTGTGTGTGTTTTTTTATTTTCTCATATCTATATTTTATCTTATTAATCTCGCATACTAGATTCTAAATTTTTCACTTTGTCTAATTTATAGTTCTTTAAATTTCTTGGGTTCCATAATTTAACTTAAATCCAAATAATGAAGTTATTAACTTTTTTCTCAATTTTTAAATTGATGTTGGCTCATTATTGAATTCCATAAATTAATCATTAATAATTTTTAAGGATTTTCTTCTTTAGTTAGCTTCATAAAGCCTTAAAATAATTTTTTCAGAAATTTTTAAGCTAAATTATGACCTCTAATTATTTTTCCTCAAATTTTTGGGGAATTAAATCTTTAAATCCCAAAATTAAATTTAAAATTATTTAGGCCATTTTTGGGAGAATTAAGCCTCTTTATAATTTATATAATTCTCTATAATAACATTTCATACTATTTATTCAATATATTTGGGCCCTTTTATAATTATCTTTAACATTTTCCTCATGATATTTTTAAGACATTTGGCTCAATTGGGTTTAGTAGTTTACTTAATTTAGACTAATTTTTAATATTCTAAACCCACAATTTGGGATGTTACAATGATTGTATTAATCTTGTTTTTATATAATGTTTATATCACTTCCATTTATTCATTTTCTAAAATTATATTTTTGTACCTCTTTTTTTTTGAAACACTTTAAGCTTTTTTTAATTTTTAATATTGCTAGTTGTATTTTCTTTGGAACAATATAGTAATTGATTTTTTGCCCAGAACAATAAGATGAAGAACGTTGAGGAGTTGAAGAGACCCATCCAAAGATGCATGCACCCAATTGTGCTCGATAAACAGTGGCAACAGTGGTCATTAAAATGTTTTTCCAACAGCGTAGATGGGTGATGAACACATTTATCCTCATTAAAGTAAAGGAGCGCAAAATGTGCTTCCGGCAGTTGGAAGGAAGAGGCACAAATGAATAAAGATGGTCACTATGATCACAAAATTGATTGGAAAGAAATTAATCCCTGTGTCAAATCAATACATCCATCCTAAATACATAATGGAATTTTATTTGATTCTATCCCTTAATTTTTTAATGCCATATTTATTGAAACATTTTTATTCTTATGTATTGAAATTTTAAATGACAGGTATTATTTAAAGAAATTATTAACTAACTGCATATTAATTACAAAAACTGTTTTACCTATATTTTCTTGTTTTTTGTTCGAAGCTATATTTTCCAACTATATGAACTTTTTTGTTTTCACCATAACTCACGCATTATATCATGCATGTGGAGGATTTATTTTACCGGTTGAAGCGAAGGATTTATTGTAATTCTATATATCCGATCTATCCACCTCCAACTATCAATTTATCACTTCAAAACACAAATTTAAAGTTATCATCAATATTGTAATTAAAATGCATTTATAACACCATAACTACTTATAACAAATTGAAAAACTATGGAGCAATTGAAAAACGCAACAATGATGAAGATAGGGAAATTAACTTCAAATTTCTTCCATGGATCTTGCGTTTAGCACAATGAAGAATATTCAAAGTAAAATAAAATGGATACAAGAGTGTGATCATTTCAAATAGAACTAACTTGTACAAGTGGTCTTCCATCATCCCTCATCTAATTTTAAACTTAGAAATGTAACATACAGTAGTTGCAATAATACAAGACCAACACATTGAAAGAAGCATTGCTAAACTTTTAGCATTATTTGAAAATTCAAACATTCATCAAGTGCAAGGCCTAAAACAAAGGCAAATTAACAGTAGAAAGATTACTCACAGCCACCCTAGCCAACTTTAAGATCCTAATGCAACTGCATTTGAAAATGTTAGAGGGCTAATTTTAAAATCAAAACCATGTGGAAACCATATATTCGCATACTCAAGTTTGCTCTTGAGCACTGTGTTAACCCAAATGTCAACCTTAAAATGGGACACATCAAAATACTCACACTTCCCAACAAACGTCTTGACAGATTTCATAGCAATTACTAAGTTGAGAATGGCGTCTACAAATTGAAGGAAGGATTCATGACTATAAAAGCTTCTGTCATTTTTGCCTGTCACACTCAGTTTATCATCCAAACTTCAATATTATACAAAACAACTTGGAGCACTTGATAACTTCCTAATTGTCAAACAATTTCTCATGGCCTCCTCAATACTGTTCTCTAAAATATCATAAACAAGTCTACAATTTGAAAAACGCAACAATGATGAAGATAGGGAAATTAACTTCAAATTTCTTCCATGGATCTTGCGTTTAGCACAATGAAGAATATTCAAAGTAAAATAAAATGGATACAAGAGTGTGATCATTTCAAATAGAACTACCTTGTACAAGTGGTCTTCCATCATCCCTCATCTAATTTTAAACTTAGAAATGTAAGACCAACACATTGAAAGAAGCATTGCTAAACTTCTAGCATTATTTGAAAATTCAAACTTTCATCAAGTGCAAGGCCTAAAACAAAGGCAAATTAACAGTAGAAAGATAACTCACAGCCACCCTAGCTAACTTTAAGATCCTAATGCAACTGCATTTGAAAATGTTAAGGGCTAATTTTAAAATCAAAACCATGTGGAAACCATATATTCACATACTCAAGTTTGCTCGAGCACTGTGTTAACCCAAATATCAACCTTAAGATAGGACACATCAAAATGCTCACAGCGTCTACAAATTGAAGGAAGGATTCATGACTATAAAAGCTTGTGTCATTTTTGCCTGTCATACTCAGTTTATTATCCAAACTTCAATATTACACAAAACAACTTGGAGCACTTGATAACTTCATAATTGTCAAACAATTTCTCATGGCCTCCTCAATACTGTTCTCTAAAATATCATAAACAAGTCTACAATTTGCGGAGCATCTGGGGTATGAAGATAACTGTTTGAGCATTTCAAAGTCATTCCTTTCACATGTGTCGGCTCTCCCAACAATGACAGTCCTCAAAACTGTTGCGTTCTTCATTATAAATTCTAGAATTTCAAATTCAAGTTTTATGCCTTCGAAGCCAAAATAAGCGAACTCCTTCAGGTGAGATGAAACACATGGAGGAACATCAGGTGTTGAAATCGAACATTCATCATCCGAATCATCGTCATCTGAAGCATAATCACCAGCCTGACCACACAGATGCATATATATGCTTTTAGAAAAAATTTGAAACAAAGACAGAGAATGTATTCCGCATATAAATCAAACCACCAAACCATTTTTTCCCAAACCTTATGAAATATAAGACTTTGGAGCT
Organism: Albizia julibrissin; assembly: GCA_037074505.1. Classification (NCBI taxonomy): domain Eukaryota; kingdom Viridiplantae; phylum Streptophyta; class Magnoliopsida; order Fabales; family Fabaceae; genus Albizia; species Albizia julibrissin. The sequence goes on from CM073487.1 coordinate 34,838,219, forward strand.
TGGGGAAGCCTCGGAGCAACTTCACTATGGACCAGTTGATATAACCGAATTTCTCAATTTGTAGGTGGATTAAATTGTGAAATGTTGGAATACCTTCACTAATAAAACCTGGATCGCTCTGCACGAGAAATGAACTAAGACAAGCTAAAAACAGACTAGATATGAACTCTAATAAGGAAAAGAAACAGTATAAACTTGCTCATAGCAGGGCACGCATACCTCGCGTAAGTAGAGAAATTGGACATTAGAAAAAACCTCCATTGGGAATACAAATGCTGGAACATCTGCGAACAATAAATGTTCAAACCTTGCATACTCATTCTCCCAATGCTCAAATTCAAAAGGTATTAACAATTCTTTTAGCACCAATTCTTCAAGATGAAGACAATTTGAAAGAAGCGTTGCCATACATTTAGAATTTGAAAACTTAACATCCTTCAAATGCAAGACTCTCAGTGAAGGCAAATCAACCGTAGAAAGATTAGGCACATCAAACCCAGTCAGCTTCAAAGCACTAACAGTATTGCTGATGAAAATGCAAGAGGGCAGCTTAATAAGTTTTCTTGTAGAATGTAGCTCTAGATGTGTTAATCTGTAAGTGACCAATGCATTAACCCAAATGTTAACCTTAACATGGGGCACAGAGAAACGCTTGCACTTGAGAACAAACATTTGAACAGAATCCAAATGAACTAAGTGAAGGGCTGCATCTACAAATTGAATGAAGGATTCAAGACTATGAAAGCTTCTATCGTCAAAGTGAAGTTTGGGAAGGGAGCGCCAGAGTGTTCTCCACCTCTTGGACAAGAGGCTTGTGGCAACAGCATCTTTGGTTTGGACAAAAGAGAGAATATGAAGAAGCAACGAGTCTGGCAAACCACTGATCCTGTCCCTCATTGCTCTGGGCCTTTTGTTTGTGGACATACCCATGATGAACAAGAAGGGAGATGAGCAAAACGGAACAGAAAAAGAAGGATGACAACTGACGAGCAAATGAAAAGGAAAAGAAAGGCGACAAGCAATGAGATAAAATGGCTAGAAGTAAAGAATGGTGAGTGACTGCTACAGGTGGCTGAAGACGTGATTTCCCTCCGCTTAGGTTAAACGAGGTCATTCACTATCTCTCAGAAATCAGCTTCTTGGATTCCCCTGCAGTGACACCGTTTTGCTGAAACACAGAGTTTTAAGACTTCATCAGGAAGATTATTTCAGAGCCTGGGACAATATATCATGCAATTGATACAAGATTAGACAAACATGGAAAAGTTTAAACGTTGAGCAGACCGCAACAAAAGTGCACACAAGACCAAATTAAAAGAACCGAAAATGTCAAACAAATTATCCATGATGAATATTACCCCTTTTACCAAATTTAAGACCTAACCTTATCAGAGAAACCTGGAAGGTCGTCATGGTGATGAGTTTCAAAATATTTCTTCAAAATCCTTTTTTTCAAGCTAAATTGAAACTGTTCCCGACCATTTTGCAGAAAATGAGAGTAAAAAATGCAAAAATTTTGAACCAGGAGAGTCTGAACTTAATTTGTGAAGGATAGGGGAACAATTGGAGCATTTTAAAGAATAAGAAATCAGTGGGCATGAAAGATTGAAACCTCAAGTCTCTTCTCCAGAAGATGATGCGGATTTTGGAAACGGTGGGCGACAGCGAAGACGACTACGGGGACGACGGCGATGAAGACTTGTAAACGAGCAGATCGGCGACGGGGAGGGATAAACCGATGAGTACAATTTGTTCAGTTTTTTGTTTTTATTTTTGCGTAGATAACATTATAATTCTTCATACATCGTTATTGCTTCAAAACGACGTCGCTGCGACGGAGTAAAAGAATCTGATTGTAGGAGACAGGAGACGGCGTCGTTTTGGTAGAGGCATTCCTGGCCCGTGGATGAACTGACGTCACGTGTTTTAAACTTTTAGAGTGAAATACATTAACATCCCTAATTTTTACCTAAATTATAAAAACTCCTTCTATTTTAAAAATGTATACAAATATCTTTTGAAATTAAAATGCAAGTTAAAAAATCTCTCTTATATATTTAAACTTCCAATTTCATTGACGTCAACCGTTAATTAACCTTTAAGTTTGACTATTATATATATTCTTTGACCAAAATACCCTCCCTTTAACAAATGAATAAACATTTACATTTGCCTAAAAATAATTTTTTATACAAAAAAGAAATTCTTTTCTTTTTGAGGGCACAAAAAAAATTAATACATATATATTCAAAATTTCAAATATATTATAAAATTTATTATTTTTTATTATATTATAAAATTTTAAATTTTTAAATTTTTACCATGTTTATTGAAAATAATTTATTTTGTATTCTTTTAAATGACTAAAAACATATTTCTTTTTTTTCTTTTTTAAGAAAGAAATATGTTTTATCCAAAAGGAAAAATATCATTTAAATTCATTTAAAATGTTCAAATTCAAACTCAAGCTTATACTTATATCAAATCTTTAATTGGGGGTAAGAAGCTTCATTAGGTACTTTTGAATTAGTTGATTTTACCAATACGTCATGCTATTTTTCTGTTTTTTCTCTTTGTTTCCTTATTTTTTTCTATTGATAAAAATCTTCATCTCAATCAGGCTCCTCTCCCCTACTATGAGATTTATTCAGCTGAGTCATCAACTACGTGCTTATTCTATATGAAATTAAAGATTCTATACTCTTTTAACAAAACAACAAACTTCAAAATTTAAGATTAAAAAAGTGTGAACATTACCAACTATGGTCCAGGATTAAAAGGAACCAAGTACAAGATATTTATAAATTAGGTATCTAATAAACCTAAACCTTAAATATTTAAACTTTCAAAAGAATGTGGGAGGGGTTGACGGGAAAAGAGCATGATTTTCCAAACATTCAGCGTTCCAAAATTGAACCACCTTCAATTGCAACACTTTAAGTGAAAGCAACGTTACTATTAAAAACATAATATGCAGTGCTTACTTTAAAAATATTATAGTATTTGGAAAACGCTATAATTTCCAACGCTATTAAAAATAATTATGGCACTTCCTAAATCTATAGAAGTGACATAGCTTGTTTTCTATATATATATTTTTAATTGAATAGCTTCACAGGGAAGCATCATAAGAAGTAACTTTTTTTAAATAATTTTTCGTAATTATTTTATTTTCTTGATGGAAACTTCCATTTACAGTATAAAATCAACAGCAATTTAAAATACAATCCACAACAAAATGAATAACACAGCACGTATCATTTGCAATATTGCGTCTTCATCTATCAAGTATAAAAAAACTTCAGCATTTAAGTTATTTAAACTTGAGCCATACATGTTACTTCTAGGAGGATTAAATTACATATTATTATATTTGTAAACTCAAAAATTAAAAAACTTATAATGTATAGGAAGTTTATGAAGACAGAGTCGAAACTTCAAAAAAATACTTGAAAAAAAATTATGAGCACACATATAAGATTTATGATAGATTTTAACTAAAAAAAAAAAGTGGACCAAATGTTTTAAAAAAACATTTACACTCTACGGAGCTTCTGAAGGAAGCCGAGACAAGAAGGAAAAAAACACGTGGAAGATGAAACTTTGTACTGCACCAAAGTAACAACCAAAATATTGAAGAAATGTTCACAAGGAGTAGACAAGAAAAAACAAAAGTGGAGGGAGATCAAGGAAGCTTTACTTGCAATAGTCAAAGAGAGGAGGGAGTGAGGATAATAGATAAGAAAAGATGGTGGACCAATGGAGTTCTAGGAAATAGAGGAGCTAGAGGGAACACAAGAAGATGAAAATGGTGGGTTATAAAAAGTATATAGCTCCTTGTATGGCATTTTATATAGAAGCATCATACAAGGTGAAATAAGCTATGATAGCTTTGTGTCAAAGCACCATAGCTTCCCAATTTTAAGAGAAAATAAAATAAAATTGAAATGCCTTGAAAGGCCATTTAATATCAAGCCTTGGCAGCAAAGTTGACAATATGGCCTTGGAAGGCACTTTAGAATGAAGCGCCTTCCAAAGCTTTATGTATTTAAAAAAAAGTTTTTTTAAAAAATGATTGAATTTTTTTTTAAAGTAATGGAAACAATGACGCTTGTGTTGCAATCGTCAAAGTTTCCCTTAATCTAAATACTTTATTTTTTTAAAATGAAAGGAAAGCAACAATTTTTTTTTTTACATATTTAAGTGGAAGGCGCTTCCCATACAAGCCGCTTCCAAGGCTATATTAGTACAAGTATTTGGAAGACGTTTGCTTGGGAAGCACCAAACAAGTTACTTATTTTTTTTTAAAAAAATAATGCTAGATATAGTGCTTTATTTAAAAAAAAATAAAAGCTTTATATGGTGCTTGTTTAGGCAAGTATTATAAAATCTTAACATTAGCTATAGCGCTTATAATAATAAATGTCATAACTTTTAAATATTTTTTTTTTAAAAAAACAACTATCTAAAGAAACATCATAAGAGAGACTCTATTAAAACCTTCTTTTATAATAATACAAATTAACAGGAGAAAGGTTACTCACAGCCAATCCTCTCGACTTTAAAACACTAATGGTATTGTAGATGAAAACGCTAGAGGGTAACCCAATATACTCTCGTCGAAAATGTATCTCCGGACAAGTTAATTTGCAACTGACCAATGTGTAAACCCAAATGTTAACCTCAACCGGAGGCCCATGGAAATACTCACTGGAGAACAAATGTTTGAATAGAATTCCAATGAACCAAGTAACCAGGCTGCATCTACAAATTGAAGGAAGAATTCAAGACTACGAAAGCATCCTTCAAGCCAAGCTTGGGAAGGGAACGCCAAAGTAGCCTCCATCTGTTGGGCAAGAGGCTTGTGGCAACTGCTTCTTTAGGGGGAAGGAAAGATAGAATATGAAGAAGCAATGAATCTGGCAAACCACTGATCTTGTCCCTCATTTCTACTTTTGTTTTGAGCTTTCTGTTGGTGGGCATACAGGTGAAGAAAAAGGTGGGTATACGAGGAAAACATGTGAGAGGGGTGTTGTCTGTGCATAAGTATATTTGAAATTTTTAGAAGCTATCCAAACCCCTATGAAGAGCTTTATCTCAATTTACGTAAATTGTACTTATAAAATAATTTTAAGCTATCCCAAACAAGTTTTATCCCAATCAATCAATTAAATCAGGAGTATAAAGCAGAATACGATCTTTTTCGCTTATCTATTTCGTGTTGATGAATTGTAATATCGTTTTCCCATGTCCTCTGTAGGCGTATAGCACTCAGTATCCGCATCACTTAATCTAAAAACAATTATTTAAAATATAAGTGATTTGTAAAATATCAAATGGAGTTTGTCAATTTTACCATTGTTGAGTATTTACTATTGACTGAACGAAGGAGAAAAAGGGAAGAGAAAAGGGGTGAAATGCAAAGTGACAAAACAACAAGAGAAAAATGGAAGCAGATCTCCTCAGCGGTATTATTCTCTTCATTCCTCAGAATCTTTAAATCCAGGCCATCCATTCACCCCGAAACCTAACAACTCACCACGTCATCAATCCACTCTCTCCTTCAGCTTCTCTCTCCTCTCCTCTCCTCTTCCGACTCCCAGCTATCGCAGCAAAATATTTTCTCATTCAGCAATCCATGTCTTTCAATTCGGAAGCAATTGGATATCGTACTTTCATATTTCTGAAACAGAGAACCCATCTGAGTGGTTTTGTGTCTAAAGAAACTCTAATTCACCCATAAGATCTTCAGTCTCATGAACATCTTTCACTTGCCTAACCCAAATCTTGAGTTCTTCATCACTCTCTTCCGATTCATCTAGATCCCTTAACAAATCTCTGATAAGCTCTAATCTATCTTTTTGATGCTCCACATCGTTTTTTCCAAGCCACCTGAACAATTTCAGCTCGCTTTTAAATAAAGGCACGAGTTTCTGGAGAGATAATTCACCGTTCTCTTTGCCATAACCGAATTCAAAACAGAACTTCATTTGCGGTGGCTCCGTGAAGTGGAGAGGATATTAGACAGTGAGACTAGTATACTTGGGGCTTGGGAGTCAGAAGAGGAGAGAGAAGTCGAAGGAGAGAATTGATTGATGACATGGCGCATCATGATTGATCGTATGAATAAAATTTAAAGAGTTCGAGGGATACTGAGAGAAACAATATGAAGAATATTCTTTCTTCATCCATTTAATTTTTTTTAGAAAATAAATTATAAATGACTTATATATCAAATACTTAGTGACACTATGGTGAACGCATAATTGTATTGTTAATGGGATATGGCCAACGCATAAATTTTTATTTTTATTGGAAATGTATAATCATATTTCTTGTATTCATTCGTTTACTGAAATTTGTTTTCTTGCCAAAGGCCTTGTGTGGAAGACCAATAATACCTGCCCCTTTAATTTAAATAAAAAATATTAATTTAAAAAAGTCAGTGAAATGTTTTGTTCATAAATTTTATCAAACTAACATTTTTTTATCAACTCACATAATATTATATATATATATATATAATATTAATACTTCAATTTAACTATTCATCTCTATTACATTTATCTATATTTTCATTGTTTTTCCTCTTTTCTTTTTTAAGCGTTTCCTTTAATTTTAATATGGTTAGTTGTATTTTCTTTGGAACAAAATGTTTGGAAACTTCATGTATAATCGGGTTTATTTTATAAGCCCGATTTACGTAAATCGAGATAAATCTCCTCCACATATTTACCGCGTAGATCGTAAAAGCAACCTCGTAAACCGTAAAAGTTACTTCGTATTTTGTGAATCATGATTTATAAGTACTTATAGAGATTCCATAAGCTAATCCAAACAAGTTAATAATAAATGATGTTTTGCACAAAAGAAAAAGGATGGAGAACGTTGGGAATTGAAAGGGATCCATTCAAAGATGCTAATATAGTGCCCCCAAATTGTGCGCGCTCATCCAATAATGGCATTTGGAAAGAAGGGTACAAATGATCAAAGATGGTTAGTATGATCCCAAAATTGATTGAAAACCAAATAACTTTTTTGTCCGAATTGAAAACCACATATATCTTTTTTTTTCTTTGCCAGAATTATTGAAAACCAATTTTTATTTTTTTTCCCAGGTATTGAAAATCAAATATACTCCAACCACATGAATCAAATATCAATACTTCAATCTCATACAATGAATTTTAATTTGATTTTAAATAAATTATCTTAATTTTTTTAATATTTATTTTTTTCCTTATAATGCCTTGTTTATTGTAACATTTTATTTCTTATATATTAAATTTATATAATTAAATTATGAGATTATTTTTTTAATAAAATAATATTATTAGTTAATTAGAAAAAAAATTATATTTTTAAATTATACGAATCATTAATTTTTTCAATAATTCAAACTGTCATTATATTTTTAGAAAGAACTCTGTGAACGTCCTATTTTCCAAGCCCAATTTAAAAAAAACAATAATACAATCAAAATATAAAAAATAAAAAATAAAAACAATCATTCTCGATAGATTTTGAGAAAATCTCCATTGATGATCATCGATGACAGATAAAAAAATTTTCATTTGGATTTATTATTGTGGAGAAAAGATAAAAAGGAAAAATTGAAATAAAAATAAGATAGCAAATCTCCATTGATGATCATCGATGACAGATAAAAAAATGTCATTTGGATTTATTATTGTGGAGAAAAGATAAAAAGGAAAAATTGAAATAAAAATAAATCTTATTGATGATGATTATGTACTGATTGAAAAATGTTGGTTGAATCATTGAAAAATTTTTAATTGAAAAATAGTAAAGTCTTATTAATGATGGTTGATTCCTTATTAGGAAATTGTGTTTTAAGTCATTCAGAAACAATAAAAAATTCAAAAACGAAGAATTAAAAAAAAAATCTCTCCGTGATGAGGTTTGTATTATGAAGTGTTATTAAAAAAGTGAAAAAAAAAATCACTCGCATTTATAGTAATTAGGTTTCAAGTTAAGATGTGTCATTAAACAAAAAATTAAAAAAAATTAAAAACGAAAAATGAAAAATGGATGCATTGTTGAGGCAGACCCTACCTCATGCCGAAAACATAAGAATTACTGTAAATTTATTTTTGGAATGACTAAATGAAATATTATAATATTAAGAAGAAGTTTGTTCCAGTTTATACAAGACACGCAAAAGAGGTTAAAAAAATTTTACAAGCTGTTTGTTGTGTTTTGTTGATTTTAGAAAATACATTTTTTTATTTAATAGATTAATTATTTTTATTTTCTTGAATAACTATTATCATTAGAAATTATTTTTTCCTTTTACTAAATTCTTGTGTTGTAGGTGAGAATGAACCCTAGGCTTATAAGACACGCTTTAAATAAAATGAATTTGGAGGAATATATTTTGATGCCTATTTTAAAGCTTACATTTTAAGTTGGCCTTTAAAAAAGCTTGAGGCTTGGACCTAAACAAAATGTATATATAGTCTTAGGCCCAATTTGCTTTAGATCTTTGTTGCGCGCTCATGCTTTATATCTATATTTTAGGTTCAGCCTATCCTAACCTAGTTTCTCTCCTAACAAGTTATATCTCCCCGTGCATTGCATGAGAAGTATTTTCTCACAATTGTGATAATAGTATATATATGATAATATCATCTATTTGAATTGGGCTAAATTATACAAAACCCCCCATAAATGTTGGGTTAGTTACATATAACCTATGACATTTTAAAGTTTAAATTTAATCCTCTGACCTTTCATTTTTTTTAACCATTAACCCCCTTTCTATTAAGTGACTGTTATCTTTTTAAGAGAAATTACCATGTCAAATTATGAGATAACATGTGGCATCCTACATGACATCTTGTATAAATTACTAATTTCATAAAACCCCCTTTAACTTTGAACAATTGCAGATAACCCCCTAAACTTTGATTATTTACCGATAACCCTCCTGACATTTCAAAAATTAAATTTTAACTTCCTTAAAATTTTGATTTATAATAAATAAACCACATATTGTTACTTTAATAATTTTTTTAAGATTATTAATTTTTTTACTATTATTTGTTAATTAAAATAGTTTTCTTGCATGGAAAAAAACTATAAGAATAATATTTAAAAAATATAAAAATAAAAATGTCACCGTTTTGTACAACATTTACTTATTTTCTTGAGTTAATTGAGTATTGGTAGTATAAAAGTGTAATCATTTGCATTAAATATATTTTTGGAATGATTGATCATTGATAGTTTAAAGGTTACATTTTTGTTAGAGGATATCCCTTGCCCTCATTAAGTTTTTTTATTAGTAATGTATTTTTTTTAATTAGAGGTTTAATGTTTATTTTGTATTTTTCTAAGTAGTTTTCTTCTAGTTTTTGACATACAAAAGAACTATTTTAATTGATAAATGATAGTAAAAACTTTAATAAATTTATTAAAATGATAGAATTAATGGTACATGGTTTAATATTACAAATCAAAATTTTAAGATAATTAAATTTAAATTTTGAAATATCAGGGGGTTATTTGTAAATAATCAAAGCTCAGGGGGTTATTTGCAACTGTTCAAAGTTTAGGAAGTTTTATGAAATTAATAATTTACACAGGATATCAAGTGTCACCTTATAACCTAACGTGTCAATTTTCCATTAAAAAGATAACAGTCACTTAACAGTAGGGGGTTAATGGTTAAAAAATAAAAGGTCAGGGGGTTAAATTTAAACTTTGAAATATCAAGAGGATTATATGCAACTAACCTAAAATTTAGTGGGATTTTGTATAATCTAGCCTATTATTATATAATATAATATAGGGTTAAGGTGCAAATATATCAAATAACTATTTTTCAAAGTGCACCCAACAGAACTAACTATTTTGAAGTGCAAAAGTAGACATTATGAATTTTTTTGGTGTAAAAGTATATGAATTTTTTTTGGAACAAAAATAGCAATTTTTGCACCCAAAATAGATAACGAAATTGCTATTTTTGCTCCAAAAAAATTTATAATGTCTACTTTCACATCCCAAAATAGTTAGTTGTATTATGTGCACTTTAAAAAATAATTCTTTATTAAATATGCACCTTGACCCTATAATATAATCTAATCTCAATCAATTTTATAAGTTTGTAAAATTACTAATTGAACATTAACCCTGATTTTCACATCTCATTATTCACACACAAGCTCAATTTGTTCACCTTTACTTCTCTTTGATAGCTCAAGATAGTAGCAATGCTAGCTCTCTTTCTCTCTCTCTCACTCCCTGCCCCCTCTCCCTCTCTCTCCTATTAATATCATAATATTTCATTTAAGTATCTCTAAAATAAACTTATAACAATTATTATTCTTAATAGCAACACAAATCAGGATGATTGAATCAAATAATGATTCTTTATCTTCGAAGCCAAAGGAATTAACTTTGACACTAAAAATAATAATAATAATAATAATATATACTATTTAAAAGCTTACATTTTAAATAAAGTTTTGAAAGGGTTTCAAGAAAGTTATTGAGAAGATTGAGACTTTTCTTGATTAATGAGTTTAGTGCCATTGGCCAATTAAAAAAAAAAGGCTTCAGGCCTTGTCAGATATTTTGAAGAACTATTGTCAAACCCCCTTAATATATTGATATTCGCTAAATAATAAATGCGTAGTTCGGATAGCATATAGAAATAGTGAAAATATACTGATAATAAGTACTTACTTATATTACAGAAAATCCTCATACGGTTTAAAAAATATAAACAACTTCAAAAGAAATAAATTCTACAACTAAAGATAACTAACATCAATCTCATTTGAACCGGACCTCAGACACCGTTATTTACGGTTTTACCCTTAAAGCCGCTACCTTCTGCTGGAATATTTTTAAATGTTGAAAAATGATGAGATTCGAATGAATCTCAATAGTAACATACAATCAGTCATATAAAATGCGATAAATAAATATGCAATGCGCCATGATATGTAAAATGCTAACTCGTGTTGTATGCATACTATCCAAGGTCAAACGACATATTTGGATCTCTGGCTTAACTCGTGTCCATGGTCAAACGACATGTTTAGACCCTGGCTTATTCGCGTGTTGTGCCACAGGCACTGTCATGTTATAGAAAATGACATACACAACATATAAATAATCACATAGTGTATGAAAAAAAAGAATTACTACCTGGGTCCTTTTTCCGATCCAACTGTTTATCCAAAACTTTTTCTCCGGCTCGGGCTATTACAAATTCCTATAAATTAAAATTAACAAGTAATTGGTTATTACTTGTATTAATATTTCTTTTAATTACATTCTATTGGTTATCTTAGTTTCAGTGGCTTCTGCACTGTTTAATTCTTCTAAGTGAAATTTTACTATTTTTCAGAAAATTGACAGATTTTTCAATCAACTTTGAAAAATCATAACTAATTCTAGAAAAATAGAAATTTACTAGGTCCAAAGCCTACATGAAGCTCTTGAAATATATTTTCATGAAAAAATATCAAAATCTACCCAGTTTTACCATATTATTCCCATAATTTCCTGAAATACCCCTATTATAGATTACTCTCCATAAACAAAGCATGACTTTGAAAATCCATATTTCCTAATATACTAGTCCAAAAATTGTGATCCACATATAAAATTAAATCTATGAATGTATAATTTAAATCTGTAAAGTTTCATAATTTTTTATCAAGATTTGATTTTCCAAAATTTTGACGCAACCAATCTGTTTTTCAGAGACATAGTTTGAGAGCAACAAACTTTAAAAATTCATATCTCTCAACATACTAATCCAAATAACACAAACTATATATCAAATTAAATATTAGAATATGTACTTTAGTTCTAGAAATTTTTATGGCCATTGGGAAAGATTACATAATTCAAAAACACCATGAAACCAACTACTAGAATCTGGACTTCCAGGATTGCACCTGTTTCTAAACCAACTTTCGAAAATCATAACTCCCTCTAAAGATATCCAAATGATTCATTTTATGACTCATTTTAAATATTGAGATGTCTCCTACCTCCCTGTAAAATTTCATAAATATTGGATATGATTTGGTTAGTCATAATTCTACACGAAACTGACTGACTCTGAAAAATGTCAGTTTTGATAGTCTAACTTCAAAAATCTATAACTCATTCATTTTGACTCTAAATTGTGATCTTCTTGATTCTATTTCATACTACACATCCTAAATTTTCCATTAAAAAAAAAAGAATCAGGTGAAAAATCCATCTGTATCCTCCGTTTGAGCTTCTGTAAATTTTTGACAGAAACTCTATTTTCCGATGAGTAAAACAGAGTTGAGAAAACTCACATGTAGCCACGGTTTTTCACTCCAATCTCAAAGATTTTAACTCTAAATACTCCTAAATATTTTTTGTGTGTTTAAGGACGTGATTACAGAAGGAAAGAGGTTAAAAATCCCACCTAAAAAAGACACAAAATCACTGGTTTTGGTATTTTGCGGTGACAAAACGTTTTCGGTGACTTCTCTTGATTCCAGCAAAACAACCCATCAAAACTACTGAAATCCTATGGAAATCTAAGGTAAAAGTAGAGGAGACTTACCTAAACATGTTTATGATGTTGTATGAGAAGTTTGAAGCTTCCTTGTTTCTCTTCTTCCTTCGTTTTGCTCTCTCACACTCACGTATCTCTCTTCCTCTGTTTTTCTGTTTTGTTTTCTGTTTCTTCAGCCTCCTTCTCTAAACGTTTTGGATGAAAGAGTGTCTTATGTATGGTGGGGCTGAATATGTGTGTGTACTGTCCAACGTGAAGTGCATGGAGAGACAAGAGATTGGTTTAATTCAATGGGCAAGTGTGTGTGTTGTTTGTTGGTTCAACGTGTATGTGTTGTCATATTTTGAATGTAGTGTGTGTGTGTGTGTTGTTCGTTTAAGAATCCTCCAAGTGTGCCAAATGAAAAGAGGAATGAGTGATTAACTGTTTGTCTGTGTTGATAAGTTTTTATATATACATATATGTATATTCTTATCCTATTAATTACACACACTAGATCCTAACTTTTCCCTTTGTCTAATTTAAGTTTCCTTAAATTTTGTAGGTTCCATAAATTGGCTTACTATCTAGTTTCTTTAAATTAATCTTTGCATTAAATTTTTGGGATGTTACACCTATTTTTTAGACACTAAATATTTTTAATACTTATTTCTAGAGCACACAAAGCCATAGTGTTTCCTCAATCTTTGTTTGCCACTAAATATTTTTAATGCTTATTTCTTCTTTATTTCCTTAAATTCTCGCCAGAAAGTAGAATTTTTGGCCAATAAATTATTTTTGATGCTTTTTAATTTTTATATAACATCCCAAAGCCTTAAATTTGCTTTATAATGTTACGGCAAGCGTCTTCCAGATGTTTTTGGGGCTCATTTTCATGTTCAAAGTTGGCTTAACTCAATGCTCAAGAACAAAGTAGAGTATCTGAATCTATATATGTCTCACAGATGGTTTTGGTTCTGAGGTTATAATTAAGTTTTCGGTGCCCTATAGTGTTTTCACAAGCAGTGGCATTAGGATCGGCTGGTGTTAATGTGAGTTATCTTTCTGATGCTGATTTTCCTTCACTTATTTAAGACCTTGCATTTGAAGGATGTTGACTTTTGGAATGCTACAAGTTTAGCACCACAGGATGTAAATTTATATTATGATTCTGAGAGTAGTGATGATGATGATGAGAATACGAAGCTATACATTGGAACGCTTCCGCAATTGGTTATTGCAGAGGTTCCAGCAGATCTGTTATTCATGGAAGCTTTTTCTCACGTTAAATTTCTGAGATTAGATAAGGTATGAATGACTTAGGATGAATATTTTTTTTAAGAAAAATTCTTTCTACATAATATTATATATCTATAAGTTGTTTTTACTTTTTTTTCTTTTTTTAAATTTGGCCTGGTCTTTTCTTGGGTAGTTTGAAATTTTTCCTGGTGATTATGAATTTCCAACATTTGACAATTTGACCCACCTGAAGATTCGCTACTTAACCCAGAATGGGTGGACTAGTATAGCCAGCTGCCTTCAAAGTTTCCCCAAGCTTGAAACTCTCAGAAATGATAATGTTAGAAAATTAAATAGAATCTATTTTTATATTATGCTAAAACACTTGTGTTCATGATTGCTAGGGTTATAAAGAGTTGCGTTGGTCGATGGATACAAGCCTTGATGTTACTCCATGTATATCATCACACCTAAAGACGTTCTCTCTTAGGAGCCTTAACTACTTTGGAAGTGTGTTTGAAATTATAAGATTTATAATGAAACATCCAACAGTTTTAAGTGAAAAGGCTGAGAATTCCGTGAAAATATTATCGTCATGCCCCAAATTAATGTTGCCAGGCCAGAATTGCAGTATTTTTGTTGATGATGCTGCCAGCTGCAGAAGTAGTTTATACGAGAACGTGTATAGTAAATTATGGCTGATGATAAGGACTTCGGTTACTAATTCCAATCAGTTTTGGTGTTATCTTATATTTTACTTCATGTAATTATTATTTCAGTTAGTATTTTTGTAAAGAGTTACAAACCAATTAAGCTTATATTTATGAATAACTCGAGAAAGATTGTTATTATTTCTACTAACAAATGTCTGAGGAATGGCTTCTGTTAACATGATTGTGGTGGTTATTGCTTATTTGCTGGTTGAAATAGTTCAACTTTTTACTGTAAATGCACTACGCCTCTTTTTTTCTTTTCTTTTGGTGTGTATTGATCCCAAATTGGATTGAGATTATTCTCATTTGGTAACTACGTATTTCTTGTTTTTTTTTTATACAAATTCCCCCCCTTTTTTTGAACAGTAACTATGTACTTCTGTCATTCTATGTCATTTCAGATTTTTTCCTTTCCCACTTCAAGCTGTCAAAAAGCCCACAAGAAGTTAATAGCCAAGTTAATACCCTTAACCTATAAGCATGGTTGTTTCTGTTTTCTGATTGTCCATGTGAAGTTTAAAGGAAAATTAATCATTTGGTATATGTAGTTTAAAAATTCGTGAAAAAATTCGATATATTTTTAATCTTGATAAAGGTCGCTTAGGTGATTAAAACAGACAATCTTTTATTTCTTTTTAGGCCGAAGACTAAAATAGGCCATCCAAATAATGATTGTATTTTGTTTGTACCAACAGGGTATTAACAAGCATTTATTTCCCTAATTGTGAATTCCTTGATGCAGAAAAAGGGCATAAGGCCTCTTGGGGTTGGTCGAGCATTTTGGTTGGAAGGGAATTTGTTAAAGAAGATCTAAAATGGCTCATAGGATAGGGACAAGCCACTAGAATTTGGAAGGATGGGTGGTAAAAGTCTTAAGTAGGTGTTTGGGGATACATTTTGTAATGATGATACTGTTGCTGTTTTGATTGAAAATGGAAGATGGAATTTATCTCTCCTTTGGTGAATAAGGTGGATAATCATATTTTAGATATGATTAGTAAAATTCAGTCCGTTTATGTAATAGTAACGATAGGATTATGTTGGATAGCGTAAGAAGTGGTGAGTACTCTGTTAGGGAAGGATATGGTAACATTGGAAAGAAACAAAATTGCCTTGTATATCTAGTCACAGCTCCTCCAAATCGGTTCCTCAAATTTTCTGGAAGCAAAATGTGGAAATCTAAGGTAATACCCAGGATTCATCACTTTGTGTGGGGGTGTATGAATGATCCAGTTCCAACAAAGGCTGCTGTGTGTTAAGAAGAAATGTGGTAGTTCATCCCTGTGTCATATTTGTGGAAAGGAGGAGACTTCGAAACATGTGTTATTATTTTGTCTTTGGTATCACTTCCCCCAAAAATTAAGAGGTTTTTTCTGTATTTGGGTGCCACGTCTCAAAAATTAAGGGTAACTGACACAGAAAATGAGAGAACTCACATTCCTTAAACATTAAAACATAAATAAATAGCTATATTGATAATTATAACAGCGTGAAATATGCATAAATCACTTCTAATTTACATATACAAATGCATTTTTTCTATAATAAAGATATTAAGCTTTTTTGCAAAATTTTCGGCTAGTCACCTCTGAAAGCCGAACCTGCCAAAAATTCTACAATAGCTAGAAAGTTTAATACAATATACGGAGCTTTGCTCCACAATAACATATAGATATACATGTATCCCAGAACAACAGAAGATTATGTGGAGCATCTAAACTATAGAAGAAAATACATAAATATAAAATTTTATTTACAATTGTTAGCAGCTCATTCAAAATATATCTACAAGCTTTATTCAGTAATGAGGGTCTTCACTATTTTGCTGGAGGTACAAGATCAGCGATTCTATTTGAGACCAAAATAATTTTTCAGTGAATAATATCCCATATATATAGAAATAATAAAATGCTGAAAGAAATAGATTAGACAAACTTATCCTTGAATAACACAACAAGAGTATAAATTTTAACTTCCAAAGTATAAAATCATAGACAAAAATTGAAATCATATAAAAGATTATTGAATGAGTAAAACCATATATATGTAATTAAACAGCTTGTTAAAAGAAACCAATAAATCTCAAATTCTATCTTTCCGTAGGACTTCAATAGAACAGGTATCAAGCATGGACACATAGTCCATGAGAGAAAGTAACTAAATGCAACTGAAGGCCACGAAAACAAGTGGAGGTACAAGACCCACGAATAACAAGCATGAGAACAAATCTCATAAATATCAAGCGTGAGTACTATGTCCATGAATGTCAAGCAAGTTTGATTTAACCATGGCACGCCAAGGACTAACAGTACTGCTGTTAGTAACCAACGTTCTTTTTTCAATCCTCTAAAAAATGTTTTCAATTATGCTGGGAGCCGATTTGTCAAAGCTGAAAAAAAAAATTCTTCTTTAAATATTATAATAACTTGTATCAAATACAATATAATAGAATACCTCACCACCATGAAAGTTCTCAAACAATATCTCAAAATTTCCTTTAAATTCAATCTGTTGATAAAAACCCTTCCTAAATAATAAAACTTGCACACAAACATTCCAAAAACAAGACTATCTTAACATTAAATTTTCTGTGAGAAAATAAAAAGTTTCCTTAGCATTTCGTACATAATCATGAATTATAATATGAAGTAATAGGAGAATAATAAATAAAATCACCAATCTATACTCATTTCAATATCAACAAGAGCATGAAACAAATCTGATAAACTTTCATTGATAAAATCATAATTGCAAAGATGATAATTAATATGAAAGTATGGTAAATAGGGAAAACATCATCTATAAAAAATTATAATGGAATGCTATTCACTCATCTGTTGTGCTCCCAAATATATGACATGCTTCTACCTAGCCGCTTTCGCATGAATGTATGTTCACTCTTTTATCCCCTAATACCCAAAGTAATGTCATTGTCATTTTCTTTTACTTGAAGTCTATGAACTTACAAAATCTATATAATAAAATTCCTTTATTTACTACTTGTAACTATCCCAAAACTATCGTAGTTAACATCTGAGCATAACTCTCAAATATTCTAGCAAACACGTCATATAAATTCCAAAAACTGACAAACGAGCAAACAAACACAATTCTCAAATTATAAATAAAAATTTGCAGTTCATTCATGGGTTTGGTTTCATTATCAACTCCATTATTAATAATGATTGTTTTCTTATACAACCCAGCAAATAATCCCAAGGACAACTTAATACACTAACTCAATCCTCCTTTTGTAACAATTTACAATAAGGGAAAACTTTGAGCTTTAAACCCTTTTACAGCTAATATATAGTCACAAGGTCTAATAACAATTGAATTTTATCACTCTTGATTATTAAAACAAATATCAATAGCTATATATGCCACTTCGAACTTCAATAAAGAATTTAAACCATTTAAACAAAAACCTTACATGCACATTACACACTAAGTAATAACACAAACATCGAACTCTACCATTTAACAAAAACCATATAGCTCTTGGGCGTCAAAGTAATTTCACCAAAGTTTCAATATTTCAATAGATACCTCAGACCTAGACCTTACCACCATGCCTTGCATATGATTCAAACAATTGATATAGCTATTTAAATTTCAAAAGTCACCACATCACAATAAAAGAGGGATTTAGTGACACTCATCTTATGACACTTTTTTAAAGAAGTGTCACAGATAATTGTTTTTTTTTAAATATATTTAGAAGTTATGACGGTTTCTATTATAAGTGTCATAACTAATGGTAGGCTTATGTGGCACTTACATAAACAAGCGTTATACAAGGTCTTTACTTATTTATTTTTTTAAAAAAAATAAATGTTATAGATGGCCTTATTTTAAAAAAAAAATCAAAGACTTGTATGATGTTCACTTGATCCAATGTTATACAAGGTGTCACTGTGGCTTGAATTTCAAGGCCACAGCTGTGGCTTCCAAGCACCTTCCAAGACCATAGATTTTAAAGGCGCTTGGAAAATAAGCGCCTTTTAAGCCCTTCTTTTTTTTTAAATGAAGGGAAGCTAGGCAAGCATCAAAGCTTCCATGAAGTAAGCGTCATGCAAGGCTTACTTTTTTAAAAAAATTTGCTCAACCCACCATATATATTCTTCTTCGCACACCCTCAACTCCCCATTTCCCAGAATCTTATCCAAAATCTCCACTTCATTGGTTCCCACTCCTTATCCCTTCATCCCCACTCACCACTTTTCCTTATCATTCTTCACACTCCCCTCTTCCAATATAATACGATTCGCATTTCTTCTCTCTGTTTTGAAGTTATGGCGCCATTGTCCCCACTACTCCCTCTTCTCTTTTAATGCAGCAAGTAAAAGTTTCATTGGTCCCCCATTTTTCGTTATTTCTTGTCTCCTCCATATGCGCATTTCTTCAACATTTGGTCGCCACTTCTATTGCAGTACAAAGCTTAGTCTCCCACATGTTTTTTTCCTTCTTGTCTTGACGTCCTATAGAAGCTCCCTAGCTTGTAAGTTTTTTTTTATATATATACAAAAGCTTAAGTCCGTATGTTTTCTTCTTATTTTTTTAAGTTAAAATCTTTCATGAATTTTATATGTGTGTTTATTCACTTAAAATTAGTTGTACATTACAATTGTTGTAATTAAATATATTTAGTAGTAATTTTATGAATTAATTAGTTATTTTTTTCGAGTTATTTTATTCTGCTTTAGTTTGATTATGGTTTGATTTTATTTATTTTGTTGTGAATTTTGACTGTAAATACATAAAATTTTATTAGGAAAAGGAAACAATTAAGAAAAAATATTTTTTTAAAAAAAGACTTCCTATATTGCTTCTTTGAGGAAGTACTATAGGAAGTCATATTACTTCCTATGGTGCTTCCCTGGAAGTGCCCCACTTCCTATGGCTTTTCTTCATGAAAGCGCTATAAGAAGCTATTTTTTTTTAGAAAAAAACAAAGAGATAAGTTATGACGTTTACATAGATTCAAGAAACGTTATAGCTTTCTTTTATAACGCTCGAAGCTATGGCGCTACTCAAGCGTCATAGTATTCTTAAAAATAAACGTCACTTATTGTGTTTTTTTGTTATAGTACATAGACTAGACAAAGCTTATTCCAACCAAACTTCTTATTTTAAATCAGCCACTAATCTGAAAAGAAAAATTAAAAGCAGATTTATTTAAAAAATATGGCTAAAGTATACTTTTGGGTCTTTAAGTATACATGAGGTATGATTTTAGCCACTTAAGTTTAGAAAATGCATTTTCAGTCCTTAAAATATACTCCCTCAAGCGCTTTTTACAAATAAATTTTATTCTTATTGTATAAAACGAATTACCGGTTAAGATTAGTTAAAAATGATAAATATGTCAAAAATATCATATTTCTTTCAAATATACCCTTATTTTTTAAAAGAACATAGGAGAGAAAATGAGTAATAAATGCGAGTATAAAATATGAGAGAGAATGTGTAACAAATAAGTAAATGAAAGAGAATTAGTGGTGAGTGAGGATAATTAATATAAATATGTGTATTTAATAGGGATAGAAAAAGAAAAAATAGTTTAAATTTTAAGATAGAAAGAGAAAATTATTTACAAAAAGGACCGGAGAGAGCAATACCATTAATATTGCTAACGAAAAATATTAATAAAATAAAATTAAGTGATGACTGTGTAATATTGACGAAATAAATTTAAATTTTTTAAAATGTGAAATACTTATAGACTAGGAAACAAAAAATAAAATACTTATAGACTAAGCATGTTTGGTTTGACTTATACTTGTACATAAGCTCAATTTACATAAATCGAGACAAACTTCCTCCACATATTTACCGCGTGGACCATAAAAGCTACTTCATATACCATAAATCACAATTTAAAAACATGAATGAAAGTTCCAACCGCTATTCCAAATATACCTTTTAAAAACAAATAACACCCAACTTAATTTCAATCCAATTGTCTCTAATATTTCCAAACCCACCGGTCCCTTCCTTCCTCCTCCCCACTTTGCATCGACGGCCTCTTCTTCCTCTTTATGACCATCCTAGTTCGGCTTCTGATCCTCTATCAAAACTATGACCCAACTGCCTTGCTTGAACATTTACACAACTAATTAGTACGGGGATTAGATTCGTTGGAATAGAAATAATTATTCTCTATAAATTTCTAAAATTTAAAGTGGCGTGCAGGCATGTCGGAGACCCATCAAACGATTCCATCACTTGAGGGCAGACAAAACAAAAGCAGGGTCCTTGTACCACAGCCACCACGAATTGTCTTACCTGAAGTTGTAGTCGTCTTTGCAGAAAGTGATGAGAAGACATGTTTGTGTTATCGTGGAGTTTCATCTTGGGTTTGATGAAACCACTCACCGCCTGATTTGCCTTCCCCCTATGCTTCTTCCCATCTGCATTGCCTCCATAATAACTGCCAACATTTGAGACGCCCTTGTAAGAAGAGGCCCACAATGCAGTGTGGGGAGGAGGAAGAAAGGGGTCAATGAGCTGTGGAGGGCTTTTTTTTTTTCCCCTTCTTCCAACAAAAATTTAGAGATAGCTAGAATTAAAATAAAACTGGGTGTTATTTTTTATGAGAAATACTTGTATATTCGTGATACCACTATGAACTTTATTTAATAAAAATATAAAAACTTATGTCATTTTAATTTTAATTTGCTAATGACTCATCTAAAAAAATCAAATTTTATGTTGTTTTTAAGAAAAAATATGTTAATTTGAAAAAAAAAACTAAAAAAAAATAATCAACTAATATTTTTCTTAAAAACAAGATAAATTTTGAATTTCTACAATGAATCATCAACCAACTAAAACTAAAATGATTTGAATTATTATGTTTTTATTAGATAGAGTGTTAGATTCAGAGTCTTGATGATAACAAAATTAGAATTATTCAAATACAAATTTATTATTTGATTTAAGAAAATTCATGTTGCTCAACATTGTGATTTATTCAAATAGGAGAATATGTTTTCAATCAAGAGCTATTCGAATAACTCTTAGCTTATTTGAATAAGTAGAGCATTATTTGAAGAAGCGATACACTATTCGAATAAGGATACATAATTTAAGAAAAAGATTATTTGAATATACATAGCTCTATTTGTAAAGTGGTGAGCCTTGACTATTTTCCTCTAATTGACATATGACAAAACTTATTCAAATAGAAAAATTATTATTCGAATAACACCTTCACTTTTCAAGGTTGTTTCTAAAATATTATTTAAATAATAAATTAACTATTTAAATAAAGCAGAGATATTTTTTATCTTTTTAGATTAAGGTTAGGCTTATTCGAATATGGAAAGTAGTATTTGAATGAGAAACACCTATTTTAAAATTCAATTTTAAAAGCTAATTCGAATATATACTATCGTATTCAAATAAAGTTTCTCATAAACCTTATTTGAATAACAAAATATTGTATTAGAATAGACTCATATTTCTGAAAGCATATTCGAATAGAAGTAATTATATTTGAATACACACTACTATAAATGTATATTCACTACTATAAAAGAAGTTTTTAATAGCGCATATTTAACGACGTTTATTAAAAAAATGTTGTTGGTAACTGTTTTATTTTTTTTGTAAAATAAGAAATAATAACCTATGGCGTTTTCTATTATAAGCATTGTAAGTTAGAGTTGAGATGCTATGGCTCTTCCTGAAAAAACATCATACAAAGCCTTTTTTGCCTTTTTTTTCTTTCTTTTATATCAAGTAAATCAGCTATGACGTTTTAAAGGAAATGTCATAAATGGTGTAATAATTTAAAATTATTTTCAACGTTTAGATATATAATCCCCCCAACTTCTTTATTTCTAATGCGTGCTAATAAATATTTAAAATATAAATTAACAAAAGTATCTAAAAAAAACATACCTAGATAAAATTTCACGTTGGATTCCCAGAATACAAGTTGGCCTTAGCAAATAAATAATTGCTCCACACACACACACACAAAACCTTAATGTATTATATTAAAAAAAAGCATTTGGCATAAGGCTGCCAAAAAAAAACAAAAGGAATTATTCCATTTGAAATTATTAAGCAACTAGCTTCACATGAAGCTAGTTGCAGACCAAGGGTTATATTGGCCAGCCAAGGTACTTTTTTTTTCCTTTCTTCTTTTCTTATACTCACTGTCGACATTTTTTTTTTGTTCTTCTTGTCTTTTCTACTTTTCTTTTTCTGTCAGTGCTTTTGTCCTATATCTTTGTTTCTATCTTCATTTTGCTTGCCACATTCATTTTGCAAACTTTAGGAACGATTTCAGTTCCCTTTGAAAGCTAGCTCTCTTCTCCACCTGCAGGTAAGCTTAGCTTCCTTATAATTTCTCTTTTCATTACTTACTAGATTATTTTATTTTATTTATCTTTCTTTTTCCCAAAACGTTAGAAAAATCATTTTGATCTGTTTAGTTTTTTCATATTTTGGCTCTTCTTTGATATAAATATACTTCCACTTACAATATTACACGCCAAGGTTATATTAGTTTGGTTTGGCCAATTTGAGAGATTATTACTCATTTATTATTCAATGTTTTGTTTTGGATGATGTTATTAGTGATGTTTTTTATGTTATTTTATTTTTAAAAAATTTTACTTTTGGACGGCGCTTTAAAATAAAACGTCGTTTAATAGCATGCTTTTTACATAAATTTCCTTTAATTTATTATGTGGTACTTTTTTTTAAACACCTTGGATGGTGTTTTCTTTGAAAAACGCCTTATAAGGCTATCTAAATTCATTTTTACGCACGGGAGTGTCATTTTTTCACTTTCTCCCGCGTCTCCATTGCGCGAAAAATAGAAGCTTCTTTGGTCCCACACCTTTTACTTTCTTTATTCTTGTCTCCTCTGATTTCTCAGTGCACAAGTGATTTGTTTAATATTTAGTCACCACTTCGGTTGCAGTTCGAAGCTTCTCCGATCCCACGGGTTGTTTTCAACTTTTGTCGCCTCGTACAGCCTTTTTTCTCCTGTAAGTGTTTTTTCCCTCAAAATGTGTGTGTTTTTTTTCCTTTTTAGTTGAAATTTATCCTAAATCTGAATCGTTTAAAAAACTTGTATAACTCATGCATGAACAATTTAAATACTGGAGTTTTTTAATAAATAATTTTTTTACTGAAAAAAGGTAAAATATGAGAGATGAGAGAGAGAATGTTGAGATTTTTGAAGGAGAGAAAAATTAATGATGAGGATATGATAGGTGAACGGTGAGAGAAGAGAGAGAGGAAATGCAAATTAAAATAGTTACAAATTAATATTATTGAAGAACCTCTGTTGTCATATATGTTGTGCTGCTTATTTTTTAAACCTCTTTTCTTTGTAGTTATTATAAGGTTTGAATTGATTAGATGTAATTTAATTTTGGTTAAAGTGTATTTGTAGTAGTCCTTTTAAGTTCATGTCAAGTATATATACTTTTAATTTGTTAATTATAAATATGATGATGCTGGATTAATAATTGATTGATTATTTATGACTTATAGAATGTATTTATTTTTTGGAAATTAAAAATTCAAATTTAATTTTAGGATGTTATGATGTCAATTTTTTTGAAATAAATAGGAAAAGATAAAAGTAATTAATAACTAATTATAATTGTATTAGATAAGCAACTAACCACTTATAAAAATATATTTAAGGTATAGATGGATCGAAAATGGATGTCTTCCGATCGGCGCTCAAGAGAATATATAGATGGTGTGAAAGAATTTATTAGATTTGCAAGAGAGCACACAAATGAGTCTAACAAAATCTTGTGTCCTTACTTATCTTGTTGCTATGGAAAGCGGATTAGTCCACCTGATTTGTTAGATCATTTTTTCTGTCATGGAATTGATCAATCATATACATGATGGACAATACATGGTGAGATGGATGATGTAAGTAGTGATTGGGTACATAGCACAACCGGTGCTTCGAATGATGAGTTCAACCCAAGCATGTGTGATGACGATGATGGCCTTAAAGAAATGCTAAATGCGGTCGAAAGGGTGCTTCATAACTGTCCTAAAGAATTTGAGAAGCTAAAAGGTGATGAAGAGAAACCATTATATCTCGGTAGCACTAAATATACAAGATTGCTAGCAGTGTTGAAATTCTACAACTTTAAAGCGCGCTATGGATTGAGCGATTCTGGTTTCACCGCACTTCTTGAACTTGTGCAAGATATGATCCCAGAAGAAAATGTACTTCCTACCAAGACATACGAGGCAAAGCGAATACTTTGCTCAACAACTGGCATGGGTTTTGAGAAGATCCATGCATGCCCTACCGATTGCATATTATTCCGTAATCAGTATGCAACGTTAGAGAAGTGCCCTAAATGTAATGCATCTCGATATGGGAAGAAGAAAGGGAAAAGTCTGTCAAAGGTTATATGGTATTTTCCTATTATTCCAAGATTTAATCGATTGTACAGTAATGTGGAGATTGATAAACTGTTGACGTGGCATGCAGATGAACGGATTGAAGACACGAACCTTAGGCACCCTGCAGATACCCCTCAATGGAAAAAAGTTGATCATTGCTAGAATTAGCTGACACCCAAAGGAGGTGAATTGAGTGTATGATAAGAAAATATGATCTTCTAAAATCTTTTCACAGAATGTTAACTTAGTATTTATGGAAGTATAAACTCACAAACAATTATGTAAATCGTATATGCTGGAAATATAAAAGCCTAGGGAAGAGAAGATCCAAAATGTGATTTATCCTGGTTTGGTCAAATCCACGATGACCTATATCTAGCCCCTAGGCTCCTCCTGAGATTTCCAATCCATTATCTTCTTATTTATCCGGACACAAGAAAAGTCTCTACAAATCTCTTATGAAATTACTCCTCCTTACACACTGTAAGGTTTATTCCCTCTTACGGTAAGTCGAGCAAAGCAATCCCAATGACTTTTCTCTCTTGCTTACCAGTGCAAGTCTTACGAGCAGCAACGTTCTCTCCTGCTTACACCAATGTAAGTCTTACGAGTAGCAATGTTCTCTACTGCTTGCACCTTGTAAGTCTTACGAGCATAAAGTCTTACTAGCGGCTCCCCGTAAGGTAATCAACCCTCTCAAGGTCCCTCTACCTTGAAATCACTTCTGAGATACAGATGAAGTGTTTACAAGCTCTCTCAGAGAGTGGGTAAAATGCACACTGAAGTATAATACAAATAATCTCACTCTCTAAATACATTATATAGAAAACAGATAAGCATAGAGAGTATGTGAGGCGGAAGACTTGTGATAACAGCATGTTGGCATAGTTGGGTTCTCGTGTTTCTGTTCACTGTAGTCTTTTTCTCTAAATCTCTATCTCTTCTTCTTGAATGCTTCGGTTTATATAAGATAGGTTGAAAGCCGTTGGAGCATTC
Source organism: Albizia julibrissin (assembly GCA_037074505.1). Taxonomy (NCBI): domain Eukaryota; kingdom Viridiplantae; phylum Streptophyta; class Magnoliopsida; order Fabales; family Fabaceae; genus Albizia; species Albizia julibrissin. The sequence continues at coordinate 34,864,085 of CM073487.1, forward strand.
AAATATTTTCCCATTGCAAGCCGATCGTGTGCTTAGACAGAAAGTTCAACGGTTATGCCCATTGATCGTGGTGCTCTGATAGATGCATCAGCATTTTCCGTTGATCTCTTACAAATATTTCAGTGTTACTCTCTTTTTGTTTTGCACGTTTGTTGAACCATTTATTGAATACTCTTATTGCCCATGATTTGTTGTCGCTAAATATTGATCCGTGTATGCCATGTGATCGGTAGTGCATAACACCTGTAAAAGCACTTAGAAACATAGCCGTTAGAAAACATCACTCGGGTGATTACAGACTTCACTGGCAGTGATTTCTGAAAACTGAAGAATCACTAGAAGTGATTTTGATTTCACTGGAGGTGGTTCACAGAAAGTAATATTCTACTGGCGGTGATCAACATCCCTCAAGTGTAGCTCAAGATCCCTTGAGTGATTTCCATGATTATGTTAAGAACAATGAATCACTCTAGCTATCAAAAAATTCTCTGGCAGTGAATTTTGATTCTCTTGCAGTGATTTTAGTGCTACTGGGAGTGATTCAGATTTGTTGGTGGAAATTGATATTTTCTGGTAGTGCACTGTAAGCGATTCTGAGAAAATCCTATATCACTAGCAATGATCTAGATTTTTGGAGATGGTTTTGATTCACTAATAATGGTTTTAACAAACACAATATTTTACTGGCAGTGCATAGCATGATCACTGGAGCTGATTCTGAGTGATTCTGATTTACTGTCACTGGAACTGATTCTTACACAGTGAAGAGTACACTGAGTGATCATAGATGCTGACAAGAAGTGAAACTAACAAAACTTCATATCAATTGATCTTGGCACGTCTCTGGAAGTAATATGCAAAATCAACATAATGACTTGATTGGATATTATCTGACAGAAAGTGAACTGAGGCATTTGATATCCAGTGGGAGTGATCTTGGTTTCACGGAGGTGATTCATATTCTCTGGAAGAATTCTGATTCTTATTGGAATTTACTGGTTGTACGTGGGGGGCTTCTTCTGTCCTAAAATCATTACATCACTCGTTCATATAACATCTGACTGGTAGTGATCTGAGGCATACTGGCTTTCACTGGAGGTGCATTCAGGTTTACTGGAAGTGATTTGAGAAAGTGTGTAATTCACCAGAAGTGATTCAGCATCCACTGGAAGTGATCTACGAAAACAACATAATCACTCCAATAATTTTGGTATCACTAGGAGTGATTTTTAGAACAGTGAAATTTTCTTGCAGTGATCCTATCGCGCACTGGAAGTGATTCTAAAAAATCTCGTATCACTCGAGTGAATTCCATATCACTGGAAGTGAAATTGCAAACAGTGAATTTTTCTTGCAGTGATTTGGCTTGCACTGAAGTGATTTGCAAAAACAATAGAATCACTCGAGTGAATTGGATGCACTGGAAGTGATTTTCAACACAATGAAAAATTCTTGGAGTGATCTGATAGGCCACTGGAAGTGATCTGCGGAATAAGCCATATTACTCGAGTGAATTCTGAAATCACTCGAATGATTACTAAAAATCATTCGAGTGATCTGTTGTTCAGATCACTTTAACTCTTTGTTGCGTTTCCAATTCTTCAGTAAACATGGGTAAACTTCCAGATGACATACCTCTTTGAATATAACTCCAAAATTTTCATATTATATATCAATAGAAAGATATTTATGTCTAGTTTCATATGGTACTATTTTTAGCTCAATAGAATCAATAGTTTAAGAGTTATAGCCAAAATACCGAAGCTGTTCTGGAAGGTGACTCTGATTTCAACTTCAACTTCAAACATTAATATCTGATTCATCTGAGCTCCTTTCATGTTGCTTCTAGTGTCCAAATGACGTATTGGAAGTCTATTTTCATGCAACTGGTTTCGTCTCAATCGGATTTGTATTTTGAGAAATATGATTGAATAACCAGGCCTCTCTCAGCTGGACGGAAAACAGAGCCTGAAAATTTAAAGATCACTCGAGTGAATAGTGACCCACTCCAAGAAAATTTCCCTATTTCCAGAATCACTCGAGTGATTCTGGAAAATCACTCGAGTGATGTTCAAAATCACTCGGTTGCTACAGTATGCTGCAGTACCAAATATGCTACAATAACCGTATGCTACAGTACCACTTCTACAGTACCAAAAAGAACTTAAATCTTCATATTCTTCATTAATTCTTACAAGTTCTTCATTTCTCAATCTCTTTCTTTCATTGCTTGACTAATCTACAAGATATGCAACATTAAATATAGTAGTTAGTCAATGTAAGAGATAAGTATATTATGTAAACTTCTTGCTCTTAATATTTGACATCTACATTTGTCATCATCAAAACTAATCAATCATGACCACCCTGACTTTGCATATGAAGAAAGGAACCTGCGCCTTACACTTTCAACTGATGGAATCAATCCCCACGGGGTTCAAAGCAGTACACACAGTATGTGGCCAGTGATATTGATGATTTATACCCTTCCTCCACACTTGATCATAAAACGTAAGTTTATGATGTTATCCATATTAATTTTTGGACCAAGGCAACCTGGGAATGATATAGATGTATAATTGGCTCTTTTAATTGATGACTTGAAGTTGCTTTGGGAGGAAGGCATTAATGTGTATGATGGGCACAGGGAAGAAAGTTTCACTTTGAAAGCCATGTTGTTTGGCACAATAAATGATTTCCCTGCTTATGGTAATTTGTTCGGATATAACGTCAAAGGATATTGTACGTGCCCTATATGTGAAGATGACACTCATTCAATGCGACTAGATCACTGTAAGAAAAATTTCTATATGAAACATCGAAGATTCTTGCCATTAAAACATCGTTGGAGGAAGTGGAAAAAAGGCTTTCAATGCTGCTTCAAAAGAAGGTAGCTCACCGAAGATGTTGACCGGTAGTCAGGTATTTAAGAAGGTTAGACACTTGGATAACAATTTCGGCAAGCCTCAAAACAAATAGGGACAAGCGGCTAGAAGAAGAAGTCTATTTTCTTTAAACTTCCATATTGGAAGTCTTTATATGTGAGACATTTTCTTGACGTGATGCATATAAAAAAAATATATGTGATAATTTAATTGGCACGTTACTTAATATGCAAGGAAAAAGCAAGGACAATATGAATGCGAGGTTGGATTTGGTCAAATTGGGCATCAGAGAAGAGTTGGCACCGGTTGAACAAGAATACCACACTTATCTTCCTCCAACGGCTTATACTCTATCGAGGAAAGAGAAGAAGTTATTTTGTAAGTTTCTTGAAGGAATCAAAGTTCCAGAGGGCTATTCTTCAAATATAAACAATCTTGTATCAGTGAAAGAGTTCAAGCTAAAGAACCTGAAATCTCATTATTGTCATGTGCTCCTGCAAAATTTTGTACCTATTGGTATACGATTAATCTTACCTAAAAAAGTAAGGAATGCCATCACCAAACTTTACATGTTCTTCAAGCTGATTTGTAGTAAAGTAGTGGATTCAACAAAGTTACTAGATTTACAAAGGCTGATTGTTTATACTCTGTGTGAACTTGAAATGTATTTTCCACCTTCTTTTTTTTGACATTATGGTACATCTAACTGTACACTTAGTGAAAGAGGTTCAATTGTGCGGTCCAGTATACCTGAGGTGGATGTACCCGAATAAATGGTTTATGAAAATTTTAAAAGGGTATGTGAAAAATAGATTTCGACCAGAGGGTTGTATAGCTGAGTGTTACATGGTTGAAGAAGCAAGTGACTTTTGTGCTGATTTTCTATCAAATGTTGACCCTATAGGGATCCCCAAGTCTCGTCACTATGGGCGAACATCAAGGAAATGAATAAGTAGGAAGGATGTAATTAGGATATCATTGACAGAATGGGAGCAAGCTCACTTGTATGTGCTACATAACATTGATGAGGTTGAACCATATGTTGAAGAACACAAAGATGCTCTTCGATTGGTGCATGGTGATAGGAATGAAAATTTTATAACAGAAGAACACAACCATAATTTCTCAAGTTGGTTACAAAGGCGCATTAATGATGAGGTGGAGAAGAATCCTGAATCATTTTCTGAATACTTGAGATGGTTATCAAATGGCCCAAGCTTTAATGTGTTGTCTTTCAATGGTTATGCAATCAACAGTTACACATTATACACATATGAATATGATACAAGGAGCACGATGTAGAACAATGGGGTAATACTTGTTGCTAATTCTTGGCATAGAGCCAGTGCTAGAGACATACACCCCATCTATGCACCAATGTCATATTTTGGTGTTATTGAACAAATATGGGAGTTAGATTACACTGTGTTTAGGGTCCCTGTGTTCAGATGTAAATGGGTAAACAACAACAGTGGATTACATACAGATGAGTTGGGGTTCGTTCAAGTGGACCTTTCTAAAGTTTGGTATAAAGATGATCCTTTCATTTTAGCATTGCAGGCCAAACAAGTGTTTTATATTGAAGATCCTGCTAAGAAGAATTGGTTCATCGTGCTTCCATCAAACAAGAATCATCAAGAACAAGTTGATGCTGAAAGTGATAATCTCTTGAATATTCCCGAGGATGATCTTTCTTTTGAGATGTTGTGGTTAAAGTATATTGATATAAAGGAAAATGAAAATGAAGATGAACCCTTATACATGAGACATGACCATGACGAGGGGACTTGGATTTTAAATCAAACAAGAAAGAGAAAAAGATGATAACGAGTGACTCATTTTTTTACCTTGTATGTTTTATTACATGTATATATGTTCATTTATTTTACCTTAATTTACTTTCATTGTCATGATTGTCACTATGCACTGATGTTTCATATGGTTTATTTAACTTGTAGGAAAATGGATCCCCCAAATGTGGATGAGGTTGTTGTTGTTGATGATCAAGGTCAGGCCACCGCACAGGCTGCATTCGAGGCTGAGGTAACCCGTGGAAGGACGGTAATGAAAGAATTAATCAAGCTCAGGAGTAAGGGCATAAGGTTAGACTTTGAATGGAATGCGAACAAAAATCCAATCGGACCTAATGACAGCACATTTATTTTGTTCATTAGGACTGTGGTTAGAGAAAGAGTCCCGATTACATTTTCAGATTGGAGACAGGCAGAGAAACATCACGCGGATATCATGTTGGGTACAATTAAGGTGAACAGTATTTACTTTATTTGAAGGATATTTACTTTCATGAGATCACAATCTAACAAGTAACATGTGTTTTTTTGTTACAGTCTTGTTTCAATATCGAAGAAGATAGAGACAAATACGTGCTGCAAAAATGCGGTCGACTTCTCCGTAATTTTTGTTATGACTTTGTTAGATTCTATTTGTACAATAACAATGGTAATATCAATCATACACCGCCGGAATTGTATGATGGAATCATAACATAAGAGCAGTGGGATGAGTTCGTGATCTCACATACTACACCACAATTTACGGTAACATAATATTTACTTTTACGGAGTACTTGTAATGTATTTGTAACTTACATTATTTATTATATGATTGATTTGTATCTAAACAGGAAAGAAGTGAGCATAACCGGGAAAGCGTGTCGAACATGCCATACCGGTATATGAAAGGAGCTGTATCATATGCAGTACTAGAACAACAATTAGTAAGAAAACTAATCATTATTTATTATTAGGAATATAATTTCTATGACTAAGCTTTCACTACAACTAACTTTGACATGTAGATAAAATAGTCACACACTGATGTCACACGTTTACCACGGCATGATTTGTTTGTAGTTGGCTGCACAAATAGCAAGGGAGACATTCTCAGTAAGCAAGCCAGGGCAGTTGCGGATTACTGTGTGAGTAGTAGATTAATATATAATAAATATTTAGCTTTACTTAAATAATTATATAATACAATAACCAATAATGTTGTACTTCTTTTTTGTGATAGCGTATAATGATGCAAGAACAACCGGAGTTGGGGAACTATGTTGGTCCTGATGACTTGCTCAGTAGAGTGCTTGAAGCTCCTAAGTATGGTGGTCCTCTTCGGGGTACTAGTTTTGGAGTCACCCAAACATCTTACTTCGGCTCCCAAAAGCGACCTAACATTCTTCAACTCAAGGAGGAGATTTCTGGCTACAAGCAGCAACTAGACCAGCAGATGAGTGGCTACTAGCAAGACTTAGAAAAGAAGATTAGTCGCTACAAGTCACAAGTCGAACAATTTAATGATCATGTGCGCTTGCTGCAAGAGCAAAATATGTTCTTGAAAACTCAAATTGATGTCTTGATGCAATCTAGGCCAGCACCAAGTCCAATGTGTGACAACAGTAGTGCTAGAGAGAGTTACTCCTCCGCGCCTAAAGTCCCCATTCATTTGGTATTAATTTCTTCTCTAGTTAACTTTTTGTTACGTTATAAATTAGTTTACCTTTGTGTACTAATTAACTCTATTTTTAATAGGGCGAATCAACGTGCAAGTTGCACGTCGATGATTCTTTTAAGAATGCGGTTGTTATAGGTGTGGCCTACAATACCAACCACAACCATTGCCCCCGAATACACTCCGAGTAAAGGTTGACATATGCACATGTAACGATGCCGAGTTGCCAATCCCTTCTCAGGATGAAGAGTTAATGGTGAGAGATGTTGTCGCGTGGTTATGTCATGTGGCCAATAGGTCTGATAGAGCCAGTGAACAGGTATTTAATTTACAATTCATTAACTTTTTCTATGAACTTTCATCTAAAACTACATGATTTATTTTCATGATTTTTGTAGATTGTTGGTCCTAAAGAAAAACAAGTTGAAAGGCGTGGGAAGAACTCATACTACTTAGCAACACAACAGAAGTCACACCCCTCAACCAGTAATAGAAGTGGCAGACAAACAGCCCCATATAAACAACAATTGAGGTTAATGGCACCAGATATCATTCGTCGAGGAGGTCATGAACTAATTTTTGATGACGAAATCTATTATATAAGTACATTTGATCATCTCGGTGGTGATATCCTGACTAAAGTACTTGGTCGTACATGGGCTAGTGCGACGACTATCAACATATAGGTTAAGTACTTTATCATCATCATCTGTTACTGTGCTTATTATTCATCATTGAAGTTTTTGGTGTTAATAACATTGTTTATTTCCATAAAGACACTTATACCACAATATATTAGTGGGCACAGAAAGGGTGAATAGATTTGTATTTTTCAACCCACACCTCATTGGCCACTATGCGGGACCGATTTGGACTCATAAACCCATACTCTTAAGGACCAGTTCATGCGCAGAGCATCCCCTACTAAGATGTTCATTGTGCCATACAATATAGAGTAAGTTATTTGCGATATTATTATCTATATTTTTTTTATTATTCATTCACTTTTATCATAATGACATTATTGTCAAAGTAAAATGTTTAAAATATTTTAGGCAACATTGGATTTTGCTTGTGATCCAGTCTGCCATAACTGGAGGCCCCCGCGTTTATTATTTGGATTCTATAGAGACTGGTTATCCATCGAACCAGCCAAATATGGTGATTATGATTAATAGGTAAGCGTATGGGTGTATACGGTAAATATTTGCTTGTGTGATTATTGATTAAAACCAAAATTAATCAGTCATTACTTTTTTATTAGTGCATTGGCTGCATATAGGAACAATGTTGGATTGTCCTATCCTATTAAACGCACTGACAGCACCATGGCTTGAAAGAAGATTAAAGTATATGAATCTACTAAAATTTTGTTATTCACAAATTTTTCTTTAAAACAATGGCTTAAATATTATTTTGTATTGTTGCAGTGTCCATTCCAGCCAAATAATAATGATTGTGGTTACTACGTCATGAAATATATGAAATATGTAATTACTCATGATCTAAATCATGTTCCTCTAAAAGTAAGTACTTCTACTTAATTATATATAGTTTATACTGTTTTTTGCATTTAATTGAGATAGCCATTTTTTTAAGTATATGTTAGGTTATGTTCTTAGTTTAACTATTTCAAAATTTGTTTTGGTTTCTCTTTTGTTATTGGTTTGTGTTTTGTTTCCTCCGTATACATTTTCATTACTGGAATGGATCTCTCTTTTGTCTTCTAGTTTAGCTATAGATTAGTCATTTTGATTACTAGAATAGATCTCTGCTTTGGTTTCTACATTTACATGTATATATGTACGTAATATGCATGGAGGCTAATTGAAAATGATCCCTAATTTTCTTTTAAAAAAATCCACCCAAGACTTAATGGTTATTCAGTAATAATTGTAATATATTGAGACATTATACCACAGTTCTTTCAAAAAATCGTGAAGGATATCAAAATATTTTACAGTTCCAAACCAACAACTATCAAATAAATACCTTACTAATAAAAACCAGAGTTGGAGTGTCTAAGTTAATTGCTTTATAGTGATTTTAATTTATTTTGTGCATGATATTTATGTAGTATTATGAAGATGAACAGCATGACCAGTTGACTGACTATCAAGTGGATGAGATCATTGAGGAATTGTGTCAATACATGGTCAGCCAAATACCACCTAGCTAAATACTTAGGCACATTTTGTCTTACAAATTTCTTGTCTATTTGTTTTAGTTTCTCTGTATGTTATAATGTAATTGGATATATATTTAGTACTGATTTTATTAATTGATCGATGGTATTTAATACTGATTTGATTTTCTTTTTTATTTTCTATTAGTATTGTATATTGATCTCTGTAGTGGATTATATTTGATTAGAATGAGTTGATCAGGTCATTAAACAACCGGGATGAAAAAAAAATGGGATAAAAAAAATATCACCTCTTACGGCGCTTCAACATGAAGCGAAGTAGGAGGTGCTAAAAATCCTCTGACGGCGCTTCCATAAAGCGTCAAAGGAGGTGCACACAAGCACCTCCTCCGGCGCTTCATGTGGAAGCGCCATGAGAGGTGCACACTTAGCACGTACTTCCGGCGCTTCCAAATGTCGTAAAAGGTCAAATTTCTTTGAAAAAATTAATAATTAAATACAATGTTCCGGCCCTTTTTAAATTCAATAAGTGCCATACGTTCTTCTTATGGCACTGGATGTTGTGCCGTTTGTAAAATGCCATAATATTTAAAAAAAAAGCGCCGCTTTTGTAGTAGTGATTCAAATAACAACATTTGTATTCGAATAAATCCACCTAGTTTTCAAAAGACTTTATTCTAATAAGGACCATTTTATTCAAATACACTTATTACAAATAACTTAAATGTTATTCAAATAGAAAAATCAGTATTCGAGTATACTATAATAGAAAAAAGAGATATTCTATTTGAATACAGAAGATTATATTCGAATAATTCATTATTCTAAAAAATAGAGCATGATACCTATGATTCTGGAAATCAAATAAAGCCTTGTTTAATTCCTTAACCTTACTTGCTATTGTTTTTTTACATGATTAACATCTCTTAAGCAAGTTTTAAGAAATTCCAACATCACAAGATTTGAATATCGTAAAAAAACAATTTTGTGTTAGACACAACAACTACTAATGGTCAAAAGTAGTAAATGCTAGCGGACTTTCAACGAAGACATTCTCTTTGCTCCAACGGTTATGTTCTACACATAAAGAATGTCTAGATGAAGCAAGGACTCTGTAACGGACAAATGAAATACTCGTAACGGTTATTTATTACATCTCAACTATAAATACAAAGCATTCCAAGCAAAGTAACAACTGAACTGACAAATATTCAATTCTACATTTAAATGCTCTATTTTCATTATTCTCTTTGTATCTGTTATTCAATAATCATTTTATTCATTCTTTGAGAGAGCTTTGTTATAAACTCAATACACTTTATGTGTAGAACTCAACACATTCTTTGAGGTGTAATAAACTCAACACATTTATTGAACCTTGAGTTGGGTATTGAATTATATAGTGTAAGAGGGAATAAATGTCTAGAGAAGGAATTTGTTATGTATTGAAGTGTCAATAACCCACTGAATCTTGAAAGTTATAGTGAAAATCTCAGAAACAATCTGAAGACTGGACGTAGGTCAAAGAAGTTGTAACCAAACTAGTATAATTCCTGATGTACACTTTAGTAATATCTCTCCAACTCTTAACTCTAGTCTTATTCATTTAACTTCCTTTAATTGCTAGGTTTAATTAAATTTTTATTATCACACAATTCAATCCTCTCTTGAGTGAAACGCTTGCACTAACATAGAGTTTAAATTATATGATACTCCTATAGTATGTTAATATTTCTCTTTTTTTACTGATCTCAAAGTATTTCTCAATTTAAAAAATATAAACTTGCTTTGTCAACATTGTATGGTCACTGCTTAATTTTCTCTTATCAGTATTTTCTGTCAGTAACATTGACAATGTTAAATTTTAAGGGCTAAAAGTGCACTTTCTAAATTTAAGAAACTAAAATAATACCTTATAAATAATTAAAAGACTAAAAATACACTTTAAAAAATATAATCGATCCATTTTTTGCCTCACATATGTGTGGGCATCTCTTACCCCACCTTTATTTTCTTTCATCTTCTATCTCTTTTTCCTCTTTCTTTTATTTCTCTTTTTTCAATCGTTTTTTTTTTCATAGTATTCTTCTTTAGACCATTACTTTTTAGTATCACAGAATGTGAAGCGTTTAGGAGCATCATCATTTTCTTTTCTTTTTACCTTTTCATAGCGGGTCGGCAGCCAGTTGCTCTCCTCCTTGTTTAGACATCAAACCAAACTAGACAGTATGGCTGCCTGGATGCGGATCCTTGATTTCTGTCTAAACCGTCCATTCGGACTATTTTAACAATGAAGGACGTGCAACTATAAAAGATTGGCAGAATTACATCTGGTTTCAGATTTAAAAAAAAAAAATGATCCCTTCAGATTTTAAAATTATCAGGAAGTCTCATTAACAATTTTAGATGCACGTTATTAATAAGTTCATAGAATTTTTTGATAATTATGAAATCTGAAAAGACTATTTTTTTTATTTTTTTTATTTAAGATCTGAATATAATTTTTCATAAAATATTCTTATAAAGCATAATAAAATGAATAGTGGGACCATTACGAAAAATAGTCTTGAATTGAAGGGAACCACATATAAGAAATTGAAGTGAAGGCAGAATACCCGTATGCTGGTCAACTCACTCCTTTTTTGTGTGTGGTAAAAGTCAACTCACTCAATTTTAAAATATAAATGATAGTGGATGATTATAATAACTATTGAAATTTTTAAAAGTGTTTTTTAATTTAGAGTTTTATTTTGACTTTTGAAAAGTAAAGTGATCTCTACCTGAGTTTGGGTTCTCTCATTTTTATCTTCTCATGTTTTTTTTGGTTAAAATCTTATATCCAACATCAGATTTAAAAAATTAAATAGTTTATATTTAATATTTTATAAAATTATTATTTTAAAAATAAATAAATAAATTTAAGTTGTTAAAATCTGATTTATACTATTCACAATTACAATATAGACAAAACTAAAAAAATATTTATAAAATAATTTAATAATAATTTTATAAAATATTAAATTCAAATAATATATTTTTTGATACAAAGGTAAAGAAAAGATTTTAAGAAGAAACAGAGAAAAAAAGATTTTGAGGGTATCCCTTTTCTTGAGAACAAGGGGCTGTCGCAACCGCATTTTGGTTTGATGAAAAGAGAGAAACAGACAGAAGCAACAAGTATTCAGGGCGAGTTGAGTGAAAAAACAAGATGATTCAAATAAGTTGGGCAAACAAAAATTGGTAATATGTTCTATCTCCCATTGGATTGAAGCTCGCACCGTCCAGTCACAACCCAACTTAAAGGTTCAAGTATACGTTGGGACTCCTCATATGACATCAATAATTGTGCATAGAAGTGTGTGTACGGATATATATGGATTCATAAAAAGCATTATGCCATTGTCATCTGGAGCTGGAAGTTCAGAAACACTGGAGAGTTCAACGAATTCACAGACGCATCTCACCTTATTGTGTGTTCCTTCATCCATCCTTAATTTTTGTCAACACTGTTTATAAAATGATATAAAAAAAATCCTCTCTCTCTCATTTTCAAGATATTAAAAACCCAATAGGTTAATAAACCGATTGAAATAGTAGTTTAAGAGTTAATGGGTCAGATTAAGATTAAACCGAAATCAAACTAGTAATAATTAAAATTAATTAAAATAAGTCAAATATTTATATTTTAAATATAAAAAAATATTTAATATTTAAATATAATAAATATTTTCCCATGACAAGTAATATGCCTTGCCTTTTTTAATAGACGACCAAACCCACATGATCGAAGCAAACGGCCCCTAACTTCATAGTATTTTTTTCTAATTCTTTTTTTACTTTTTCCTCCTTTCTTTGCTAATCTTATGCAATCACGTGGATCATCAGGTTTCTCTCTTAGAACACGCATGCATAGGCAATGTCAGACAAGACTAAAAGGCAGCACTAGAGCACTGATTCGTTCTTTCTTTCTTCTTTTTTTTTTTTTTTGCCTCTCCTCTCTTTCCTCCGTTCATCCTCTCATCTTCCACAAGCATCGGTGAAGATAGCAGCGGCTATCACAAGTGCCAACAATGATGACGGAGCTAGAAGAGAAGAAAGACACCGATGCCGGCTTCGCGAGCACAAGCACCGACGAAGTTGGATGGTGGCAAACGCAGATGAGTTTTCAGCTACCGCCATGGATTTCTTATTTTCTTCCTTCCTTTTCTTCTATTTTTTTTTTATTTTCTTAAAGATACCGGCTAACCCGCGCTAACCCACCAACTCGGCGGGTTAGCCGGGTTATTCCCGGTTCACACCACTTTCGGCCGAGTCACCCTCAGTCTATTTTTTCCGAGTTTGGGGGTTGACCGGACGGGCAAGGTGGACCGGTCGCCGGGTTTCGGTCCAAACCAGCGATCCAGTCCAGGTTTTAATACCCTACTTATTTTGGATGGTAGGAAAAATGGAATCGGTTCCTCTCTCTTATTTTCCCCTCCCTCTCCTTTTATTTACCCAAAACTAACTGTTTTGGAGTAAAAAAAGAGAGAGGATGGGTATTTTTTAAAAATAATAATAATATTTAACATTCTAGAATATTTTTTCAGTGCTATCAAATATTTTAAAATATTCTTTTGAGCATTTAGTACCTTAATATTTTTTTCTAATTACAACAAGTAGTTTAAACTTAAGAAAATAGCTCAAAAATACCTTGTAAGAAAATTATTTGTTGATTGGTACCACGGGTGCAAGCAAGCACCCCTTATGTGCAAGCATCATCCACATGTGCAAAATTCATTCCTACGAATGTACAAACACCATCCCTCGTGTGCAAAATATCACCCACCATATGCAATGGTAGCAATTAGCAATTAGCAATTAATTTACTTGCAAGGTAGTTTTTAGCAATTGTCCCTTTAAACTTAAGATACAAGATGTTAATGAAAAAATATTTGAGGGGATTAGATGCAAAAAAATTATTTTAAGATAGGGAGAATTGCTTAAAACTATTTTGGGGGCAAATTAATTGATGAATGCTACCATTACACACAATGGATGATATGTTGCACATGATGGGTGATATGTTGCCCACGAACGGAAGATGTTTGTACTTTCGTATGAAAGCTTTTTACACACACGAAAGATGGTTATACGCAAGGGAAGCTCTATTACACATGACGGATGTTTGTATACACACGTTGTACCATTTAGTAATTAATTTATTTTTAAGGTATTTTAAAACAATTTTTCTTTTAAGATATTGGGTGTTATTGAAAAAATTATTTAAGGTGCCGAATAAACTAAAAATTAAGGAGAATTATATTCAGTTCTCCCACAAGAGAAAAAAAAAATAAAAAAAAATGATCCCATGGAGTTATCAATTATGCTCTTGGAGTTGTCAACTCACCTAAATTTTTTTATATCCAAAACAAAAAAATATATGTTACAATGATTAGATTATGTTTTAATGTATGAGATTTAATTGTAGGTAACAATATTATAATTATAAATTTTTATTATATGTAATATTATAATAACATTTTTTATATAGTATTAAATCATATCTGATAAAACATAATCTAATTGTTAATACATTAAATAGAGAAAGAAGTTAGTGGAGATACTCATTTCCTTCAAATAGCAAAGAAGACTTGGTAACTTTTCCTATCCCGCAGGGGGGAAAAAAGAAGAAGAAGAAAAATTGTTATGAGTTTACTGCAGTAGGAAATAGAATTTAATTTAAAGCCCAATAATGACAGAATTTGGAGTTTTTTACATTTATTTGTTTTGTGGAACCTCCTGCAAGCCAACGACCAGATAAAATTCGCAGTTAGTCGCGGACCATCACTGCTAAATCACCAGAGGTAACCTTCACAGGGAATAAAATGACATGACAAAGTGATGTTTCTAATATTGGGGGGACATGCATGATAATTTAGAACTTAAGATCCAAGTTATATATATATATATATATATAAATGAAAGCACTATTGACTGCACCTAGCCGTTCATATTCCAAGTCATCACTATGGAGAAGCAGAGATCTAAACTTCTACTCCCTCTTATTTATAAAAGCTCAATAATCAAATTATGCGGGTTAAGAAAGTGATTAAAATTAGTAAAAAATAATGAGTATGTGTTTGTTTGAATTAGCTGTGTAAGCTGCTTTTCTGACATAATTTACTGTATATAAGGTAAGTATGTGAGAGGAGTTTTGTCTTGACTTGTATGAACGTGCTTTCCAAACACCAACTCAAACATGCCCTATACCTAAAATAAAAGTTGTTTTTCAAATATGCCCTTATTTATAAGAAATAAGTAAGAGAAAGAAATAAAATAAATATAAGTATCACTAATATTTTAATTAATACAATATATATAATTAATTATGGGTAAAATTGAAAAAAAAACTCATTAAATATTTAGATAATTTTTATAAAAAAATTAATATAATTTAAATTTTAGATTCTTATAAAAAATATAGAAGGAGTATATGACAAATGACAGCACTGGCAAACAGCTAAAATAATGAAACAACAAATAGCAAAGAAGAGTTACAACCAATGTATCGGGGGCAGTTGGAACTAGTAGTTTCGTAATCACTTGTCTAATGACCACTGAGCTTTATTGTTGGAGATAATGAGTAGATTTGTCATAAGGAATAAGTCTCATTTTACTTTGGATTGTAAGGAACTAAAAGGAGAAGTGAACTCTCACAATGACAAGCTATATAAAAATATGACAATTTTCCTTACGTGCAAGTATAAAGTGGATGGGGTGTTTTTATAAGAGACTTCTTAAAAAATTCAGTTTTTTTTTTTTAAAATAAATGAATTGTTGGAAAAAGATTTTTTGCTGGTATTTTTAATAACACCTAGACAATGAATACGTTGTTGTTCTTGAATTTTATGAAAGAAATTATTAATTATTTTAATGCCATTCTTTTTTAGTTTAAAACATATAAAAATCTGGACGTGGGAGACATTTAGCATCATAACCGGACTTCCCAATAAGTTATTGCTATCATGATTATATTCCAATGGTCTTAAATGGTTTTAACTATCAGAAACATATGCTCGCTTATGTTGTTAAATGGTTTTATGGTGGATTGACTAGCTTCCAATGTCTCTTATCCTTAGCCTATATAAAGAGATGTTGGCTAGAGGTTCAATACATTTTTGTTCTTGAACACTCGAGCACCTCTCTTACTCCTTTGGTATATTTTTATACCTTATGAGTTATATTATTTTATGTAGTTATGTTCAGCCTGTTTTGTAAGAAGGGTTTGTTTAATTTTGGAGAGTTCCGTTTTTTATTTGTCGATAATTGCGAAATAACTCTTAAAAACAATGTTCTCGGACATGACTTGAATCAACTCTGTCACTTGCAAGTGCTGCCACTAATAGGATCTACATAACACTAGAAAGATTTGGAGAATGCACCACGTTGCATGATAATCTAGGAGCTATCGCCAGCACTTATAACCAAGGGATGTACAAGGTGAGTCTGTAATGATATTAAAGCTTGTTTAGATGAGTTTTTGAAAGGCTTATAAGTGCTTATACACGTAAGTTGAGACAATAAACCCTTTCACATACTTATCATATATATTATAAATCACTATTAAAAAATTATTTTTAAAAATTCATATCACTATTCCAAACCAACCCCTAATCTAAGAAGGTAACTTGAATCTAAGGGTGTGTTTGGTATGAGGGGAGGGGAGGGGAGGGGAGGGAAATTGGGGGATTTTGCTCCCCTCCCATTGTTTGGATAACTAAAAATTTTAAAAGGAGAGGGAGAATTTTCTCCCCTCCTAACCCTCCCCTCCAAAATTGGGGGGATTTGGAGGGAAAGGTTAATGTTTGAGCTTAAATTGACTAATATATCCATACCATTTTAAAATATTCTCACAATATCCTTCTCATTATTTAATTACAAAATTATAATTTTATATAGTAAATGTCATTTATAATTATATTTATTTAATTTTTATAATTATAAAATTATAATTTTATGTATTAAATTCCTTATATAATTATATTTTATTAAATATGTTAGAAAGTTATTAATTACAAATTAAATGAAATAATAGCAAAATTGTCCATATAAAAATATTTCTCCTCCCCTCCCCTCCCCTCTCTTTTTGTCAACCCAAATAAGATAAAAGAAAATCCCTCTCAAACCCTCCCCTCCATTTAAATCCCTCCCCTCCATCAAACCAAACATAGCCTAATTGAGCAATTAGGGGCTGGAATAGAAAGTTCCATGTAAGGAAACTTGAGTAGTAGATCTTGCCCAGGGAGCTATCTGATGGCTGGACAGTGAAAGGACAATGAAATTAATTATCCTCAGAATCCCCCTTATAGAATAATTATAACTCAATCAGTTGGAAAAATTACATGTAAGCGCCAAATAAGAAAATTCAATATAAAGATGCCTACAAATTTAAGTTTTACAATTTTATAAATTTAATTTATAAATAACACAGCTTAATTACTACTGGCAAACATGAATTATAAATTCAATTTGTGTACATATAAGTGTTTATTTGGATTAGCGGTGGAAAAATAGGTTTTTTTTTTCTAATTTGACTTTTATAAAAGTCAGATTGTAAATGTGATTTGTGTTTGTATTGGCAGTGGCAGAAGTGACTTTTTTTCTAACCTTGAATCTGTTTATATTAGTGTTTGAAAAGCCTGTTTAGATAAAAAATGATTGAAAAAGACATGAATCTTATTAAATAATTAATATATATATATATATATATATATATATATATTGTTTGTATATATTGTGCTAATTGAAGTGAAAAATTAAGAGTAAAATTTGATAAAATACAAAAGATAAATTATTATTAAAATTTTTTAATTATTTATATAAATGATTCTGAACTTTTAATGCTACCTTGTGCTTAATATTTCATTGTAGGTGCTTAATAAGAAATTTGAAATTTTGGAGGGTTATAATTAATATTTTGAGGACTAGAGAAAATTACAGAAAAGGTCCCTAGAATTTATGAAAATTATAAGTGAAGGGAGAAAAGGGACTGGGGAAATCATAGAAATGACCCAAATGTTTTGGAAATTACAATTACACCTCAAATATAATTCAGAAATTTGGACTTTAATCCCTAATCGAGAACTTTTAGATTTTTCAATTCAGTCCCTAGTCAAATCCTAAGTTGACCAAAGCTTCTCCTTCTTTCTTCGAACAGAAACCGAACCAGTAAAATAGAGCAATAATTGCTCCCAACACTGAACACTGCCACACACTAACGACGGCCAATCCAAATCTTACTCAAGAAATATGACATGCAAGCATGGATGGTGACGGCAGAGCTGGGAGAAGGACCACCGAAGGTTGCCATTGAAGAAGACACCATATGACAGAGCTCAGACCTAATTTGAATAATTTCTTAATTTGAAAAAGAGCGTAACTAATTTTTTTATACTTGAGATTTGTAAGTGATAGGAAAGAAGTGAGTGGCTTATGGCAACTTCTGACACTAGTGATATATGCAATAAAAAAAAGTAGAAGATAGTATAGTGATGATCTCCTTGAAAATGCAACTTTGGCAGCCTATTTTCTCTCTGGAAGTACTTATGACCATTATTGCTATTGGCTTTGTTTGTTTGAGCGATTGTATGCGTCAATCGCACGATTAGAGGTCTAAACATGTGATTGCTTGCATATGGTCAAATTGGGAACGTTTGGTTGCGCCATTGACAAATTGAACTTTTTCCTCATTCACACGATTGCATATAAGCCACAATTTGGAGTTTTTAGCGTCTGCAATGAGCCCAATTGACTATTATATTACTCACTTTTTCTCTCTATCGTCCCTCATTGTCTTCTCTTTTTGTCCAAGAACAAAGCGCCATAGCCCAATTGAGAGAGTTTGCCAGTAGAGAGGAAGAGTGACGGTCGTGTTTGATCTGCTCGATGGTGAAGACGCGCGGTGGTTCAGGTGTGCAAGCTCTTCTCTGTTGAGGGTGCTTGGTGGTGCTGCCGACTATGCAAGTTTGGAATAGAGGAAGCCGATGGTGATTGTTGATGAAGAAGATGACGATGGAGATGATGGAAAGTCGCCGGCGACACAAAGAAAAAGAGGAAGGTGGAGGAAGGAATGAAGAAGATCAAGGTTCCAATCTTCCTTGCTCTTACTCTGTTTTATAAGCAAGGAAAAAGTGAAAGTGATGATGATGATGAAGATGGTGGGATGATGATGAAGGAAGGATAAGATGCTAGCTCCCAATTTTGTTTTTGTCTCTGCTTTCGGCTGTTTCAATGATGAAGAAGCATATACAATGCTCCTTGGTCTAGTTCTGTCAACAGGAAAAAGAAGCATTTTGACCTTGTCTTTATAAGCATATAGATGTTTTAATAAATTAAATAGATTATTTCTAATCTATTTACATTTTTATTGTAATTTTATTATGGATTTTACCTGTCAAGGCTTCCAAGTTAATTTTTTCACTTTTCATAATTTTTAAAAAAATTTCTCTTAAATATCACAAAAGTAACTTATGTAAATGCCAAACCAAACACATTTTCACTTTTATAAAAGCACTTATTCAATCACTAATTCAAACATAAATCACATTATACAATCTGACTTTTATCCAATCTAACTTTTTTATAAATTAGATTGTAAATAGACCACTTTTCTACCGTTATTCCAAACACACCCATTATTTAGATCACACTCTTCAAGCTAAAATTGTTTCTTAGCTTCTTATTGCTGTCTCGCCACATGTCTTCCGATTTTGTATATCTTCAAGGTATATTAGGATTAGCGATAGATAATTACGGTTGGTATAAGTTGAGATAAATTTTTTTTTATATATTTATTTAATATACTGTAAATCATATCAAAGAAGTAGTTTATATTGTTAATCTAAATTTTCACTTAGATCACCTGTGATTCTTTGATAGTATTTTGTTTATTCAACGTACGGCCTTCCCACTTAAAATTTTTTTAAAAAAATAAGAATCCATTATTTTGAATAAAATTGTTTTGAAAACCTTAACCATAAATCACTTAAGAGAAGAAAAAAATAAATGAACAGTTAGGTCTGGTATTGACAAATGCCTTTGGTCTTCTGTTTGAGGCATGGTTAATGAACATTAATTAATTTGTAATGTTTTTTAAAATTTTTCCAAAAATTGAAAAAAAAAAATCAGACACAATAAGTTTTGATTCAAAAGTAACTTCTACAACACCCTCCTCTCTCCACTGGAACACGCTTCCTTTCTCTTGCTTCGTCTTTCTTCTTATTATTTTTACAATTTTTATAAATTTAAGTTGTAAATAACACCGCTTCATTACTGCTTGCAAACATGAATTAATTAAAGGAAAAATTCTAAAAATATACTTTTTAGTTTTTACACTTTAAAATTTTGTTGACAAAGTCGTTAATGAGATTAATAAGAATAATAATATAATTAATAAATTATTTTATTATTAAATCACCTATTTAAGATTTTAAAGTTTAAATAATATTTTTTTAAATTTTTTTATTATTAAATTCAATTTGTGAACATATAAGTTTGACTAATTATTCTTTCAAAGAGACTATATAATTAATTTTTTTTACTTGACATTTAAAAGTGATCGGAAGCGACATATGGCAACTTCTGACACTATTGAAATATGCAACAGATACGCAGAATATACGATGGAATATTTGATTTAATTTATATTTATATATAAATCTAATTTATATAAATTGAGATAAAATTTTTTTAAATATTTATTTTATAGACTGTAAAAATTATCTAATAGATTATAAAAATCATCTCTTATATTATAAATTATGATTAAAAAATATTTTTAAAAATTATAATAATTATTCTAAAGGAACGATCCCTTAGGAAGAAGACTATCTCCTGTAGATGTACTTATTATTATTGTAGATCACACTGTTTAAAGTCAAAGATGTTTCTTAGCTTCTTGTTGCTCTGTCTTGTTGCTTGTCCTCTTGGTTTTCTACGAGCATATTTAGAATAGTGACGTAACCTTCAATCGTATTTTTTAACTGTGATTTATGATATATAAGATAGTTTTTATAATTTATGAAGTAAATATATAAATAAGTTTTATCTCAATTTACGTAAATCATACTTATAAAATAAACCAAATTTAATCAAACAAGCTATATAGAGACTAGAGAGTTAGACCGCGTCTCTAATCTTTGATATTTTTGTTAATTCGATATACGCCCTTCACACTCAAGTAATAACAAAAATATAAGAAAACATAATTTTGAATCAAATTGTTTTGAAAACTTTAAACTTTAAAGGTTTTTTTTCTTTTTTCTTTTCCGTTAATTTTTTCTTTTTTGCACAGTTACTTGTTTATGATATAAAACATAGGTTTATTTATTTATATTAATTAAGCCTAATTCTCAAAT
The DNA here is from genome assembly GCA_037074505.1 of Albizia julibrissin. Classification (NCBI taxonomy): domain Eukaryota; kingdom Viridiplantae; phylum Streptophyta; class Magnoliopsida; order Fabales; family Fabaceae; genus Albizia; species Albizia julibrissin. Next base: position 34,884,979 of record CM073487.1, read on the forward strand.
CAAATATTAGCGCATGAAAGTTTTTTAACAATAAAAATTTAAAGGGATAAAATTTAAAAGTTAGTGAGGCCACTATTAACAATAAAAGTCACATAATAAAATGTTTGACCAGAAATTACAAATAATGGATATAATCAAATTAAGTTTTGTCCCTTTTTTACTGTTTCTATCTTTTGTTTAACTATTAGTGGGATAGAGCGAATAGACATCCGAAGTAATGAGACTGAAAGAATATTGAGGATTGTTTGTTTAGTCGGGTTTGTATATAAATCTTATTTACATAAATTGAGATAAATTTTTTCTACATATTTATTTTATAGACTATAAAATTATCTCGTAGACCGTAAAAATTATCTCATAAACTATAAAAATTACCTCATATTCTATAAATCATGATTAAAAAACATTTATACAAACTACCCGAATATGCTAATAAACAATTAGGTCTGGGTTTGACCAATGCCTTTTGTCTTGTATTTGAGGCATGATTAATGAACATTACTACTTAATTAGTATTTTGTTTTAAAAAAAAAAAACAGGGACAATCAGTTTTGATTCGCGCTCTCCTGCTTTTTCCACTGGAACACGCTTACATTAAATGTTTCAGTATTAGTTGAATAAAGAGGAAAGAGGAAGAAGACTGAAAAAGGTGTGAGAATGATGGAAAGAAGGAACCAGAAAGCATAAGGAGCAGCGAATGAGAAAGAAAAGGACATTTATGATTTATCATTTGGCCTTTTTTGGTAATATTATCCTTTAGCATTTTATAAATCAAGAAATTATTTGTTTTTTTAGAAAAATATATATAATTTAAAAGGAATTTCTTGAAATACAAAAAATATTAAAAGGCTATAAAAAGATATTCTTATTGTGATAAAGTAAAGGAAAAGGGATAAAAGAATAAGTAGAGAATCGTATAGAAGAAAAGTCATCAAGAATATTTCTGAATCAATGCCTCTATCATTGCAAAACAAACTGATTCCAAGATAATATGAAATAATGAGAAATAATTTGATCGTGTTAATACGAATTTTCAATTGTGAAATTTAATTTAATTTTAAACATCATATTTTGACATAGATGAAAGGGTGTTTTAGTAATTAATATATTTATCTATTTTCTTTCTTGCTTATTTTCTATCATACTTCCAAACATAAGGGGATGATAACATTTTACGGAATACGAAGTAGCTTTTATGGTCTAAAAGGCTTGTTTATTAAAACCATTACGAGTTTTGTTATTTATATTATTGAATTTGTTAAATGTGTGATGATGTGAGTAATGCATGTTATTTTGTCAAAACCATTATATGTTTACATATTCCCATTATCCGTTTTGTGAAAACCATTACGAGTTTTGTTATTTTCATTACTGAATTTGTCAAATGTGTGAAGAGGTGAGCAATGCATATCATTTTGTGAAAATTATTACGATTTTAGTAGTTCTCATTAGTAAAATTGTCAAATGTGTGAAAATATGAGCAATGCATGTTATTTTGTTAAAACCATTATGTGTTTATATATTCCCATTATCCGTTTTGTGAAAACCATTACGAGTTTTGTTATTTTCATTACTGAATTTTTCAAATGTGTGAAGAGGTGAGCAATGTATATTATTTTGTAAAAATCGTTATGGGTTTAATCATTCCTATTAGTGAATTGGTGATATCCACCATCTGGACAAATACTTTCACACATTTAGTGAAGAGGTCATGCGCTAGTTGTTATTTCCATTATCATTTTTTTTAAACCCATTACAAATTTTGTTATTTTCATTACCGTTTTTGATAAAGCGATTATGTCTTCATTTATATTATACATATACATATTAATGCATCTACATATTAAAGGAGCTTTGGTGGCCACCAGACCCCTTTGGTATTACGAACCCCACCCCTTGCACTTCATCCACTTTTTACCCAAAAAAAAAGCCCTCCTTTGCCTCAAAAAAGCTCCGGCTAGTGGGTCCCACCCAATCGGCAGCTGGAGCTCCAGCCGCCAGAGGTTCTGGGCCGGCCGGGCGGCGGCCAGCGGTGGTGCTACGGTGAGAGATTTTTTTTGATATTTTTTTAAGTGAAGGGAAAAATGGTAAAAATACCGAAACTTTAAAATCTCATTTTGATACTTGCTACTTTTAATTCATTTTAAAGTGGTAATATATATTTTTTGGTTTTACAAATTTATTTGGTATTTATTTAAAATTTTCTACTTGATATTTGTAAAATCTATACCTGCTAAAATTTATTATTAAATTAGGTAGTGAGTGAAAAAAAATTTCAGGTAAAAGAAATATCAAGTAAACTAATTATTAAAAAAAAACTAATTATTTGCAAAATCTTCTCTCCGCCCCCACCTAATTTACATAACTAGACGATAGCTTTTCCCTCGCGCCTAGGTTCAGGCATAGGCAGTACATTAGTACCACAGTAGTCACAGATTGACATCACTCACATCACGTCAAATACAAAAGAAGAATTAAATATATTATATAAATATTTAATATTATTTCTCGTTTTTAATATATCATAAAGTTAACTATTTTTAAAATTTTAAGGAAATTAATTATTTTATTTTAAAATATTTATATTTATTTTATTTTTTAAAATCAGTTTTATTAATTTATAAATTGATAAATAATTTAATAATATATAATATTATAATATAATTAAATAATTTAACTTTATTTAATGACTAAAAAAATTAATTCTGCCTTTTATATTTATATTGTAGAGCAGAGTAGTATTTGTATTACCCTATCCTGCCACTCTCATTATTTTTCTTCTGCATTCCACCATTTTCTAAGCAAACAGCCTCTTTGACTATTTTGGTCTTTCCGCCTAACCTTTCATATTCTTTCTCTTTGGTTTCTTGTCCTGTGGTTAGCTTTTTAGGTTTTCAGTTCTTCTCCCGTTTTTCTGCCCACAACGGTGATGAACCCACAAACACCGTATTGACGAAAGCACACACACCAGAGTCCAACTCAACGACGACAAGGGCAGAGCAAAAGAAGAGGGGGTGGAAGAGATGATGATTTGGCCAAAACATAAGGTTTTTTGTATTTTTTATAGTGTCTATTAAAAGTATTTTTAATCTGCCAAAACATAAGATAAGGTTGGACTTTCTTTTTTGCCCTAGACTTCTTGCATTTTGTTTTTCTACCGATTCCCCTCACTAGAATCGACTCCCCATTTCTTGCTTCGTCTCCTCCGGACTCCAGAGGACTTCAACTAAAACCTTTCGCTTCATCTTTCGTGCAAGAGAGAAAGTGGAGGCGAAGAAACCAAAATGAGCGATAGGATTAGCCATATACCGGACGATTTGCTTCTTCATATTCTCTCTTCTAAATCTCTTCAAACCAAAGACGCCGTTGCAACATCCGTCTTGTCCAAGAGGTGGAGATCTCTTTGGCATTCCATTCCGAAGCTTGAGTTCCATGATCTAGAGTTTCGTCGTTATGAATCCTTCCTTCAATTTGTAGACGCTATCCTCAGCTTAGTCGATCTGAAATCTGTCAAGATGTTTATTCTTAGGTGTGATCGTTTTGAATTTAAGTGTGAACGTTTTGAGGAGTATTATGAGATGACTCGTGGTAAGGTTGACAGTTGGCTTAACACAGTGCTCAAGAGCAAACTTGAGTATCTGAATCTATGGTTTGCAAAAGGTTTTGATTCTGTAATTAGGGTTCCTTTGCCCTCTACCATTTTCAAATGCAGTAGCATTAAGATCCTAAAGTTGGCTAGGGTTAATGTGAGTGATCTTTCTGATGTTAATTTGCCTTCGCTTAAGATCTTGGATTTGACAAATGTTGAATTTTCAAATCCTGAAAGTTTAGTATTGCTCCTGTCTAAATGTCTTCGTCTTGAAGAGTTGTTACTAATGTATCTGGAGTTCCCTAATGATGAGGTGACGACACTGGACATTGGGAAGCTTCCTAACTTAGTAATTGCATATGTTCCTGTTGAACTATTCTCAATGGAAGCTTTTTCTAATGTTTCATCTATCTGCTTCCATAAGGTAAGAATGACCTACTATGTGTATTTTTCTTTTGGTTTTTTTAATAATATTATATATCCAATTTTCTTTTTTTTATAAAATTTGGACTGGTCTTTGCTTATGCAGCACAATGTTTTGGGTGATTTTGAATTTCCAACATTTCCAACATTTTACAATTTGAGCCACCTGAAAATTCATTTAAGTCAGAATGGGTGGCACGGTTTGGTCAGCTGCCTCCCGAGTTTCCCCAAGCTTGAAAGTCTCATAATTTATGAGGTTTGAGAATTAAATATAATTTTTTTATATTCTACTTTCTAGTTTTTTAAGTTGAAGTTACGAAACACTTGTGTGCATGGCTAGGGTGCTAAAGGGTTGGATTGGCCGATGGAAACGAGTCGTGATGTTCCTCCATGTATATCATCACACCTGAAGACTTTCGCACTTTTTGGGTTTAACTACTTCCAAAGTGAGTTTGAGATTGTAAGATTTATAATGAAGAATGCAACAGTTTTGAGGTCTCATCATTTTGACCTGTCGTTATTCAATTGAAGAGGACAAGTGCCTCTATTCAAGTGAAGAGGGTGAGAGACTCGATTTGGTGGAAATATTATCGTCATACCCCAAATGTTCCCAGAATTGCAGTATTTTTGTTAATGGTGCTATCACAAGAGTGATTAACAAAATGTATGGTAAATTAATGTCTGTTTATTCGGTCCCAGAGAGTGCTTATTTTCATTCTGTATGAATGCGTTTTGAGCAGCTTATACTCTGGAATGTAAGAAATTGTATTCTCTAAGATATTCTACTTGCAAATTATTGAAACTTTGAATATAATAGGGCTCAGTTGTTTAATATAGGACATATTTGATGAGTTTAATATAGGACATATTTGATGAGTTAGATTTGATTCTAAATATAAGACATTGTTTATATTTGTCAACAATAATTAAGGAAGGTGGAGAAGAAGGCTATTAAGTCTGATTATTCAGATGTTTTAGAAAATTTATGTAATATCGATTAACTTAACTAACTTTTTTAATTAAACCAAATTTTAATTAATTATGTCTTATAAAATAATGTTAAAGAAGTGTTTGTCTGTAAGTATTATCTGCTCTTCTACAAATGTTCTTATAGCAGTTGAAATATAGGCCATGTTTAGACCAGCTTGGCTTATTTTATAAGCTTGATTTACGTAAATTGAGATAAAACCCCTCTACATATTTACTTCGTATACCGTAAAACCTACTTCGTATACTTTAAATCACGATTGAAAAATATTTTTAATAGTTCCAATCGTTATTCCAAAAACCCTTTATATAGGATAACCTTGGCAATAGATGGTCTGTAATTTAATTTTATTGCTGTTTATTCATCTGGTTTCATTTTCTTTTGACAAACGAAGCCAATATGAATTATGAAAATGACTCACTTGTAATTTATGTTTTTTATGGATTTGTGGAAGTGAAAATGTGAGGATTTGGAATAATATAAATTTCTTCTAGTACTCATTTTGTCTAAACAATTTCGTGTTTAAACAACTGCTACCTAGCTCAATTATGGTTTATGCATGCTTGTGTTAGGGAACAACCTACCTGTTTGCTAATGACAGAAGATAGGTATATAGAAGAACTAAAACACTGGGGCGACCCACTTTTAAACTTTATGCATGCTTGTGTTAGGTCAGAGTTTATGAATAAGATTCAATTTTTTAGGGAAAACTTACAAGAAAAAAAAAAATTACCAGCCAATGAAAAAAAAAATGTGGTGAATTGGTGCTGCTATTTTTATGGACTCAAGCACCCTACTGTGTGGCAATGGGGCAAGCATGTCAAATATATTTCAGATAAGGTGTTAATTACTTAATAAAAGTTTTATTCTAAAAATATAGAATAACATGTTTTCACCCATATTCACTTTAATTTTTTCATATTTCTATTTATATGTCATTTTATAAAATTTATGAAACAATTTTTTTATTCCCCTTTAAATGGATGTTGTTGAAGAATTATGGATTTATGATAGATATAGAAAAAAAAAAAAAGAATCGTAGTACAAAGGAATATATATTGAGATGCGTGAAATTGTGTAGAAAAATATCTTTAAAATATCAAAATCTCAATTTAGGTTTGTTTCTACTATGAGCTTGTTTGTTATCACTTATTTGAATCGGGCTTATTATATAAGCCCGATTCACGTAAATCGAGACAAATCTCCTCCACATATTTATCTCGTAGACCGTGAAAGCACTTCGTAGACCGTAGAAGCACCTCGTAGACCGTAAAAGCTACCTCGTAGACCGTAAAAGTTACTTCGTATTCCGTGAATTATAATTCATAAGCACTTATGAAATTTTCAACCGCTATTCCAAACAAACTCTATAGTTTAGGTATTGGATATACCTGACTAATCACTTATTTTAGTTGGAAATCACTTATTTAAGATTTTCAAATCTTAAAAGTATTTTCCTAGAATTTTTCCTAGAATTTAGTTTATTGCATATAACTTTGATTGAACCACATTTTTATATATGATTTTCATAATTAAATTAAGATTTTAATTCATTTTCTAATACACTATTGTATAATTAAGCACTAATTTTAGTTAAGAACAATTATATCGAATTAATTGCAATTAGGGGTAAAATTGTCATAATTTATTAATTATTTCTTTCAATTGTTTCTTGAACTTTTAATAATTTTGCATGGCAGGTATTTTGGAAAGAAGTTGGCAATTTTGGAAGGTCAAAATTAATATTTTGATAACTGGGGAAATTTAAAAAAAGGGCCCAGAACTTCTGATAAACACAAATGAATGAAGAAAAAAGCCAGAGAAAATAACATAAGATACCCAAAAGTTTTGAGAATTTCATTCTGTCTAAGAAAAGTTTCAAACATTTTTAAATAATCCCTCCAAAAACTTTTAAAATTTTAATTAATTACTTATTTAGAATAATAATTAAAGATTTTAAAACTACTTTTCAATTATTATTTAAAGAAGTAAATTATAATTGTCTCAATTTGTACTTTTTAATCATGATAAGAAGTTAAAACAAACATGTGAGTCTTTTGGTCAAAATGCCCGTTTTGACCGAGGGAACTTGGTTTTGCAGTTTGCTTCTTCATCAGGCACCCGATATTAAAGGCAAAAAAAAAAAAAAAAGGAATGGAAAACAGAAAGGACTGAATTGATTGAGAGGAAGATGGGACGAGGGAATATTTGATCTTTCTTCTTCATCAATGGGAACCGAAAGCAGAGACAGAAAGCAAATGAGACCCCACAAAGGTAAAGACAGAAAGTAAACCTATGAGTTGGGATATGTGTGGTGGGTGAGAGTTGAGAGATTATATGAAAGGCATCTTGATCGAATCACCAGGATCATCGATTCATCCGATATCAACCTCTTCCTTCCTCCTCCTCCTTCTTCCTCCTCCCCGTTGACTTCACCTTCACTGTCGCCGGCGGGAATTTTCCATTACCACACTACACCACCACCATCTCCATATCCATCCCTTCACCTTCCTCTTCTTTTGGGCGCCGGTGAACCACCTCACTGTGAAAGAGACCGGAGAGCTTGGAGGCACCAGACCAACCACACCACCATCATTGTCACCTCCTCTGCTCCAGTACCACCTCCGGCGAACTTTCTCTTTCCGGCCCCATTTCCGGTGACCCACTCACACCAATCACCACCGTCACCGTCTTCAACTTCCTTCAACACCACCATCGACTTCCAGTGCCACGATCAACCAGGGAGAGCTACCACCTTCATTGTCACCCTCTTCTTCCTCGTCGGACCTACACACCACCACCAGATCCGAACGGAGTTGAGAGTGGCACGGCGAGCTTCCTCAGTCCTCCACCAAGCTTCATCCTCTTCCTTCCTCTGTTTCAGACCATCACCCTCGACCTTTCTTCACTGTCACTGAACCATCACTAGACCACCAACAACATTACCGTCGTCTTCTGCCTCTCCTCTGTTTTCCCAGTTTCCGATGACGAATTGCCAGATTCCGGCGAGTTTTGCAATTTTCCGACAAATTCAATTTCATGATGATTTATGATTGAGTTCACTAGGGAAGTTTTTAATTAATTTTGTTTGAAACTTTATTATTATTTCAATAATATGTGGATGTGGATTGAATTTGTGTGATTTGTTTATTGTTTGTTGGACTTGTGCATATCATTTTCTTATGATTATAATTTATTTGAATAGCATGTTTTTGTATTTTATATTAAAGAAAATAATTGTATTAATATAAATATTAAAAATAATAGTTATGCATTTATAAATAAAAAAATAAAAAAAAATTCATTCCCTTGTTTTATCATATTTGCATGAGATTTAGATTATTTAAGATTTAATAAAAAAATTCTTTGTGAAGAAAGAATGATCCTAAGTTTATTTATATATAATTGTTAATTAAATTTTTTATTATAAATCCTTAAAGAACAAGAAAAAGTCCCAATCAAACTTCACGCTGAAATTCTTTCATCATCCTTTATACACATTATTGTGTGCTATATATTTTTCTCAACAAAAAAAATAATATATTAACAAATTTCATAGTTTATCAATAATATTTTGATTGATTGGAATAATCATAGTCTCCCTTAATTTTTAATACCCTTAAGCTCTTCTTTTTAAGATTGTCTGAATCTTTCACATTTATATTCAACTAACTTGTGTTCCCTGTGTGCACAGGGTGTTTATACTACTTAATATTATAAATGCACTTACATGAAACCATTCTCTTACATATAAAGAATGGGAAAATCAGAGTGATTAAATCTGGACCGGTTGGTACGGTCTGGAAACTGACGATCTAGGAGGAAATCGGTCCGGTCCGGGCAATAAATCGGTCTGTTTTTTTTATTTACAAAATCAAATTTTTTTAATTTTTTTTATAATTTTATATTATTAAGCCTGAAATCTTCATTTTCTCACTAGTTTTATCCTGGGTTAGCTCCGGACTGACTCACTGACCCTTAACCCAGTACCCAACCGATTCTGATTTAATAACCTTGGGGAAAACACTACCATATTAATAGTCCTACTATTATTGATGAGATACAAAGAATGGGAAAACACAAAGAGTGACTAATAAGTTCTAAACAGTGTAGACTCATGAGAGCAAGAACACAATTGGGGTTAAGGTAAAAGGAATGCAAAAGGTAACACGGGTTAAGGTAAAATGAATGTAAAAGGTAATAAAGAGGGCTACATTTAAAGAATAAATAAAGCAAAAGAGTCAATTTATGAATAAATTTATCTAAGCACAACAACCTATAATTTTAATTTAAATACTCAATATCTTTCTTCTTTTTTTCCCTTTTTTTTTTAACTTCTGAAACTCTAAAGTTGATGATATATACACCCTACACTTGTCAAAAGCCAATTTCACAAGAATTTCAAATGCTCTACTAATCTTCTGAATTAGGTAAAAGCACTTGATATATCATTAAAACATATGTTAATGGGTTTAGAACAAAGAAATAATTAGTTAAGCTCAAATGAGCTTATCAACATATACGTTTGGAAACTCAATGCATAATCGGGCTTATTTTATAAGCCCGATTTACGTAAATCGAAATAAATCTCATCCACATATTTACCTCATAAACTGTAAAAGTAACTTCGTAAATCGTAAAAGTTACTTCGTATTGCAAGGTTGGCTTTTTGTCTCTGGCTGTAGAAAGAAAATGAATGCCTTTATCATTTTTGAATGTGCATGTGAAATGTAATCTCAACAAGATTTTAAAGAAGTTCTATAATAACAACTTAATAGGTGAATATCACACACAAGAAAATAATCCTTATTGATCAAATATGCTCAAAAGTTCACGGTTATAGGCTTTCAAATTCAACTCATTCAATCTCAAAATTTATCACCAATATCAACAATCAGTTGTTCAATTATAATATGAAATCTCTAAATTCAATTAATACATGCTTAAAATTTATATACATCTTAAAATCATTGAAAAGCATCTAGACAAGATTTTTTTTTGGGTCAAATTGTTTTTTTTAAGATGAAATAAAAACATGCAACTAATAAGATGCATCTCAAGAGTTAAGAATAACTCTTTACTCAACCATCTTTGCACACCCTATGTATCTAATGGTTTTACTAACTATCTATCTAATGGAGAAAGTTACAATAGGAGAGTGGTATCTGGATTCCACTTCTGACTACTGTCTGAATATTGCCCACCTATTTGCTTGACTAATGAATTCGGTTTGGTTCATAAATTTGCATATGATCAATTAGCTGATCAGTAGTTGATGAAGAAATTATAGTATGGCGAGTCTCTTGAGGTATGAATCTCATTTCCACAACATAATAAAAAAAAGACAACAGATCATCATAAAAAGCATTAACATTTAACAATCCTAATGGTTTTTTTTAAAAGTTTAGTTTAACCCAATATGCAACGTTAAAAATTACATCCAACATTTCCAAACCACCGGATAGAGCAATAAAGGCTTTAGCATGGTAGAACATACATCTCATACGTTCAGCCAAGCTTGAAACCTGCAACTCCTGTCTGACAGAAAAGATGTGACCGTCCAACTTCTTCACACGAACATTCAAACCCTTGCTTCCGTTAATGCTTGCATAAATGGACACACTTCCCCTTGGCCTTGGATGCCTCCTCCGTATATGAAGTTGATCTTTCTACCAGCTAATGCATTTCCAAATTCTCTTATTGTAGGTAAAAACTCTCAATCCTTTCCCAAGTCAGTTTCACAAAAAATTCAAATAGATTTAAATCTACATTTTAATATGATACCATTTTTCTTTTCTTTACTCTTAGACATTTTGTGTTTACAAGTGTAAGAGTGCATATTTATACTACTAAAGCAACGACATCAAGATCATGCAAATCATACATTTTTTAAAAAAGTTTGAAAAAATTTCCCACACGTATGACCGGTGAAATGATGTGTGAAGAAGTAAAACAAAATGTGTAAAGAAAATCAAAAGTTACTAAGAAAATAAGATAGATTAGACAAAAGCATGATTATGCACAGTAGTTGTGATTATGTCTCACTTTCCTCTAGTTTTACGTCTAATAACGACTTAAACGCTTTTTATGAATCGAGGATTTGTTTCCTATCCAGTTTTCTTATAAGCTGGCAAATAGAGTCTTTTAATGTCAGATTCCCAAGACAGTAATGATCTTTTTCTTTTTTAAATAAATTTATTAAATCAAGAAGAATAGCATGAACATCACCACTAAGATGCGTCTCAAGAGTTTGAATAATATCATATAATGACTCCTTACTCAGTCTATCCTTTATAAATTAAATTTTATCTTCTTGATTTATAGAAACCATACATTTGCTCTGACAGTGCTTATCACATGTCCACCTTGCACATTTATGGCATACTTTCATTCTTTTAGCCTTTTCTCTTTTAGGAGTAGAACTTCTTCCCATTCCTGACATATGTTTAATAAATGATTCATGAATCTTACCTACTAAATATACCTTAGCTTCAGTGATCTAGCATACATACTCAAGAAGGCCTAAAACGCTTAAATGTCTTCATTCTTTCAAGTCAATAGCTATAGATTTTTAAGCTTTGCAAAAAATTGCTTCATGAAAATGATGAAAACTAAAATTTGTAATGCAGTATAGTGTTATTTAGTGAGTAGGAAAGAAAGATTAAAAAGGAAAAGAAGTTTTGGGTTGCCTCTCAAATAACCACAATTCTTTAACGTGTTCGGCTAGACAAAAACCAAACTAATTGATTTTTTTTGTATTTTTGTTGTTGTGAACTTACCTGTTGGTTCCTCAAACGTGATGACATTTTTTAAAGTGTTGAGTGCACCGTCATTATACTCTTCCAATTTTAGTATGATTCAAATTTTTGAATTTTAAAAGTGAAGTTGAAATTTTTGAATTTGAATATAGTGTAATTTGGGCGGGGAATGAAATTAAAAGTATAATTTTCATGCCCTTCAATATGTTAAAATTTTGAATTTTAACATTGTCAATATCCGCTGAAACCTATAAATTAGACAGTGATAGAAAAGGGAGATAGAGAGAGAAAGAGAGAGATAAGATTTGAATGTGTAAAGTAAAGAGCATGTATGAGAATAACAGAGAGAGGGGAATGACAGTATGTGGATGCACCAAAAGCATATTTGTATGCAACATCCATCTCTCTTTGACAATTTTTTTTTTAAATGTAAAGACAAGACTCAAAGTCTTGGTTTTAGTCAAAATGACCACATACAAATCACAAAAGTGAACAAAAACTAATCAATCTTAGCCTAAATCAGCTAACATTTGATTCGAACAGCAATTTGGCTGTTGTTGAATAAACGATAGCTCACTGTCTCTCTGCTAATTTCTAATCATGAAAACTTACATCATAATATGTGAGAGTGTAAATACCATGTTTTATGGCTTTAGGACCATTCCTATGCCTTCATCATTACGAGTCCCACTTACCTTCTCTTTTCAGTCTCTACTTTCGTTTCAGTCAAAAAGATTCATCACCATTGCCTTCTACGACCCTGCCATCACTTGACTTCACATTTCACGTGTTCATTTTTAATTTCAAAATTTCTTAGCCTTAAAAAAATTCACAATTAAAATAAAAAATTACACCATCCTTTATTGCAGCGTATCTTTTAAAAGTTTGAATTGATTGATTAAATATATCATTTTAATTAAAATTTAAATTTAACAATATAGAAGAAAACATAAAATACCAGTACTGTATATAATTTTATACACATAAAATATTAATACTTGAATTTAAATCCTTCTAAACAATAAAATTTTTAAGTAGGGACTTTTTAATTGAATTTCTCTTCTTTTTATTTAATGAATGTAAAAAATAACATAAAATAATAAATAATAATAAATGAGCATAAGTTGAATCATGTACCCTAAATGGAGATAAAATGAGTGAAGAAAGATAAAACCCATGTTTTCTTAGTATGTGTGAGGACTATTCTTTCTCAACACCTCGTATAGGAGCAGGTGTTGAAAAAAACAAATGCCTAAAGTCTAGTTGTGGGGTTGAGAACAAAGTTTCGGTGTGTCGTTGGAATTATCTATTTAAATGTGATAATAGTTAATCTAATAAGAAATGGAGATGTGTGGGATCAGCCTTTCCCTTTAAACAGGGGACTGGGCATGAATTTTAAACGTGTCAGCGATCGATGACATGCATTGGGGTATATTTTTTTTTGGGGGTAAAATAAGGGCATTAGGGCCTATGGCCCCACGGATCCCTGGTATCTAGAGCTTTTTTTGGGCCCTGACTTTTTTGACTGAGTTAGATAAATCCAAACAACCACTAATCCGGAGTTGAGGTGATGTGAATCACATCTTATAATACTTTATATTAAAATGGGTACCATCCTCTACCTTAAGTACACTTTTAAAGATCGAACCCGCGTTCCCAATTCAAGAGCGGCAGCCGCCTACCACGCGCTCGACACTTGTTGGTAATGGGGGTATATAATTTGAAGTTAGAAAGAGATGTGTAAGAATTAAAAAAAAAAAAAAAATGCGGGAAGCAAATCTAAAGCATAGGTCACAGCAAATTAGGAAGGGCTTTTTCAAAAAAATATACATGAAACAGAATCTAACAAAATCCTCCACTTTCACTAAAAAGTCTGCTCCCCTCATCTTTCATTCACGTGGTCCAATGGCAATCAACAACATGTTTTAAATGAGTATTTTATTTTATTTGTATTATCTTAAAATTTAGGCTAACAAATATTTTTAAATATTTTTTTTAATTCTCTTATCTTAAAATTCTATGATTTTGTCATATTATTGTCTATTTATTAACGTACTTGATTGTTTCAAGAAGACTTTAACTTCATTAAAGATTTGTAATAATTTGAATTTTAAACTAGGGAAATAAATTATTTCTTTTCCAACTATAGTTACTTTACATGAGTTACCTTATGAAAATATTGCATAACTTTAGTCATTTCTTCTTTTACTTGTTGGCCGCCTTCTTCTATTTTCTTCTAACTAGCAATAATTGCATTTTTAGACGAGATAATTCTTTATGTACAATAGAGAATTAATAATTAATAATATAAAATTTAGTTATGACCTATAATATATTTTAAGTGTGGATTCGAGATGATAGAATGTCATATATCTTTAATATGTTGAAATTTTATTTTTTTTGTAAGATAGTCGTACGAAATAAATTAAGAAAAGACTTTGATTTAAAATTTAAAAAAATTAATTTACACCTAAAGTTTTATTGCAACTCAATTTCTTTTAAATTTGTGGGAAGATTTTTTTACCCAAAAAAACATCAAAATATTTTATTTATTTTTTATTAAAGCCTCAAAATATAAATCTTACACTATTACATAAAATGTATCTTTTCACCTTAAGAAATAAATATCTTAAATTTAAATATCTAATTAATTATAAGACAAGATTAATCATTTTGACATATAATCTAATGTCTATGCATGAAACGGTCAACGAGTGGGTATGAGACGGTTGGACGTTAGAGGGTTTCAAAGAGACTAACAAACTCAGGTAAAAAAAAAAAAAGAGACTAACAAACTGTTGTTTGTTACTTGATTAATTTTGCATTGGCCAAAAAAAAAAATCCATGATTGATTTTGGTTATTATTCTCAGCCAAGGTATGAAAAACATATATTGTTGGTAAAAATAAAGAAAAATTTACTCAAATTGTAAAGAAAGAGAAAGAGAAGCTTATTTTGCATTGATTTTCTGACATAATCATAATTTTCTGGCATGATCAGTTGCTCGTAGCCTTGTATTTCTTTTTTACTTTAGCTTTTTGAGGTCTCCTCCTTTGAAGCCGTGATCTCATTTTATTATTTTAACAAATAACAATATATTACTTACATAAACCCTTTATTATATATTTTTTTTAATTTTTTTTCATCCCAATTATTACAAATCTTTATTTACACATGCCCCTCATTTTTTTGTTTTAACTTTATATATGGCACACAAGAATCTCTTTTAAAACTTATCTTAAATTTCTCATTAATTTAGTATAAATAGTCAACATTTTTATGTAAGATGGAAATATGCTTGTTGAAATACATTATATATATATGGCCCCAACAAATCCTTTTCAAAGATTTCCTGTAACAAAATCAAATAAAAAGAAAATATTTTACATTTGTCCTAAATTTTCGGATGATTTGATTCAGATAGTCAAAATTTTTCTGCAAGCCAGTGAAGGGAGCACAAAGATCTAGAGGAATGGGTGGTAGAAAATTTCAAATGGGACCCCTACATGCAGTATTTTGGGAAGAAACTAGTAACTTTGTAGGGTCGGAAATTAACCTTTTAAAGACTGGAAAAATTACAGAAAATTCCCTAAGAATTTCTAAAAATTTTTAGCTAATGAAGACAAGGTCCAGAGAAAAGTACAGAAAAAAGCCCAAAATTTTCAGAAATTATAATTTTTCCCAAAAGAAATGTGTACTCTGCTTTCGGCTGGTAATAGAGAGCCTGACAATGGAGTAGTGAGCTTTTTTTTTTTTTGGGGGGGGGGGGGGGATCCTATCCTTCCTTCATCATCATCATCATCATCATCACTTTCACTTTTTCCTTACTTTCCGGCCAGTTTTGCTATGAGTCCGGTGTGTTTTCCAGATTTCCGGCGGGAGCATTGGATTCTTCGGCGATGATAAAAAACAGAGCTTTCATCATAGTACAAAATTTAACAATTAAGATTTCATCACAAACAATAATTGGTGAAAGTAATAGCCCAGAATTTACAAATGCTAATAATCTGTTGGTCAAGATTATTCATGTTCCATCATATATGCTCATTCTTTGCATTCAATATTAAAGATGGAAAAGTGATGAAATTTGAAAGGCATAGCAAAAAGGTCAATTTTTTTTTTTTTTTAAAAAAAAAGCAAGCAAAGTAAATCTGAAAATAATAATATAAAGTAAGAGGGGGAGGGAGAAGGAGAACGGGTACCGAGGATCAGAAGCTTTCTCTGTATCCTTGTTTCCACCAAATCATCCAACAAGATCATTGAAAAAAGCTGGATATGAAATGTATAGTTAATAGAAAGAAAGAAACAAAGGAAACCACATGCAAGATATGAGAATAAAACATGGGTTTATTTAAAGAGTATTGTAACATTTTTAATAAGGGTAAAATTGTAACATTCTTATTTATTACTTCCTCTGATTCTTATTATAAAGTATCAACTAATAAGTTTTCTTGATCATTTTTATAAGGTACTTACAAGTTTTTAAAGAGTATTAAATTTATTTTTCTATATATGCCCATAATTAATAAAGGTAGTAGGAGAGAATAATAATTAATATGACTTTTGAGTTTATTGTAGTTGGTAGGGTCAATATTGAAAATCACTTAAATTTTAAAACAACTTTAATGCTTTTAACTATTTTTATTGATTTGTGAGAATTATTAGTTGATGTCTTATATTAAAGAACAAAGAGAGTATTTTAGAAGTGAACTTATAATAAAGATCAATTTTTTTTAAAAAATAAAGACTTATAAACATGATCAAAGTACTATTTGAAAACTCAGATTTTAATATGTTGGGAAAAAGAGATCTTAATAGTTAACAATGTGTGTGTTTTGTTGGACGATTGAGAAGTCAAAAAATATTGGGAAAATGGCTCAAAAATACTTTATAAGGAAATTATTTGTTGATTGATATCACGGGTGCAAATAAGCACCCCTTATGTGCAAGCATCATCCACATGTGCAAAATTTATCCCTGCGAATGTGCAAACACCATCCTTCGTGTACAAAATATCACCCACCCATGTGCAGCTTATCACCCACCATGTGTAATGGTAGCAATTAACAATTAATTTACTTGCAAAGTAGTTTTTAGCAATTGTCCCAAAAATATTTATATACATAAATTAAGATAATACTATTTTAATATATTTACCTCATATATTATAAATTATGATTGAAAAGATACTTTTAAAAATTTTAATATCTAATCGAAACAAGGACCTATCCTATAACTGATTGTATCCAGGATTTTTACGTTTTGTTTTCCTTTTCTTGGTCCAAAAATTCCCCCCCCCGCAAAACAAACGTGGCTTTTCTTTTTCTTTTTTCCTTTTTAAAAAAACTTTGTGGATATTGATTATTGGTTAACACGTTTTCGTTTCCCCAAATCTGAAACCTCTTCTCCACTTCAACACGCTTCTCGACTCCTCACAAGTCCCTTTCTTTCTCCCTCTTCCCCATTTCTTGCTTCGTCACCTCCAGAGGGCTTCAACTAAAACCTTTCACTTCATCGCCATCCTTTGTTCCAAAAAGAAATTGGAGGCGAAGAAACAATGAGGGATAGGATTAGCCATATACCGGATGAGTTGCTTCTGCATATTCTCTCTTCTAAATCTCTTCAAACCAAAGATGTCATCGCAACATCCGTCTTGTCTAAGAGGTGGAGATCTCTTTGGCATTCTATTCCCAAACTTGAGTTTCTCGATCTAAGGTTTGGTCGTTATGAATCCTTCCTTCAATTTGTAGACGCTACGCTCAACTTAGTGGGTCTGAAATCTGTCAAAATGTTTGTTCTTAAATGTGAGCGTATTGAGGAGTATTATGAGGTGTCTCATGGTAAGGTTGACAGTTGGCTTAACACAGTGCTAAAGAGCAAACTTGAGTATATGAATCTATGGTTTCCAATTGGTTTTTATTTTTTGATTAGGGTTCCTTTGCCCTCTACCATTTTTAAATGCAGTAGCATTAGGATCTTAAAGTTGGCTAGGGTTAATGTGAGTGATCTTTCTGATGTTAATTTGCCTTCGCTTAAGACCTTGCATTTGACGAACGTTGAATTTCCAAATCCTGAAAGTTTAGCAGTACTCCTGTCTAAATGTGTTCGTCTTGAAGAATTGCTACTACTCTATCTAGAATTCCCTGATGATGAGGTGACGACACTGAACATTGGGAAGCTTCATAACTTATGGTGTGTTTGGAAGAGCGGTGAGAAAAGTGACTTATTTAAAAAGTAACTTATGGATAAGTTAGATTGGATAAAAGTTAAATTGTGTAAGTTATTTTATGCTTGTTTGTTTGAGTTTATTTGAATCGGGCTTACTATATAAGCTCGATTCACGTAAATCGAGATAAATCTCCTCCACATATTTATCTCGTAGACCGTGAAAGCACTTCGTAAATCGTAAAAGCACCTCGTAGATCGTAAAAACTACCTCGTAGACCGTAAAAGTTACTTCGTATTCCGTGAATTACAATTCATAAGCACGATTGAAATTTTTAACTGCTGTTCCAAACAAGCACTTTATGTTTGGATTAGCGATTAGATAATGACTTTTATAAAAGTGAAATGTGTTTGGTTTGACTTTTATATAAGTAACTTTTGAAATATTTAAAAGTTAAAAATTGTAAAATATATGTTGAAATATGAAAAAATTGTTTTTAATCATATTTGACAATGATGAAATAAATAATTAAATTGTAATGAAAATACAAATAAATTAGAAATGATACAAAATTAAATTTTTTCAAATAGTCAAATATAACAAAACATCATCCAAACAAACTATCTTGACTTGTTTGGTAAAATATTGCTATAATTTAATTTTGCATCATTTTTTGATTGAGTTGTTAGTCCGGGTATAGGTAAAATAATTAATTACCTGATAATTCAAAAATTACAAACTATACGTTGCCTACTATGGAGCAGTAATTTTTAGAATGAAACAAAGACTATCCCTATAAATACTAAAGCAGAATATGCGTTCATTCACATGCTCTCGGGATTTAAATATATTGCTAATAGCAGATGGGAGATTCGTTTCACTATGAGAGTTTTTTTTAATTAGAAAAAAAGATTGAATTTATATATAGTTGTCTTATTAAAAAGCTATGGATATAATTACTCTTTTTTCCTATAAGCTAAATTAAGATACTTTGAAGAGCTTTTAGAATAAGTAGCTTTTACTTATATAAGCTCTTAAATCTATAAGCTCATCCAAATACCAACTTTTTCAAAACACAAATTCAATTGGATTTATAGGAGCCCAATTGGGCTTAAATCCCTCAATGGAAGCTATTTCTAATGTTACATTTCTCTGCTTACGTAAGGTAAGAATGACCTACTATGTGTATTTTTCTTTTTGTTTTTTTAATAATATTATATATCCTTTTTTTTTTTGAATTTGCACTGGTCTTTGCTCTTGCAGCATAATGTTTTCGGTGATTATCAATTCCCAATATTTCCAACATTTTACGATTTGAGCCACCTGGAAATTGATTTGAGTCAGAATGGGTGGATTAGTATGTTCAGCTGCTTCCCAAGTTTCCCCAAGCTTGAAACTCTCATAATTCGCGAGGTTTGAAAATTAAATAGAATATGTTTTTATTCTGCTTTCTAGGTTTTTAAGTTGAAGTTACAAAACACTTATGGGCCTGTTTGGGATCTCATTTGAGAGGGGGAAAAGCTCATTTAGAGGGTAAAAGTCAATTTGACATCTGCGGACGCGCTTGTGAACACATTAGCTTTCATTGAGCTTTTAGAAAAAAAGTTACTTTTTTTAGAAGCTCATTGAAGTAGCTTCTGGCTTTTTTTCACTGGGTTTAGAAAAAAAAGCCACTTCTCCTATTGTCAATCCAAACACAAATCACATTAACAATATGACTTTTTTTCCATTTGGCTTATGCAAAAGCCAAATTAAAAAAAAAGCTACTTTTTCACTATGTTTCCAAACAGGCACATAGCTTTTGGTCCCAACTTCTCATCACTTTTTATTTTAGGAAAAAGGGCAAAGGGGCAAAAATACCCTTATGTTTTTCATAAAAGTGCACCCAGCACCAAATGTTTTCATTGGGAGCATAAATGCCCATCAACATTTCAAAATGGAGCTAAAATGCCTATCCATCTGCCACATCATCATTTTTTTAGGGGAAAATAACAATTTTGCCCTACAATTTTGTGAAATTTTGTAATTTTACCCTTAGTAATTGTGTGATACTTTTAAATTAGTAAATGACCTTCAAAAATTCTGAAATTTTTCAGAATAAAAGTAGACATGATAAGCTTTAATTTGATAGGTCAAATGGAATTTTATTTGGTCAAAATGACTATTTTGCCCTTACAATTTTCGCAATATTTGAAAATTGGCAGATTTGTCACCAAACTTTAAAAATTCATATCTAATTGTATAGATATCCAATTGGGGTGGTTCCAAAGCCTATGTGACCCTTATTAAGTCTATTTTTATGTAAAAATATAAATTTTAGCCAATAAGAACCTCAAAATTCCCATAATTTTTATTTTTGAAGTCTACTCCAGAAAAATGTTAAATTCGCTGGGCAAAATTCAAAAATTCATTTCTCCTTGTATACAACTCCAAAAATTCCATTCGATCTATCAAATTAAAGCTTATCATGTCTACTTTTATTCTGAAAAATTTCAGAATTTTTGGAGGTCATTTACTAATTTAAAAGTTTCACACAATCTGACTGACTCAACAGGAAATCACATTAACAACAACTTCAACTTGTGCCAGCGAATTTAACAAGGAGAAATGAATTTTTGAATTTGGCCCAGCGAATTTAACATTTTTCTGGAGCAGACTTTAAAAATAAAAATTCTGGGAATTTTGATGTTCTTATTGGCTAAAATTTATATTTTTCCATAAAACAAGACGTAATAAGGGTCACATAGGCTTTAGAACCACCCCAATTGGATATCTATACAATTAGATATGAATTTTTAAAGTTTGGTGAAAATCTGCCAATTTTCAAGTATTGCGAAAATTGTAAGGGTAAAATGGTCATTTTGACCAAATAAAATTCCATTTGACCTATCACATTAAAGCTTATCATGTCTACTTTTATTCTGAAAAATTTCAGAATTTTTGGAGGTCATTTACTAATTTAAAAGTATCACACAATTACTAAGGGTAAAATTGTAAAATTTCACAAAATTGTAGGGCAAAATGGTTATTTTCCCCCAGAAAAATGATGATGTGGCAGATGGATAGGCATTTTAGCTCCATTTTGAAATGTTGATGGGCATTTATGCTCCCAATGAAAACATTTGGTGCTGGGTGCACTTTTATGAAAAACATAAGGGTATTTTTGCCCCTTTGCCCTAGGAAAAATGATATTAAAAAAATAAGTATTAAGTATGAAATTTTTTTGGTTAAAAATGAGTTACAAATATGAGAGTTTTAGTTGCAATAGAGACTCATATTTATAACTTATGATCTGACAAAATTTTTGGAATGTAACTGTAGTTAATTTAACTTTTAGGAATTAAATGTAATTTTTTTCTTCTGTTGTTTTTTTAAGAAAAAAATCATCCTTATCTTCATCACACATGAATTATGTTCGTGACATGATCAGAGACGAACTTGTTAGAGGTAGACGAATCATTTATGATTCACTTCATGTATAAGATTCTGATTGAAATATATATTTATCCTTTTTAAATTAAGTGCTTTAGTGTATTTTTCTTTTTTCAATAATTATTTAAATTTTTTATTTTAAAAAAATTTATTTATATTTTTAACATCAATTATAATAATATATATACAAACAATATATACGTAGTATTAAATAAGGTTCATGCCTTTTTCAGTCATTTCTTATCTAAACGGGCTTTTCAAACGCTAATCCAAACAAGTTCCTTAAAAAAAAGTCACTTCTCTTACCGCCAATCCAAACACAAATCACATTTACAATCTAACTTTTTTTTAAATGGGCTTTTATAAAAGCTCCATTAAAAAAAAAACCACTTCTCCACCGAATTCCCAAACAAACACTATGTACATGGCAGGGTCGTAAAGGGTTGGATTGGTTGATAGAAACAAGTCCTGATGTTCCCCTGTGTATATCATCACACCTGAAGAGTTTCGCACTTTTTGGCTTTAGCTACTTGCAAAGTGAGTTTCAAATTGTAAGATTTATAATGAAGAATGCAACAGTTTTGAGGTCTGTCATCATTTGGACCGGTAATTATTCAAGTCATGAGGCTGAGAGACTCAATTTGCTGGAAACATTATCGTCATACCCCAAACGTTCCCAGAATTGCAGTATTTTTGTTGATGTACCTACCGGAAGTTTATATCAGGACGTGTATAGTAAGTTAGTGTCACATAAAGACTTCAGTTACTACTTTGAAGTTGACAAGTTTAAGTGGTAATGAGATCTTATTCAGTCATGAATTCACTATATGCAGAAAAACACTTGTGAGAGTACTCATTTTTGGCTAAGGGAGGGTTTTGTAAGCATTGTGAATTAAGGCCCTTTGAGCAACTTATATGCTGAGTGGAAAGTAATTAGGAAATTGTATTCTCTGGAACATATTTTACTTAATGCAAATTATTGGAACTTTGTTATATACGCTTTATTTTTTCCTCCCTGCACATTTTTAATTGTTAGCTTGATTTAAAATTTTCTGCTATAGTTCGCTATCCATTAACCTTTTATGCTGGCTTGTGTTTGTGTAAAGGTTATGGGTTAAGGTGTGAAAATTCTAACATGTTTGATCTTTGACCGTCTGGGTTGAGTTTTGAACGGTGACCAGGGAGGTTTATTTTTTCTTCTTAAAAGCCTGTATCAACATTATTGAGTTCGAAAAAATAACAGCCCTTTATATCTATGCTTTAGTTTTCTATTTTGTGGATTGTGTAATTTAATTACCAACAATATGATTCAATTTTGTTTCAGTTTATATCACAAACCCGTAAACTATTACTTAGAACTAATTTATATATTTATTATGTATAAGATTTAGTTTTCACGGAATATAAAAGAAGGTAAAAAATAGAGAGACGGAAGAAGAGGAAATGGTGGAACAATGAAAATTGGCCTATATTTTCTGTTCTTATCCACTTTCTCTTCTACTTATCTCTATCATGCCAATTGAAATACTACAACAACAAAACCTTTATTCCACTAGTTGGAGCTGGTTATTGAACCGTTAAAATTTAATGTTTTATAAAAGTAATTAAAGCTCATTGAAACAATATGAAAAAAATATATTTAATGCTTATTGAAAATTATAAAATATGTCTTGCAAAGGATTGTATAGTGCAGGAGATTCTTGCCACGTGGTGTTTGAGAAATGACATCTTGTGAAAAAGATGTTCCCACCTTTAACCCAAAAAAACATACAGGCTATTTCCAAGATCATAACTAAAGGAAAACAGAATCAGAGATGGAAGCAATGAACAGTAGGGAGAATTCTCACAGTATTATTCATGTGTTGTCATGTATATATAGACAGAGGAAGTAAAACAATGATATGTGTACAGCTGAAACTAATTTGTAACAAAATATGCCAGCTGTCATAAGCTAATCTAACCAACTCTAACTTAATTAGTTACATTATGATTTATCTCTAACATTCCCCATCAATTCAATGTACCCTCCTATACCAAGATTATATTTAAAATCATTAAAGGCCGAACTGGGCAAGGCCTTAGTGAATCCATCGGCAAGCTGAGCAGATGACGGAATATGCTGCACTTTGATCTCGTTTCGAAGTGCACGTTCACGAACAAAATATAAATCAAGCTCAAGATGTTTAGTTCTGGCATGTAACACTGGATTAGCTGTAAGAAGCACAGCACCCTGATTATCACAAAGAATCCTAGGAACAGTAAGAAGTTGAACACGTAGTTCGCTTAGGAGAGATTGGATCCACAGAACCTCTTGAACAACCGAAGCCATACTTCTATATTCAGACTCAGTGCTGGATTTGGACACAAGGAGTTGCTTCTTAGAAGACCAGACTATCAGATTTGGACCAAAAAATACACAAACCAGAGGTACTGCGTCTGTCATTGCAATCAGAAGCCCAATCTGCATCACAATAAGCCACCAAGGCTCTGCTGTGTGAACGTGTAATAGAAATACCATGAGAAACTGAGCCAGACAAATATCTCAAGATACGCTTAACCACTTTCCAATGCTCATCCAATGGTGAGTGCATAAACTGACACACTTAATTAACAGCAAAGCAAATTTCTGGCCTAGTGATGGTGGCATATTGAAGTGCACCAACAATAGACCCGTACAGGCCAGCATCTTTATATTGATTGTCACCATGTTTATATAGCTTCAGGCCAGAAGTCATAGGAGTCCTTGTGCCCTTAGCGTGAATCATACCAGCTTTTTGAAGCAAATCAGTAACATATTTAGTCTGGGAAAGAAACAAACCTCCATCGGGTCTACGTTTGACCTCAATGCCCAAGAAATAACTAAGAATCTCAAGGTCTTTGAGAGCAAATTCACCATTTAAGGTCACAATAAGATCTGCAACACAAGTTGGACAATTACCAGTGATGATAATATCATCAACATAAACAAGGATATAGATAATCTCTGAATCATGCACTCGAGTATACAAAGATTGATCACATCTGCTACTCTGAAACCCAAATTTACTAAGAACTGAACCAAGTCTCTCAAACCAAGCTCTAGGAGCTTGTTGGAGACCATATAAAGCTTTATCCAATTTGCAAACAAGAGAGGTATCACGATGCTCATAGCCAGGAGGTTGCTGCATGTACACTTCTTCAAGAAGGAAGCCATTAAGAAAGGAATTATTAACATCAATCTACCTTAAACACCAACCTTGAGAGACAGCAATGGTAAGAATTAGGTGAATGGTGACTGGCTTGACCACAGGACTAAAAGTCTCAGTAAAATCAAATTGATGAAATCCTTTAGCAACCAAACGAGCCTTATGTTTTGCAAGACTGCCATCAGGATTGGTTTCGACTTTAAACACCCATTTGCAACCTATAGCTTGTTGATTAGGAGGAAGGGGCACCAAACGCCAAGTCTGGTTGTGTACAAGAGCCTTATACTCTTCATCCATGGCACGCTTCCAAACAGGAGAGGACAAGGCTGTAGCAACAGTAGCTGGTTCAGTTTCAACAAGATAAGCTTTTGGTTTGAAAATACCATGCATAGAACGAGTAACCATTCGTTGAGGAGCAGATGGAGCAGGCTGATCAGACACAATCTGAGATGAAGAGACAGGAGCAACAGATGAAGAAGTAGAAGAACTACATGTCGCAGCAGCTGGAGAATGCCCAGAAGATGGAGAACTAAACCTAGGAGTCTCAGAAACAGCAGAAGTAATGATGTTAGTATTGCACTGGTGTGTGTGAGGGGACTCTAGGTGGATTGGAAGAAGGCAAAGAAGAACAAGAGGAAGGACACAGGACAGGAGGATCAGAATGACTGAGACGTGAATAAGGGAAAACAGACTTATGAAAGACAACATCTCTTGACACATACATTCTACCATCAGGATTCCAACACTTGTAGCCTTTGTGATGGGAAGAATAACCCACAAAAACACATTCAACTGATCGAAACTCAAGTTTATGCCTGTTATATGGATGAGTATAAGGAAAACAAGAACATCCAAATAAGCGTAATTGCTTGTAATCTGGAACCTTGTTATATGACTGCTGAAAAGGAGAAATACCATGAAGAACTCGACTAGGTAACCGATTACTGAAAAAATGACCAAAAATATTTTTTAGAAGACATGGACCAGAGGGAGATATTGAATGGATGCTTCTTGATTGAAACTGAACATTTTTAAATATTTGAAGGGTGATACACAATAAGATGAAGAACTAAACTTTTGTCAACCATATTCAATGAGTAGCTGTTAGACTCTGGAAAACAGAAATAGAAATAAGAGGAAAGAAAGAGAAGATAAAGAGTAGAAAAAAAACTCAGAACTAAAATATGTAATACTAGATGAATAGGGAATTAGAAGAGAAAAAAGGAGGGAAGAGAGAAGAGAAGCAAGAGTAGAGGGATGAGAGATGGGAGACACTAGAACAGTAGAACCAGATTCTGAGTTCTAGGGAAAGAGAGGAGAAAATTATCCTAATAATAACTTCATTCAACTATATTTTGGCATAATACATATATGATATTTATAGCTTAACCATCAACTGAAAATAACTACCTCATACTATCCAAATAAATCTAACAACACTAGACACTTGTAACAATTAACACAGGACACATAAAACATAAAAGACAAATAATGGCTGGTTCCTATCGGTAGCAATTAGCAAATTACAAAAGCTGACAAGTAACTTCAGGTCTCAACAAGTATATCCATATCAGAACCTGAACCGGCAGTGATCCCACTCCTTTTCTCTGCACGCAACAAGATGATGAACTAAAACCCAATACGAATCAAAAGTGAACAAGTTTTGTTAACCATATTCAATGAGTAGCAAATTACAAAAGCTGACAAGAAACTTCAGTTCTCAACCAGCAAATCTATATCAGAACCTAAACCAGCGGCGATCCCACTCCTCTTCTCTGCAAGCATCAAATTCATCATATAAAACACTGCAATTCTCAGAAGCTTTAGGGTATGATGACAATATGTCAAGGATCTTTTCATCTGAAACAGTTTGAGACCCACTCGCAACAGTGACAGTCCTCAAAACTCTTGCATTCTCCATTATAAATCTTACAAATTCAAAATGCTCCGTGGAGTTAACGAAATCACCATGAGTGAACTCCTTCAGGTGTGATGAAATACACGAAGGAACCTTAAGTGGTTCAGGAGGGGTTTCATCACCAAGCTGGACCACACATAGATATATAGTTAGAAAACTAAAAGAATAGGTATTTGCATACATAAATCAAAGCAGGAATTTTCAAACCTGATAAATCACAAGATTTTCAAGCTTGGGGAACTTTTGGTGTCTAGTCACTACTGTAGTTCACCCATCATAAGTAACGCATTCCAAGTGGGTTACGTTACAAAATGTTGGAATTGGAATATCATACCTAGACCACCAATATTCCTGCACAGGTAAACACCAAAGCAGATTTTAAAAAAAGTTGGGCGAGTGTGTATATATATGAAATCTAAGAAAAAATAACAAGAAATTGAAGTTCTTCATACGTACATTCAATCTTAGAAATGTCACATTAGAAAAAGCTTCCAGAGGCATTGAGCCTGGCGGAATATCGGCTGTGATCAGATGGTTAAACTTTCTAAAGTTGGTGATCACGCAATTCTTTAGATAAGTTATTTTTAATACCAAGATCTCAAGAAGAGGACATCCAGAAGAAAGTATTGACACAGTTTAAATCTGGAAATGTAGATGTATCAAAATGCAAAACTGTGAGGGACAGCAAATTAACAGTAGAAAGATCTCCCATGGATATCCCACTTAACTTTAAAACTCTAATGGTTCTACAGTTGAATATGGCAGAGGGCAAGCTAATGTCATGCCTATATGAAAAGCATCTATGGAGATTCTCAACTTTGCTATTCATCAAAGCGTTGGCCCAAATGTTAATCTTAATAGGGGGCAAGTTAAAAGTCAAACAACTGAGACCAAAGTTTTTGAGAAATTTCAAATCTCCCACGAGGAGGCCATCAACAAACAGAATGAAGGCATCAAGTCCACAAAAATCTGCATCATGAACGACAATAGAGGGAAGAGAGTGGAAAAGAGGCCGCCATCTCTTGGAGGAGAAACTTGTGACAACGGCTCGTTTTGTTTGGTTGGGAGAAAAGACAGAATCTGGTAAGCTGCTAATCCTGTCCATCATTGTTACTTGGCTTCCACTTTCCTGCTAATTCAACACAGATTTTCATCAGTCAAGAATATGACAATGAAATTTGATAAGATAATACAAGGCATAAATTCATTGGTATATATGTACGACAAAGTAAAAGCACAAGATTTTAGCTTTCATAAATTATAAGCACTAGTATTTATACACATAATCGGTTAATCATGAATCATGTAGAAGCCAACTAAAAGATACGTAAATTGACACAAAATACAAAATTAAAGAAGGGAAAACTTAGGGATTTGCCTCAGAGTTGCAAAGCAACCATTTGAGAATGAAGTTTTAATTTTTTCCTTTTTTTTTCCATTAGGGTTTCTACACTATCTCAGCTTCTCTGTGGCTCTCCCTCTCTACATCTACCAGTCAATCTGAAAATTTTACCCCTCATCTCACAGAGTCTTATGCGTATCTGACCAAAATTCGCAGTAACCAAATCACTCAAATGATTAAACCAATAAGCCAATACCTTAAAATAAAGCTTTCTCAGCTCACAAAACAACGAAAGTCAGAGTCAGAAAACTCTCGCCGGAAAATGACATTTGATCTAACCGTCAAATTGGCGAACAAATCGCCCACGAAACTTGAACCGGGAATAAAAAACCCCAAATACAGAGATCCCGCCGGAAATCGACGGGGCCGTCTGGCTTTATACGTCACCAGGCAGTGTGTGCTTGATTGTCTCAAGAAAGCCAGGGAGAACCCGGCGACAAAAAATGGTGGTGTCGAAGGGCCCAACTGAAATAACAATCACCTAAAATAACTAACTTTTACCCCAGTGATAGGGAGAGAGAAAGACTTGCAAGCAGGATTAACGTCTGAAACAGATGAATATTGGGAAGTCGAAGAGAAGTTGGTGGAAGAATAGTGGCTTTGTCGAACAAAAGGGTATGTTCGAGTAGAGCCTGTGCCCAAGGAGAAGGGGAAGCAAGGAAGTGAACGAACTTAAGGGTGTGATTGGTTTAATGCATGTTTGAAATTAATTTTTGAAAATAGTTTTTATAATTTATAAGGTAAATATGTGAAAGGGATTTTATCTCGATTTATATAAATTATAGTTTAAAATCATGGTTTTTTAAGTTTCTAAACACACACTTAATGGATTAGAAGTTAAAGTAAATTTCATTAAAATTAGAATAAGGTAGACTGAGGAGGTCATGAGCTCCCCCCCCCTTTTTTTCCTTTTAAAAGAGTGGGAAATAGAATGTTTGGTTTTTTTTAAATGAGGGAAGTTAATTATAAATTAATAAATATGTGTTTTTTCTTTAATTATATATATTTTATTTTTTTTATCAAAATAACTATTTTTTTTAATTTATGAATATAAAAAAAACCTGATATCACACTTGTCTATGATAAAAAAATATTATTTACATTGTAAATGATCATTTTATTAATTTTGACATACTACCTCATCAATTTAAATGTGTTTGTCAAAATCTATTGCCTATAAAAACATATGATAAAATTTTAACATTATGTCTTATTAATTTTTATATAAAACTAAAATTACTAACTTGTCCATGGTATCTTTTAAAAGTAAGTATAGTTACCAAGAAAAATGCTTCCATTATCATTTCAGAAAATGCTTCTAAAATCCGAAGTCAGAATAATAAAATTCCGATCATGAAAAAAGTCTAGTAATAAAATTAATTAAAAACCACCCAATTCATTGAGTTTAATAATCATCAATAGATAATATAGTGTGCATATTTTATATATCAATTTACATCATTATTAAAAATCTAGAGTTTGAATAATAATTCCAGTCGGGACTTTGTTTTGGCATAAATGACTAGGACTACTTACATATTCTGCTTATGAACTTGCATCATTTTCAAAAAGCAGCACCCAATAGCCCACAACATTACATTCATAATATCAAAAGTTTTCATATGCTTAGTAAATCACACAAGTCCTTTATTGCTAAATCTTTCAAAATATCCATATTATTAGTAAGTGTTTATCAAAAATCATTGCCCAAAAAGTAAACTAAATTGTTAACATCAAAAGTCTCTAAATGCTTAGCATACTAAATTGCAAATCTTTCACAACATCCATAAGTAAATCCTTATGAGCAAAAATAAGATATTCAACAAATGTTTTTAGTAGGTCACCATCACCTCTAAGAACTCTATAGATCTTAGTAACATGGGTTATTGAGTAGCTACAATCTTAAATTATATTCCATATTTCTTCACTAAACAATTGAAGAAGCTTTATAGCTCTTTCTCTAACTACAATTCCTTGTCTAACTATTTCATTTGCTTCTCTCAATGTTTCATTTCCACTATTCATTACTTGATTTCCAACATTGATTGCATTTGGAACTTCATGCATGACATCGCTGAGCCCAACTACGCCAGAGTCTTTTTCTTTATTTGAATTCACCTTTTACTTCTTTTTTAAGGAACCACTTGCAACTCCAGATGAATACTCTAGATTGGTACTACTATTAAAAGTTTCAAAATGGTCTATGTTTATGTCATGTTGGAAACCAACATTATCAATGTTGTTGGCTGCACTAAGTCTGCCTCATGGAGTGTGTGCCGTCTCTTTATATTCTCACCAAACGTATGAGTTCCCTCCCGTAATGCTCTATCAATCCCATATAAAATGATCATCTTACATAGTTGCGAATAAGAACATTTCTCTAATTTGCAACATGAGGTTTGGACTATAAAAGGTAAATTTTAAACAGAAAAATTGTCAATGAATAATTTTAATCAAGGAAGATTGAAGTGAAGTTTATAATTCCCAGTAAATACATTAAAATTAAAATCATGACAGGCATATATGGTTTACAAATCTAAACCTCAAACTACTTTCCTTCCTTTCCTTTGCTATATGCACCCAAACAACTCAGTACCCGTCCATTTCCAGATTAATAGTTCAAAAACAAATATTCAAAATATCATCATCCCTTATATGCAATCAATAACCAATCCAACATTTATTTCTCTTACATTTCCAGGAGACAGAATCAATAATGTACTAAACCTTAAGCTTAACCACCACTATGTGCCCTGTGCAATGCCAAGTTACACGTAGAGCTGACATAACGATTCAAAAGTTTAAAAATGAACAAAATGTTAAGATAACTAATCTCAAAAAATTGCTCCCAAACTTCATCCTCTGCCTCCCACACATATATGATGTTGTGTTTCAACTAAATCCACTTAATCCATGCTCAAAAACATCATAAACATCAGAGAAGGTTTTTTTTGTTTTTTTTTCAAAAATTTCACACCTATTCTTAATTCTGTTTTTGTCAATTTCAATGCCAAGCAAGACATGCATCCCTTTTACAATATTATCATATGCTATGCATGTGAACATATCATTTACCTTATTGCCACACGTTTTTCAAAGATTTTTATTTTATTTTTAACCCTCATCTAACTTCAAAAAACCTCCAACCAAACACTGTATAAGTTAACATAGATGGTTTTGCCAAACAAAATCTGCCAAACCCTAGTTTAATTGAAGCCTTTTCCCCGAGGAAAATTGACGTTAAGCTTCTGTTAACGTCCATTTTTAATTTTCCTCTATTGGAATGACCCTTTTTAATTTATTAGAGGCCAAATTGGACCAATAAATTTACATAACTTCTTTCATGAAAGTATCCGAAGATGACGTCTTTTATATGGAGCTATAAAAATTGCAACGGTCATGAATGAAAGGATGGCTCTTGTTTAATTACTCAAGTTCTTAGACCCCGGCTGGTAGATCAGTCCGGTCCTATGATCCGGTTTGGTCTTAATTTTTTTTAAAAAAATCAATTTTTTTCTTAATTTTTCTTGAAAATCTTCAATTTCTTTAAGTATTAATAATTCTAAAATCTTCAATTTTTCATCGATTTAGCTCTGGTATGACCTATTGACCCTTGACCTAGTACCCTTGACCTATTAGATTGTGCGTTCTTTGATATTATGGTAAATGTTCTCTTTGAGTACTTTCTGGTTCCAAGGAATCTGGTTAGGAACCCTTCTTACAGGTGTGTTCCCATCAAAGAAGTTTTGGCAGCTGGGTGGATTGTCAAAGCTTCATTGGAAGAGTCTTGCCCTGTTGTTTGGGTATTTTGACCTCTGTTTCTGCTGCAGGCTTATCTGGTGCATGGTGGGGCAAAAGATTTGGCTATGTATTTATTTTATTGTTGTATCAAAGATCTTGTGTCTCCTTGTTTCTCTAAACCGTTAGGTAGATATTTAGGTATGTGTGGTTGCTCTTTTTCTCTGCTTGTTTTGGTTTGTTTAATTTCTAGTTGATAATTATATATTTTATAATTAAATAGGTATAGATTTTGAAATATAATTAATTAAATTTATAAATATTTTATACATATTTAATTATCTTTTATATATTTTTCTTCTCTTCAATCAAATATAAGATAATAAGAAATTTTAAGAGAAAATCTATTCATATCATATTTTATTATGTAAGAGATATTATATGAAATAAGACAAAACTGCACAAGCAACAGCTGAAAAGCAAAGATATAAAGCACAAGCTGCAGCTGAAAAGCAAGGATAGTACATATATATATATATATATATATAACACATATATTTTGAAAGAGAAGAGAAAAGAACGTGGAGTGCAGCAAATTTAAGGTATGTTTGTTTTAATTTGGCTTATTTTATAAACCCGATTTATATAAATCGAGATAAACCTCATCTACATATTTACCTCGTAGACCGTAAAAGCTACCTCGTAAATCATAAAATCTACCTCGTATTTCGTAAATCACGATTCATAAGCACTTATGGAGGCTATCCAAACGTTGGAATTAACTTTTGAGAATAAATTTTACGATTTACAAGATAAATATGTGAGAAGAATTTTATCTCGATTTACGCAAACCATGGTTTTGAAAACATACAAATGGATAAAGAAGTGGATCCCACGCGATAACAAAAAAGAGCAATAGGATAATGAATTGGATAGGTCATAATATGTTGGCGTATGGCCCATAGCCAAAATAGACCAAAAGTCATATATATGAGAGGGATGAGACAAAACGGAAGGACGCAAACGATCACAGGAGGAACGCATACGACACTGACGGCGAGACTGGAGCAAGCACGAGAAGCATAGTCAGATCACAAGAGAGAAGAGGCTGTTAAGGAGAGTCTGAGTTTGAGAATAAATTGTATTAATGCTCTATTTCTTAATATTCTTCTTTCATTTTAAAATCTGAACTCTAGAATGATTTATTATTACAATTTTGATTTGATTTTGCTGAATATGAGTAACTAATATTCTCATTCTAGGATTTTCTTAAACCAATTTATGGATTGAACTATTTATTTACTTTCTTTTACATTAAATGAATTTTTGTATTAATTTTATCTTACTATTAATGCCTCTAAATGCTTGATCACCACTTAGTTGTCATGGTCGTTTAAATTAATCTTGAGAAAGGTAATTTAAATGTAGAACTCGAGTAAAATCATATTAAACTTGAAGTTTAGGTGATAAACAGATGATTTGTTAATATCATAGAGATATAGTTATTAACCTAGCATTGTCAGATTAATATTGATGCCTAAAGTTAGTCCTTATTAATTGATGCAAGAGATTGATCAATATATTAGGATAAAAATTTGGTTTTGACTCAAGAGAGCGTTATCAAATGTCTTTGAATCTTAAACAAATACATATATTCATTTATTGCTGATTGAGGGTAAATTAACTAGTTCATGAAATAAAAAGGGGATAGATAATTCTAAGTCTTTAATACTCGTGAAGTTAAGTCTGGTTTGCCTTCTGTTATTTCCATTGATTTTTCTTTTAAAAATTAAAACTAAAAAATAGCCCAACCTAAGTAAGAATATAATTTTTATAACTAATTCAAGTTCTATTTCCTTAATTCTCATGAGAACGATATTATTATATTACTTGTAATGATCCGTACGCTTATGGTTAAACTAGACGGCTAACACTAATTATGAGACATTGTACTTTATTTGCCTTTAATATTACTAGTTTCCTTTGATTTTTTTGGGGGGGGGGGGGGAAGAAGGAATAGGCTTCGTTCAGCTATAAATGTGATAGGACTTTGTGACGGGCTGCTGCTTCTGCATTCTTGAGACTTCAAAAAACGCATATTGGGACATGTGAAGGTGGCAGGCTAGAGTGTAGATAGAGTATTTTTTAGCATAATCTTAGGTTTGGGATAGTTTATAAAAGCCCTAAAAGTATTTATACACATATATTAAGACAACACTCATCTCACATACTTATCTCATATAAAAAAGTCTCATAGTTACAATCGTAGTCTTACTAGTATGTTACTAATGGGCCCAAATACTTTTGTAAGCTTAAGTGCAATCCATGTATTTTGACTCTTGGGCCAGAATACTGTTACCTTATGGAATGATCATTTTCTCTAATATATTGGCTTATTATTAAAAAAAAGGTAAATAAAGGTTTATTTTGAGGTATTTATTCGTTACTTCCTCTTCTTCCGATTAAAACTCAATTTTTAGAACAAAGAAATTGAACAAAAACGCACACACATATAAGAGTAGGAAAAAACAAAAACGAGAGGTATTTTGAAATACAATAAGGGTGTCAAACCCCTTAACAATTCGATATTCACAGAGTACTAAATGTAAAGTCATAGGCATACAAAAATAGCATAAATATACTGATAATCAGCACTTGCTTATATTACATGAAATCCCATATGATTTGGAAAATATATACAGAGTACAAAAGAAATAAATTCCACAACTAAAGATAATCAGATGTAACTCCTGGCTAGGACCAGACCTCAGTCACCGGTAATTACAGTTTTGCCCTTAGAGCCGCTGTCCTCTGCTGGAATATTTTTAGATGGTGAAAAAGGGTGAGATTCGAATGAATCTCAGTAGTAATGTACAATCAGTCATATAAAATGTGATAAATAAATATGCAATGCACCATGATATGTAAAATGCTAATCGTGTTGTATGCATACTGTCCAAGGCCAAACGACTGTTTGCAACCCCGGCTAAACTCGTGTCCATGGTCAAACGATATGTTTAGACCCTGGCTTGTTCGCGTGTTGTGCCACAGGCACTGTCATGTTACAGAAAATGGAATACACAACATATAAATAATCACATAGTGTATGAAAGAAAGAATTACTATCTGGGTCCTTTTTCAGTCCAACTGTTTATCCAAAACTTTTTCTTCGGCTCGAGCTTTTACCAGTTCCTATAAATTAAAATTAACAAGTAATTGATTATTACTTGTATTAATACTATCTTTAATCATATTCTGCTGATTATCTCATTTTCAGTGGCTTATACACTATATAATTTTGCATAGTGCAATTTTACTATTCTTTAGCAAATTGGCAGATTTTTCAGTTAACTTTGAAAAATCATAACTAATTCTAGAAAAATTGAAATTTACTGGGTCTAAAGCCTAAATGAAGCTATTGAAATATATTTTATAGAAAAATATCAAAATCTACCCAGTTTTACCATATTACTCCCATAATTTCCCGAAATACCCCTATTCCAGATTACTCTCCAGAAACAGAGTACAACTTTGAAAATTCATATCTCCTAATATACTTGTCCAAAAATTATGTTCTTCCCATAAAATTAAATATTTGAATGTCTACTTTATATCTGGAAATTTTCATAATTTTTTCTCAAGGTTTGATTTTCCAAACTTTCGACAAAACCAATCTGTTTTCCAGAAACCCAGTTTGAGAGCAACTGAATTCAAAAATTAATATCTCTTAGAATACTAATCCAATTAACACAAAATATATATCAAATTAAATCTTAGAATATGAAATTTAATTCTGGAAATTTTCATGTCCATTGGAAAAGATTACATTGCTCAAACACATGATGAAACCGACGGCCAAAATCTGGACTTCCAGAATTGCACCTGTTTCTAAACTCAGTTTTCAAAAATCATAACTCTCTCTACAGATATCCAAATGATGCATTTGACCACTCATTTTAAATTTGGTTATGTCTACTACCTCCCTGTAAATTTTAGTAAATAATGGATGTGATTTGGTTGGTCATAAAGCCACACGAAACTGACTGACTCTAATAAACGTCAGTTTTGAAAGTCTAACTTCAAAAATTAATAACTTATTCGTTTTGACCTCAAATTGAGCTCTTCTTGATTCTATTTCATACTACACATCCTAAAATTTCCATATAAAAAAAATATCAGATGAAAACTCTATCTGTAGCTTCTGTTTGAGCTTCTGAAACTTTCCGGTAAAAACTCTATTTTCTGGCGACCAAAACAGAGTTGATAAAACTGATGTACAACCATGATTTTGGACTCCAATCTCAAATATTTTGACTCTACATACTCCTAAACATGTTCCTTGTGTTTGAGGACATAATTACAGAATCAAAAACATCAGAAATATCACCTAAAATCACTGGTTTTTGGTGACAGCAACTTTCTGGAGAAATTTCTTACTTCCAGCAGTAAAAACAACCCAGAAAACTATTGAAAACAACCTCTAATCCAATGGAAAAGGAAGATAAGGATGTATGAAACTCACCTATATTAGCTTATGGTGATGCATGTGAGTTTTGAAGCTTCTTCTTTCTTCCTCCGATCAACTCTCTCACTCATGTCTCTCTTTGTTCTGTTGTGTTTTCTTTTTTCTTCTTAAGCTCTCTCTCTCTCTCTGTGTGTCTCCTTTTTCAGCTGAACGTATATGAGAGGTGGGAGATGTTGATATATTTATTGAATGTGTGTGTGTATGTGTTGGCCAAATGAAAGAAGAGAAAAGAGTAGGTAAGTGTGAATGTGTGTGGTTTTTCTTCTTGCATGGTGAGTGTATGTGTGTGTGTGTTTGGGACGTGTGTGTTGCATGATTGGAATGACTTGCATGCAGCCAAAACAAAATGCCACATAACCATGTGTATGTGTCTCTTGTGTTAGTCAATTTTTTTAAATACATATAGGTATATTTTTATCCTATTAATTACATATACTAAGTCCTAATTTTTCCCTTTGTCTAATTTAAGTTTCCTTAAATTTTGTAGGTTCAATAATTGAGCTTACTATCTAGTTTCCATAATTTAATCCTTACATTAAATTTTGGGATGTTACAATTCTCCCCCCGTAAAAATTAATTTCGTCCTCGAAATTTGTTACATATATGAAGACATAAATTCTGGGTATTGTCTCTTCATGTCTTCTTCAGCTTTCCAAGTTGCTTCTCTAGGAGATAACCCCTTCCATACCACTTTAATGAATGGAATACTCCTATGTCTTAGTTGTTTCTCCTGTCGATCAATGATTCGGTCTGGTGTGACCACATACGTCAAATCATCTCGTACGTCTACCTCTTCATATTCAATCACATTTTCTGGATCAGGTTGATATTTCTTCAACTGACACATGAAAAACATCATGTAGTCCACTCAAACTTGGGGGTAAAGCTGTTTAATACGCTACTGGCTTAATCTTTGACAAGATCTCGAAAGGACCAATGTACCTTGGACTCAGCTTTTTCACCTTGAACACTCTGCCAATGCTAGTAGTAGGTGAATCCTTCATGAATACATGGTCTTCAACTTCAAATTCAAGAGGTTTTCGCATCTTGTCAGCATAACTCTTCTGTCGACTTTGTGCAGTTAGTAACCTTTGCTTAATCAACTTTATCTACTCCGTTGTTTGATCAATAATATCTAGCCCGTATATCTATCTCTCGGATAGCTCTGCCTAGTACAAGGGTGATTGACACTTCCTTCCGTACAACACTTCGTAGGGAGCCATTTGAATGCTCGAATGATAACTGTTGTTGTATGTGAATTCTGCGAAAGGAAGGAATTTGTCCCAACTGCCTTTGAAATCAATTACGCACGCTTTGAGCATATCTTCTAGTGTATGGATTGTTCTCTTAGTTTGTCCGTCTATCTGAGGATGATAGGCCATACTGAATCGAAGCTTAGTACCCAAAGCCTCATGCATCGCCTTCCAAAACTTGGAAGTGAACCGAGGATCTCTGTCAGATATGATGTTCTTTGGCGTACCATGTAAATGCACTATCTCCTTGATATAAATGTCTGCAAGTTTATCGAGAGAGTAGTGAATGCTGATTGGGAGAAAATGAGTTGTCTTCGTGAATCGGTCTACAATCACCCAGATGACATCATGGTTTCAGAATTTTGGTAGTCCTGTTACAAATTTCCACTCAGGAATTGTAGGGTTTTGCGTAGCCCTGAAGGTCGTTGGTACTCAGCTTTGACTTTCTGACATGTAAGGCAACGAGTAACAAACCTTGTTACATCATTTTTCATGCCTGGCCACCAATATGTGGATTTCAGATTGTGGTACATTTTAGTTGCTCCTGGATGCAAAGTATATTTACTCATATGTGCTTCTTCCAGGATTTGTCTTTTCAACTCAAGTTGTGGTGGAACATATATTCGCTTCTTGTATTTGACTATCCCACTTGGTGACAAGTCATGTTCCTGAGTTTCTCCCTTTGTAATCATGTCTCTAATAGACTGTGCGTGTTTATCTTGCATCTGAGCTTCTTCTATAACTGCTCTTAGATCATTCTCTGTCTGACTGACAGTATTGCTGTTAATCATGATCTGGTTAGACAGATTAAGATCCCTAAAATCTTCAATCAGCCTTTGCTTGTGAATTATAAGGGCTGCTACCTGTATTGTTTTGTGGCTCAATGCATCTGCTACCACATTAGCCTTTCCTGGATGATACTTGATCTCCAGATTATAGTCTTTAAGTAACTCCATCCACCTGCGCTGCCGCATATTGAGCTCTTTCTGATCGTATAAATACTTTAAGCTCTTGTGGTCATAGTACAACTCTACAGTCACTCCATAGAGATAGTTGTCTCCAGATTTTTAATGCAAATACAATTGCTGCTAACTCAAGATCGTGTATAGGATATTTGTGTTCGTGAGGTTTCAGCTGTTGTGATGCATATGCCATTATGTGACCTTGTTATATTAGGACACATCCCAATCCATGCCCACTGGCATTTGTGTAGACAACAAAGGTCAACTGTGGATCTGGGATTATTAGCACTAGTGCTGATGTTAATTTCTGTTTCAGCTCCTCTTACAACTATTGTCCTACACAAAAGGTTGAGTTTTTCGTGTTAACTTTGTTAATGGCAAAGCTATTCTGGAGAAATTATGTATAAATTGCCTGTAATAACCTGCAAGACCCATAAAATTGTGTATCTCAAATACTGTTTCTGGCCTCTTCCAGTTCAGTACTACTTCCACCTTGTTTGAATCTACTGAGACCCCTTGCTATGAGATCATATGGCCTAGAAATTTAACTTCCGATAACCACAACCTACACTTGCTCAACTTGGCATGGAGTTGCTTACTCTTCAACATGTTTGATGCTATTCTATACAACATAAAGTGCTTGTTGGGTTTTACTGTCCACGGACACGACCCTATGCAAACATGTACCTTAGGTCTTATTGCCTTTGTTTTCTATTTTGCATACTCTAATTTCTTAACAATTTGCTAAACTGAGGAATACAAGTTCAACAAGTTTTATGATCTCAGTACATATAGTCCGCTAATGATTCTAAGTCTCATTACCTTATTGGGACTCTGCCCGATATATTTAGCCTTACGACTTATGCCGTTATGTTTTCACAACTGTAAATATTTTGATATTACTGCCCAGTACAATTGTGTACGCTGGGCTTATTATTTCTATGTTTGTTTATATCTCTATCTATCTATAACCAGCTCTGTCTATAAATATGTCCATATGCTCGGGCTTCAGGGTCAAAGGACTATTTGACTGTTACTTCCCGTACGGTGTGCATTATTCAGGATCAAGGCAATGATTTTGTTCCGGACCAAAATGATTGCTTTATCCCTATTTGTCACATCGTGGTATCTTTACTTGTCATATAAATATTCTAGAGCAGGTATCAACCTGTCCGTAATTGTCTCATACTCTCAAATAAAATTAACTGTTGCTAGCTTTACCACATGAGTGGGGTAGTTGATTCTAGAATTGTTAACATCGTACTGTTTGAAAGGTAATTGCCACCATTATGCCCTACTACTCTAGGGCTCATCCCTATCTCTATTTACATAGGTCACCAACACCCATACATATTGTGTGACTGTAAGCTACATAAGTGGTGTCACTGTATCCTATATTGGTCATGTTCCTGCAAACCACACAGGTTTACATGGGTAATATCACTGTACATCATGCAGGATGTAACATTGTTGGCCACACCACCTCAGATGCATGTTTTATGCACCGCCTTTCCACCATAGGGTTACTTGTGCTTTTCAACAGTGCAACCAGAACTCTCATCTGGCCATGTCAGGGGTGCATTCTGATCATGGGGTTGAATAACATGCTCTGATAAGGCTTCCTCATTGCTGCATCATTAGGACCACATAAGTCATACAATATACCACATGTGTTGTGTCACTGCTGACCTCACAGGTCATATTGTAATGTGGGATGATAGTCATTGGTGCAACTGACAACCTCTCTTGCAACTTTTAAGATTTGTGAATAGATTCACTATGCTTCTACTGTGCCACTCTGATATTCTATTTCATTATAACATGAGGGTATATCGGTCATTTCACAACATATTGAGTACACAGGTACTCTTGTAATAACATATAACAGAGGTTTATAATAGATAGGGAAAACCTGTAACAATGTACAACCTTTGAACTACTGTACAACATGTTCTTACTCATTTGCGTTACATAACATGTTCATGTAACTTCCCAGGGGGTCACCCATCTCGAGATTTTCCTGGGTTGAGCATGCTTAACTTTTGTGTACTCGTGTAAAAATACAAATACCAGCTCGAAATGCTTCCGAACACCGGTACCCCGTGCCTGCCCTTATCTTAAAAGCCTTGTTTACTGTCTCCGGGCATTAAAGTACTGTGTAGGGACTGTATATCAATACCGATACATGCACTCGAACTCAGACACTGTGATTTGCTCTCTGAGATCCACCAAGTTGTCTGTAGCTTATCTGTCTGACACTAGTAAGCCTATTGTTGATTCTAGTCTAGGTTAAGGTCCACACTCTAGCCTTACCCAACTAATTCGGGTCATCCTTATACTGCCCTCCAAGTATTTACTGTTTCTTTAAGACTTGATTGTGAACCAGCCGAAGTAATTCACTTCGCTGTTCTTGTCACTGTATAATCAAGCATATCAGTATATTATCCTGTTGCCAGAATTGCGCACACTGTGGCCAGAACCACTGCTCTGATACCAAAATGTCAAACCCCTTAACAATTCGATATTTACAGAGTACTAAATGCATAGTTCATAGGCATACAAAAATAGCATAAA
This sequence comes from Albizia julibrissin, assembly GCA_037074505.1. Taxonomy (NCBI): domain Eukaryota; kingdom Viridiplantae; phylum Streptophyta; class Magnoliopsida; order Fabales; family Fabaceae; genus Albizia; species Albizia julibrissin. The sequence goes on from CM073487.1 coordinate 34,925,891, forward strand.
TATACTGATAATAAGCACTTGTTTATATTACATGAAATCCCATATGATTTGGAAAATATATACAGAGTACAAAAGAAATAAATTCCACAACTAAAGATAATCAGATGTAACTCCTGGCTAGGACCAGACCTCAGTCACCGGTAATTACAGTTTTGCCCTTAGAGCCGCTGTTCTCTGCTGGAATATTTTTAGATATTGAAAAAGGGTGAGATTTAAATGAATCTCAGTAGTAATGTACAATCAGTCATATAAAATGTGATAAATAAATATGCAATGCACCATGATATATAAAATGCTAACTCGTGTTGTATGCATACTGTTCAAGGTCAAACGACTGTTTGCAACCCCGGCTAAACTCGTGTCCATGGTCAAACGATATGTTTAGACCCTGGCTTATTCGCGTGTTATGCCAGAGGCACTGTCATGTTACAGAAAATGAAATACACAATATATAAATAATCACATAGTGTATGAAAGAAAGAATTACTATCTGGGTCCTTTTTCAGTCCAACTGTTTATCCAAAACTTTTTCTTCGGCTCGGGCTTTTACCAGTTCCTATAAATTAAAATTATTGTATTACTACTATCTTTAATCATATTCTTCTGATTATATCATTTTCAGTGGCTTATACACTATATAATTTTGCATAGTGCAATTTTACTATTCTTTAGCAAATTGGCAGATTTTTTAGTTAACTTTGAAAAATCATAACTAATTCTAGAAAAATCGAAATTGACTAGTTACAAAGCTTAAATGAAGCTCTTGAAATATATTTTCATAAAAGAAATATCAAAATCTACCCATGTTTACCATATAACTCCCAGAATTTCCTGAAATACCCCTGTTCCAGATTACTCTCCAGAAACAGAGTACAACTTTGAAAATCCATATCTCCGAATGTACTTGTCCAAAAATTATGTTCTTCCCATCATATTAAAGCTATGAATGTCTAATTTATAGCTGTAAATTTTCATAATTTTTGGTCAAGGTTTGATTTTCCAAACTTTCGACAAAACCAATCTGTTTTCCAGAAACCCAGTTTGAGAGCAACTGAATTCAAAAATTCATATCTCTTAGTATACTAATCAAATTAACACAAAATATATATAAAATTAAATCTTAGAATATGAAATTTAATTATGGAAAGTTTCATGTCCATTGGAAAAGATTACATTGCTCAAACACATGATGAAACTGACGGCCAAAATTTAGACTTCTAGAATTGTACTTGTTTCTAAACTCAGTTTTCAAAAATCATAACTCTCTCTAAAGATATCCAAATGATGCATTCGACCACTCATTTTAAATCTTGTTATGTCTACTACCTCTCTGTAAATTTTAGTAAATAATGGATGTGATTTGGTTGGTCATAAAGCCACACGAAACTGACTGACTCTAATAAACGTTAGTTTTGATAGTCTAACTTCAAAAATTAATAACTTATTCGTTTTGACCCCAAATTGAGCTCTTCTTAATTCTATTTCATACTAAACATCCTAAAATTTCCATATAAAAAAATATCAGATGAAAACTTCATCTGTAGCTTCCGTTTGAGCTTCTGAAACTTTCCGGTAAAAACTCTATTTTCTGGCGACCAAAACAGAGTTGATAAAACTAATGTACAACCATGATTTTGGACTCCAATCTCAAATATTTTGACTCTACATACTCCTAAATATGTTCCTTGTGTTTGAGGACATAGTTACGGAATCAAAAACATCAGAAATATCACCCAAAATCACTGGTTTTTGGTGACAGCAACTTTCCGGCGAATTTCTTACTTCCAGCAGTAAAAACAACCCAGAAAACTATTGAACACAGCCTCTAATCCAATGGAAAAGGAAGATAAGGATGTATGAAACTCACCTATATTAGCTTATGGTGATGCATGTGAGTTTTGAAGCTTCTTCTTTCTTCCTCCGATCAACTCTCTCACTCACGTCTCTCTCTTTGTTCTGCTGTGTTTTCTTTTTCCTTCTTAAGCTCTCTCTCTCTCTATGTGTCTCCTTTTTCAGCTGAACGTATATGAGAGGTGGGAGATGTTGATATATTTATTGAATGTGTGTGTGTATGTGTTGGCCGAATGAAAGAAGAGAAAAGAGTAGGTAAGTGTGAATGTGTGTGGTTTTTCTTCTTGCATGGTGAGTGTATGTGTGTGTGTGTGTTTGGGACGTGTGTGTTGCATGATTGGAATGACTTGCATGCAGCCAAAAAATAATGCCACATAACCATGTGTATGTGTCTCTTGTATTAGTCAATTTGTTTTAAATACATATAGGTATATTTTTATCCTATTAATTACACATACTAAGTCCTAATTTTTCCCTTTGTCTAATTTAAGTTTCCTTAAATTTTGTAGGTTCAATAATTGAGCTTACTATCTAGTTTCCATAATTTAATCCTTACATTAAATTTTGGGATGTTACAAAGGGCGCATATGAACTTAATATAGTACTAACTTTTCAGATTTTATCATACTCAATAACTTTATATATGAATTTTAGAGAAATATCTTTGTTGAGTATAATAAATTATAAATTTTGATGGATTTAATTTTAATTATTTATATTTAAAATATATTTAAATTAAATTATTCTCATTTTTATATTTTTATTATTTAATTGCATATTTATAAGAAAGGGTAATCCTTAATATAGCGGTAAGATTATTGTCATATGACCTAAAGGTCACAAGTTGCTTCCGGAAGGGGGGGTGAGTTTATTAGTTGAGCTCATGATTCGAGTTACATTCTTGTTACTAAGTTATGTAAAATGTGAGCTTGACAACATTGGGAGGGAGGACATTAAGGAAGATGACTGTGCTATTTTGAAAAAAATTTATCTTATTAAGTAACCTTTTTAACACCATTAATCTACTCAAATTAATTAATTAGATTTTACGTTAAAAAAATGAGGGGTATAATAGAAATCATATGAAACTTTCACGGGAATGAAAACTTCAAAACAACATGACACGGGGAATTTAACTTAAAGGAGAAAACCCAAAAGAGAAGTACAAGTAAAATAAAATGGAAATAAAAGTGTGACCATTACGAAATCAAATATTAAAAAAAAGGAACCAAATAAACCTTCTAATTAATGACATAGGAAATTGAACTTCATGAACAAGTACCCCAATCAAGAGTGTCCTTTTCTTAATTTACAATAATCCAAAACTTGAAGCAGAGAATAACCTTCTAATTGTCAAAAATTTTGGCATCTCCTCAAGGGTACCTTTCTTAGGAAGGTCAAATATAAGCCTACATTTCGCAGAGCACCTGGGGTATGACGATAACTTTTTGAGGGTTTCAAGGCCCTCCCCTTTATCTGCGTTAGGGCTCCCAACAATGATAGTGCTCAAAACTCTTGCATTCTCCATTATAAATCTTACAAATTCAAATTCACGTTCGGATCCTAAAAAGTTAAACAGAACCAACTCCTTCAAATGAGATGAAACACATGTTGGAACCTCGGGTGTTGCAAGTTTCATAAATCCTTTTTTGTCTTCATCATAAGAGGAATCGCTATCACCATAGTAAGAATTTACAAAGTCACCAAAAACTATAAGACTTTAAAGGTTGGGGATTCTTTGTAGACATCTCACAATGGTGCAGTCTACACTACAAAAAAAATGAGTTTCAGCGATGACATTTGGTGGCGACTTTTAGTGTCGCCGCTGAAAGTCTAACTTTCAGCGGCGACAATAAGGTCGCTGCAAAAAGTATTTATTTTCATCCGCGACATACTTTGTCGCCACTAAAGGGGATACAATCAGCGGCGACATTATATTGTCGCCGCTGAAGGTATACCTTTCAGTGGCGACTTTCAAGTGTCGCCGCTGAAAGGGTGTTTCAGCGGCGACTTTTAGTGTCGCCGCCAAAAGTTTTGTTTGTGATTTTTAAAAAATTTTAGTTTTTTTCTTAACCTTATGATATTTATACAATAAATATGTTTATTGATGTAATTTCTTATAAAAAAATAAAGTAATTCCTTGGATTATTGTAAGATAGAGAGTTTAAGAGATAATGTGTTATGTATGAGATAGTGAGAGGGAGAGAGTGGAAAGAGAGTAGTATGGCATGTATTTGAGAGGAATTATAATTATGTTGGTAATGGTGTGTATATATACATGTGTAAGATGGAGAATTAAAGATACAATGTATGTATGAAGAAGAGAGTACAAGTATAAGAAAAGGGATAGTTTATAAGGTATGGAGAAAAGATGATAGTTCAATTATATCCATTGTTTCTTCTCATCTTTCTTATTTTTCAATTAACTTACTTGACAAGATAATTAGTTATTGTAGATTTTTTTAAATATCTTAAATTCTTGGGTTGTTATAGTATACTTGTTTTTTTATAAGTACTATACTTAAATGGAATGATAATATTATATAGTGAATGTTTGCAATAGAGAGAGTGAAAAAATAATAGTTTTCATCTAACTGTAAAAAATATAATATAATTGATTGGGTCAATAGTAATTAAATAAGGAATGTGAGAAAGATATAGTTAAATAAAATTTTTTGTAATTAATTAGTTTTTTATATTTTTATTATTTGTTTTCAAAGTTCATCAATAAGATGCTATTGGCAAAGTGGTGTGGCTTCTTGAGTAAACTAGAAGGCCAAAGTTCGATCCCTCCTAATTTCATTTTGCTTCACAAAAAGGAAAAAAATATAATATAGCATGCCTATTATGCTTCAAACACAGGACATATTGCTTCAATTGATATGTTTCGCCAATTAAGCTAATTGACAATTTATGCAATTTGCTAAAAAGAATCTATTTATATAATCTTTAAAATATTCCCCGCCGATGCTTTCAGTCTCGGCGGTATTTTTTTGCGTTTCCTTCTTCCAGCGCCAATTCATTGGAGATTGCCTTAGGCTTTGTTTGTTCAGGTAAGATTAACGTTCTGCTGTCTGCAACCAAACTGCCTCCTTTTTTATTTTTGATTGTTGCTTCTGATTTTTGTGAAGTGTCCTGCATTGCCAACAGGCTTTACTTCCCTTTCTCTTGTCTTGAATACTTCAATTGTTATATACTTCTTATACCATGGATTTCGATTTTCGTTCTGCTGTATGAATTTGCTTCGATTTTTCATTTTCGAGACCTTAGCTTCTGTTAGGAGTATTGCTTTTGTTCTCCTGTATGGATTTGCTTCAATTTTTCATTTTCGAGACCTTAGCTTCTGTTAGGAGTATTGCTTTCATTCTGCTGCATGAATTTGCTTCGAATTTTCATTTTCCCCAATGATTATGGGGGATGATGCTAAGAGGACAAATGATAGCCTTAGTCAAGAGGTTGTTAAATTTAGAGCGCAGGTAATTTGTTCTACCCATTTATTGACAACATTTCCTTTCTTCCCCACAATAATATTGAGATTGTATTGTAGAATGCATAGCTTTATTTGATAGATAAAAATTGAGCGCAAAAGGTGTTAATATAAGAAGCCACCTAATACTGATACTAAAATCTTAGATATCAGTTCTTTTACTTACTCCTAATATCTTAGATTTATCTTCGTAGATATAATAACATCATCGGAAGACATAATATCTAAAACTAACCTAGATATATGTAATTGATAAAACAAACAGGCAAATAGGCTTACAAGTTCCACCCTCTCATATGTACTTAGTCACGTTGATTTGATATTAGATATGTTTCTCATCAATGTAAATAGTTGAGAAGAAAAATAACTGGATACCATGTGGGAGCAGGGGCAAGAATGGAGTTGTGTGTCAATTCTTTCCATTTCACTTAGATATTTTTTCTACAAAATATATTATCTGTTATTTACCCAAGAAAGCATTATCTATTTATCTGTTTATGTTGTGACTTGGTTATCTTTTATAATTTCTGTTAAATATAAGAGATGAACAATAATCCAAAAAGGAAAGAGTATCTGATGTTATGTTTGGGGCTGTTAGATTCTGTGATGCAAGCTTAGAAAGGAGATTCTGTATTCAAATGTGCTCATATCTAAGCTAACAATTATTGTTCCTTGGAATTTTTTTAACTTATAAATCATGTTATAGCTTATAAATATTGTGATTACATTGCTCTTGTTCTAATAAATAAGAACATGAACTTATGAAAACAAAGTCCGGCATTCACTTTATTCTTGCTATTCATAGGCCAAGAATTTTTAAAGACGCTAAGGCTAGAGGCCAAATTACACCTGGAAAGGTTAGTCATGGAAAGTTTTAGTATCCGTAGATTCTTTATGCAGCCTGAGGCTCGTAGTTATGCAACAATGCCCTTTCTCACTTTTTCTGTTTTCCCCTTTTTTTGTTTTGCCAATAATGGTATTAAAATCCCAATTATGTTCTTCAATCCTGGCTGTGTTAGTTCTCTCCAAGCATCGTGCTGAACAGAATTCGAGTTCATGCATAATTCTTTAGCATTAATTGACAGTAAAACACGAGTCCATGTTAGTTCTCTCCAAGCATGTCAATATTTCATAAAATTTTATAACTGTTGTGTCTCATGTCTTGCACATTTTCTAAAACATAACTCACTAATTATGACTCATAAAATTTCAAGAGGTGCATGCAAAGATGGAAGCAAATATTGTAGAAGAACGTGTAAGGATGGAAGCAAATCTTGCAGAAAAACGTGCAAAGATGGAAGCAGAGCGAACACAATTTCAGCACAATTTCATCAACTCCTAGTCTTGTTAGCCTATAAGCTGGTCATTCTCTATAGTTTTCATGTTTAATCTTTTCAATGGGAAATTTTTAGACCTTGTACAAGACATTTAAATACTTGATATTAGTTTTGAAGCATTGTGAGAATCAAATGTTAGTTTTGAAGAATTGTGTTTATATCATTGCTAGTTTAAAATTACTTTTGATCTTTACTAATAGAATATAGGTTTTGATTTTAGTAATTTACATTAAAAATTGAAAAAAAATTGCAACTTTCGGTGGCGACAAATGTTGCCGCTAATACATGTTTCTGTGGCGACAAAATTGTTGCCGCTGATATATGTTTCTACAGCGACACAATTGTCGCCACTGATAAGAGCTTTTGCGGCGACAAAAATGTTGCCGCTGATACATGTTTCTGTGGCGACAAAAATGTTGCCACTGATACATGTTTCTGTGGCGACAAAATTGTCGCCACTGATAAGAGTTTCTGCGGCGACACAAATGTCGCCGCTAATACATGTTTCTGCGGCAACAAATGTCGCCGCCTATACCCTACTTTCAGTGGCGACGTTTGTTTTGGTGCCTTCCCATATACTTTTAGTGGCGACAAAATGTCGCCGCTAATTGTCTATTTTCAGCGGCGGCAAAGAAATGTCGCCGCCAAAAGTATCAGCGACAGTCGTTTCGGCGGCGACATTTTGTCGCCGCTGAAAACCTTTCAGTGGCGACTTTTATACTTTCAGTGGCAATAAAAGTCGCCGCTAAAAGTTGATTTTTTTTAAAACTATAGCTATGTGGCACAATTCATGAATTTCCAGATGGATTAAATTATGTAATATTGGCATATCATAACTAGGTTTCCAATATCCCTGCACAGATAAACACTAGATATAAAATCTAAGAAAGAAAGAAAAACAGTAAACTTGTTCACATACAAGCATGCATGCATACAAATATAGACACACACACACACAACTTACCGCATTTAAGCAGAGAAATCGAATATTAGAAAAAACTTCCTCTTGGAATAGAGATGGACGAATATCTGCCAACACTAAACGTTCAAACCTTCCAATGTCCGGAGTCAAATGCACATGAGGTAGAAACATATTCTTAATCACCAATTCTTCAAGATAGAGACAGTTAGACAGAAGCATTGGCAGTACACATTTAGAATTTGAAATTTCAATAGCCTCCAAATGCAAGACTTTAAGGGCAGGCAAATTAACCCTAGAAAGTTTACTCACCTTGACGCGAGTCAACTTTAAAACACAAATGGTATTGCACATGAAAACACTAGTGGGCAAGTTAACACGCTGTTTTTGAAAATTTAGCTCTAAATGCATAATAGAGTTGTGACTGAGCAATGCGTTAAGCCAAATGTTAAGCTTAATATGGTACACAGAGGAACTCTCACATTTGAGAACAAATGTTTTAACATATTTCAAATCAACTAAGAGGAAGACTGCATCCATAAATTGGATGAAGAATTTAACCCTAAGAAAGCTTTTATCGTGGAAATCAAGCTTGGGAAGATAGCGCCAGAGTGATTTCCATCTCTTGGACAAGAGGCTTGTGGCAATTGCATCTTTGGTTTGAAGCAAAGAAAGAATATCCAAAAGCACCGAGTCTGGTAAGCTGTTGATCGGATCACGACCCATTTTGGTGAATGAGAAGGGAAGTAAAGATGAAGAGGAAAGAGAAAGATGGACAAAGGGAAGGAGATAACGAATGGGAAAGAAAGAAAATATTAAACTAAAGCGAAGGAACGAAGGAGCAGTAATCTGATGAACAACTACTGAACTTGAACGCGAAACGAGTGGTTAGGGTTTGAAATATCAGGAAAAATATCGGGATTTGGAAATAACATAGGATAATGATAGATAATGGAGTTTTTTTTTGACCAGGATAGATAATGGGTATTATAATATTAAGATTTGGATTATATAATATTTTTTCGATTTAATTTTTGTTCAACTAGACTTTATAAAAAATTCATAGTTGATTCATTATAATAAATGTAATACTTTTACGAGGATATATAAAAAAATTCCTATAAACTTTTTCACATAAATAAAGCTTGCTAAATGAATAAAAAAAGTCAAATAAAACATGAAATTCCATCTACAGAAAACAGCGTAAGAAGAACTACGAAAAACTAAATTCACAAAACAATTGTTGAAAATATCCTCAAACTTAGCACTGACATAACATATATATTTAATAAGGCAAAATGCATGCATATACCGGCTGTTGATTGATAAATACTGGTAACCAATTTCAAAATCTTATATCATTTAAGAAAACACTTTTAACGTTTATTTTTAGCCCATTTCTACTTTTTTTTATAAGGGGAACGCTTATGTGAGCGACGTTGTAATACCTTAATTTCCAAAGCCTTTAGATGAATTTGAATGTATAATGATTTTAAATCTAAGACCATAACAATTAAATATTCCAATTTTAAGACAGAGTTCAACTTAATATTTGTGTAGGGTTTTCAAAAACTTTTTGAAATAAATATGTGTGGTCTCATTCTAGTTTGTTAATTCATTATCCTTATCAATTTCAAAATCATTTATTTAAAATGCAGAGCATTTTCTATCTATAGCTCGCATAGTGGTAGTTAACTTATGGGCTTTTGGATATCAATGCGTTATCGAAAGTCTAGCGTACTGATTATAACTTATACAGTCTGCGTCGTGGGTACTAGTACTACTATCGCTACTACTACTACTTATAAATATTTTACAGTCATCCAAAATAAAATGTTAACCAAATAATACATATTTAATTCGTCAGTCTATATTACCTTCTTGCCCTTGGAGCTGAACGCCTTTGTTGTATATCATTTGTTGAAAAAGGGGTGAGATTCAAAAGAATCTCAGTAGTACACAAATCACTCATATAATATGCAAATACTAAGCATGTAAAACAAATCATCAAACAATACAACTTACAGGAATGCAGCACATAAAAGGGCCTAACTGGTCTCTTATCACAGACTCACAGCGCTTGAGATTCACAATCTGGCTGCCTATGGCCTCTGCCCTATACAAGGTACAGTCACAGACTTTCTGTCTCAAGCCTACCTGGCTCAAGACGCCCCCGGGTAACTCCCGGTGCAACTTGTACTTACGGGTCTTACTGCCTATGGACTATCTGTCCCGCACATATACAGATGATATGGTACACATATATGACATCACATATGATATAAGAGATAATGTACTACCTGACAGTCTTTCCAAATTTGGTTCCTGTTCTCAGTCTCTTAGGCGTCCCCGGGCAAATGTCAAATCCTATAATTTATTATTCACGGACGGACGAATTATTACTTGCTCCAAATATTTAGTATTTTAAGACACTTTGGTAGGTTATCATTATAGTTAATACATTAGGACCATTGGGTATTTAATGGACTCATACCAACTCTAAGTATTTAACTTGACCCATAGAGTCCCAATTATTATAAAAATACCCTTACTTATTATTTTTGCACTATTACTCAAATCTGTCAGAATTTTCAATAATCTTTAAAAATTCATATCTTGCCCTAGGAATATCCAATTAAGGTGGTTTCAAATTTTATATGTCACTTATTAAGTCTAGTTTAAGATAAAAATACTTTATACTACCACCTATCTATGAATAATTCCCAATTTTAAAGTTTTCTCACACTGCCAGAAAATCTTTCCAGTTTCAATAGCTTAACTTCTAAAATTCATAACTAAATATCTAGAACTCCAAATGGGATGGTTAAAAATTATATATGATTATATTTAAGTATATTTTCAGGTAAAAATATTACCATTTAGAAATTATAGCCACAAAAGTTTCAGAATTTTGTCAAACCCCATATGTACCAGAAAATGTTCCAGATTCTTCATCTAAATTTAAAAATTCATATCTCACTATTTATAAACCCAAATGATACATATTACATATCAAATTAAAGCTTAGGATATCTAATTTCATTCTGAAAACTTTCATAATTTTCGGACCAGGTTTGACCACCGAAATTTATTTTACAACCAATATGATTCCAGAGAAACTAACCGAACAACAACTCCTCTTATTTTCTAAAAATTCTAGACTTATATATAATCATCCAAAAATCAAAACCACATGTATTACCACATAATTTTTCATGTAAAATTGATTGGAAACCTCAAATTTGAGAAATTCTCATTCCTTCCTCATGACCTATTTTGGTCAAAATAAAACCTCACGAGATAACAATTCATTATATTAGGTTCTTATGCTTCCTAAACTATCCAAAAATAGCCTCAAATCAATTAGAAAGATTTAAAAATATGGAAAGAAAACTCACCTATATTAGGATATGGAGTTGTATTTGGAATTTGTAATCTCTTCTTCCTTCCTCCGAATTGCACTTATCACTCTTATGTCTCTCTTTCTCTTTTATGTTTCCCTTTCTCTCTCTCTCTTTCACTCACTCTCTCTTTTCTTTCTTTTTTTGGATGTTGGCCAATTAAAAATTGAGAAATATGTGAAGTGTATGTGTGTTTCCGTATGTATGTTTAAGAGAGTGAGAGAGAGTATTGTGTTTAATGTTTAAAAATGAGTGTGTGCGTGCCATGAGATAAGTGTGTGTTTATTTAATTGAATGAATGTATGTGTTTATTTAATTGAATGAATGTGTGTGTGTGCATGGTGTGTAAAGTGTGGGTAGATGTGTGTGCTCTTATATATATATATATATATATATATATATATATATATATATATATATCCTATTAATTACACACTAAGCCTTAATTTTTCTCTTTGTCTAATTTAAGATTTCTTAAATTTCATAAGTTCCATAATTTAGCTTACTGTCTAACTCCATACATTAATCCTTAACACTTTTTAAGGATTCATTTCTTAATTAAATCTATAAAGCCATAAAATAATTTCTCAAAGAGTTCCAAGCCAAATTATGACCATAAACTATTGTTCCTTGAATTTTCAGGGAAATAGGCATTTAATTCCTAAGATTAATCTCTAGCATTATTTAATTTTTTTTGGGAATTTAACCTTTTAATAAATTTTTGGGATGTTACAGACGTAGTAAAATCCTAGGAACAATGTCCATTAAAAAAAGGACGCCGTTAGTATGTTATGGTGTCCCTTTTTTTTTACGGATGTTGAAAGTTTTTTTTAAGAAAATTATTTATATTTTTTATTTCCCAATAATTAAAACCTCTAGAGATAGAATCGAACAATTATTCATAAATCAAAATGTCCTTACAAATAATAAGAAAACATCGATCACTAGCTAATTAACGTATTAACTCTTATTAATACTATGTACAATGATCACCACAAAGTGTCAAAAAGTTATCTATTACACAACTATTAACTAATATAAAAATAAAATTTATTGATCTATGTGTTGAAGATGTCTAGCTAAAAGGTCTCGGATCAAATTAATGTCTTCATATAAGTATGCATCTTCATAATAAAAAATATGCAAATTGCACTACTACAAAAAAGGATAGCTGTTGCGCTTATTTTTAAATTAACTATGGTGCTTAGGAAGTGCCACATATCTCATCATCATTAAAAAAAGTAGTGGCGTTTATATATATATATATATATATATATATATATATATATATATATACATATTAAAAAAAAACACTTCTTGTGGCATTTCCTCTCTATAATTTTTTTAAATTTTTACTTCTTTAGGCATTTTTCTAAGAAGTGCCACAGAAGTATTATTTTTTTAAAAAAATAATTTTTTCTATATTTTTATTTTAGAACCCTATAATTATAGTTGATAACACATTTTAAACCCATTTTTCATATCTACAAAAAAATGAAGAAAAACAAACCATAATCAAATAACTCTAAAATGATATAAATTAACAAATAACTGCTGAGTAAAATACAAGTGTTAAAAATAAATAATTATTTTATTTATGCAACTAATCAATGTTAACAATTACTATAATAACTAAAAATTATAACTACTACATATCTTCACATACAACCTATATATAATAACATTTAATTTTATCTCATTTATTTTTTGACATATAAAAATGAGAATAATTTTTTCAGATTTCATAATAAATTAAATATAAAAAATATTGAGCAAATTAAACTATTAACTACTAATAAAATTATATTTTTAAGCTCAAAAATTAAAAAAACTTATGGTATATAGAAAGCTTGAATAGAGTGATACTACAAAAAAACAAGCAATTTCTGACGGAATTTGAGGTGGAATGGAAGCTTCCACGGGTATTTGCTATAGAATTTCTGAAGGAACAAATTCCGTAAGTAATAGTACCGTCTCAAATCACTTTGTGATGGAATATTACATTATGTCGCAAATTGCGGTAGACTTTTCAACAAATGTTCTGTAGATATTTTCGAAAGGTGGTGCGTCATCAAAGTTGAAGGTTATATTACCATACTTCTATGTTTTACTTTGAAGTACAATGAACATTTTCTTATTTGCAAGATTTGTGATATAAAACACTTGTTTCGCCTGACTTGCTAGAATAAATGGCTCATCTCTATAACCAACTCTTTGAAGATTAACCAAGACAAACCCAAATTATCGATCTATTACAATAGAATTATTTCTAATCCACTTACATTTAAATAAAGCAACTTTGAACTTGTTGCAGGTAATCTCCTATACTTCTTCAATAACTCCATAATAGGCTATGAATGCTAATCTAGGGTTTTTATCTTTCAAACTGGAAAAATGCATGACTTCACCCACTATTGTGCATAGTACTTCTATCATCTTGGTATTTTGTGCAGAAAGAATACCCATTTATATCATAACTGGTCCAAGTAATGACTTGAAACGAAGGCCCCCAAATAACCATTTGATTGTCTCAAACACACCGGTCTCGTACAAAACCTTTTCCTTGAACCACTCTATGAATGTCTTGTTTTGCTCAATAACTATCTGCATGTCATTCTTTCTTCTATTCATGTTCTTCAAACTCTTTCTATGTTAATTTATATACGGTTGAACTTCTTTCATATTATTCAAGATATACAAGTGTGCTTGCAACACCTCTTCACCAGGCATATTCTTCATTTTCAGTCCTCGTGTTCCCTTGCTTCTCCCCTCTTCATACCGAGATTGTGCTTTCGCCCCTGATAGATCATTTTTACAAAAGTCCATAGCCTCTTTAATTACATATCTTCCAACTATTGAGGTTTCAAATCAATAAGGATTTTTAGAATTCCCTTTTAAAATCTTCATGTATCACTTGAAAGGGTACATCTAGCTTAAGTAAAGTGGATCGTAGAGCCTTACCTCATTTACCAAATAAACTATCAAATGCACCATTATATCCAAAAATAAAGAAGGAAAATGCATATCTAGTTGGGACAAAATAATATAACCCTCTTTTTCCAATTCATATAACTTTTCAGTGTCAATGACTTTATTACAAATAGCATTAAAGAAAACATAAAATCTTGTTAAAGTGGTTTGCACTTTATCTTTCATATTGCCTCTAATACCTACTGGTAATAGTTGTTGCATTAACACATGATAATCATGAGACTTCATTCCCATCAACTTCAAATAGTCTATTAAGACAACCCTTCTCACATTAGAAGAATACCTTTATGGAACCTTGATTTCATGCAAACACCCACACAAACATTTTTTCTCGGCTTTTGATAGTGTATGCGCTGCTGGCTCCATGTATGCTTCCGACCATCATCTCGTAGTTGTGGATGTAACCATTATTTTATTCCTATATTAACAAGGTTTAATCTCGCACTAATTTCATATTAGTCTTCTATAATATGTGCAAAAGAGTATTGACAAGGCTATCACAAATATTTTTCTCCACATGCGTCACATCACTGTGTCGCAAATCAAGACTACGCCAATATGAAAGACTAAATAAAATTGATTACTTCTTTCATATGTTCTTCTCACCCGCAATCCTCTAATTCTTACTGAAGATGACATTGATATGTTCCACCTAACTATAAAATTCCTTTCTGGTTAATGCCTTTGGAGCCATTCTATGCTGGTAAGTCGTTAAAACACTTTCTTAACCTACAATGTGGGTGGAACTGATGAAGAAACCTTCTATGAATAAGGTAGACCCTTTTTTTTATACTTAAGTTGATGGAAGTGTGTCTTCTTCACATAACGGATATACTTTATGCCTATTCACATTGTACCCTAATAAATTTCCTTATGCAAGGAAGTCATTTATCGTGGTAAAACTTATTGCACGTAGCCTGAAGGACTCCTTCTTATATACATCAAACACATCTATGCCTTCCTCCCACAACTTCTTCAAATCCTCATTCAAAGGTGCCAAGCCAAGTAGCCATTGATATCGTTTCCTAGCTATTTTGATCCAAAAATCATCAAAGAAATAAACATATACTTGTGTTTCATAGATAGCTAGGGAGATAAGTTGTATGTTATAAGGAGAATTGACCACACACTATGTGTGCTACTAAGAGTTCTATACGGATTGATTCAATTTGTACAAAGCTTAAGCCAAATGTTTCTTAGCTCGCTGCCAAATTGAGAGAATATTTAATCTATTTTCTTCTATTATGGAGAGTCAACTGGGTGTTGAAGATAATTTTTATCAGATATTCTCTCATCAGAATGTCATCTTAACTTCTTTACTTTTGTTACACTCACAAACAAATGCTTAAATCATGGTTTTATTTGAACATACCATAACACCTTTAAAGGTTGCCTTTTAGTTATCCCATCACTACAACCACCATCTTTCTTTACTTTGTGTTGTGAAGTTTTATACTTAGGACATTCACTAAGACCTTTATACTTCTTTCTATACAATACGCAGTCATTAGGGCAAGTGTATATCTTTTTATACTCTATGCCTATCGCAAATAAGATTTTCTTGACCTCATACATATGATATAGAAGTACATTATCATCTAGAAACATATAACATAACAATTCAAGCAGTAATGTAAAACTACTATTGGTTTACCCACAAGTTGCCTTTAAATTGACCAAATGCAATGTTATTATCAACCATGTGTAATTACTCCCAAGGTATAACAGTGTCTCTGTATCATTCCACAGGCTATCATATTTATATATTCTACCTTAACATTGTGAATCATTTTTTCCATTCAATCTTCATCTATGACATCTACAACTCCCTTCTTGTGCGATGGACAATCAGTTACTTTCTTATATGCCATATCCACCACTACAAAAACATTATGTTTTAGTAGCGGTTAAAAATGTGTATTTGCAGCGGTTTTAACGCTGCAAACAACATTAGTAGGGGTTAGCAAAACTGCTATCAAATCCACTATTGCAAGTAATTTTGTAGGGTTCAAAATAATCGTTACTCAGAAGAGAAAACCTGCTACTAACTCCGTAGCGGTTACATGTCATCGCTATAATATTTGGATAATGAGTTTTACATTTTCTGAATATTTAGTAGCGGTTACGTAACCATTACAAATGTAACTTTCCAATTCGTAGCGGTTATATAACTACTACTAATTTCAAAAAGTAAATAATTAAGAATACCGCCAAAATATTGTAGCAGTTATCTAAACCGCTAAAAATATTTGGTTAAGTGGGAAGTGAAAATTTTTGAATCCGTTCTATAGTGGTTACATAATCGCTACCACTTAAACCACTACTAAATGTTCAAAAAATGGCGCCAAAAAATTAAACATATTTGAAATTTCACTGTTAAGTTTGTGGCAGTTAAAATAACCGCTACTAATTGTCATGAAAAATTTAAAAAAATATCTAGTAACATAATTTAATTGTTATAATCTATTTTAACATATTAATTAGTTATATAACTCAATTAAAAATGGGAGAATGCCAAAAAAATACCATTTAAACTTTAAAATCCCGTTAACAAGTTCGGTAATGGGATTAACAAGAATGATAATGCAATTAATAAATTATTTTATTGTTAAATCACTTATTTGAGATTTTGAAGTTTAAATGGTATTTTTTTGGAATTCTCCCATTAAAAATAGTTATTATTTAAGAAAATTAAATTGGGTATAGAAAAAGATTAAATTGAGATACATAAATATCAAAATTATATGCATAATAATGAGAAAGTGTAAGTAATGTTATGAATTTGTAGGTAATATGTACTTATTTTGTTGTTTCTAAGATGTGGATTGTTTTGGAAGAAAAGTTTATGAGGAATAGTTCGTTAATATATGGTAAAAAATTAGTATGAATATTATAAGAAGGAAAAAAAAAGAAGAGATGAAGGAATTGATAAAAAAATTACCATGTATGATGATCAACTTACTTAGATCTAGAGCTGTTTAGAAAAAAAAAATTTCGGATGTAAAAAAATGAGAGAGAAGAAGAGTGGAAAGAAATGGAGAAGTATAGGAAAAGAGTTGATGGGGAGGTATTTGTAGGGATATGTGTGACGTTGGTAGCAGTTAATATCATTGTATTTGTAGCGGTTATGTTTGGTAGTAGTTAATATGTCATTGTATTTTGAAATTAGTGGGATGGAATGGCTCACTCTCGTAGGTGAAGTTGTCACCATCACCCATGTCATAAAGGTCTCGAGGCTTTAAGTGAACCACCACGTTCCAATCCCTGTACCTCTCATCCTGGAAAAAATAAACTTGGTGTGTCTCTGAGGCAAGAATATAGGGCTCATCATCTTCAGATTGACCAGTGTGAATTCAACAAGAGAAATTTACTGATATGATGCATAAATCATCTATTGTGAGTCCCCTGGATGTGGTCGTATTTGCCCACAAATACTAAAAAAGCTTAACGGTGAAATAGCCTTGGTAATTTAGTTCGACTACGTCCACAAGCTTTTCATAGAAAAGGACACCTCCGAACTGTATGTTACCATTACTGCTGCTCGCATAACTCCTTGTCCCAAAGGTTCTAAAAACACCAAAATTTTGAGTTTACAATCTTTAATCTCGTGATACTATGCAAAACTTGAAACCATTGATATTGTATGTCGTAAAATTTTTTGCATGGTCAAGCAGGCCAATTGCGAGGGCCCTGAACTTTGGCTAGTACGGGTTGTGGTCATTTAATATTTTGCACGAAACCAGGTGAAGAATTCTATGTGGACCTTTTTGTCAATTTCAGAGGATGTTTGTGTTTGAATCCTTAGTTGACGCTTCACATAAATTCTGAATTCCCTACAATTAATCATGGGAAGATGATCATGAAATGAAAATTAAAAATATAAGGATAGTTGTATAATAATATATGAGTGTAAGATTCTTATTGAAAGAAGGGTTCGACTTGAGTGCAATTAATCAACACTTGTCTATGTGCCTACAACTTCTCAGTTGATGTTAGTTTGAAGTTCTCACTTCCTCCAATTGGTTTACTAACATGAGGGATTAACAACTCTGTTGATGCTGTTGGCTTAGGTTCATGACAATCATCGACACGAGACTGTCGGTTGAAAGCCATCTTAATGTCATCAAAGTACCTTGAGCAGAAATACAAGACTTCATCTCCTATATAACCTTAAGCTATAGAACCTTCTGGCCACGCCTTATTCCTTACGTAAGATTTCAATTTTCCAAGAAACATGAAAAATAAAGAGGGAAATATGATACTAAATGGTGAAATGGGCGAGTAGCAAATTTAGAAAGTGATGATGATACACATATGTAAATACAGTACCTCTCAATAGGATACATCCATCGATATTGTATTGGGCCAGTGAGCTTTGTTTCATGAACCTGGTGGATTGTCAGGTGGACCTTCACAGTAAAAAAGGAGGGAGGAAAGAGCATCTACAAATGACAAAGCGTAACAATAATTTTGGACTGTAGCTGATCGAGCTCTTCAATGATCAAAACCTTAGAACAGAACTTCCGAAAGAAGGAGCATGGCTCCACCAAAATGATGGACACATATGGAGGAAGCGTATTCTTTATAGCCAGCAGAAGTAACTGTTGCATAAGAACATGTGAGTCATGACTCTTCAGGCCAGTAACCTTTCGTACCTGCATGTCAATACATCATGAAATGTTGCCAGAATAGCCAATAGGAACTTTTATTTTCTTCAACGTAGCGAGGAAGACTTCCTTGTTCAGTTTTGTGAGGGTAAACTTTGTCGGTTGAAATTTGTCATGCTCATCAGGCCACGTATCTTCATAAACTCCTTGGCCCATAAATATTTTCTTACTTGAAGATGATCTTTTGACTTGCCTGGTTCGTTAAGCAGTGTGTATAACACATTATCACATACATTTTTTCAATGTGCTTGACATCAAGACTGTGGTGAAGTAAATTAGTTTTCCAATATAGAAGAATGAAGAAGATACTTATCTTCCGCTACTGCTAAGGTGCAAAAGCCGAAGTAGTCTTCTTACTCTTTTGTCCTGCTATTGTTGAATCGTTGCATTTTCCAAACTTGAATTCAATGTCCTGAAGCCTGTAAGATGTCTACACCTATTAAAGTCTGAGGAGGTCCTTTTTTTTCTGTTTTCCCATTGAAATGATTTTGTTGTAATTTAAACTTGTGCTTGCCATTGAGAAACCTCCGATAACCCATGAAGCACCACTTTTGACTGTGGAGAAGGCGTACAGCTTTAGAGTCAAAATTACAAAATGGACACGCCATCCTTGTATGCACATTCCACTCGGATAATGTTTCTTGCCTAGGAAAGTTGCTTATGGTCCACATCAAGGCTGTACGCAAGTTGAACAATGACTTCTCGTACGCGTCATATGCCTCAATCCCGACCTACCATAGGTCCGTAATTCCACAATAAGCAGTTGGAGGTAGACATCGATGTCATTACCTGGTGTTTTTTTTCCTGGAATTATCATAGACAAAATAAAGGAGCTTTGTTTCATATACATCCAGGGGCAATTTGTAGGGAACTAATACAACGGGCCAAATACTGTAAGTTGTACTAAGATTCCTAAAGGGATTAAAACCGTTGGTTGCCAAAGCAAGCCAAACATTTCTAGGGTCAGCCTCGAAAGATGGAAATTCAGTGTCAAACGCTTTCTAGGCTTCTGCATCCCGTAGATGTCTTAATTTGTTATCTTCATTCTTATCAATATCATGCCACTTCATGTGCTCAGCTATTTTAGACGACATAAACAATCTTTGTAACCTGGCTTTAAAAGGAAAGTACCTTAGAATCTTTGCAGGTTACTTCTTCTATCTTTTATCCTTCCAAATTGTCTTGTACCTCGATGTGTGACATCACTTGCAATCCTCCTTACTGGATTCATCTCCTCAATATAGCATACAATCATTGGGACATGCATCAATTTTCTGGTAGTTTAATCCCAATCTGTTAATAATATTCTTGTCCTCGTAGAATGATGTTGGGATCTCTGCGTCGGGGAAAGTATCTTGTAATAATTCCAGCAACATCGATATTTCCTTGTCTGTTATTCCACACAAGCACTTGATATGATATAATTTGATCAAGAAAGATAATTTGGAGTATTTTCGACAACCTTGATATAGAGGACAATCTATGTCATCCATGAGGGTGAAAAAATCCCGCTGCTGCTTTATTACTCAAAAGCACAAGCTCTGAATCCTGCACTTCTTCGTTGAAGTTGTTATCCTGTAAATCGAATGTATCACGGACAACATCATTAACAGGATCATGTTCATTTACTTGAACTCCTACTTGTGAACTTTGAGGAAGAGCATCATCATATCTCATATCAGCCTTCTCACCATGAACTCTCTAGAACGTATACTCTTTCGGGAAAGACTTCATAAGCAAATGTTCCTTAACAACTTCTTGTGTATGCCACTTCTTGAACTTGTATCTCCGACACAGACATATAATCTTTCCATTACAGCTGGCGTGAGAGTAAGTAAAATCCAAGAAATTGTTTAGTCCTTCTAAATAAGCTGGAGAATTGCGTGGCAACTTGATCCGATTTATCCATAGGTAGACGAGAAAATTTTGCGAACAAGATGAGTGAAAAATACATGACGCCTACAAGATGCTTATACTGAATTTTTACAACAGTCAAACATTAGTAGTAGTTCATTTAATCACTGCCTAAACCGCTACTGATACAAAACTTGTATCGGTTAAAACTTAATAACCCTACAAAATCATGTAACCGTTGGTGGAATAAGACATTCACAGTTCAAATGAGTGAGAACTAGTACAGTTACTGTTCTATAACTGTTACAAACTCATCTAATCATTGGCGGATGACAGATTCAAAAGTCAAGTGCGTGAAAATTTGTAGCGGTTATACTATGTAACCGCTACAAATGTGTAATCGCTACAAATGCATGTAACCATTGTCGGGATTCCCAAATTTAAAATTCAAATGTGTTAGAAATGATGTGAATATTTGTAGCGGGTATTACCTATAACCGCTACAAAATATTTGACCATTGGCGGGAATGTCAGATTCAAAAATCTAAATTTTGTATAACTTTGTAGCGGTTAGTACCATTAAACCGCTACAAAGTTAACTATTATAGCAGTTTGAAATATTTTAACCGCAACTAATGTTTGGTTATTTATTTTTTTAAAAAAATTGATTTTTCAAATAAAATTACATAACCTAATTAACAAAACATAAAATTTGTAACAACAAAATTAAATTAGTTCAAACATTTTTGTACAATTTCTTAAAAAAAAGAAAAAATCCTAAATAAACAAAGCTAACTAGCTGGAGCGTCATCGTTTGGTCGTGTCTCAGGGGGGCACAGTCAGCAGTCTGGCCATCATGTCTTGTCTCAGAACGGGTGGAGGACGGGGCTGGGTAAAGTCAATAGCACCATCCTTGGATGGAGGATGAGCGATCTGTAAAATGAACCTTGGTAAGGGGGATACCTCTGGATACGCCTCATCGGGGAACGGGCGACCCCACGCCTTGTCGAGCACGGAGTTCGTGATATCTCGCCACTGTATCTGCTGCGCGTAGATGTAATCGGCTTGGTCCTACATCTGTCTTGCAACCTCTATTGAATCTCCTCAATGGTCTCCTCTCTCAGACGTCTGCTACCAGACGTCCGTGGTCGAGAAGGTCTCACCTTAGAACTGCCGCTCCTTCCATAAACTATGCTGGGTTTGGGGCCTAACCACATCCCCCTCACATGGCCTGGGTGTCAATCGGTCCCAAACCAGCCTTCAGTGGTGCAGTAGGGTCCACAGATCCTTGAGACTCCTAGGTCCATGTCTCTCTCAGTTCAGCCTGAGATTGCTGAATCCTCGCCTGCAATTTTATGCAACAAGTTATTATAATCATTATTATTATAAACAATAAATTAGTTGTTTTAAACAATTAATTAAAAATAATTCTAATTATTGTACTTAATATGGCCTCCTCTGCCTGCTGAGACGTTGGATTCCCATCCTGGTACTGTGTGTCACCGTGAATAACTTTCTGCAATCATTCTGGCGATTCTCCTCCTGAGCCTTCCGCTCCTTAAACAAACGAAACATAAAATTATTATTATAAATATTTAATCAAAATTAAATTATTAATATTAATGTAAAATTAATTGAAATGGTAAAAACATACCAATTCGTTGTAGGTCACATCAAATGTCAATGATCCAGCGGTGTGGTGGATCGATTGCTGGCCGTGTTTCTCCGAGAAAGTGCCTACAGACATTGCTAAGATAATAATTATTCAAAACCATTAAAATAACAAAAGAAGGTCAAATAATAGTTATTAAAAAAATTACCTGCCCCTCGGACTCCTCCTGTAATGGATAAAACCTGCCCAGTCATTTGGTGGGACGTCGTCCAAGACGTCTTCGATCAACTGTTTCAGAGGAATCGTCCCATCCCTGTCCTAGATGTGATAAAGACGATTCCTATTGTTCTTCCAACCATGTCCTAACTTTATCAGCGTGTATGTCTTATAGCTCTCCTCTACGGCAAACCTACCCTGAAATGCAATTAAATAAAAAAATGTAAATACTATTATTTTAAAAATATAAAATTTAAAAAGAATAATTAAAAATAGTTAATTACAAATCATTTAATATAATTAAATGCAATTATTAAATTACCTTAACCTCCTCATCCCACACTTTATCCTTCAGCCCCTTCGGAACTTGCTTCCACGTTTTGAAGTGAATGGGGAACCGCTCCAATCTGAGCCTAGGTCGCTTAGGTAGTGATTGAATAGGTGACCCCTATTCTCGACAGGCTAGTCCGTGGGCTTGTTTCATGGAACCACAACTCGTAATCTCTAGTTCATACTTTTCAGACCGGTCACGTCCAGCCTCCTCGAGGAAATGATTCCCTGCTCATCTGCACAATTATCATATACGTTAGTTAAATTTAAATTCACATTTTACTGAACTATATTTAAAGAAAAGTTAAAAAATAAAATTACATTTATCTCTCACTTACATTTAAAACCCAGTAGACGGGAAGATGACCGTCGTGTATGGTCATAGGCTGGTGTGGCTTCCTCATCTAGGAATCGCTTCAAGTTGTTGAGAGGAAAGACGTCAAAATTGAATATGTCCTCATCCTCGTCCTTATAATCGCTGACACTAATCTTCCCTCCTTCTCCCTCATGATGCACTTGTGGTGTGATCCCTTCCGGTAGGGCTATCTACTGGGGCTGTGTAGGGCCCCCTCTTATGGGGCCACCTGTTGTGGTTGTGTTGGGGCCCTCTCCTGTTGTTGCTTTGGGCCTAACTGTAGTCGTGTGGCCCACTCCCCTTCCGCTAACTCCTGATACGACCCCCTCCTCCCCTACTACTTCTACCATGTAGAAATGATCTGGGGGGTGGAATAACCTCCTTCCCCTTTCCTCTATCTCCTGAAGCCATATGTAGAAAAGTAAAATTTTGAGGAAAAGTCATTAGAAATCAAAATGGAAAATGAGAATAAGAAAGGCACAAGGTATATATAGAGTTGATATTTGTAGTGGTCTCACAAATAAACTGCTACAAAAATTGAAACACTTGTAGCGGTTATATGTCAAAACCGCTACAATCATCACCTCGTAAATAATGGTTCATAAATGCAGTCAAATAGTTGTAGTAGTTAAACAAAGTAACCGCTACCAATATGCTTACTGTTTGTGAGACCTCAATCCTTTTAACTATGGTAGAGTACAAAAAAGTAATGAAATCACTCAGGAGACCATGATTTAAACCCAGAACACCCAACTTCCGAAACATTATTGAATTCCACAACCTCAACCCAGGATTTGAACCTAGAGTTGGGAGGGTAGTAAAATTTTCTCAAACTTTTTTTAACAAATCTTTACCAACTCGTTAAGACTCATCAGTTTTCTCTTTGTTATTATTTATCGGGGTTTACGTGCGTACCTCTGCCGACTATATATAGTCCATTTTACATACACATTTCATTAGTGAAAGGGAGTAAAACTACTAAATTATCTACCATTCATTCACTTGTTTGCCTTTACATGGTTCATTGTTCTTAAACAACATTTACACCATTTACATTCTAAAATCCAAACATCTAAAAGCAATTACAACCCATAGGAAACTAGACAACCATTAGCTAAAATCTTCAGCAGCCCAGCTACTCATCACTGCTTACCTTCTTCTTGCCCCTCGAGGTTTTCCCCTATACTGAAGGTGGGTGTTACGAGTGTAGGATGGTGTATTTAGAAGTGCAAGTGTACACTGTCGTAATCAAGTAATATAGAAGTGAGTAGAGTATCGTTTCAACGAGGATTGATCACTAAGTACCAAAATTGGTAACTTTAATTCTACTTAGTCGGTTGATTAGTTGTGATTGAGATTGCAAGATAGAAATGATGAAATATGAATACAAGTGATATAAAGACAAATATGAGAAAAAGCCCTAGGGATTAGATTTCACTTAATAAATTTCGGATTGAATAACTTATCTATTCTAGTCCAATTTATTCCACATGATTGATAGTCGAGTTTCCCTATTTTAATTACTAGCCTTTTCCAAGGTCAAGTAATTCTATAATTAATTGTTAACCCAATATATTCCTATATGAATTTAAGCAATCAATCATGCATTAAGATTTATGGAACTCAATTAAGACTACACAACCCATATGAATATATTCCTATTTCATATGCAAATTATGGCTTTAATTATAGGATCCATACACATGTATCTCCTTCCGGTCTCAACATGCATATTAAAATCATCCAAAAGGTGGCCAATCAATTGTAAGCATTAAGAGCAATAATTAAAACTCAATCATGAAGGAAAAATTAAAACTAGATTTAATAAGTTAAGATTCAATCCGTCATTAATAAGCTACGTCATCACCCTAGGAAAAGGAAAATTTAGCTCATGATAAAATTAAAAACAAAACCAAAATATATTACAAACATCATAAATATTGCATAAAAATTAATTACAAAAACATAAAAATACAACTACAAGATGCATGAAAATGGAAAATCTAGGCTACCATATAGGAGGTAAAACCATCCATGTAGGTGGCAACCTATACCATCCATAAAGGAGGAATACCTAGGCCTTCCATATAGGAGGTAAAACCATCCATGTAGGAGGTATGCAAGATGTAAAAAAAAATGCAAGAAATAAATTCTAAAAATAACTCTCTCTCTAAAATAGAAATTCTCTCTCTCTCTCTCTCTTCCTTCCTCTTCATTTTAGGGTGCCAAGAAGCTCTATTTATAGGCTTTATTTTCGGACTGCTACAGTATTTTTCTACAGTGATTTCGCTACAGTGAACCGTACTGCTAAAGTGAACCGACCACCCACTTGCTACAGTGAACCGACTACTACAAGAACTGCACTGAACCGCCCCACTTCCATACACACCGACCGCTACAGTACAACGCAATAGTCCGCTACAGTATCCTTGCTACAGTGCATAGTGAACAGTACCACATGAATAGTTCACAGTGCACAGTCTCACCTTACTTTACCAAAATTTATGACATGGGTTATTCCAACACAATTTTATGTGTAGAATACATTTTTGATTTTAGATTATCCAAGATCAAGCCCAAATGACGAAAATGCCCTTGACAACCCTTATTTAAAGCCTTTAAAGGGTATTTCAGTCATTTCACTTTCTGAGACTTTTCTCACTTCCTTTTCAATGCATACCCTATACAATTTGATATTCTAAACTTAATGGAAGCATTAGAATCATCAAATTATTTCTCCTTTCTCTTGCCTCCTATAAGGCTACCAAAATAAATTCCCAAAAAAGTTGGGTCGGTTTCTCGATTTCTTTTACCTAATCACCTCCTTTCTACTTATAATCATAATATTAGCTATTTAGACATTCATTGGACAGGATTTGGAGAAACTTGACCATTACGGTCCTTTAGGTTTCATGAGTTATCTTGTACTAAAACAACCAAAACTAAGCCAATAACAATTCTAATAGCATCAGTCAAGCAAGAGGAACAAGTTTGAGAAGTTGTCTCTTGATTTTTAGCACTTTCTCTCTCCTACACATTTTTGTCTCTCACTCTAAAACTCTTGAACCAGCTAAAAATCCATGGATTCAAAGGAGTAGAGATGAGTAGAAAATGTTATGGAGGGATTAGGAAGCTTAAGACACAAGATACCAACTTCTTACCTTACTTTTTAGATGAACCCTAGCCTTCCTCCTTCATTCTTCACCGTGCAGCTCGCTCTCACTCTTCCTGTCTAATTTGATCGTGAAATGAGAAGGAAGAATGAAGGAAAATGATCATATAATACATAAGGGTTAAATGATCATGACATGTAGCATATTCTCATTGGTCCAAAATGAAATTTTCTCATTTAATTATTTGATCTTCTCTTCCCTTCTTTTATCAGATGAGTGAATGAGAATTAAGGAAGAATATATTGATCTTGCACTATTCCATTGCCACCTTGCAAATATTTGACTTTTACACCGTTGACTTTTGACTATTTGACCATACTTGATAATAATTTACCAAAATTGGTTTATTAGTGATCAAGTATCCATTTTCATATTTTTAATTCCCATTTAACTCAAATTATTGGGAATAGTAGGGAAAAATAATTATTTCTCACTTTATGGCAAAATTACTTTTTTGCCCCTGCATTTTATGATTTATTGTAATATATCATTTTTCGCTTATTTCTTGGCCTTTTCATGATTTTAACACTTAAATAGGGCCATATTTTGTATCATTTTATGCCCACATATTGGTTACAATTTTAGGCATTTGATTGTACATTAATCACCTCTTTGTATCCTTATTTGGCAAATTACGTGTAATCGGCAAATTGGAAAATTCAATAAATACTTGCATACCACATTTCATGTTATTCCACTAAATATATAAAATATACATTCAAGATTATTGATGAAAAGTGGGGTATTACACTATTCATATGGCCAGACAACACTTGTACCGGTTATATGACAAAACCACTACAATAATCACCTCATGAATCGTGGTTCATTAATGCACTCAAATAGTTGTAGTCGTTAAACAAAGTAACCACTATAAAGATTAAAAACCGCTACCAATATGCTGACTGTTTAAATGGCCAGACAACACTTGTAGTGGTTAAAAAGAAAATAACCGCTATAATATGCCACTAAGCCAATTGTCATTAATTAATGCTTTTAACCATGTTGTAGCAGTTTATCATCATAACAGCTACTAAATGCCAGGAAGAGTAAAAAAATATGCAGCCAAAGCAAACAATATGTTTCAAAGCATGTGCCACCCACATGAAAAAATGCAAATGGCTTATGCTTGGTATCATGTTACGTAATATAATACCAATCATAGGCCATTTCCCTTTTTTCAAGGGTTACCAGCTCATTTGAAGTCTATTGTTAGCTTCGTATTGCAAATTCTTTTTATTGACAGCTTTGATGGCGTACGGCAATTTATAGTAATTAAATTGGTAGCAGTTGATATACAACCGTGACAAAGCTTCAAATTTTGTCGCAGTTATAGTACTGAACCGCCACAAAAACATGTTTATTTGTATTTTGTAGCGGTTAGTGTATGTAAAACCACTACGATATGACGAACACAGTAGGTGCCTCAGCTTCGCGCTATTTGGCGCTATGCTGGTGCCATATTCATAGCGATTTTATCCGAAATAACCGCTACAAAGTAATTGCTATAAATGCCCCGCCACCTACCGCCATTTGGCGCTAAGCTGGTACTATATGGTAGCGGTTTTAAGTCAAATAACTACTACAAAGTAACTGTGACAAATGTGGCACTATGTTCGCGCCACTTGGCACCAAGCTGGCACCACATTAGTAGCAGTTTTTCACAATATAATCACTACAAAGTGTACATAAAACATGTTTCATTAGTTACTATTGAAAATTAGTAGCAGTGTTTCCTTTAACTACTATAAATGCTACTACTCATAGCCCTTTTTTTCAACCGCTTCAAATTAACCACTACTAATTTCATTTTTTTGTAATGTTTAAGGAATTTATTCATTTCTCTTTTCAAAATTCAAATCCTCTTGAAAAGAAGAAATCATAACTTTAGTTATTCTAAGTTCTTTACTAACTTAGTGTCGATTTCTAAAAGAAAGCAAAGTTCACTCTCAAGCTAACTTGTGGCTGACAGTGTAGATGGAGACAACCCACAGTAGTGAGAGTGAGGACGACACTAGTGAGAGTGAGAGAGAAATGACTGTGAAAGAAAGAGAATGATAGTGATAAAGAGAGCTCTTCTCTTTCATGAATTTGGGTGTAAGGCAAGGCTCTCCGCTGCAAGTTCCTGTCTGGCTGATGTAGAATTTTTCTTCAATTCGATAGGTGGGTTCTCTTTCTCTTGTAAGTACAGAAGCAATGTTAGCCTAAGCAGTAAGTAGGTGGAGCTCTTAATGCTTAGTTCCTTCCTTAGTTGGCTACCTCAGTAGCTGGAGCTCTTAGTAGTTACAACGGAGAAAGACAGATGAAATAGAGTGATAAAAGAGAGGGTAAGACACATAAAGAAAAGAGAATGAAAGTGATGAGAGGAGCTAGCTTGTAGTAGGTACTCTTTGGAGGCTATGACTAACATGCCCAGGCCACACCTTCCTTTAGGCATCCTAAGTCAAATTGGGATGCCTAAAGAGTACCTTTAGGCATCCTAATTTGACTTGGGACCTCTAAAGTATGTCCTAAATGTTAAAGGGGGCTTTTGGTGCACCTTTTAAGTGCCTGTTTGGGAACCTGGTAAAAAAGTAGCTTTTTTTAATGGGGCTTTTACAAAAGCCCGTTTGAAAAAAAGTCAAATTGTAAATGTGATTTGTGTTTGGATTGGCGGTGGGAGAAGTGGCTTTTTTTAAAGTCGAACCTGTTTAGATTAGCTTTTAAAAAGCCCATTTGGATGAAAAATTACTAAAAGGGGTATGAACATTGTTGAATATTACATATATATTGTTTGTGTACATATTGTTATAATTGATGTTAAAAAAATGTAAATAAAATTTTTAAAAATGAAAAATTTTAATAATTTTTGAAAAACAAGAAAAATACACTAAAACACTTAATTAAAAAAAAGGATAAATATATATTTCAATCAGAATGTCATACATGAATTGGATCATAATTGAATCATCTACCCATACTCCTAGCAAGTTCATCTCTGATCATGTCACGAACATGATTCATGTGTGTTGAAGATAACATACGAATAGTTGATGTAGATCCTGCGTCAACTGGATCATTATTACCTTCAATACTCACATTTCCTCTTTCAGCTTGTTGAAAATCTCTATCGGTTTGGGAATTTCTACCGATAAGATTATGTATCGCCATTGTTGCACAAACAATGTGGACTTGTGTTTCAAAGCTATATAATTTCATTTCCCCCAAAAGTTGAAACCTATTCTTCCATACTACAAATGTCCTTTCGATAGTGGTCCTCAAGCTTGAATGATAATAATTAAACATCTCCTTCTCACTTGTAAATCCGTATTGTCGCCTAAACTCTGGAATGTGATAACGTTCACGTCTATACGGACCAAGATATCCAATTGGTGTTGGATAGCCAGCATCGACCAAATAATATTTTACAGATAAATACACAATTTTGTTTAACTTAGTAAAATTATAGCGAATGTAAAAAAAAGCACACAATACGAAAGTGTCGAAGAGATACCTTCAGGTGGATGAGGGAATTTCATAGATGGAGTAGAGATAGCAGTTTGGAAGATACGGGCATCATGTACGGTTCCCTCCCACCCTGCTAACACAAAAGTGAAGCACATGTCCCAATCACATACAGCCATGATATTTTGTGTTGGATATCCCTTTCTGCCGATATATTTGTCTTGCTCAGACTGGCTAACCACACACTTAATATGAGTTCCATCAATTGCTCCTATTGCATCCTTGAAAAATGGGAAATATCGCCGATTGTTGGAGATTTTTGGGTGACAATAACGGAAGTTGGGATCAAGCGGTTTGATCATTTCTGCTGATAGGTTCACATAAGCATTTAAAACCATGTGGAAGATCCTGTGGATAGTTTCTCCAGAATGTTGAAATCGGTCTTGCAAGATTCTGTTTTCTTGTGCATGTCCAACTGTATATAGGAACATGGCAACAATTTCTTGTATTCCAATATACCTAGTCGTCCGTAACCCATGTTGTACCAATTTGGAGCATAAGATATGGAAAACATGCTTTTCCACACGAAAATTCTCAGGGAAAACTGTATCATGGCCTTCGAGTACCTCTTGCACCCACTGTGCACCTGTTTGCTTACTAGTTCTACGTGGTTCTTTGCAAACATGTGGCACGACATATTGAGCTATCAAGGCAGCCACCTGCTCATCCTCCGTTATCTCTTGATCTATTAGGGATATGAGTTGTTTCCTTCTATCTGTACGAGATGATCTTGCTTCCCCTGTTCCACTTGAACTTGCCATTAATGATGCAACCTATGCCAGGATATTATGAAAACAAGTAAAATTTTAACACTGTGCAAGTACAAATTCAATGTCATATAGCAGAGGTTAATAACATTCATGAGTGATATAAAATAAAGTTCCATCCTAAAAAATAAGTAAGTTATACATAACGAAGTTTTAACTACATAAATTAGAGTTCAGCGCGTTGGTGGGGGTTTCTGAAATTCAGGGGTACTGTAAGCATGTAGGCGCAACCATTGTAGCAAGAGCTCTTTATCATCTTTTAGTCCAACATACATGTCACGAGCAACAGGGTGCATCATCATGTTACAACAGCGGATACAGAAGTCCCTGTCTGTAGCAACTTCTGGAATGGCCCGTAATTCTTTGACGACATCGCTCATTTATAGATCAGTCGTTGAAAGCTTTTTTAATGCTTCTACTTTGTCCTCAGATGCATCGGCTATTCTACTAATCGCATCTGCTATTGTTTTCAAATTTGTGATTTTTTTCTTTGATCCTTGACCCGACCATTTAGCCCTTTTTCTCTTCCCACTGACTTCTGAAGCATTGGGCACACTAGGTGGAGTGTTTGTTGTCAAGGTAATTCCTTCAAGATCAGCTGTCACTCCCACACTAGCTCCAATAGTAGGAGATCTAAGATCTTCCTCACTATCGCCTGAACCTTCTTCTAGGTCCATTGTGGGTCTATACACATCGTCACCATCACTACCCTGTGACATCTGCTGTGTAAAAATCGGTGTGAACATTTTTTCTCCCGATGCCATTACACCCTTAAATAGGATGTCTAATTCTTTCGCGAACATGATTCCTTTGTATCTATACTTCGCATACTCCGAATTCTCCTGAATGCATACAATTACAAAAAATTAATGACTCATATAAGATGATGATGATGATGATGATGATAACAATGTTGATATCACAAATAATAATGATAATAAAAACAATCACAATTTTTTTACCTTTATTTTCTTCTCCCACCAGTCATCATCGGCATTCACCATATGCCTTGCAGGGTCATATGATATACCAGTCTCTTTTGAGAACAATTTGTCCCACACCTTCAATTGTATCTTTAAGCTATCTAACCGATTTTTTAATTGTTTTCTATCGTATGACTTTCCAGTTTTTTCATTAAATGCGGCCACAATGTGTTTCCACCCATCCTTTGTGAATGCTGATCCTTGCCGTTTATTGTTGTATATTTGCTCAACGCACAGGTCAATGAAAATCCCAGTATAACTTACATCCCATGCTGCTTTATCCTTTCCCTTGTTCATATTTCTATGCCAATATTTGAACATTACACAAAAACAAATGGCCCAGGTGCAAATTAATCTAAATATTAAATATGATACATAACACTTATAGCCACCAGCTTGTTGGAAAAAATTCAATATCCCATCAAACATATGAATACAATCTTGGTTTAAACACTATTTTGCATTTAACCAATACCTTTTACAAATAAAAGTTGTTTGATCTAATCAATACCTTTGGTCTTAACCAAATCTCACTTGACAAATAAAAGTTGTTTGCTTAATTATTGAATGTAGGTTATGGTTCCTGTGAATATGACTCTATTCCCTGATTCAAATTATGAATTGACTTGAATTGGCTCCCACATAATCAATTCAGAGGATCCAATAAAAGAAGATAAATTGTCAATAACATACAAGAAAACCAATTTTGACCCTCTCATGATATGTTTCTATAATGCCCTCCAGAACAAAGAACAAGCACAGATATAAAAGACCAAGAAGAAACTTAAATACATATATATACACATCATCAAGACAACGAAACATGTAGTACTTAGCTAAACCATGTAAGCTCCAACTCAACACAATGTTATCCTATCTGTAAGGCACTTAATTGGCCGACTGAACAAACTTATACTAACACATCTTCAAGAGCCTTAAAGCGCAGAGAAGTACAAGAATTCCTTTGTCTCAAAAAGCTTTCTCAAGATTGCAATTATATAATATCCTTTAACACACTATGTTACTAACACTAAAAATCAAATTTTTTTGTATTTACTAGCATTAAAGCAGGAAGTGGCCTTCTTTTTTATGTCCTCAAATGCTCGCTTTTTAATTGGGCATTTTCTTATTGGTTAGTCATACGCTTTTTAACTATTATGCTTATATCACTCAATTGACACACTAAATTGACATTATGATGTTGCCTCTGCAGAAAGAACTCGCACTTCACTTCAGAAAAAAAAAACGAGGCACAATAAAAAACAACTACCTCTTCACCAGCACCAGCAAGCATACGGCCAAAATGGAAAACAGAGATAGCACAGCAGATCATTCAGCGACATTATTCAGCAACATATATTCAGAGACAAAATCAAAAACCATAATGGAAGTAGGATTCATGAATGGGAGAGCAGATCCCTTACCTTGTCTCTTAGATCTGGGAAGGAAGGAAGGAAGAAACGTCCGATGCTCCACCCACGCCGTTCGACAGATCCACTGAACAGAGTGCAGGGAATAATCTTTTAGACACCGACGACTAAAAATAGTACCGCACACTCACCGCCAGCGTCTTCTTCTGCCGTCACCGTCGGTGAGCTTCAGATCCACCTCGACCGATGAAGAGCGCTTCTCTGGATGAACCGAGGTGTCTCAGCGAAGAATGGAAGTGGCGCAGCCACCATTGGCGAGCTTCAGAATCAACTGGAACGACGGCGCAACGGCGAGCTTCAGATTCCGCCGGTTCTGGTTTTTGGGGAGGACAACTCACAGCTCGCGGTTTTGGGGAGAACGAAATTCTTTATTTGTCTTAGCTCGGTTTCCTGTGGGGGTAGGTAATAATTTAAATGTTAATTAATGAAGTAACGGTCAAAAGTGATGAGAAGTTGGGTAAAAAAACTGTGTAATGGAGCTTCTTACAAAAAGCTCTTCTCATGTATGAAGCCCATTTCTTTTTGATGTGTTCCCAAACATGCATGTCTAAAGCAACTGGGCTTTTTCATTGCAAATGGGCTTTTTTAAGGCTCAAAAGTGTTTCCAAACAGGCTCTAAATTGGGACTCCTAAAATTGTCTTTTAGGTATCCCAATTCAAATTTAAGACACCTAAAGTGTCATTTTAGACATCCCACATGTTAAAGGGATGCCTAAAATGGGACTTTAGGCATCCCAACTTAAATTTGGGACACCTAAAGATATCCAATTCCCACCCAGAAGTATAAAATGCCAACTCCTTTATTTTTAACTTCTCTTTTTGAAAAACAAATGTCATTTGGGTAGTAAAATCTATATCTTATAGTAATGTATGCAACATGTAGATGTTGGGATTAGGATAATGGATAATATTAAAGAAAGAAGTAAAACAAAATCAACACGCATACACGGGTACGCGCGCGCGCGCACACACACAAAACATCATTATTTCAGAAAAGAATGTCTCCATTGATCTTTCTCTATTTCCTCTTTATTTAATGTCTCTACCATTAGATCAAACTTTATTAGTCGAGATTTAATGTTATATTTTTATATTACTAATTTTATATAACATTTAATGTCTCCATTTATCTCTCTCTATTTCCTCTCCATTGAATGTCTTCACTATTGGATCAAATTTCAATGGTCGAGATTTAAAGTTATATTGATATTTTTATATAGTATTAAATCCTAATTATTGAAACTTGATCTAATAGTAGAGACATTCAACGAGATGAAATAGAAAGATGAATCAATGGAGACATTTCTCTCCATATATCTAATAATCCTTGGTCCTTCATATATGACTTAATTAGGGGTGGATGTTAGTCCTATAAATGTAAGATTTCTTTCATAATTTTGTCCATTTTTTTTCAAATTAACCATATTTATATTTTTTCAAAAATAATCAAGTAAAAGAGGAAATGAGCATTGTTGTTAAACTTGTGAGTTAACTCTCATAGTTTATCATTTTTGCATTTCTTACTTATAAAATCGTGTTAAGTCACTCTTAAACTCGTGCTAGTTGTAGAATTAGTTGAACTCTAATAACCCTGATAAATTGATAATATTCCAACACATTTTCCTCTATTTTTATCTAAGGGTTAAGATCCAATATTACTCGGAAGTTGTCAAAAAAAGTAATGTTGCCCTGAAAGGCTTTTTAGGAGTAATGTCTCCCAGGAAATTTGCAAACCATAGCAATTTCTCCCCAGCTGTTATCCATGTTAAATTTGACCGATAGTTTATCAAATATGCTAAGCTGACAGTCCACATGACATCTACGCCATTTTTGTTTTGGGTTTAGATGCAACTCCGTAAGTTTTCACTCAAGGGCAATATTAGTCAGAAAGTTTTTAAATCATAGTAATTTCACCCTGACTATTACCGAGTTAAGTAATTACCAATTAGTTGGCCAAATTTGCATATCTAATAGGTCTATGTATCATTCACTTCATTGTTTCTAAGTTAGATTTATAAATAAGGGGAAAGATTTTATAAACGCATCTCTTTTGAATGATGAGAGAAAATCAAAGAGGTGACATCATCTTGTGCAATGAAAAGAAAATTAAAGAGGTACCTGTTTATCTAAACACTGCTAAGGTATGGCGACAAAGGGTTATTGGTGGCCTTATTCTCGTAATCTTGCTTAGTGTGTTTTGCATCTTATGATTGAATCTTTTTCTTGATTATACTATCTGGTGAATGTGAGTTCCTCATCCATCTGTGATTTCTTTTCCAATGGCGTTTACATTGTAAGTTTAACATATTTGGTTAACTAATAGTCAAACTTAACTTTTATAATGGTTAAGGCATCATTGCTATGATTTGGATATTTTTTGAGTAATATTAAACCTAAAAATTTTTCAAGACGACATTACTCTTAAGTGAAAACATCCCGAGCAAATTTGAACCTTACAAAAATAACGTAGGTGATATGTGGACCTTCTAACTCAACATATTTTGTCAATTAATAATCAAACTTAACTTGGATAAAGGCCGGGGTAAAATTACTATGATTTGAGAACTTATGGGTTGACATTACTTCTAAAAACATTCGGGGGCAACATTTGGCTTTCTTGACTACTTACAGGACAAAATTGGACATTAACCCTTTATCTAATTTTGATCTAAAATTTTTCATACAAAGATTTATACAACAAAAAATGCACAAAGTTGATAGTCAAGCAAAAATAAAAGGAACTCTTATTTAGGTATAAATTTTGTGCTTCATATCACTACTACATATTCAGGCATATATAAAGCTTAATAAATAATGGTTACAGTAAATAAACGTTATGTATGTCAAGGAGGAGGTCGCGCAAGAATATATAACTCTAAAATATAATAGTTAAATATATGCACCGTCATGTACTAAGAGGCAGAATTGATGAAAACACAAAAATAGTGGTTGTAGTTAATAACCGTTATTTATTTAATGACAAATATTATGGTTCTTATGAAACAATTGTCATATAACACTTATAAACGATTTGTTTTTCAAAATTATATTAGTAAAAATAAATACATAATAGTTATAATAATTAACCATAAGGTATGATTATAAATATGTGATATTATTATATATAATATCCAATAATATCTCATATTTATATTTTTAAAATAAATACAATATGTTAAGATATAATTATATATAATAATATGTTAGATTTATACTTTTAAGATAAATATAA
Source organism: Albizia julibrissin (assembly GCA_037074505.1). Classification (NCBI taxonomy): domain Eukaryota; kingdom Viridiplantae; phylum Streptophyta; class Magnoliopsida; order Fabales; family Fabaceae; genus Albizia; species Albizia julibrissin. The sequence continues at coordinate 34,962,000 of CM073487.1, forward strand.
TATGTTAAGATATTAATCTAATATAATATACCTATTAATATCTTAAGGAGACTGCAAATACATGATTTTGAAAAGAAATTTATTTGAAAATACTTGACAAAAAAATTTATTTGAAAATACTTGACAGTATTCCATAAAGAACCATTATATATTCTTTAAGATTACTTAACGATTAAAAATGGTAACAGTCATATATAAGAAGGTGTGATTATGAAAAATGTCAAATATAAGAAGGCGAGATTTTTTAAAAAATTTATTTGACAATACATTATGGTTCTTCATAAAAAAATGTTAAACATGTTTTAATATAAAAATGTTAGATTTTGAAAATAAATTATTTGACAATATATTACGATTCTTTATAAAGAACCGTTAAGTGTCCGGTAATATTAAAAAAATATTTGACAATACATTATGATTCTTCATTAAGAATCGTTAAGCAATCTAAAAATATATTAATTAATATTATGGACAATACATTACGATTTTTTACAAAGAACCGTAAAGTATTCTTTCATTTAAAAAGTCAAGATTGTAAAAAAGTTTATTTGATACAACTCTTCCAATTCTTTCTTAAAAGTTTTTGAGCTTCTCTAATGTGTCTCATACTATTCTTTCCATAGGTTTTGTTCTGCCACTGCGAGTTTTGTCCTCCATTACTAACATAAATTTTCACTTTGCAACTCATTTCTCTTGTGATTATTCCTCAGGTAAGCTTTCATTTTTTTAATTAACATTTTTAGTTTCATTTTATTTATTTTTAATAAAACCAGGACTTACCAGTTGAAGCTCAAGGTCGTCGGATTATCTAGGAAGAAGAATCGCAGAGAAAAAGCAATATCTAGTTTCAGATGATAGCGGCTAGCTTGAAGATAAAAATAGAGAAACAATACTAGAGTAAACTAGAGAGTACGAAAAACGATGAGGTAAAATGCCGAATTATTTATTATTGTTTTATTGCAGTGAAAATAATTATAATTACACTAGATTACTTAGACTAAAATCAATTTAACTTTTTCTCCTAATTTTAGCTGCTTGTTGAATCACGATCTACTTGAACATTCACCCTCTCATATTCTTAAACTTTAACAAGTATGTTGAACTCAAATTTGTTGACACCTATCCGATATTTGTTGAAGTTTTAATATTTGCCAATTTTACTATATATATATTTTGATTTTCATATTTATATTATCCATTTACAGTTACGGGAGCTCTAAAGTATTGATATGTGGTCAACATTCTATAGCAAACGCATTGGAGAATGTTGTAGAATTTTTTTAATATATTTTCTTTTAGAATTCAAAAAATTATAAGATACTTTTCTAGATTGTGATGATTATTCTTCTAAATTGTATAACGTTTATCTATAATATATTGAATTTTGAATACGATAAATAAAATTTTTATTTAATATTATTATATTTTTATTATCAATGATTATATTGTGTTTTATATAATAAATATTAACAATAAAACTAAATAAAAATAAACAATAAAAATAACTATATACAATAAAAACAAAGCGAATATATTATCACTACAAAAAAATAGCGAATTAGCGACGGAATTTCTGTCACTAATAAACTTAGAGACGAAAATTAGAGATGGATTAGAGACAGAACAATATTAGCGACGAAATTTGTTTCGTCGCTAAAAAGACCGTTACTAATTGATTAGGGACGGAATTTTGAATTTTGTCGCTAATTAGAGACGGAATTTTTCTGTCTCTAATTAGCGATGGAAATTCCAATTTTAAATTCCGTCGTAAAATTAGAGACGAATTTAGCGACGGAAATTCCGTCGCTAATTAGAGACGGAAAAATTCCGTTGCTAAATTCCGTCTCTAATTAGAGATAGAATTGACTAATTAGCGATGGAAAATTCCATCTCTAATCTGTTGCTAATTATTTTTTTTATATATAATTTAAATTACCACATGTCTACAACACGACCCTCCACATATCCCTCGCCAGCGGCTTCTACGTGTACCAATTAGCCACCGCTACCTTGCCTCCGGCCGCCACGTGTTTTGGTAAGCCATCACGTGTCATCTTCCACCGCGCGCCACGTGTCACAAGTCACAAATTGGTTGCATTTTGTGACCAAGTTAGGATATGAGGCCATGACCTCTCACGCGTGTGCTAATGTCTTTGCCAGTTGAGCTAAGAAGAACCTGTGAATGTTAAATGTAAAATCATATATATATATATATATATATATATATATATATATATATATATATATATATATAGACACAGACACACTTCACACATACGTACACACTCACACACACACACATATATATATCACTTGCAAACAAAAATAGAAATACAAAATTTTTTATATTATTGAATATTTTAATTTAGTTTTCTTATTTTATTTTATGTAAATATTCTACCTAAATTTTTATTATTAATATCTTTTTTTATTTTTTTTATTTTATATTTTATATTTTTTTTGTATTTATAAAATTTTCATTTTATTTGTATATAATATATTATTAAAAATTAAAATATATTATATAATTTTAATTTCAAAAATAAATATGAATTAATAATTTTTATTTATTTATTTATTTTAATATTATATTATAAATTTAAAATAATTTTAAATTTTAAATTATTTAAAAAATTATAATTTTGGAAAAAAATCGAATTATTAAAAAATTTAGCTATTAGAGACGGAATTAGCAAAGGAAATTTCATCGCTAATTAGAGATGGAAAAATTCTGTTTCTAAATTCCGTCGCTAATATTTAGAGATGGAATTTAGTAACGGAAATTTCGTCTCTAATTAGCGACGGAAAAATTCCGTCGCTAATTTAGAGACTGAAAAATTCCGTCTCTAAATTCCGTCGCTAATTTTAGTAACAGAATTTGTGAGGGATTAGAGACGGATTAGTGATGGAATTGCTAATTTCCGTCGCTAATCCTGTATTTTTTTGTAGTGTATGGTTATTAACAAATAACCATGATATATGCTCTTAACAAATATTACGGTTTGGAACTAAGCATATCTAGTACCCGTATATATAACGGTTTGAAACCATAATTTATGGCCGATAATAATCATCATATATTGGCAATTCTGTAGTAGTGTATGAAGAAATTGAGAACTTATAATTTATAAATGCTCTCTCTTTTGTAGGAGGATAGAGAAAATTTGGGAAGCTCTTTAAGAAACAAGGAACAAAGCTAAGAAGCAAAATACAAAGAAGGACCAAGCATGTCAAAGTTAGAATAGAACCACTGTGTTACTTGCCAAGGCGAGTAACATACAGTCAGCATATTCTAAACGTGGAAGAAGATGCTAGTGACATACTCGCCGAAACAAGAGAAGCACTAAAGAAGGACCTACTCTTTGTGTCACTCGCCGAAGTGAGCATAAACAACACAAGAAGGAGCTCACTATGTCGCTCGCGTAAGAAAGTGAAGAAATTTGAAGCAAAATGACATGCTCCCCAAGGTGAGTAAAGAAGAAGTGCAACTCTACGTTTTGAAAATTGATACAGCAGAGGGTGTTATAACCTGAAACAACACGCTGCAAGCACTCATTCTCGACTTAGAAGTTAAGGCATGAAAGCTTTTACCTTGGAAGAGAGTTCATAAAGAGTTTGGAGGCTTAGGTGAAGATTCTAAGAGAGATTTTAGAGTTTCTACCTTGATGTTGTTACTTTTCTTCTATTTTCCACTTAGCTTGTAACGGATTTAGTATTTATGTATGGTTTTTTTTTTTGGGTACTTAAAGACTATGAGTAGCTTCATATTTTGTTCTAGGATTATTTGGAACCGTTATATGGATTGAGACTATATTATTCTTTTCTTTTAGCATTTAATGAAGTGTTATGTGATAATTTTATTTTGTAGTTGATGCTTCTAAGTGTTTGGCCATTACTTGATTGCAGGGGTGAGTATTCAGTTTTTGGTAAAAACCGAAATATATGAATTTTTCAAACTAAATCGAAACCGAATAAAAGAGGATATAACAGAGTTGAAATAATTCGGTTCTATTTTGGTTTTTATCCATAAAACTGATTTTTTTCGCCTTCATAATTAATTAGAATATCTGAATTTTTAACAAGCAAAATTTAATACAAATTATAAATTGAATGGCCTCAACAAGATATAAAGAAAGATGATACAAAATATAAACAATATATATGATCAATATAGTACTGACACTTAATTAAATCAGGAAAAAATATGAAAAAAATATTATAGGTGTATTCTATTCTTTATGTTTTTTCATTTATTCGGTTAAAACCAAATTTTTTAAAGAAACCGAAACACTGAAAAAAACTGAAAAAAAGAACCGAACATATATCGAACACTAAAAAAATTGAACCAAAAAAACCAAAATTGATTCGGTTTGGTTCAATCTTCAGTTTTGGTTTGATTTTGCTCACCCATACTTGATTGTTTTGTTGAATGAGATAATACTTGAAAAAAATTATTTTGTTTAAGAACTTAGATAATATTATACTAAATTTGAAGTTTATGTATTGGATGGATGATTTGTTAATATAAGAGAGATCTATCTATTAACCTAGTATTGTCATGTAAGATTGGGTTTTTAACAGTCTTTTTAGAGCTAGATCAAACTGGACAACCGGACCAACCTAAGTTGGCTACGACTCGGCTTTATGGAAAATGCATGGGAGGCAGAAACATAATCTTAATCACTGATTCTTCAAGATGGAGAAAGTTAAAAAGAAGCATTGGCAGTACACATTAGGAATTTGAAACTTCAACAGCCTCTAAATGCAAGACTTTAAGGCCATGCAAATTAACCCTATAAATGTTACTCACCCACTATAAAAAAATACAGGATTAGCGACGGAATTTTATTCCATCCCTAATCCGTCCCTAATCCCTCACAAATTCCGTCACTAAAATTAGCGACAGAATTTAGAGACGGAATTTTTCTGTCTCTAAATTAGAGACGGATTAGCGATGGAATTTCATTCCGTCACTAATTTCTGTCACTAAAAATTAGCGACGGAATTTAGAGACGGAATTTTTCCGTCGCTAATTAGAGACGGAATTTCTGTCACTAAATTCCGTCTTTAAATATTAGCGACGGAATTTTTTCGTCGCTAATTAGAGACGGATTAGCGACGGAATTACATTCCGTCGCTAAATTCCGTCACTAAAAATTAGCGACGGAATTTAGAGACAGAATTTTTCCGTCTCTAATTAGCGACGGAATTTCCGTCGCTAATTCCGTCTCTAATAGTTAAATTTTTTAATAATTCGATTTTTTTTCAAAATTATAATTTTTAAAATAATTTAAATTTTAAATTATTTTAAAATTATAATATAATATTAAAATAAATAAATAAAAATTATTAATTCATATTTATTTTTGAAATTAAAATTATAATATAATATATTTGAATTTTTAATAATATATTATAAACAAATAAAATGAAAATTTTATAAATACAAACAAAAATATAAAATATAAAATAAAATAAATAAAAAAAGATATTAATAATAAAAATTTAGGTAGAATATTTACATAAAATAAAATAAGAAAACTAAATTAAAATATTCAATAATATATAAAATTATGTATTTCTATTTTTGTTTGCAAGTGATATATATATATATATATATATATATATATATATATATATTATATGTATGTATGTATGTATGTACGTACGTACGTACGTACGTATGTGTGAATGTGTGTGTCTATTATATATATATATATATATATATATATATATGATTTTGCATTTAACTTTCACAGGTTCTTCTTAGCTCAACTGGTAAAGGCACTAGCACGCATGTGAGAGGTCATGGCTTCGAATCCTAACTTGGTCACAAAATGCAACCAATTTGTGACTTGTGACACGTGGCGCGCGGTGGAGGATGGCAAGGTGGCGGTGGCTGATTGGTACACGTGGCGGCCGCCGGTGAGGAACATGTGGAGGCTCGTGTTGTAGACATGTGACAATTTAAATTATATATAAAAAAAATAATTAGCGACGGATTAGAGAAAGAAAATTCCGTCTCTAATTAGAGACGGAATTTTCCGTCTCTAATTAGTAAATTCCGTCTCTAATTAGCGACGGAATGCAAAATTCCGTCGCTAATATTGTTCCGTCTCTAATCCGTCACTAATTTCTGTCTCTAAGTTGATTAGTGATAGAAATTCCGTCGCTAATTCGCTATTGTTTTGTAGTGACCTTTACACGAGTCAACTTTAAAACACGTACTAATGGTATTGCACATGAAAACACTAGAGGGCAAGTTAACAGGCGGCTGTTTTTCGAAAATCTAGCTTTAGGGGCGTAATAAAATTGTGATTAAGCAATGCGTTAAGTCAAATGTTAAGTTTAACATGACGCACAGTGGAGCGCTCACATTTGAGGACAAATGTTTCAACATATTTCAAATCAATTCTAAGAAGAGGGCTGCATCCACAAACTGGGGGAAGAATTTAACCCTATGAAAGCTTATATCGTGGAACTCAAGGTTAAGAAGATAGCGCCAGGGTGATTTCCATCTCTTGGACTACAAGAGGCTTGAGGCAATTGCATCTTTGGTTGAAGAAAGTAAAAGAAATAATATGTATAAGCACCTAGTCTGGTAAAAGACTTGTCAGGGATCACATTTGAGATCTTAAAAAAGAGTTTATTCACATTAATTGAGTGTTTGTTTGGGATAGTTTTTAGAACCCCCAAAAAATACTTATTCAGATAAGTCCAGACAAAACTTTTCTCACATACTTACATCATATACAGTAAATCACGATTGAAAATAAAGCTGCTTTTGAAGACTCCAATCGCTATTCCAAACAAGCATCGAGATATAACTCCTCCTACATATTTACCTCGTATATTATACTTACCTCGTATATAGTAAATCACGATTGAAAAATTACTTTTAAAAACTCCCAACATTATTTCAAACAAGTATTTTTAAGTTGCTAATCGTGTCACGGTCCATGGTAGTAACTTTGTTTATTTGGAATAACAATTTGAATTTTCAAAAACAGCTTTTTAATAATAATTTATGATATATAAAGTAAATATATGAGATGAATATTATCTCAACTTATATATATAAATACTTATAAACTCTTCAAAAACTGTCATGAACCCACACTTAAATGTTTCAGTTTTAGTTGAATAAAGAGGAAAGAGTCAGAAGACTGAAAAAGTGTGACAATGATGGAAAGAAGGAACGAGAAAGCAGAAGGAGCAGCGCATGAGAAAGATAAGGACATTTATTATTTGGCATTTTTTTGGTAATATTATCCTTTGGCATTTTATAAATCAAGAAATTATTTTTTTATTTTATAGAAAAATATATATAATTTAAAAGGAATTTCTTAAAATACAAAATTATTAAAAGATATTTTATTTGATTAATGGGCTATAAAAAGATATTGTTGTTATGATAAAGTAAAGGAAAAGGGATAAAAAATAAGTAGAGAATCGTATAGAAGAAAAAGTCATCAATACCTTTACCATTTCAAAACAAACTGATTCCAAGATAACATGAGATAATGAGAAATAATTTGATTATGTTAATATGAATTTTCAATTGTGAAAATTAATTTAATTTTAAACATGATATTTTGACATAGATGAAAGGGTGGTTTATTAATTAATATATTTATTTATTTTCTTTCTTCCCTATTTTCTATCATACATCCAAACATGAGGGGGTGATAACATTTTATCTCCACTTTTCTCTTCTTTACATTTTCTCTCTTCTTATTTCCTTTCCTTCTAGCTTTTCTTCCCATTCAAACTCAATCTATTATTAAAATCGGACTGAACCAGTCAGTTCAACCACAAAAATTTTCGAACCAGTCATCTAATTGGTTCGGTCCAACTGGTTCAACATATTTAATATTTATTTAGATTTTTATAATTTCAAAATTTTATATCTAATTCTACATATTTTCAAAAATTATAATTTAAGACTCTATGGAAAGTGTGAGATGTCTATTTTCTAATGCAAAAAGAATCACTAAAAAATATTATCATTTGATCCTAAAAAATTATCAAATTGTAAAACTATTTTAAAAAATGTTATTGTTTAAATTCATTTCTTCACTGGTTTAACCTATGCTTTGGTTTGACTTTTATATGATCAACTGATCTTTGACCCACTATCTAAATTAATTTAGTGACCGATCTATCTTTAATAACTTTGATCCAAACAAAGTAATCTTTCACATTTATATTCAATTTAATAGATATAAAATTTCATCTCGATCACAAAAAGAAAAAAAAAAACTTGACCTTACGATTAATTTAATTTTCTACCTTTAAAAGTAATTAGAAAACTAACTCTATATTTGGATGAGAAGAAGATTATCAAGGATAAATAAAATTAGGAGGAAAACTCCCTAAAATAATAAATTTCTTTTACCATTTTTGAAAGTTTTCCTTCCCAATATCTCCACCCCTAATTTTCTCTCACTTTTCTCTCCATCCAAAATACCCTAAATCTTATTATGGCTTAAAAACAAGGCCTTAATTTGCATATAAAAAAGGCCTCAATATGTTGCCAAAAAAAAAATCTTAACACTATCCCAAAACTAATATTTTAAAAATCGGATCAGACATCAAGAAGGAAAAGCGAGTGGCTTATAATTCAAATGGTTGAAACGGTTAGGGCATTTGGTTGGCTTAGTGATTTAATAAATAAATTAAAATTAATATTATATACGTATAAATTAATAAATATTACTTTAATGGTTTAAAAATTTAATTAAACAACTTTTTTTAATTATATACAAAATTAATTGAGTTTTTGCATAACACCTAATAAATCACGGTTTCAGAAATCATTTTTCATAAATCGAGATAAATTTTTTCTCACATACTTATCTCGTAAATCATAAAAACTAATATTCAAAAGCTAATCCAAACACACACTAAGACTCAATCTTCTTTTCTTATATAAAAAAATTTAAAAGATAATAAGAAATTATAAATCCAGTTTTATCATGGGGTTAGTTGGCACAAAAAGTAATCCATTGCATAATTGTAGTGGTTTTTGATTTTTTAATTTTAATTACAAGTAATATTTATTTTTCACTCTCTATACTAGCAACTTATATTATATAAATATTAATACTCTCTTTATTTTAAATATAAGATAAAATTTATTTTTTTAGAGATATTAAGAAAATTAATTAAATTATTTTAAAATATTTATATTTATAATATTTTTTAAAATAAGTTTTACTAACTTTTCAATTGATATATAATCTAATGATACATAAAATATAATATAATTAAATAACTCAACTTTATTTAATCTCTTAAAAAAAATTAATTCTGCCTTCTATATTTTAGACCGGCGTAGTATTTCATTTCCTTCTCCTACAACCCTCATTTATTTTTCTTCTGCATTCCACCACTTCTAAGCAAACAGCCATCGACTCTGATGATTTTCCCGCAACTCTCATTAATTTTTCTTCTGCATTCCACCACTTCCTAAGCAAACAGCCATTGCCTCTTATTATTTTGGTCTTCCCACGCATTTCATATTCTCTCTTTTTGGTTTCATGTCTTCTGGTCACAACGGTGATGAACCCACAAACACCATATATTGACGACAGAACACGCCAGAGTCCAACTCAACAACGACAATGGCAGAGCAAAAGAAGAGGTAGGAGAGATGAAGATTTGGACAAAACACAAGGTTTTATGTATTTTTTATAGTGCCTATTGAAAGTATTTTTAATCTTCCAAAACATAAGGTTGGACTTTTTTGTTTCCCCAGACTTCCTTGCATTTTGTTTTTCTATGGATTCCCCTCACTACAATCAACTCCCCATAAACCCCTTTCTTTTTCTCTCTTCCCCCATTTCTTGCTTCGTCTCCTCCTGACTCCAGAGGACTTCCATTAAAACCTTTCGCTTCATCTTTTGTTAAGAGAGAGAGTGGAGGCGAAGAAACAAAAATGAGCGATAGGATTAGCCATATACCGGATGATTTGCTTCTGTGTATTCTCTCTACTAGATCTCTTCAAACCAAAGATGTCATTGCAACATCCGTCTTGTCCAAGAGGTGGAGATCTCTTTGGCATTCCATTCCTTCGCTTGAGTTTCAAGATCTTGAGTCCGTCGTTATGAATCCTTCCTTCAATTTGTAGACGCTATGCTCAGCTTAGTTGATCTTAAATCTGTCAAAATGTTTCTTCTTAAGTGTGATCGTTTTCAGGAGTATTATGAGGTGACTTGTGGTAAGGTTGACAGTTGGCTTAACACAATGCTCAAGAGCAAACTTGAGTATCTGAATCTTTGGTTTGCAAATGGTTTTGATTTTGTAATTAGGGTTCCTTTGCCCTCTACCATTTTCAAATGCAGTAGCATTAAGATCCTAAAGTTGGCTAGGGTTAACGTGAGTGATCTTTCTGATGTTAATTTGCCTTCGCTTGAGATCTTGCATTTGACGAATGTTGAATTTTCAAATCCTGAAAGTTTAGTATTGCTCCTGTCTAAATGTCTTCGTCTTGAAGAGTTGCTACTAATGTATCTGGAGTTCCCTGATGATGAGATGACGACACTGAACATTGGGAAGCTTCCTAACTTAGTGATTGCATATGTTCCTGTTGAACTATTCTCACTGGAAGCTTTTTCTAATGTTACATCTCTCTGCTTCCATAAGGTAAGAATGAGCTACTATGTGTATTTCTCTTTTATTTTTTCCCCCATAATATTATATATCCATTTTTTTTATTAAAATTTGGACTGTTCTTTGTTTGTGCAGCACAATGTTTTCAGCACAATGTTGGAAATTCATAATCACCGAAAACATTGTGCTGCACAAACAAAGAGCAGTCCAAATTTTAATAAAAAAAAAATTGGATATATAATATTAAAAACTAACCTCTTATGGCATTTTCAGTTGGAAACGCTGTAAGAGGTGAAGAACCTCCTAAGGAAGCGCCGTAGGAGGTTATTGCACCTCTTACGGCGCTTCCACATGAAGCGTCATTAAATGTCCTTCTTTTTAAAAAAGAAAAATTTGCATGACTACTTTTTTTTCCTAATGAAATCCTCGATCTGTATTTACATTTAAATCCATCTTTAAACGTGCATGTTTTCTTTACAATATTTAATTCTCATCTTCATCTATCAAGCATTGAAGAACTCCAAGTAAATATCTGGAAAAAAAAAATTAAGCATACATATAAGATTCATGATAGATTTTAACTAAAAAGAAGAAAGCATACAGATTTAAGCTTCTATATCTAAAAAAATACTTACAAGCTAAGGGGCTTCTATAAGAAATAGGGACCAAGATAATAGAGTAGGGACTAAAGGGATAAGACAATATGGTGGAGTAATGGAGATTTAAAAAATTGGGAGATAGATGGTGCGCGAGGAAGACGATAATGGTGGGCTGGTGAAAAATTAAAATAGAATCTTAAATTCAAAGTCTATAGAAGCTCCGACTCTTTCCTTACCAAGCGTCATAACTTTCAATAATCAAAATAAAAAATAAAAAAACAATGACATTAAATTCAAAGTTGAATTTAACAATATTTAATGACGCTTGATATTTAAACGCCGTTCAAAAATACACATTGTCTAACAATATCTAATATTATATATAATATAATATTATATATATATATATATATATATATATATATATATATATATATATATATATATATATAATTATTAATATAATATATAACGGCCAAGGCAATCAATTGCCTAAGGCAAATCTGGCGCTTCAGTTGAAGCGCTGGATAAGGCTAATTCAATTAGCCTTTTCTAGCGCTTCACATGGTTCAGATTTTTGTTTGATAATTTTTTTTACAGATTATTTCTTTTTTATTTTTAAGGATTTTAGTCGACAGATTTTTTTTTTCTGGTAACTTTTTTTTTTTTACAGATTATTCCTTTGATATTTCAAGGATCTTAGTCGATGCTTTCTTTGAAAAGGTCGATTAAGATACAATTTTTTTTCCTAATAATTTTTTTTGCTGATAAATTTTTTTTGGTTGATAACTAATGGAATAAAAGGTCTTGGGCGCAAGGAAATTAAAATAAAAAATTGGATTTAAATTTAAATTTATTAAATTTATTTTTTATTTTTTTTAATTTATTTTTTCTTCATAATTAAATCATTAGAAATAAATAAGTGTGGGAAAGTTTACTATGACTACATGAATGTTTATTATTTATATAAGTTAAGTAGTATTTAATAACGTTGAAAATAAATGAGGAGGTTTAAATGTGTTTACCAATATCGATTGTTTTTTTTTTAAAAAAAAAAGACCTTGGACGGCGCTTTATGTAAAGCACCGGCCAAGGTTTATCAAATAAATCTTGGATGTCACTTTATATTAAAGCGCCGTCCAAGGTTAATTATTTATTTTTTTAATGTATTTTTTTTAAAAGTAACTTAACATGCTTTTTTACAATCTTCCTAGATTTTGCCTTTATCTCTCATATTTTATATATACTTAATATATTTTTTTAGGTTTTACTTTGTTTAATTTTACATCATAATTAAAAGTTAATTTTAAATTATATCTTTAAAGACAATTATCAGATATAACCAACTCAATTTTAAATATTATGGATAAAAAACTTTATATATATATATATATATATATATATATATATATATATATATATATATATATAAAATTACGGACAAGGCAATTATATATTGTGGATTGCCTATAGGCAATTGCCATTTTGGCAATTGTCTAAACCGGTGCTTTTGACAATAAAGTTTTATTCCTTTAACAGACGCTTTTCTAAAAAGGCCAATTAAGGCATTAAATTTTTTTGAGGCAATTCTGATTTTTTTCATATTTTAATGATCTTATCAGGTGTTTTTCAAAAAAGCATCGACTAAGATGCATATTTTTTTTCTGATAACTTTTTTTTTCCAGATTATTCCTATTACTAAGGTGCAAATGTCATTTAAGTATTTTTGTTTAGATAAAGTGTTTGTATAGCTTTTGTTAATTTATTTTTAAAATATTTACTTCATTTATTTTAATTCATTATTAAAGCATTAGAAATAAATAAGTTGGGGGAAATTTATTTGCTGACTACATGTACATAACTTGAGTAGCATCTAAACGTTCAAGATAATTTTAAATCATTACACCAGTTATGACGCTTTGCAGTAAAACGTCATAGCTGATATACTTTGTATAAAAAAGAAAAAGAAAAAAAGGCCTTGTATGACGTTTTTTAAGGAAGTGCCATAGAATCTTAACACTAAGTTATGACGCTTATAATAGAAAGCGAAGTGGGTTATAATTTTTTTTTTAAAAAAAAAGAAACAATTACCTACGGCGTTTCTTTGAGGAACGTCATTAAATATGCACCATTAAAAACATCTTTTGTAGTAGTGCTGGAAATTGATTTGAGTCAGAATGGGTGGATTAGTATGTTCAGCTGCTTCCCAAGTTTCCCCAAGCTTGAAACTCTCATAATTTGTGAGGTTTGAAAATTAAATAGAATCTGTTTTATACTGCTTTGTAGTTTTTTAAGTTCAAGTTGCAAAACATTTATGTACATGGGCAGGGTCGTAAAGGGTTGGATTGGTTGATAGAAACAAGTCCTGATGTTCCTCCATGTATATCATCACACCTGAAGACTTTCGAACTTTTTGGGTTTAGCTACTTGCAAAGTGAGTTTGAGATTGTAAGATTTATAATGAAGAATGCAACAGTTTTAAGGTCTCTCAGCATTTTGACCCGGAATTATTCAATTGAAGATGATGAGAGACTCGATTTGGTGGAAATATTATCGTCCTACCCCAGATGTTCCCAGAATTGCAGTATTTTTGTTAAGATGCTATCACAAGAGTGATTAACTAAATGTATGGTAAATTAATGTCTGTTTGTTCAGTCTCAGAGAGTGCTTATTTTCATATTTAATTTTGTCCTAAGGTAAGAAATCATTCTGTACGAATGCGTTTTGAGCAGCTTATATTCTGTGTGGAATGTAAGAAATTGTAATCTCTTAGATATTCTACTTCTTGCAAATTATTGAAACTTTGAATATAATCCCTCTGAGCTCAGTTTCTTAATATAAGATTTGATAAGTTGATCTTGATTTTAAATATAAGATATATTTTTTATATTTGTTAACAATAATCAATGAGGGGGAGAAGTAGGTTATTAAGGCAGATTATTATATTGATCTAGAAAATACATTTCATATCGATTAACTTAATTAGTTTTTTAAACCAAACCAAATTAAGTAATTATATCTTGTAAAATAATGTTAAAGAAGTATTTGACCGTAAGTATTAGCTGGGCTTCTAAAAATGTTCTTATAGCAGTTGAAATATAGGTTAACCTTGGCAAGAGATGGTCTGTAATGTGATTTTATTGCCGTTTATTCATCTGGTTTCACTTGGAAACTTTTGACAAATGAAGCCAATATGAATTATGAAAATGACTCACTTGTAATTTATGTTTTTTATGGATTTGTGGAAGTGAAAATGTGAGGATTTGGAATAATATAAATTTCTTCTAGTACTCATTTTGTCTAAACAATTTCGTGTTTAAACAACAACTGCTACCTACCTCAATCACATATAGTCAGAATTTAAAATTGAAAAGGGAGCAACCTACCTGTTTGCTAATGACAGAATAGAAAGAACTAAAATACTGGGGCGACCCACTTTTAACCTTTATGCATGCTTGTGTTAGGTCAGAGTTTATGAATAAGAGTCAATTTTTTAGGGAAACTTCCAAGAAAATAAAAATTACCAGCCAACGAAAAAAAAAATGTGGTGAATTAGTGCTGCTATTTTTGTGAACTCAAGCACTCTACTGTGTGGCAATGGGGCAAGCATGTCAAATATATTTCAGATAAGGTGTTAATTACTTAATAAAATTTTTATTCTACAAATATAGAATAATATGTTTTCACCCATATTCACTTTAATTTTTTCATATTTCTATTTATATGTCATTTTATAAAATTTATGAAACAATTTTGTTATTCCCCTTTAAATGGATGTTATTGGAGAATTATGGTAGATGTATAAAAAAAAAAAAAGGATTGTAGTACAAAGAGGAATGCATATTGAGATGAGTAAAATTTGTAGAAAAATATCATTAAAATACCAAAATCCCAAATTAGTTTTTATTTCTACTATAGTTTAGGTATTGGCTACATTTGACTAGTAGCTCATTTTAATAAGAAATAACTAATTTGAGATTTTTAAATCTTAAGGGTCTGTTTGGCAGGAGGGAAATGAAGGGAAGGAGAGGGGAAATTTTTATGAGTTAGATTTTAAAAAAATTGAAAAATTGAGGTTAAAATTTTTTAATAAAGATAAGATGTAAAATAAAAAAAATTAAGAAAAATTAACTAAAAACTTCAAATCTCATTTCTTCAATTTTTTTTAAATCCAAGACATAAAAATCTTTCATCCCCTCCCCTTTCCTACAAATCCCTCATACCAAACAGACCCTAAAGGTATTTCCCTAAACTTTTCCCTAGAATTTAGTTTATTGCATATAACTTCAAGCCGAAATTCCTTCATGATCCTTTATACATATTATTATGTGCTATATATTTGTCCCAAACAAGGAAAATAACATATTAACAAGTTTCATAACTTGTCAATAGTAACTCTTTTATTTATCAATAGTAGAAGACTTTTCTAAATCATTTCAGTTGATTGGAATAATGATATTCTCCCTTAATTTTTAATATCCCTTCAACTCTTTTTTTTAAATTTCCTGAATCTTTCACATTTATATTCAATATATATAATTGATTGAACTATATTTTTATATATGATTTTCATAATTAAATAGAGATTTTAATACATTTTATAGGAAATTATTACATGATTAAGCATTAATTTTAGTTAGGAACAATTGTATCGAATTAATTGTAATTAGGGCCAAATTGGTCATAATTTATTAATTATTTTATATAATTGATTCTTGAACTTTTAATCTACCATGTGCTTAATCTTACATTAGTATTTTTTAGGTTTGGGAAAAATTATAGGACAATTCCCTAAAAATTGTGGAAATTACAAGTGCATGAAGAAAATGGTCTAAGAAAAATTACAGAAATGGATGCATATGTTTTGAAAATTTCAGTATGACCTCACAATTGTTTCAAAAATGTTCAAGATAGTTCCATCCATGAAACTTTTGAACCTTTCAATTTGGTCCCTAGTCAAAACTTGCATTTTGACCAGGAGCCAATTAGATTCCTCTTGTTGCAATGAATACAGAAGCAGAAGCCCGACAGATTTGAGGAAAAAGAAAAGAAGTAGAGACCCGACAATTTGAGGTGGAGAGAGAGGTGGAGATTGAGAGGGAGCTGGAGAGCTGGGACCAAGGAATAATTTCTTCTTCTTTCGACTTCGGCTAATAATAATGAACTGGGGACATTTTTTTTATATAAAATAAGAGAACGGATTGGAGCAGATGAACCTTCATCTTCATCTTCATCTTCTTCCTTCCTTTCCATTTTTTTAGTGTCGCCGGCGGCAAGCTTCATCTCCTTCACTATTGCCGCCGGTGACCTCGAAGAACCAAAGGAAAACTTCATCGTGGCAGGGAGTCGGACTAGAGTTGAAGAGAGCTTGAGAGACGTAGAAAGTGTTGCGGAAGCGGTATATATAGAGCGTAACCGATTATACTTAAAAATCTTAATACTAAAAAACAGAATTTCTAGAAGTAATTTAATAATATAATAAATCACAACTACTATATCTAATAACAGCTAATAAATAATAAATAAGACAACAATAAGGAAAAGATCTCTGATAGGTTCCCCCATGGCTGTCGCAGTTGAAGAACAATCTAAAAAGGTAGATCTCTCTTTTACTTAGTGAAAGGGAGACTACGATGGAGGCGGGAAGCTGGGGTTGTGCAACTGTTCTGAGGAATCCAAAGGAAAAGTCATGGATGCGTTCAAAGGTACTAATCGTTCGATTCTTCGACCTTGAGGTGAGCAACTTGCTAATGGCTCCAACTTTCCCCACTGATGTCTATTTGAGATTGAGATTTGTAATTGGTTGGACTGATTTTCTTTATGTTGATCTCTTTATGCTCTGCGTTGTCGCCTTCCCTAAAGCTTTGGCATTGGCTATTATTTGGTTAATATTGTGTAAGTGGGTACTTCGTTATTTTTCTCTGTTGGGCAGAGGGTTTTATAAATCAGAATCATGTATCCAGGCTACCTCTGTCCTAATAGATTTGGTGGGGAAGGCTTTTAGATGGGAGAGAGTTCGTATGACTGATTCAAGCTACATAAGCAAGGATTTTGACACCACTCCAAAAATTGGTTATGCTTAGTTAAGGATATTGGTATGTGGTGGAGTGAGAAAGTTTTTTATTGATTAACGATCTTTAGAGTGTGCAATAGATAGGTAATTGAGAATTATTAGTTTGAGTTTGTTCAGTATGCCTGTATGTGATGTTCATCATTGGTTAAATGTGTGCTTGTTCAGTGTGATGCTTAACATTGTTCATTATCAGGGTAGACATGTGCCTATGTGGCTTTACTGCTCACCTTTGGGTTAGGATAGTATTTCTTTATCCTATTATCTATTAGATTGTGCGTTCTTTGATATTATGGTAAATGTTCTCTTTGAGTACTTTATGGTTCAAAGGAATCTGGTTAGAAACCATTCTTACAGGTGTGTTCCCATCGAAGCAGTTTTGGCAGCCGAGTGGATTGTCAAAGCTTCATTAGAAGAGTCTTGCCCTGTTGTTCGGGTATTTTGACCTCTGTTTCTGCTACAGGCTTATCTGGTGTATGGTGTAGTAAAAGATTTGGCTATGTATTTAATTTATTGTTGTATCAAAGATCTTGTGTCTCCTTGTTTCTCTAAACTGTTAACTAGATATGTAGGTATGTGTGGTTGCTCTTTTTCTCTGCTTGTTCTGATTTGTTTAATTTCTATTTGATAATTATATATTTTATAATTAAATAGATATAGATTTTGAGATATAATTAATTAAATTTATGAATATTTTATACCTATTTAATTATCTTTTATATATTTTTCTTCTCTTCAATCAAATATAAAATAATAAGAGATTTTGATAGAAAATCTATTCATATCTCATTTTATTGTGTAGAAAATATTATATAAAATTAAAAAAAAACCTGCACAAGCAGTAGTTGAAAAGCAAAGATATAATATACACACACACATGTATATACACACACACATATATTTTGATAGAGAAGAGAAAATAAAGTGGAGTGCAGCAAATTTAATGGATAAAGAAGTGGATCCCAAGCGATAACAAAAAAAGCAACAGGATAATGAATTGGATAGATCATAATATATTGGCGTAGGGCCTACGGCCAAAAGAGACTAAAAGTCATATACATGAGAGGGCTAAGACAGAACAGAAGGACGAGAACGATCATGAGGAACGCATACGACACTGACGGCGAGACTGGAGCAAGCACGAGAAGCAGAGTCAGATCGTCAGAGAGAAGAGGCTGTTAAGGTTGTTAAAGAGAATCTGAGTTTGAGGATACCTCTATTCCTTAATATTCTTTTTTTTTAAAAAATCTGAACTTTAAAATGATTTATTATTACTATTTTGATCAAGCTTTTGAGAACCGGACCGGGCCGGACGGTCCGACCGGTCGGACCGTCGCCCGGTCTCAAGAACGGGCCGGTTTAATACTGCCGGCCGTTTTTTATTTTGGGCCGTTTTGGACCTCTTTTAAGCCGCTTTTGGGCCGCCAACCGCTTTTGGGCCGGAACCCGGAGCGGGTTTTAGAAAACAGGGCGGGTCATCAATTGGACTTTTTTTTTGTTTTGAAAGCTGCAGTATGGACATAAATTGCATACCAAAGGGTATATCCCAGATTATTTATCGATGGTCCCCAAAAGTCATTGCCCTAACCCTTTTATTGGAGTTCCGACACAGCAGCGAAGCTTCACCCGCCGTTTGCAGCGACGGCGGCCACCGTCTAAGGCTATCGTCTTCCGCCATATACAGCGTCATCCTCCACCATTTTCCCTGTCTCGTTAGTTTCATGCCTCAATCTCGTCAATTTTGGATTTGGAACCGCTTTTCTTTTGCTTCGCCACCCAAGTGATTGATTGTTCTTATGATTTTGTTTTGTTCAAGCATTTGTTTTACTTCCTCCAGTTTGCTGTTGTGTTCCATCATATTTCATGAGTGTGTTTATTTGTTTTGCTTTGCAGCGTATCAAGCCATTTATTTCAAGGATTGACAGGAAAATCATAATAATTTAGGCGCACTCATATGGTTTCGGTGACAGGGAAATATAGTGTATTGACATGGAAACTAATGTGGTTAAAATATTAAATGAAAGCCCAAACACGAGCTATCTGATACATTCTGTGTTGGTTAAATAACATTTAATACATGAGCTATCAAATGCTTTCCTTATGGTTGTCGTGTTGCTCTGTTTCCTTATGGTTGTGAATGTAGAACTATGAATCCATCCCCATGTCATCCTTGCTTTTTACTGTTGGGTTTCTTGGATAATTCCTCATCAGATCAGATCCAATCATATGCGATGTTTATTAAGAAAAGAATAATCCAATGATAAAGTTTATTTCATCTTAATTTTTTTTATGTCTGTTTGATATATATCTACCCATCCATGCATGAAGAAGAAGTCTCAAGATAAACTATTATTGTTAATTGAGTACGTAATATGGGTATTTATGATGTGGGTGTGTGTCTGTGCATTGTTTGCTTGCGTACATTGTAATGGTCATCTCTGACTTTCTTTATTTCTTCTTGCCTCCTCCTGAGAGTTCTCCCTCATTTGAAAAAGTCTGTGATGCTAAAGTGTGTTAATCTTTGTAAAAAAGAAGGAAGTGACTTTTAAATAATTATGAAGTTATGAACACGTTCTCACATAGCTTTTTCACTTTTTGTAAAAGTTTTCTAATATAAAAAAGAAGTGACCTTTATGTTTTAAATACACATACACAAAGAATATGTATATTTAATTTAAATAAGAAGAGAGAAGAGGAAAAATCCAGCAAGAAAGAGTAAAATAATTGTGCCATCTGCAATTTTATGTTCTGTTTCATGAACTTAATCATTTTAATAAGCAATGGTCTAGAGGAATGGACCCTACAAAGAAGGGTTGTGTTTGTGACTTTGTGTATGTTGACTATGTTCTTTATTCTACTCAAAGGATTGTGTATGTTCTTTATTCTCTTCTCTATATTTTTATATTTCCCCCTCATACCTGAATTTCATTTATGGAACAATAAATAAACATATTCAAGTTATATTATGCTGTATTTCCCTAAGGTCCATTTTCTTAAAAAAAATGATAATGCAACACTATTCGTTGGGACACAAACATATTCAAGTTTAAGATTAGTTATCACTTATATTTTGTTATTTTTATATTGTAGGGACTAGAAAATGTCATCCCAAGAAGAACAAGCAAGTACTATTACTCCATCTACCCAATCTGTTAGATCAAAGGTCGATCCAGCATGGGAGCATTGTGTTCAAGTGCCAAACAAAAATCCAAATGGCAAACCTCTCTTGAAATGTATGTATTGTGGAAAGGAATATGCTGGAGGAGGAATACACAGAATGAAACAACATCTTGCTGGGAAAAAAGGGGACATCATAAGTTGTAAAAATGTTCCGGGAGATGTTCGATTTCGGTTGGAAGAAAATTTGAAAGAAATTGAAGAAATTGAAGAGAAAAAGGGAAAGAAACAAGATCAATTTGAAGAGGACAATCCATATGGCCCTACAGTTGAAGGGGATGCTCCAAATTTGCAAGAAGTTCCTCCTTCACATAACCAAACTTCTAATCCATGTCAACAAAATGTTCAAAATCCTTCTTCAAGATCATCTGAAGGTTTGAAAAGAAAGGCGCCTGCAGCTACAAATAACTTCTTTGCTCCAAGGACAACTCCAGGTGCACAACTAGGAATCAAAAGGGCATTTGCTAGTAAAGAAGCTGTGCATAGAGCAGATATGTCAGTGGCAAGGTGGTTGTATGATTGTTGCATTCCAATTAATGCTATGAATTCCATTTACTTCCAACCTATGATAGATGCTATTGCAGCTATTGGCCCTGGTTATAAAGCGTCGTCTTACCATGCCTTTAGAACAAAATTATTGCAAGACATGAAAAATGAAGTTCAGTTGTTAGTTGATGAGTGTAGGAATTTTTGGGTAGAAACTGGTTGCATGATAATGGCGGATGGTTGGCAAGACCAACGAAATAGGAAGTTGATTAATTTTCTGGTTTACTGTCCTAAAGGAATTGTTTTCATCAAATCTGTTGATGCATCAGACATTGTTAAAGATGCCTAAACCCTATGCAACTTATTCATGGATATGGTTATGTTTGCTGGTGTGAACAATGTCGTCCACCTTGTTACTGATAATGCAGCTAATTATAAAGCTGCCGGGAAATTATTGACTGAAAAGTATCCATCTATTTATTGGTCTCCATGTGCTGCACATTGCTTAAATCTGATTTTGTCTGACATTGGCAAAATGGAGATTGTCACACATTTATCTAAACGTGCATCTTTGATATCAAAATTCATTTACAACCATGGATTTTTGCTAGCTTGGCTAAGAAAAAGAGAAGGTTGGACAGAAATCATCAGACCAGGAGCAACACGATTTGCTACTACTTTTATTGCCTTGAAAAGTATTCTTGAGCATAAGCATGATTTACAAGCCTTGGTTACTAGCAAAACATTTATTGACTCTAGATACTCTAGAGACCATAAGGCAAGAGATGCAGTTGCTGTTGTATTAGATAGTAGATTTTGGAATGACTGTCAGCGCATTGTTGAAGTTGTCAAGCCTCTCATAAGACTTTTGAGAATTGTAGATTCTGATGATAGGCCTTCACTTGGATATATATATGAAGGGATGTATAGGGCAAGGAAAGCTATCAAACGTACTTTTAATCACATCAAGAAGAATTACAAGCCATTCACGAGTATTATCAAGAATAGGTGGGATTCTCAACTTCGTCAAGATCTTCAAGCAGCAGCTTATATTTTAAATCCTGCTTTCCTTTATGATATGTCTAACTTCTCTCAGAAGCCAGAGGTAATGCAAGGATATCTGGCTGTTATAAATAGGAAGATAACAACTAATAAGACCAAGTTCTTACAAGAAGGCACATTATACCAACAAAGAACTGGTGACTCTTTCAGGAATCCTTTTGCTCTTGAATCAGCAAAATCAATGCGACCTGGTAAAATTTCATACTTCTTATTTCATATACTATAAGTCTCTAACTTTGTTTTTTTATTTGATCATGTTCAATTTAATATGATAGATGAATGGTGGCGGTATTTTGGAGGTAGTTGTCCTAATGTTAAAAGATTGGCTATTAAATTGTTGAGTCAAACTGCTTCTTCTTCTGGTTGTGAAAGAAATTGGAGTGTCTTTGAAAGGATACACTCCAAAAGAAGAAATAGATTGGAACATCAACGGCTAAACGATCTTGTCTTTATTCATTACAACTTTCGTTTGAGGAATAGATATATTTTCTAAGCTTTTCACTTTACAGTTTACACTTTACTTAAATTTGTATTGGTAAAAAATTAAATTAATAACTACTACTAATAATACTAATATTTTATGTTCATATGTTTTTTTAGAGTTTCTGACAAGAAAAAAGCTTTTGATCCCATTGATTATGAAAGTATTGACAATATTGAATACTGGATAATGGAAGAAGTTGATTCTCCTCCACTTTCATCACTTTCTGCTGAAGAGATAGAAGGAGACATCATTTATGATGAGACCACACTACCAATACCAAACACTACCATCAATGATGAAGGTTGGATACTTGAATATTTTAAATTTTGGACATGTTAATTTTTTTTTCCTGAAAATTATATGTTACTAATTTAATAATTTGGTTTGTTTCACACTCTTTTATAAAGATGTTTTTCAAGAACAAGGCAATGGGGTTTATCCTCAAGCTGACGATGGAATTGGAAGCTCTGGGATTAGGGTTGGCGGTCTTGATTTTGGATCTTTTCCTCAAGCAGATGATGATATTTATGGTCCAAATACTTTTCAAGAAACTCATGCTTGGATCAATCAAGACCCACCAATGTTTAACAAGCCATGAAACCATTATAGTCCAATGCCTTTTGTTATGTTGATCACTTGATTGTTGACTTAGTGTTATTCATACAACCATATTTTGTAACCTAATTAATTTCCTATCAAATTAAACCACTAAAGATTAATTGTATGTATGTCTATATATATAAAAGTATATATATATATATATATAATATTTTTAATTTAATTATTATGTCACCGGTCCGACCGAACGGTTCAACCGTTCCAACCGGTTGAACCATGACCCGCTGGCCTTTCCGGCTCGATGTCCGGTCCGGCTTTTAAAACATTGATTTTGATTTGATTTTGCTGAATATGAGTAACTAATATTTTCATTCTAGGAGTTTCTTGAACCTATTTATGGATTGAACTATTTATTTACTATCTTTTGCATTAAATGAATTTTTGTATTGATTTTATCTTGCTATTAATGCCTCTAAATGCTTGATCACCATTTAGTTGTCATGGTCATTTAAATTAATCTTGAGAAATGTAATTTAAATGTAGAATTCGGGTAAAATCATGTTAGACTTGAAGTTTAGGTGATAAACGGATGGTTTGTTAGTATCATAGAGATATAGTTACTAACCTAGTATTGTCAGATTAAGATTGACGTCTAAAATTAGTCCTTATTAATTGATGTAAGAGATTGATCAATATATTAGGATAAATATTTGGTTTTGACTCAAGAGAGCGTTATCAAATATCTTTGAATCTTAGACAAATACATATATTCATTTATTGCTGATTGAGGATAAATTAACTAGTTCATGAAATAAAAAGGGGATAAATAATCCTAGGTTTTTAATACTCGTGAAGTTAAGTCTAGTTTGCCTTCTGTTATTTCCATTGATTTTTCTTTTAAAAATTAAAACTAAAAAATGGCCTAACCTAAGTAAGAACATAATTACTATAACTAATTGAAATTCTTTTTCTTTAATCCTTATGAGAACGATATTATTATATTACTTGTAATGATCAGTGCTTTTACGGTTAAGCTACGCGCCTTTATTTGCCTTTAATATTATTAGTTTCCTTTGATGGGAAAAAAAGAAAAAAAAGGAAGGAATAGGCTTCGTTCAGCTATAAATGTGATGAGACTTTGTGACGGGCTGCTGCTTCAGCATTCTTGAGACTTCGAAAAACGCATATTGGGACATGTGAAGATTGCAGGCTAGAGTGTTGATAGAGTATTTTTTAACATAATCTGATGTTTGTGATAGTTTATAAAAATTCAAAAGTATTTATACATATATGTTAATATTATGGTAACATTCATCTCACATATTTATCTTATATATCATAAATTATAATTAAAAAATTATTTTAAAGACTTCAATAGCTATTCCAAAAGGCTTATAAATGCATTTTATGTAAATTGAGACAAAACTACTCTCACAGACTTACCTTATATAGTATAAATCACGATTGAAAACTGCTTTTAAATATTCCAATTGCTATTTCAAACAAGCACTAAATCAGATTATAAAAATAGCATTAAAAATTAGATTAGATCTCTGTGTAATTAACAAATTATTCATATAATGCATAAACTTCAACCGTAGCATGATATCTAAGTTTTTAAATAAAATGATTTTTTTTTCAAACATTATATCATTTAACAAAACAATCAAGTGGTAGCCAAACACTTAGAAACATTAACTACAAAATAAAATTAACATATAATACGTCATTAAATGCAGTGTTTTGAAACTCGGACCGGACTAGCCGATCCAGCCCAAGAATCGGTCAACCGGCCTTTAAACTGAGCCGGTCCTGTACTTTTATTTTTTTAAAAAACATTTTTTTATTTGTCTTTAAAATTTCATATTAATAAGCTTAAAATATTTAATTTCTCACCGGTTTGGCCTCGGTTTAACTCCGATCTGACCTATTGACCCTTGACTCAGTACCCCAATTGATTCAATGATCGATCCGGTTTTCAAAACATTGATTAAATGCTAAAAGAGATGAATAACATAGTCTCAATCTATATAAAAGTTTCAAGCAATCCTAAAACAAAATACTTAGATACTCATAATCTTAAGTACAAAAACCATGCATAAATACTGAATCCATAACAAGTTACATGAAAAAGAGGGAAAAATTGTAACAAAATTAAGGTAAAAACTCTAAAATCTTTTTTAGAATCATCACCCAAGCCTCCAAACTATTCTAAAAAATCTCTTCCAAAGTGATAGCTTTTGTGCCTCGCCTTTTTTAAATCCAAAATGAGTGCTTGCTACACGTTTTTCTAGGTTATAACACCCTCTCCGATGTAGAGCTGTATGTTTTCTTTACTTGTCTTAGCGAGCATGTCATTTTGCTTCAAATTTCTTACTCGCCTTGGTGAGTATTTCACTTGTTCAAGTGAGTGACACAGAGAATAGATCCTTCATTTGTGCTTCTCTCGTTTCAGCGAGTATGTCACTAGCAGCTTCTTCCACATCTAGTCCATGCTCACTTCAGCGAGTGTTTCGCTAGTCAAGGCTCTCTTCTAACTTTGACATGTCGATCATTCTTTACACTTTGCTGCTATAAGTTTTGTTCCTCGGTTTAAAAAAGCTTCCCAACTTTTGTCCATTGTCCTATAAAATAAAGAGTATTTTTAAGTTCTCAATTTCTTAAATGAAGCACAAAATTTGCACCTAAACAAGAGTTCCTTTGATTTTTGGTTGATTACCAAATATGCACATTTTCTTTTGTATAAATCTTTATATGCACAATTTTAGACCAAAATTAGATAAAGGATTAAGGTCTAATTTTATCTCAAAAATTTTTTAGGAGTAATGTTGTCCTAAAGTCCTCAAATCATAGTTATTTCACTATGGCTATTATCCAAGTTAAGTTTAACCATTAATAGAACAAATATGCTGAGCTAGCAGATCCACGTGTCACTTAAGTCATTTTTGTCAATGTACAAATTTGCTTGGAAAGTTTGCAACCAAGAGTGATGTTGCCCCAAAAATATTTTAGGTTCAATATTGTTCCAAAATTTTCCAAATTATAGAAATGTAGCCTTAACCATTATAAAGGCTAAGTTTGACCATTTGTTAACTAAATATATTGAGCTGATAGAGTAAATGACATTGAAAACAGAACCGCAGATGGAGGAAAAGCTCAATTTCACCAAAGAGTAATGAAGAAAAAGATTTAAATACTGGATGCAAAACACACTAAGCAAGATTACTGAGAACAAGGCACCAGTAACTAGAGCCAACCTGTGGATTTAAATAGGGTTAGGGTTGGTGATTTTCTAACTTGTGCAAGTGGGGGCCACACAGGCCTGCATCGTATAGCCCGCGACTGATGCAAGTCAGTCCACAACCTGCGGGCTGGCCCGTATTACCGATACTACTAATAACCCTTTATTACCATAGCCTAGTGACGTTGAGACAAATAGGTACCTCTTCAATTTTCTGATCATCGCATAAGATGTTTGCACCTATTTGATTTTCTCTAATCATTTAGATGAGATACATTTTGTTTAAAATTCTTCCTTAATTATAAATATAACTTGGAAAAAATGAAGTGCATAATACATGAACCAGTCAAATAAAGCATATTTGGCCAAATAATAGGTAAACACTTAACTTAGATAACAGTATGAGTGAAATAGCGACAATTTAGAGACTTTCGAGGAAATATTGCCCTTGAATGAAAACTTATAGAGTTACACCTAAACCCAAAACAAAAATGACGTAGTTATCATGTGGACTGCTAACTCAGCATTTTTGATTAACTAATGGTCAAACTTAACATGAATAACAACATAGGTGAAATTGCTATGATTTGCACACTTCTTGAGTGACATTGCTCCTAAAAACACACTTTGGGGCAACACTTCTCTTCTTTTTAAACTAATTAATTAGAGATAAAAATGGAATATGTTGATTGAAATTTCAAACATCATCAAAGCGTAACTTATAAAAAGAAATAGCCAAGGTCAAGAGATTATAAATATAAAAAAGACATGGATTACCAACTAAACTATTGATTGGAACGATGAGAAGTGTCAGCCTCAAAAGGTGTAAATTTAGAAAATTGCACTTGTTTGGAAAAGAAAAAACCGTAGTGAATTAGTCTAAAGTAAGAAAGAAAGTAGCTTGAAGACAGCTTTAATCAAATAAAAAATAAACCTAGAGGCATATTAAATTAATTTGTCATTCTTTTTCCCAATTATTAATGTGTCGTTGATATAGAGGACATTAGAGTTGGGAATTAGGGTTGGTCCAGCTTTACATGGCTCGAAGTAAGAAAAATTACTATTTTTCAAAGCCCGGCCTGAAA